>CM075977.1:153534633-153853985 GCA_038087875.1 Malacoraja senta
CTATTAAATCTTTTCCCCTTCAACTTGAACCATTGTCCTCTGGTCCTCGATTCCCCTACTCTGGGCAAGAGATTCTGTGCATATACCCGATCGATTCCTCTCATGATTTTATACACCTCTATAAGATCACCCCTCGTCCTACTGTGCTCCAAGGAATAGAGACCCAGCATACTCAACCTCTCCCTATAGCTCAGACCCTCTAGTCCTGGCAACATCTCGTAAATCTTCTCTGAACCCTTTCAAGCTTGACAATATCTTTCCTATAACAACAATATCTTTCCTATAATTTGTGTGGAGTTTTCAGGTCCTCCCAGTGACATGTACAGAACAATGCCAGATGAAATTTACTCCTCAGAAGTGTGATATGCTGCACTTTGGGAGGTCTAATAAGGGTAGAATGAATGTATACCAATAGAGAATATTGGGGCTTAGAATGTATTGAGGAACAGTGGACATTAGTGTACACGTGCACAGATTCCTAAAACGTGGCAGCACGGGCAGATAAGGTGGTAAAGAAGGCATATGGAATACTGTTTAAGAAGGAACTGCAGATGCTGGAAAATCGAAGGTAGACAAAAATGCTGGAGAAACTGAGCGGGTGAGGCAGCATCTATGGAGTGAAGGAAATAGGCAGGAGAACTTCAAAGTAGGCATACCTTGAGGAGGCCTATTTCTTCGCTCCATAGATGCTGCCTCACCCGCTGAATTTCTCCAGCATTTTTGTCTACCATAAGGAATACTGGCTTATATTAGACAGTGCACGGAATATAAGAGCATGGAGTTCATGATGAAACTGTATAAAGCTCTAGTTAGGCCACACCTGGAGCATTATATGTGGATCTTTTAAAAAAAAAAATGTTTTTTAAATTTAAATTTAATTTTATTAGAAGTAAGTACAGGAATATGGCACCAAGGTGCCTAATATATATTGACAGGTTACATTTTATGTACAGCTTCTTCTTATTATTTTTTTTTAAATAATGGAAAAAGAAAAAGAGAGAATAGATAATAAAAGATAGAAAAACGTGTAATAAATAGAGCGTGAAAAGGAGAAAAGGGTGAAAGAAGAAAAATGAGGAAAAGAAGATAGAAAGAGAAAGAGTAGAAAGTAAGAGATTAAGGAGATCGTTATCTATATTCTTGACCATCCCTCACCCAATCCTGAAACAGTTAGCTTCTACGATTTTGTTGCACCATATGCTTCCAAAAAATCGACAAATGGAGACCAACTCATTAAGAATTGGTCTGATTTATCTATTAGGAGGAATCGCATTTCCTCATGATGTGCGGTGTCCAACATATTTGAAATCCACATTTTAAGCGTTGGTATGGGTGTATTTTTCCAAAATTTAAGTATACTTTTTTTGCCGTTACAAACCCATAATTAAAAAATAAATTTTGAGATGAGTTCAATTTATTCCCATCTTCCATTACTCCAAATATAATCATTTCAGTATTAGGTTCCATTTTTATCTTGAATAATTTTGTAATATTTCAAAAATATCACTCCAACATTATATGTGGATCTGATTGCGACATTGTAGATAGGACGTGAGCGTTTGCAGAGGGGATTTACCAGAAGGTTGCTTGAGATGGAATGTTGCAGTTAAGCGGAAAGATTGGATAGGTTGGGTTTGATTACCTTGGAGTGGGGAAGGCTGAGGGGAGCTGAGGGATGAACTGTGCAGATTTATTCAACTTAATTCCTACAACAACCATGGTGAAATTTGAACTCAAATCTCCAGATGTTATTCCATAGTTTGGATTATTAGTGCAGTAGTGTAACTGCTGTGCCACCAATGTACCCATGTCCCATTTAAAGTGGCCAATGTCACAGCAGATAGTGTTGCTGCTACACAGCACTTGTGTTCTTTTGACATCGTTGGGCTGGAAAGGCTGGACTTGATGGTTTGCTGTACGAGGAAGAAACAGATGCTCATGTCAAGCACAGAGCCACAGTTGATGTTTCTGCATCATTCTTTTTCTAGTGGACGCTGACAAGTTTTTCAAGCTTTCCTCAGTTCTCTCTCAGCTGGGAGAGCCCTCCAGTGTTTGGCCTGTAGATGGTCAGTGACGATGCTGAAGAGTCCATGTGTGTCATGGTTGTCAGTGAGGTGTCATATCCAGTGTCTGTCCATCCAGCATCTGTTCTTTAAGTTAGGGCTCTCTGTTGGACTTCAGCTTTCAGGTGCACACTATCTTGATGTGTGATTGACTTCTCAATCCATCTGTAAATGGCTCGATTGTAAACATGTATTGTCTTTCCACTGACTGGATAGCAAGCAAAAAAAGCTTTTCACATGACAATAAACTAAACTGAAATGTGTTGCTGCAATCCTACACATCTCCTGCAACAAGCTTTGCCTGGAGTAGGTCAATTGGAAACTGCTCAACTTACGTTGCCTTCCCTCCAAAGCAGAAGTCACCGCAAACTCACTCACAATGCTGCGCATGCTCATGTTTAGATGCTAAACTCCAAGACGTCTTTGACCATTCATCAAAGACTTAAAAGAAAGGGGGTCTTACAAACTACTAAATTGTCATTGTTAAACACCTTTGGACAATCAAGGCCCTCGATCAGACCTGGAAAACATGGAGTTTTTTCCCAAATAAAGTCATAGAATCATAGAAAGATGATTCCCTCAAACTTCAATCCTATGAGTCTGTGCTAACCATCAACCACCCATTTATACTATTCCTACATTAATCCCAGCAATTCCTCTTCAAATTCTACCATAGGCCTACACAATAGGGGCAAGTTACAGTGCCAATTAATCTACCAGCATACATGTATTTGGAATTTGGGTGGAAAATGGACCATTCAGAAACTCATATGGTCACAGGGAGAACATGCAAACTCTACACAAACATCACCCAAAGCCAGGATTGAACTTGGGACGCTGGTGCTCTACTAGCTCAGCCATTCTGTTGCCTCTCAGGAGCCAACGCTCAATAACCCAGAAACTCCCTTCTGTGCACACTATCGGCCAGCTTAGGCAAATGCGTTGAAGGTCAAGACTGCAAATTCCACACACAGTTTATGTTGTGCCAGGCTGTCATGGTCCTATGATCCTGAGTCAAGGACCACTAAGCACTGGAGAGATACTGCAAAACTCTTCAGTTCCACTGGCTGGCTTAGCAAACTCACATGAGTATCCACTCCCTGGACAACAGTCCCAACATTAAGAGAGTTAAGAGTGTTTTATTGTCATATGTTCCAGACAGAACAATGAAATTCTTCCTTGCTGCAGCACAAAAGAATATGTAAGCATAATACACTGTAAACAATATAATAAATGAGAGAAAAAAAGTCCAGTGTGTATATACACATACTCACAAATACACACACACATATATATATATAGATATATATGTACTTAGAAAACACATATATATACACACGCACACACACACAGACACACACACACACACACACACACACACACACACACACACACACACACAGACACACACACACACACACACACACACACACAAATATATATATGTATATATATATATCCAGTCCATGCTCTATGACAGCAAGAGATGACAGGGGTGTCATGGGGTATGGTGAGAAGGCAGGAAAATGAGTTTGAGAGGGAATGATAGGTCAGCCATGATTGAATGGCAGAGTATACTTGATGGGCCGAATGGCCTAATTCTGCTCCTATAACATGAACTTATGACCAAGCAGACGGAGGAATTGAGTCAAGCCTGTTCATGAAAAAACCCTCCATGAAAAAAAAGTATTGCACTTTACTGATGTGGGAATCCCTGAACGATGCCCACTCATACGAGGGAAAGAGAATTCAGGGTTATATTTATAATCTTGTGTCTCTTCTTTGGAGCACGCAACATCTCTGTACAAATGGCAGAAAGAAACCACTATCCCCATGCTATCCACCTTCCTCTCCTGTCATGCAATTTCTGTTGCAGCTGTGGCAACATTTATTTCACATTCACCTCATCAGTAATCTGTTCAGTAATCAGTAATCAAATAATCCTTGATGCTTGGGGGCTCAAGGAGCATTGATCAAACTACCCAGCACTTACTGTATAACTGAACAGCAGGGTTAACAGTGCTGACCCATAAATGACCAGAATTATGGAATTTGATTTCACGACTTGGCATGTTGAGATTTGAATGCTCTTTTTAATCCAGGGCCAGAACCATTGGGCTAGCATGCTATTGTGACGATTTCAACAAAGGGGAACAATACCATAGGTACTAATATTGTTTCTGACTGGAGTGTTTCAGATTTTAATAATATAGGTAATTGCGAGTAGCTGCAATAGGAGGAGGTTCCTGGAACTGTCTTTCAAATATAGATTCAACTCTTGACACAAACTGCACATTTTACATCATCACTACTAAGCTTAAAGTTGGCCTCATGGTATATATCAGAGATGTTGTACCATTGTGATATCTCCATCCTCTTGTATGCTTCTGAGTTTCTTCAGAAGCAGGCATCTCTGATTTTTTTTTAAATTTATTTTTTTATATTTTAGTATTTTTTATTAGAAGTATTGTACAGTACAGTGATCTCAAACAAACATAAAATTATACATTTCTTGTACCACTTCTTATTTTAAACTTTAATAAGAAAAAGGATAGAAAGAGTTAGCAAAGATAGTAAGTGAGTGATTGAAAGAGTGGTCCAGGGACACCCATAGGGACCTAAACCACAAGAAAGAGTTAAACAAAAGGGAAAAACCAAAAGAAGGAAAAAGAAAAAAAAGTAAGATAAGATAAGATAAGATAAAAGGGATGTACCTACTTCATATCTTTACTCACCCCTCACCGTAGAGAGCATGCTGACTGGTTGCATCATGGCTTGGTTCGGCAACTTGAGCGCCCTGGAGAGGAAAAGACTACAAAAAGTAGTAAACACTGCCCAGTCCATCATCGGCTCTGACCTCCCTACCATCGAGGGAATCTATCACAGTCGCTGCCTCAAAAAGGCTGGCAGTATCATCAAGGACCCACACCATCCTGGCCACACACTCATCTCCCTGCTACCTTCAGGCAGAAGGTACAGGAGCCTGAAGACTGCAACGACCAGGTTCAGGAACAGCTACTTCCCCACAGCCATCAGGCAATTAAACCTGGCTCGGACATAACACTGAACTTTATTAGCCAATACTGTTATTTGCACTTTATCAGTATATTGATTCATGTGTGTATATATTTATAGAATACCTTGTAGTCAATGCCTACTATGTTCTGTTGTCCTGAAGCAAAGCAAGAATTTCATTGTCCTATCAGGGACACATGACAATAAACTCACTTGACTTGACTTGACCAGATCCTGAAACCATTTATTTTCAACATTTTGTTGCACCCTATATTTGTAATAAGTCGATAAATGGAGACCAAATCTTTTTTAAATGGTCTGATTTACCTCCTAGGAGGAATCTCATATCTTCTAGGTGTAACAGTTCCGACATATTAGAAATCCACATTTTTGTCGTTGGCATGGGAGCGTTTTTCCAAAATTTCAGTATAAGTTTTTTTGCCGTTATTAAGCCATAATTAAGAAAGCTCTTTTGAAACGAAGTCAGCTCCATACTGGCTTCGATTGTTCCAAAAATGATCAGTTCTGCATTCGGTTTCAGTTTTATTTTAAATAATTTCATGAAAATTTCAAAGATTTAATTCCAAAATTTTTGAATTTTATACAAAAAACAAAAGAATGTGCTATATTTGCTTCTTGGGTTAGACATTTATCACAGATAGAAGAGACATTTGGGTAAAATTTACTTATTTTAGCTTTTGAATAGTATAATCTGTAAGATTTTAAATTGAATTAGAATGTGTCTTACGTTAATCGAGCATTTATGCACATATAACAAGTGTTTATCCCAACTCTCTTTCGAGATTTTTATAGCTAGTTCTTGTTCCCAATCTCTTCTAATCCTATCAGATGATGGTGTTTCTATATTTAGGATGGTATTATACAGGTATGATATTAAATTAGTTGATTCCGCTTTTATATTAATTGTCTCGTCTAATAGGTCTGGAGACATATTTTGATATTCTTGTGTATATTTTTTCAAATAGTCACGTATTTGAAAATATTTAAAATATTGATTACTACTCAAGTTGTATTTAAGTTGTAGTTGGTGAAATGTTAAAAAACTTCCATTATCATACATATCTCCAAACGTTTTAATTCCTAATCTATCCCAGTGTGTAAACGATTTATCTATCGTAGAAGGTTTAAACAAAGGATTATTCATTATAGGTGAAAGAAGCGATAGATTTCTTAATTTTAAAGTTAATTTTATTTGTTTCCAAATTCTAATTGTACTATGAATAATTGGATTTTTACTATATATTATATTCTTCAATTTTGTTGGTGAGAGAAGGATCGCTCCTATATTAAAAGGGGAACAATCCTCTCTCTCCATTACTATCCAATCCACCTGCTGGGCCGAGTTGTCCAACAGGTGAATCATATTTTTGACATTTGCGGCCCAGTAATAATACAAAAAATTAGGGAGTGATAATCCGCCAAATTCTTTAGGTTTGCACAAATGTCTTCTTTGAATTCTATGGGATTTATAGTCCCATATAAAATTTGTAATAACAGCATCCAGTTTAAAAAAAATAATTTGCATCTCTGATTTTGATATAATACAGCCCCTTTATAATCTTACTCATAATTTTAATTTGATATATTCTCAACTACTCTTAAACTTTTGCAGCCACACAAAATATTTGTTGTTTAAATTGTCATTTTATGTATCTGTTTGCATTGTACTCCAATGTAGGTTGAACATTAGTGCTTCTCAGTGCAAATGAATTACAGCAATTAAAGGTAATCCAGTCACGTACAACGCTAACTATATCATTGTTCCAGCTACTCTCACTTTCAGCAGGATCATGAGACAAGCAGCCTTCTTCCTTTCCCCATTGCAAGAGCCTGCAAAGTTTTATGTAGAGTACACAGCACAGAATCAAGCTCTTCAGCCCAACCATGTTGGTGCTAGTGTTGCTGTTCCAGGAAGATTTCCCCCTGCATTTTTCATTAAAGTCCATCAGTGCACTCACTATTTCTTTCAGCCCCATACATTTGCCCAGCCTCACCTTAAGTATACCCACTCTATGAAGTCCTCCATGCATAACCTACCTGGAGGATCTGCAGACAATCTTAGCCACTTAGCTGTCACTTTGCACCTATTATGAATGGTTGGAAGGGCAACAAGCACCCCTTCTAGAGAAGCTTCCAACCCACCCTTCCCCACCATTACCCTGGGTTTCTGATAAGTGGTCGCAATCCACACTTTAATGTTCTTTTATCAATCAACGTTGAATGGTCTCCTTGCTAAGTGTAAAACAATACAGCTTAAGGATTCAGATGGCATCATAAACTACAAGAGTAAAGTCTGAGTGGTTTATACTAATAATCTGAATAGTAAAATTAGATACTGCTGTGTAATCACACACTATTAATCTTATGAATGGTTTAACATATTCTGTTAATCCACGGGCTAGTTTTTGTTCTGTTTTAGACTGGATTTGTGTTGTTTGCAGCAGCAGCCAGTGCACTTTTAGCTTGTCATGTCTCACTAAAGGATTAGAAACTGTGAGATCATTACTGCAATCTTACAAAGAAAGAACTGGCAGTTCATTGTAAAGAGATTCTATGACTAAGTTGTTTATTCTGGAACTGAGCCATCGCCGTTTCTCCAGTGTAGCAGGAGAAGCAGCTTTGTATAAAGCACGGAGGGGCCTAACATGGGCGCAGCAATGGCCATTTTAGCAGCGAGATGGCACAAACCCAATCTATAGAGACACAGGGACTCTCCGTCCCTCCCCCATCCTAGTTCTCCAACTAGTGCCATTGTCCTCCTGATTAAATATTACTGATTGTATGCCTTGTTGTCACCTTTCCCTCAGCTAACAATGTATCATTCTACATTACATTGATCATCGTCCCCTTTGGTCTGTATTTTCACATCTTACTCTTCCCTATCTCTATATGTCTCCCTCTCCCCTGACTCTCAGTCTGAAGAAGGGTCTCGACCCGAAACATCACCCATCCCTTTTCTCCAGAGATGCTACTTGTCCCGCTGAGTTACTCCAACACAAATGCTGGAGTAACTCAGCGGGACAAGTAGCATCTCTTCGGTGTAAACCAGCATCTGCAGTTCCTTCCTACATACGATAAGCGGAGCAGGAGCAGTCACTGTTTCAGTGGAGACACCAGAGACTGCAGATTCAGGAATCTTGAGCAAAAATCAAACTGCAGGTCAAGCAGCATCTGTGGATGAACTGAGCAGGTAACAGGCTCACGACTCAAATCACTGCACCATTTAAGATTATTTAGCAACTCCAATGGCTGATAATGATTGGCGCATCTTTGAAAGACGTCAACAATTGTTTATTTGAAGCTTATTTGAGGCTTCCCTGAAACATGATGAATCATGGAAACTTCACGCAGTCCTCTCTTTGTAGTATCCACTCATGCCTCGCCCCAAATTACTTCCATGCATTCAGCAGCAGGGGCTGAGGTTGGCCATTGCAGCAATTATTTCTCACTTATCTCCACACATTGCCCAACAATGAACAGCAGAAGAGATCTGCGGTGTACCAAAGAGCATTCCCATCGAGTCATGGGTGTTTGCATAGAGATTGGAGGTACTGCCACAAAGCACATAAATGCAGCCAATTGCATTAATGTCTCCTTTTATGAGTGGAACGGACAATTGCATGGAGCATCGTCAGAGCCATCGAACACATGCCAGTGGTCCTCAGACGTTGAACTGCAGACTCTGGATGTCACTCTAAATAGGAAGGTGGATACATTAACCTTGGCCAGCCATCGCTCAACTAATTGTTCTCCAGCATATTGCTAATATTAAGTTGATGGGTCTGAAGAAGGGTTTCGACCCGAAACGTCACCCATTCTTTCTTTCCAGAGATGCTGCCTGTTCCACTGAGTTAAGCATTTTGCGTCTATCTTCGGAGATGGTGGGTTGTAAGAGAGAACACAATTGGGGGCCCTGCCTCTCAGCTGTTGACTCATCAGTTCATTCAAGACATCTCATATTGCTTTATGTGCCGATGGCCAAATGTACCCCGGGAAAGGTGCGGGGGGAACAGTCTAAAACAAAGGTCATATTCCAATCCAGAAGACATCAGGCATGAGCTCACCCAGCCTCCAGAGCAGCCTTCTGAGCAGTCTGCTTCTACCCCTGCTGGAGTCACAGGGAATGCATCTCAGAGAATTGCAAGGAATAGAGAGATTTATACAAGGACGTACATGAATGTTACATATTGTTATACTGTTAATTCCTTTTGTTTATTTGAAGAGTAGAAATATTATTCTTTTGCATCACTTCCTGTCATAACTATTCTTGTTTGCAGGATTGCATGCAAACACCAATTGTTTCAGATTGTATCATGTGCTATTGACGTCAAAGGGCCTTGATTTGCACAAAAGTATGTGCGTTCTGTCTGCACGATTTGAAAAATGCTAGCCACACGGGAAAGAACGTTGTTGAGAGTGCTCCACTCCTTTTTTCTAACATGGTTTGATTTGGACAGTTTATTGCTCATTTCACAGTCATGCTCACTACCCGTTTGTTCGCTGAAGTAGACACAAAATGCGGGAGTAACTCAATGGGTCAGGCAGCATCTCTAGAGAAAAGGAATAGATGTTTGTGTTCTTTGTGTATTAAATGCAAAAACAGAGAGAAAAAAAAATGTCATTGCACCTAGGTGGCACAGCGGTAGAGTTGCTGCCTTACAACGCTTTCAGCGCCAGAGATCCAGGTTCGATCCTGACTACGGATGCTGTCTGTATGGAGTTTGTATGTTCTCCCCGTGACCGCGTGGGTTTTCTCTGAGATCGTTGGTTTCCTCCCACACTCCAAAGATTAATTGGCTTGGTATAAATGTAAATTGTCCCTAGTGTGTGTGGGATCGTGTTAGTGTGCAGCGATCGCTGGTCGGCACGGACTCGGTGGGCCGAAGGGCCTGATCCGGGCTGTATCTCTAAAAAAAATATCACAAAAGCAGGCAAACAACCTCCTGTTGACTACTGAAACTTTTAACACCTAACCTGCTAGTAGTATTTGACGATCCTTTTCAATAGCTCAGTTGGTAGGGTAGTTGGTAGGGACCTTCCTGCTTTAATAGGGAAGATTAAAAAAGGTTTCCTTGATTTTCCTATCAGTGGGATTAACAAGATTGTGGCATTTCAGATAATACGGCAAGAAATATCAGATATAGGAAAGGATTGCAGATGCTGGTTTAAAGCAAAGATAGACACAAAATGCTGGAGTAACTCAGTGGGACAGGCAGCATCTCTGGAGAGAAGGAATGGGTGACGTTTTAGGTTGAGACCCGAAACGTTACCCATTCCTTCTCTCCCGAGTTGCTGTCTAAGAAATATCAGGTGTCAGAACATCTCCTGCAGTTTGTACAATGTACACTGTACATCTGTACACTGTGGGTGGCTCGATTGTAATCACGTATGGTCTTTCCGCTGTCTGGTTAGCATGCAACAAAAGCTTTTCACCATAACTCGTTACACGTGACAATAAACTAAACCAAACTAAACTAAACTAAACTAAAGTACTTTCCTCCACACAGTCATTGCTTCTTCAGTAAATATGCTGCTGTCTTATTTACTGTAAGAGGTAACAAGTTTATGGAGGAATCTGCAAAATAGGTTCTGACACCTGATATACGTCCTATTATCTGAGATGCCACAATCTGATGACAGTTCTGGACCTGAAACTGTGACTTTTGTAGATGCTCCTTGGCTTGCGGAATGTTTCCATCATTTTCTGTTTTTACAATAGAGTTTCAGCATCACCAGTTAAAAAAAAATTAATTTAAATCATATCTGTCTGATTTAGTCACGTTAATTAATCAACAAATTATTGTTACATTAGACACCTCACCATGGCCAGTTCAAACATGGTCCTGGGATCATACTAGTCACATAGAGAAAGAATAGTAGGAAATTCAGAGAGAAAGTGTTTTGTTTATGTGAATCTGTGTTTATGTGATGGGGTGAGAGTGCAGTGGGAATTCGTTCACATGCAAATCATTCACGATGCAATATTTAGTTTTAGCTTTAGAGATACTGCAGGGAAACAGACCCTTTGCCCACCGAGTCCACGCTGACCATTGATTACCCGTTCACACTAGTTCTATGTTATCCCAATTATGCATCCACTCCCTAATATGAAGGGTAATTTCACAGAGGCCAGTTTTACTTACAGACCCGCTCATTTTTGGGTGGTGGGAGGAAACCAGAGCACCTGGAAGAAACTCCCGGGGTCACAGGGAGAACGTGCAAACTCCACAGACAGCACCGGAGATCAGGATCAAAGCCGGATCTCTGGCGCTGTGAGGCAGCAGCTCCACCAGCTGCACCACTGTGCCGTCCTATTTTTTCATCATGTCTCATCATGTTATCAAGGGACACCCCAAATTTTCTTTACATTTACAATAGCAAAATCTAGATAGGTTATTTTTAGTTCATTGGTCCATGTTGGATGTTACATTGAGCAAAAATGCATTCTGCTGTTTGAATGTATGAAAGCATAAGCATTGGATGTGCACAATTTTGGAAGTGTACTATAGTTATAAGAGGGGTAGTGCTCTTAACAACAGTTGATTTCATGGCAGAGCAACATTAAAAGCAGGTCAATAGAATTAGCCTTGTCCTGAGTCCATTTGTCTAATCTGCCGCCATTATAGAATTTGCTCTGCTACAGCACAGTTTCGAACTAATCACTACTTAAGAAAGAAAATAGGCAGATCTCACTAGAAACTCAGGCAAACATTCCAAATGATCTAATGCGTATACCTTTATTGACCATCATTTCCTTCATTGTCCCCAATACTAAGTGCTCTAATTTTGTTTCGTATCATCTTATCAAAGATCTTCCACAGGTCCAAATATCCATATCCAACGTGCTAGTTACAATCTCAAAAAAATCTAATAGCTTTGTATAATGTAAGGATGGGTTAAATCAAGCTTTTCAACTAAAATATAGATGTCTGCTAACAATCCCTATGTCAAACAAGCAGAATCAGTTAGAAAAACAATTCGGTGCTTAAGATAATTGGGCTCACTTGGAAGAACTAGGAAGGCCTCAGATCATGCAGCCTCAAGGACAAATAGGAGTAAATCAAGACAAACTTTTCTTCCCAGAGATATGAGATATCTGATATCCCATCACTAAGGCGGATATCTAGTTTAAAAAAAACATAGTTGACTGTTGTTTGTAGATTAAGTAAGAAGAGTGGGCTTATTGAGCATATAAGGGCATGCTACAAGTGAGTTCATGGGCCATCATCTCATGCCGGGTCCCGCAATGGGGCCAGGACTCTTCAGTGCTCGAGACTAGCTATCGCAAGCTGGAGTCCCTGATGAGTAGAAAGCCCGTGAGACTCCTTGCTACCAACCACTGTTTGTATCAGTGAAGACTCGACGAGCAGAACAGCGTGGGATTTGTTGCTTTATTAATTATTTTTCCTGTATTTTACTAAAAACATAGTTGTTTGTAACTTTGTGGCCCTGCACAAGTTTGGCAGATCGACTACATTGGATCACTTCCCCTCAACAGAGATACCACTGCCTTTTAACCATGGTCGACATCTACTCTGGCCTTTTGATGGCCATCCCTCTGTAAAAGCAGACCAGCAGAACATCTCCATAGCTATATCCTACCACAAAGACCCTCTGGAAATGTCCATCAATGGATCTTACTTTTCAGGGCAGAGGTCCAGAAATGGGCATCTGGCAATGGCGTGCATTGGCTGCTACACATTCCCTACTGCCCTCAAGTGTAAAGCCTGTTTGAAAGAATGAACGGGCTGCTTAAACAACAGATTAAGCTCATCACACTGATTCATATTCTGAAAGGATGCTTTTGCCTCAGGCACTATACAACTTGAACAATCACCCTCTGCTGGGCAGACCACCCATGCAGAAGATAATCAACCCTAACAACATCAAACCTATTCCCATTTGTACTCCGTCTTCCACAATGTGCAAGGGTGAGAAGATATGGATAGACTACCTAAACAACACTCCTCAAATGGCTAAAATTCTTGCAGATCGGCAGGTAACACATTTGGGGTTTAGTTCAGGGACTGCCAATATTGGTTTAGACACAAAAAGCTGGAGTAACGCAGCGGGGCAGGCAGCATCACTGGAGAAAAGGAATAGGTGACATTTCAGGTCGAGACCCTTCTTCAGATCTTTCTTCAATATTGGTTTGTTTAGATTTGGGAAAATTTACGTGGTGCTAATAAGATATTTCCCTGAAAATAAGAGCAGATGTTATTAATTTTTGCAGATAAACCGTGGGTTGTAGACAGTGGCACGTGTCAGTAATTGGCATGTTCGTGATTGATGGGTTCTGGTAAGAGCACTGAATGATTGAACCATGAGCTGCACCATTTTGTGCCCACTGACTTTCCTTCTATTCCTCTTTTAATTGCTGATTGGGAACGAATCATCAAAAAAAGTCCAAACAAGTTATTCATAAGTGAATTGACCACAAAAAAAGTGGTTATATTACACAAAGACGGAATGATAGAGGAACTGCAGTAACCAAGTTGGTGGGATCAGATCTGGAACTGAGGAAAGAATATTGAAGTTCACCAATGGATTTGCATATCACATGTGATTGTTGTACTTCCTTGTATCATGCATATATTACAGTGTATTGTTCTTTATATTTTTGGATGACAACTTAAGAACAAACGTCGGCAAGAAAGGATTAGGAAGTTTGAGGAGGCATCCATATTGTGCAGCCAGGCTATTCAGTCACACATAGAATGATGAGTGATTTAGGCCGACAAATCTGAAATATATAACCTATAATGGATATAATATGAGGATTAAAACAGGCTTCTCTGCTAAAATGGAGTTGTCTGCTACCCACTTGCAAGAGGTAGTAAATCACAAGGCCTCAGATCATGCCGCCTCAAGGACATACAGTAATAAGTCAACAAACTTTTCTCCCCAGGACATCTGAGGTGAGTTCAATCCTGATATAATAAATAATCCCTGTTTCCATCACTAAGGAGCATATCTAATTTTAGATTTTATAATTTTGTAAAACAAAATTGACTGTTGTTTGTAGATTAAGGAAGAAGCTCAGGCTTAATGAGGATACAAGTGCATGCTATTAGTGAGCCCACAGGACTTCTCCATGGACTGAGATTGGAACGGGGCCAGGATACTCGAGTTCTCCAGACCAGTCAACAAAAGTCCTTTGCTGAAACATGAAACTGAAATGGGTGCCTGATAGTCAGCATGGATTTAATGGGCCAAAGGACCTGATTCTGTGCTGTATAGCTCTTCTTTGGTTAATTTTAACCAGGTGTTCCAAGCAGACAGAATGATCCCAAATGGTAACCAAAGGTTCCAGGATGCGTATTGGCATGAAATATTTGTTTGCTCCTCTGTGTCCAAGGAGTATCAACAATGCTATTATGAAGCAGGCACAGAAAACTTTATTCTCTCTGCCCAATCCCTTATCCCTCTTCCTGACATGAAGAGCGAAGAACCATTTACTCAACCTGAATCCCAAAATTAACTGCCCTCGGATTGTGGCCTCTTCTGCCCAGGACCCTGTTCACCCGTGATTTCTACACATGGATGGAGAGCGGATAATGCTGCCTTCTATATGCATCTGAAACCTGCAGCAATTTATATACAATTCATGTATAATTTATGTTTTATGAATAAATACACACATTTATGTATTTATGTTTATATTTATGTTTTTATATAACACATAAATTATATATGTATTATGTAAATACATAATATATATATATATACACACACAAAATATATACATATATTATATATATTGTGTGTGTGTGTGTGTGTGTGTGTGAAGAGAGAGAGAGAGAGAGAGAGAGAGAGAGAGAGAGAGAGAGAGAGAGAGAGAGAGAGAGAGAGAGAGAGAGAGAGAGAGAGAGAGAGAGGGAGAGAATATATATCTTTATAATTAAAAGTGTCATCTTGACCACATCATGTTTGCACTGTGCTTTGATTTTAGAAAAAACGCTACCATATATGGCTGTGATTTTTTGGCCATCTTACTCAGTCCTCCTCCGCTGCGCAGGCCCCGAGGATTTTTCCCATCGATGAAAAATAAAAGACTTATTAATGTTTTAAAAATCTTGAGATTCTCTCTCCTGTCAATCACTGCCATGAAGGCCACGCCCCTTCCGGTGGGAGGGGGGAGGGACTATAAAACCCAGAAGTGTGGGCATGGCTCAGTCTGTTTGCAAGATGGCGAGGGAGAGGTCACGACTCTCTGTCTGAGCTGGGAAACTACAGAACACTGTGAGTATGCAATGTACTTGAATAAATGATTTGTTAGCCCTTAATGGAAATGAAATGAGCTGTTTGGCGTGCCCTGTGCTTGAAACTGCAATGGCAATGGAAATGAAGTGAAAATGCAATGAGCTGTTTGGCTTGAGCCTGCCCTGTGCTTGAAAGTGCAATGGCAATGGAAATGAAGTAAAAATGCAATCAGCTGTTTGGCTTGAGCCTGCCCTGTGCTTGAAAGTGCAATGGCAATGGAAATAAAGTGAAAATGCAATCATCTGTTTGGCTTGAGCCTACCCTGTGCTTGAAAGTGCAATGGCAATGGAAATGAAGTGAAAATGCAATCAGCTGTTTGGCTTGAGCCTGCCCTGTGCTTGAAAGTGCAATGGCAATGGAAGTGAAGTGAAAATGCAATGAGCTGTTTGGCTTGTCCTGCCCTGTGCTTGAAACTGCAATGCAATTTGAAATGAAATGAAATGAGTTGTTTGGCCTGCCTGAAACCACTAATTTCGGCCCACAAGGCCCCCATTAGCCGAGAAACCAGACCCTTTTGCCCAAAATGCCAGTATTAGCCTAGGGGGAGCATTTAAGCCCAAAAGGCCCGTGCCAGGTCAGGAAAAGTCCAGAAAAAGTGCCTTTCTCTGAGATTTCACAGATTCTTTTTTTAAAGAGCCCCTTCGGCCCATCAGGCATGTACTAGCCCAGGAGTTCCTTCGGCCCATCAGTAAGTATTCCCCCTGCAAGTATTAAACCTCACCCCAATATTTTTCTCCCTCCCTTCATTTGGTCCCTGCGAAATCCAGGCCAGGATAGACTTTCCTCCTTCATTGCTGTGATCTGCAGAAAAAGATGAAAAATGTCTAAAATTGATTCTCCACTCTCTCCCCCTTCTCTCAGACAGTCTCTCACCTGTTTTGGGCAGAATTTCAGGCAGTTTCCGAGCTGCCAGCCCACCAGGCCTGAGTGACTGAGCTGCCAGCCCAAGAATCCATTCGGCCCACAATGTCCATACTAGCCCTCTAGAAACCAGTCCCTTTGGCCCACAACACCCATACTAGCGCTCCAGAAAGCCCCCCCCCACTGGCTAGCAATATTGGAATTGGTGGGGAGGTGGAATATTGCGTTGGGGGACCAGCCCTCCCGTATGAACATGGGACCCAAAGAGTCCCACTTAGTCTAGTATATAAATAAAATCTTGTTTGCAGCAGACTCACAGGCAGATAGACTCAAACACACAAAACATAAAGTATACATAAATTACACCGCAATTCTTCAAGATAGTGAAATGAAAAAGACTGCAAAACCAAAACAAGACATTCATGCAAAAAGATAGAATTAGAAACAAGTCCATGGTAGTGCGAGATGTGGTCCATAGTGTCTCATGGTAGGATATGGGTTGTGCAGGTCGGTCCAGGAAACAATAGTTACAGCAAAGTAGCTGATCCTGCACCTGGTAATGTTGGACTTCAGGCTTCTGTACCTTCTGCCTGTCAGTAGCAGTCAGAAAAGGGCATAGTCATGGATGGTGGGGGTCCTTGATGATAGATGCAACTTCTTGATGATGATGCTTTCATTGAAGGGGAGGACTGTGCCTGTGATGGACCATTCTCTGCAGGCTCTTGCATTCCTGTGTGCTGGAATTGCCATAGCAGGCCATGATGCAACCAGTCAGGATACTTTCCACAGTGCATCTACAAAAGACATGAACAAATGGCAGGTTATCTGGAATCTCACGATTAGTTGCCATGTACTTAGACTAGCCATGATAAAAACTTCAGGTTTGCAATTTAACATCAGGTGTACAAACTTGGTCTTGTGAAATCATTAATGTGAAAAGAGTTCCAACATGTCCTCTAAGTTGGGCCATCGAATTGATACATTTTCTTTGGAAATTGCTGATAATAAAAAAAAACGTTTACAATTAAACTTTTCAGCCATCGATCCTTAATTAGTTGGTCCATGCTGGCTATTTAGCAACCTTACACACTAATCCTATTTTATTGTTTCCCCCATTTCTATTAATTTCCCCTCCCTCCTCTTACTTGCCCACTATAGGCAATTTAAAGAGGCCAAAGACCTTCCAAACACAATCATAAAGAAAGCCCATGAACACCTTTTGTGTATTCGAAGATTGAGCAGATTTGGTATGTTGCTCTCTTGAATTCCTACAGGTACAGTAGAGAGCACATTGACTAATTTTATCACAGCCTGGTTCGGCAACTCGAACACCCAGGAACGAAGGAAATTACAAAAAGTGGTTATCTCTTGTGTACTGACCTCCCCACCATCAAAGGGATCTATAAGAGGAGCTGTCTTAAAAAGGCAGCCAGCATCATCAAGGACCCACACCACCCTGGCAACATTCTCATATAACTCCTGCCATAGGGCAGAAGGTATTGGAGCCTGATAACTGTAGCATCTGGTTTCAGGAACAGCTTCATCCCAACATCTATCAGGCTATTGAACATTACAAACTCCAACTAAACTACAAACTACAAACTGCCTGGGTTGCACAAGCAACTTCTGGCTTTGTTTTGTTTTTATGCACAACATTGTTTTTTTAATTTATTGCTTTTGTTTTCAGTTTATTATAGTATTTATTGAGTACTGTGTTTACAAACCAGTTGTGCTGCTGCTGCTGCAAATACGAATTTCATTGTTTAGTTTTGGGACATGTGACATTATAACACTTTTGACTCTTCACTCTCTTGTCTCTTACCCAGATGAAACCAACATGGTCACAGGGAGAACGTGCAAACTACACAAGAGACATTAAAAGTCAAGGTTAAACCTAGAACTGGTGGAGCTGTGAGGCAGGCTGCATCACGGTGCCACATGTTTCTTTTAGTAGTTCTTGAAATAATCTTTGTAGTAAAAGTGACTGTGTATGATTGGAAAAAATGTTCCTGTAACAGGGAGAAAAAAAAATATCGGAGAAATTAAAGCTGTGTTTTTTTCGGTCCGATGCAATCAGATACTTGTGTATTCAGTTGACTCTGAAATGTATGGAACTGAGAGTTGGCCAGTAGTCCAGATACAAGCATTGGTGCAGATGGTGAATTTACCCAGGAAAACGGAAATTCTAGAAAAGAGTCTCACGTTTACCCATGGAATTTCATCACATTAACGTCTCAAGAAACTAATAACATTTCCCAAAAGAGGGCCAGGCTGATCATCACTTTTTTATGAGCAAATTTGGATCAATTCCAGAAGCATTGCTAATAGTATTTACTTTTAAGTTTACTCAAAAGTGGAGATACTGTTATCAGTTATCCAAAGAGACCAATTTTTAAATGTCAATCAGATACTAATCCTAATTTCAAATTTATAACACTTACTGCTAGTTGTAATAATGAATAATTAGTTGAAGTAACTAATAATAGTTATTATATTAGAACTTTGCAATAACATTTTAGTTTAGAGATACAATGCGGAAACAGTCCCTTTCCGCACCGACCAGCGATCCCCGTACACTGTCACTATCCTACACACTAGCGACAATTGACATTTATTCCAAGTCAATTAACCTGCAAACCTGTACGTCTTTGGAGTGTGGGAGGAAACTGAAAATCTCGGAGAAAACCATTCAGGTCACGGGAAGAACGTACAAACTCTGTACCGACAACACCTTTTGTCAGGATTGAATCCGGGTCTCTGGTGCCATAAGGCAGCAACTCTACCACTACCGCCCTAACTATTATTGGTTGTTTCAACTATTATAAATTATTATAATTTTCAAACTGGGATTAGTGCTTATCAGTGCTTATTATAAATTTGAAACTCGGATTAGTGCCTGATTGATATTTAGAATTAAACCTCTGTCCCACGGTACGAGTTCATTCCAAGAGCTCTCCTTAGTTTGCCCTGATTCGAACTCGGAGATTTACGGTAATGGCCACTCGTCGGTACTCGGGGCTCTCGTGGACATGTTTCAACATGTTGAAAAATCTTCACGAGTCTTGCCGTGCTTGCCTGCCGTTAGCGAGTCTTCCCGAGTACCTGCCGTTAGCGTTACGAGCTGCTAAGAGACGTCCCCGAGCTCCGACGTACCCGCTACGTTCATTCTCCGTGCTTACCCCGAGTTTGATTTTTTTAAAACTCGGGAGAGCTCTTGGAATGAACTCGTACCGTGGGACAGGGCTATTAGTCTCTTACAATATACTATATAACTTACACTATTATATAGTTTATAACATAATAACATTGTAAGTTATATTTAGTTTAGTGATACATCGAGATACAGTGTGGAATCAGGCCCTTCGGCCAACCGAGTCCGCACTGACACTATCCTACACACACTAGGGACAATTTACACTTATATCAAGCCAATTAATCTACATACCTGTACGTCTTTGGAGTGTGGGAGGAAACCAAAGATCTCAGAGAAAATGTACAAACTCCGTGCAGATTGCACCTGTAGTTGGGATCGAACCCGTGTCTCTGGCGCTGCAAATGCTGTAAGGCAGCAACTCTACCGCTGCGCCACCGAGGCCGCCCTCAAATATATTGTATATTGTAAGAGACCAATTCTAAATATCAATCAGGCACTAATCCCAGTTTCAAATTTATAAGAAGCACTTACTGCTGGTTGTAATAATTAATAAATAGTTGAAATAACCAATAATATTTAGGGCGGCAGCAGCAGAATTACTGCCTTACAGCGCCAGAGACCCGGGTTTGATGCTGACTATGGGTGATATCTGTACTGTTATATAAAAACTATTACTTATAATGAACTGAATCATTCAGGTTAACTGATTCATTTATCATTTACCATGAATAACTAATTATTTGCATTTTCAATTTTTGGCAGTGGTGAACTTTGATTCTAAAGTTGAAAGCAATTGGTAATTAATTAATCATGTTCTCACTTTTGGCCTCAGTTCAATGTCTTAAGTGGATCCTGACAGGTCACTGGCATTGTAAAGTCAGGGGATATGGGGAGAAGGCTGGAATGGGGTACTGATTGTGGATGATCAGCCGTGATCACGTTGAATGGCAGTGCTGACTCGAAGGGCTAAATGGCCTACTCCTGCACCTATTGTCTATTGTAATCCATATTCTGGTATGAGTATAACTGAAATGCCAATTTTTCTCACAGAAGATTGAGAGTCTTTGAAACTCTCTTCCCCAAAGAATGGTGGAAGTAGAATCTTTGAATATTTTTTAGGCAGAGGCTAATACTTGATAAAGAAGGGGGTGAAAGGCTGGAACCAACAGGGAGGTGAGGTTACTATCCTCACTCTCCTCACTCCTCTAGCTTCACAATTAGCAACTCGCTAATCTTTTTTTCTCACGTCTTGTGTGTGTTCATTTCTTGCCTTTGTCCAACCATCTGCCGATCAATCCCCCTCCTCACCTGTGTTCACCTATAACCTGCCCCTCCACTCTTCTAGCTATCCTTCTCCCCACCCCTGCGATTAGTCTGAAGAAGGGTCTTGACCCGAAACGTCACCTATCCATGTTCTCCAGGGATGCTGCCTGACCCATGGAGTTACTCCAGCACTTTGTGTCTTCTGAGGTTACTATCAAATCATTTGTGAGCTGATAAAGAGGTGAAGAGGGCTTGAGAGGCCAAGTGGCCTATTCCTGCCCTCGTTATTTGTAATGTGGAGGTGTTTACGTAAAGATACTGCAGATTGTTCTTTGGATTATGACAAGAGAAGAAACTGCCCCATCTAGTGGCTTAATCGTGAGGGTTTATTTGTACTCTGATGAAGAGGGAAATATAGTGAATCCAATTGAAAAACATAATTAATGTGTAAGTTATTCATTACCTCAGCCTGGAATTCCAAAATTACAAACTTTGGCTAATTCTGTGGAAATATATTTATTTTATGTCAGAATTAACCTGTTCAACGTAAGGCTGAAATACAAAACAGACACATCCAAGAATTTGTTCCCAATTTGTCCTGCAACAGATCTATTAAAAGGATTTTATTCTTTAAACATGCTTAAGACACATTTTTTAATTTATGATATCCTTTGACCGAAAGATAATCTGCAATTGGTTTTCACTATAAAACGTCAAGCAGCTGTTATGAGGATAAAAGTAAGCAAATAAACTATGCTACTGAAGCATGTTAATCAAATCAGGAGTTAAGATCTAGTTCTGAAATGTTACTCTATCTTTTGTGTAGAAATTAAAAATAAGTATTTCTATTAAAAAATAACCAACCCAGCAACATCTTTTTAAAAGACTTAATTGTTGCATGTTGTTCATATCAATATACATCCAGAAATGATTGACTAATTATAGTTCTCCAATTTTCCAGATCAAAATCGACTGAAGATGTGAAATGGAAGCTGTATATTGAATAACTAGGCAGTGACTGAATTACAGGATCTAGATTTGAGAGTGACCAATATAGTCAATACCAAGTAAATCAGAAGTTTAGAAATTCTTACATTTATATACATTTATATGTTAAAGCTCTTTATGGTGAATTGACACCATTGTTGCTGTGAAGTTATAAAACAATTAAAACAAAGCAGCCACATTTTAAATTTTGAGTTGAAGAATATTGTGCAGGTAATTTATTTGTTGTCTTTCAGATTGCGTGACTGGATCCTTTGAATAAACATATGAGCTGCTGGCTCATGCTTCACGTGGAAGGGAATGCCTTCAAAAATGTTGCAGAATTCAGTAGTCGAGTGGAGTGTCAGCCCACGTTATACACTGATATATTGGAATCTCAATGTACAGTATTCACAATCTCTGCTTTTACAGTAAGTCCAAAATATCAAGCTGACATTCCTAATAGAAAATAGAACCAAAGAATATATATAGATAATCCTGAGCTGCATATAATACCCATTGAAAATGAGGTAATCAGCCCCATTTTGTACCATTCTTTAGTTCTTAAAAGTGTAGCATGAAAAACTTCTACATTCCCATTAACTTGAATTAGAGGAAGGCTTGAACAAGTTTTCTTTTATTTGTTCTTATAAACCAGATATTTAGATACATGCCCAAAGATCAAGAGCAACAGGTGGTCAGTGCATTATAAAACTGAAACCAAAATGAAAGAAAAAAGTTCAAAAAAGTGCTGAAAACAATACCCCATTTAATTCAAGGAAATATGGTAAATTATTTTTTAAAAATCTTCTCAAATTTCTCCCTCATAATAATTTTAATGATTTCTAAATTTCATTACTGCTGACTTTTCAGCTGTTAATGTAATTTGAATTCTGAATGTCTACTTCGTACATCTATGAGCATGTTATATATTTTGATTACAGTTAGATAAAGAAACTGATTTTTATGCAATTCTTTTACTTGAAACAATGAGAGGAATAGAAAGTAAAAGGTGCTGCATATTATTAAACACATTGACATTTACAGGACATGTCTGGTTCTTTTGGATATTAAATGTTGAAATAAACATAATATCTCATCCCAGGCGACCCCATTTCATTTCATTTATTTTGCCTTTGTAGTAAGACCTGGAGTTCTCGGAAGTTCAAGTAAAGACTACTGTAGGTGAATTGTTAGCTCCATGGCAGGAAGTAACAATCTTATATAGTCCTGCAATGAAAATACGAATGGCAACAAAGTATTAGAGACTCTAATGTTCTGCATTATTTATAAACACTTTGTAGGATGTTACTGAAATGTCAGTAATGCTTGTTGCTCTACTATGCTCCAATATTCCAAAAGATTTCAGTCAATTGCAGGTGATTTGGAAAATCAGGGAAGTTGAAGGGTATCTGCAAATACTTCTTTACACAATCCACGCAAGTTAGTAGGCTTGGTACAAAGGCCCTAAGTGGAAGGCTTGAAGCTCGTGGAGGATCATCTGAAGAGACTATTAACAACCAAATTGGAAAGTTCAGAGGGTGGAGTTTCTGAAGACTGATTGATAATTGACTGACGTTCGGTGTTTAATTATCTTTTTAATTTCTTAAGTATTTTCTCCCACTGATCATTGGTCAGCAAAATGCTGTAACCAGTAACATTGGAGAAAATGATGTAAATTTCTCAATGAGCTATAGAGGACAGATACAGGCTTTTTTTCTCCACACCATTCATATTGTCCATCAAACACCTGTCTATATCAATCCAGTTTTTCCTCTAGATCTATCAGATCTCTCCACCCCATTCCTGATTCTACACTAGGGGCAATTAGACGAGTCAACTAAGGACTTAGCTGGTGGGAGGGAACCAAAGTACTTGGGAGAAACCCACACAGTTACAGGGAGAATGGGCAAATTTCACACAGACAGCACCCAAGGTCAGCATCAAACCCTAACTCAGGAGCTGTGAGGTAGCAGCATCAATCATTGCACCATTGTGCCACCCTTGTTGATGCAATAATTTTGTATGACCATCCTGCAAAAAGATACAGGACAGAGAGGATCAGTGTTAACAAATCCATCTCAGCTTTTGAGGCAATGGTTCCTTTTGATTCCCACAATTTTTATTTCCTGTATTTTTCTGCAGTTATTCACATCTCAGACACACCCCATCATGAAGTACATTGAAATAGCAGAACTAGCAATGAACTCCCAAACAATGTTTATGGTTACAGAACAAAATTATGCCTTTTCAGTAAGAGTATTGGTGTGGGCACCAGGAAAGATTCTTGCCTTCACAATTGAACCAGATAAATATCAAGTGAAGACGAGATAGAAAGGTGAGCTATCTAAGTAACTAAAAAATAATTGGGATACTTGATTAATGTACTCTTTGCTATTAATCAATGTATCTCACCTTGTGGCCTATTTTTGTTCCAGCTTTTAATACCTGTAAAGTTGGTCCCTATTGGCTAATTGTGCTGAAATTGTATACTCTTCATGCATATTTGTGAATAAAAGAGTTAGCTCCATGTCGTTCAGTAGATCGCAAGGTATGGCCAAAGATACAGCCAATTGTCTCTAATTGGGTTGGCTCTCTTTTCAGCAAAGTATTTCAGGTGTGATGAACAATGCTGGCAAGTTGCAACTCTTCCGCAGTGACACACAATCGCAAGATTAGATGGCAAATACTATTATCCATGCACTGTAATGGTATACAGTGACCACTGTGAGGGGACAACTCCTTCAGTCCAGCTAAAATTGAATAGAATTTGCACCGTCTTTTCTCTGCATGCCTCTAATGTATATTGGCCTATCAGGAATTCCTAATCCAAGAGAAACAGAAGTTCCAACATATCCTGTCCCAACCCTTGATTCTTGATTAGTAGTCAAGGGTTATGGGGAGAAGGCCGGAGAGTGTGGTTGAGAGGGAAAGATAGATCAGCCATGATTGAATGATGGGTTAAATGACCTGATTCTGTTCCTAAGACTTATGAACTTATGAAATCAAGAACCTTGAGTCAAGGTTCAAGCGGTGTTTCCCTCTTGTCCACTGAGCTCTCCTTTCTATCTTGTCTTCACGTAATATTTATCTGGTTCAGTTGAGAATGCAAGAATTTTCCCTGATGCCTGCACCAATACTCCTACTGAACCAGCCACGATATAATCCAGAAGAACAGGTCCAATGGCAGTATCAAATACGCTTTAAATGTACCTGACCAACTTCAGGGACATGCAGAACCATTGTGGGAAATGAGCAAAAGGTAGACTGGTAATCAAAGGTTATTGTGGAAAATAACTTATTATGTAGGAGGTAACATGTTTGCATGGATTGATGACCAGCTGGCTAACAGAAATGGGAATTAGCGAGATCAGATGCAATAAGTGGTATGCCATAAGATCAGTGCTAGATTCTCAACTTCTCAAGATTTATATAAATGTCTTCGATGAATGGTGATTTCTAAATTTACTGATGACACAAAAATTGGTAGGAAAGTAAGTTGTGAACTGCACTAAAGGGACATGGATAGGTCAAAGAACAGGGCAAGAATCTGGCAAAAGGAGTATAAAGTGGGGAAATGTGAAATTGCTTATTTTGGAAGGCAATATATAAAAGGAGTTTATTATCTAAATAGTGAGACATTGCAGAGGATTGAGATGCAGTGGGATCTCGTGTCATAATTCACAAAAGACTCAGATGCAAGTGCAGCAAGCTGACAGAATGTCGTTGTTTATAGTTTGTGAATTGAATACTGAAGTAAGGAGTTTATGCTTCAGTTATAGAGGTGAGTCAACATCTAGAATACTGTTGTCAGTATTTGCCTCCTTATTTAAGGTGGAGTGTAATGAGTTAACAACTCATGACAAAATGAGTTGTCTTACTCATTTATTCTTGGACAGGCTAAGGTTGGAATTTAGAAGAATGAAAGTTACCTTGATTGCAGGGTCTTAACAGGATGGATGTGAAGATGGGTGTTTCCTCTTTTGGGAAATCAAGAGCTAGTGGCCACTAATTAAAAATAATTCGTTTTTGAAACTATTTTGCAATGGAAGTAGAGTATTTGATTAGTTTTAAGTCATTGTTAAATAGATTCTAGAGATGGAGGTGGTTGAGAGGTTATCTGGCAATGTGACGTTCAGGCTGCGATCAGATCCATGATCTTATGGAATACCAGAGTTGGTTTGAGGGGCCAGGTGGCCTACACAACCCCTAATCTGAATGTTTGAATCTTCTCATATAAACCTTATTCATCATTTTCAATCCTGATTCTCTGTATAAATAATAAATGAAATGTTAAGGTGTCTACAAGACTATCACGAAGAGTAGCATTTTTAATTGGTTGTGTCATATTGTGAACAAGATCCTCAGAAAGCCCAGATAGAATCATAGAGTCATAGCCATACAGCATGGAAACGGGCTCCTCGGCCCGTCATTAATGCTGACCAAGATGCCTCATCTAAGGTAGTCCCATTTGTTTGTGTTTGCCATTGTTCCTCCTGACCTTTCCTATCTATGTAAGTTCAAGTATCTTTTAAATGCTATTATTGTACCTGCCCCAACTACCTCCTTTGGCAGCTCATTCTGTACACCTTCTGAGTGAATAGCTCATGTTCCTATTAAATCTTTCCCCTCTCCCTTTAGACTTTAGACTTTAGAGATACAGTGTGGAAACAGGCCCTTCGGTCCACTGAGTCCACGCTGACAAGCAGTCATCCTGTGCACTAGCACTATCCTACACACTAGAGACAATCTACAATTTACAGAAGCCAATTAACTTGCAAACCTGTATGTCTTTGGAGTGTGCAAGGAGACCAGAGCACCCAGAGAAACCCCATGAGGTCATTGGGAGAACATACAAACTCTGTACAGACCGCACCCATCAAACCCGGGTCCCTGGCACTGTAAGGCAGCAACTCTACCACTGCGCCACCCTGCCGCCCCTCACACTTTAAACCTATTCTTCTGGTTCTTGTTTCATTCTGGTTTATGTTTCATATCCTATCTCCAACTTGCATTGGGTTGCTGATTTTACAATGTGGCCACCAAAATAAGTTAACCATTTACAATGAATGACACATCTGCATTTTCATCGGAAAACAAACAGCACAATCAGCTAAAATGTGCCTTGACACATTAAACCAAGTTATTATGGGAATATTTTAAGCATAATGTTATTCATCAGTGCAGCACAAAATCTATATCCCACTTTTAAATACAAGACAAGCAATAAATGGAATAATGTGAGATTAAACCAAATCCCAATCAATAATACATATGTACACACAATGAGGGCAACTTACACTGGTGCTTCTCCAAATCTTCCAGTAGCAGAAACAAGATCATTCATTTCAGCAGTTTGTAGCTATGTGCTGGATTTCAGAATATTTGTCTACAAAGCACAACATAGTCTGACCTGATGAAGCTTCCTCAAATTACAGTTTGTAGTCTATCCATTGGCTTGAAAAATGATCATTAGAAGCGGTTTCCAGCCAGTTACAGATTAAAGATACAGTTATATAACAGGTGCCAGTTGAAATCCTTCGAGAATGATGTGGAGTTACCAAATCTAATTTGTACTACTGGTTTTGTATTACCTCCTGGTCAAAGGGAGAAAAACACACTGTGCATGCAAGCAAGAAAGCGTTTACAGAGCACTACTAAATGCTAGTTATGATTTAGCATTAGTAAGGGTCAATGGGACAGCAAAGTTCCTGATTGAGTTTCTGAGACATTTAAAACTGAGAGCTTGCAGCCTTCTCCCATTACTGCTAGGGATGCTCCTTAATTTTTGCCTGCATTTCCCTCCCACGCTCCTGATAGTTAGCCATCTCATGCACGAGGGGTGAAGAGAGAGTTAGATTTAGCTCTTAGGGTTAAAGAAATCAAGAGACTGGGGAATAAGCAGGAACAGGGTACTGATTTTAGATGATCAGCCTACTCCTGCACCTATTTTTCTATGTTTCTATGTTTCTACAACATTGAGGTCCTCCGTGCCACTGCATAACTGGTTCTTTCCAATCTAGTTTACAGCAGGTCATAGAGTCATACTGCATACAAACAGGCCCTTCATCCAACCTGCCCACACCGACCAACATGTCCCATCTACACTAGTCCCAGTTACCTGCGTTTGGCCAATATCCCTCTAAACCTATCCATGTACCTGAGTTTCATGAATAGAATAGTCACTCTGGAAGTCAAACTCTCTTTCCTTATCCTGATTAGACTGTATTAGCCAATTAGACTGTACCTAATTGGCTTGGAGAAAGAATTTTCCTTGCCCAGTGATCATTAATGTTTCCGATAACTGGAGCACATTGGAGGGTTGAGATTACAGGGCATGATAGGATATTTTGATTTAGCTCTTCGTACAAATTGAAATTATTTTAAGAAGTTTTCTTTCCTGTTTTGGTGCATTAAATTATGACTAATAACATTGTCAGCAGATGACCTAATGTCAATGGCACTGCCTAGCTCTTGCAACTATTAAATCACCAAAAAAAGGCTGTAAGTGGTGAGGTACAACTCTTCTAGTGTAGCATTCTTCTCTTTTCAGTGCATTAAAGGTGTAGCAACAATGTGGGAGATTTTCTGAGTCATTAGCATTGTGTGCAAGTAATCTACTTCCCCTTTTGTACCTTTAGTCATTCAACCAGCCTTCTCTTTTGTCCGTCTTCCTCTGATCGACCTGTTGGTCTTGTTTGTGTATGTTGGAGAGGGAGAGAGATTCCAATATGCAGCAGCTGGGAATTCCCTGCGTTTACACTGCTAATCCACCCTCGGTAACTTAGACCGAGATGTGAGGTGTAACATTTGCCAGGATCACCTGTTCATGGTGATAGAGAGGAGTTATGGACCCCAATGAGTCTACAGGGTTTAAAGACAAATTTCAGCAACTTTGAAAGTACTATAACTAAAGGTAAATAATTGTTCTCATTTCTAATTGCTTTTGTAGAGTCCAAACATAGGAGAATTATTAGACACCACACCACACCTTCAACTTGCAGTTGCAGTTGCTCACCTGCAACTGTCCAAAGGGAATCTCTGAAGCAGGTAAGGCTTTCCCAGGGACATGTCACTGTAAGTATGCACATGGGGGAGGAATAACAACAGCACAGCATAGAGTGAAGAATCGTTTAATATTTTATTGTGGGGTGGAGAAGGGAGGGGGCTGGAATCTATACTGAGCTCCATTTTGTCTTTTATTGCCTCCGGAGCTTGTGTGTCAGCCTGCAGAGATGAGAACACCAGAGGTGCCTTAGGTTAGGATCTGCTGCAGGTTCTAATCAAGTTACTACTTATTACAATAGCTGCTTGCAAGAGAGGGAAAGCCTCCCGAGTGTTCCCCCAATGGTTAGCCATGGTCCCACGAATCATGCTTGCTATTGCTGCACATTTGGACACTGACCTGGGATGTTTTTCAAAAAACCTTCTTTTCAGGTTCTGGGACCTGTCACCCAAACATTATATGCAGCGCTCACTGGCAAGCAGATACATTTCACTAATTTCTCATGTTTTCAGTAATTCACACCAATGCCATCTAAATCATTCCTCTCCCCTGAAAGTTTTTTAACGTGGTGCCTACCAGTAAGTAAATGGTGTGGGTATTTGATTGCTGTGGATTGGGGAAGAGCATCATGGTTCTAGGATGCAGGGAACGTACTGCACAGAAGGAGGCCATTTTGCCCGTACAGTACATCTGGTAGAGGTGCTGTTTTACTGCACCAGAGACCCAGGTTCATCCTGGCCTTGGGTGCAGTCTGTGTGGAATATTCTCTGGATGCTCTGGTATCCTCCCACATCCCAAAGATGTGCAGGTCTGCAGGTTAATTGGCCTATGTAAAATTGCCCCTAGTGTACAGGGATAGGATGTGAAAGTGGGATAATATAGGACTAGTGTGAATGATCAGTGTGGATTGCATCTTTCTTTCAATCAAAAATATTTCTACTATATTATCTTATAGGTTGGTCTTCCTGTACTTACATACTTATTTCTTCAACTGCCATACTCACATTAGCCACTTCCTTTAGTATAAAACAGAAAACTGCATTCAACGGCACTCTGCTTGTACTCGCTGGAGTTTAGAAGGACTTCATTAAAACTTACAGAATAGTGAAAGGCCTGGATAGAGTGGATGTGAAGAGAATGTTTCCATGAGTGGGAGAGTCTAGGACTAAAGGATACAGCCTCAGAATAAAATAACATAACTTTAGAAAGGAGATGAGGGGATTTCTTTAGTCAGAAGGTGGTGAATTTGTGGAATTCATTGTCATAGATACTGTAGCTGTGGAGGCTAAGTCATTGAGTATTTTTAAGACAGAGTTTGACAGATTATTGATTAGTCTGTGTGTCAAGGGTTATGGGGAAAAGACAGGAGAATGGGGTTCAGAGGGAAAGGTAGATCAGCCATGATTGAATGTAAGTGTAGACTTGATAAGCCAAATGGCATAATTCTGCTCCTGTGGCTTATGAAATTATGGAAATTATGGAAATACTCAGAATGGTTCTGATCAAAGTTTATTGAACTCAAGTCAAGTCAAGTAAAGAGAGTTTATTATCATGTGTCCCAGATAGGACAATGAAATTCTTGGTTGCTGCAGCACAACAGAGTATTGTAAGCATAAATACAGAACAGTTCAGTGTGTCCAGGGGCGGAAATCCTGGGGGGGCAGGGGGGACACGCCCCCCCTGTTTTGAGAGGTGGGGGTCGATCCCCCCCCCCATTTTATGCAATCCGGATTTTAAAACCCGGTGAAATCTCCGCTTTCCGCGAGGCAGTGGGGGTGGGACTGATGATCGAGGGCGCCGATTGGTCGAGAGAGACGTCGGTCAGCAGGCAATGGGGGCGAGACATGATGATTCAGCGCGATCATTGGAGGAGGGGGGTGTCAGTCAGAGGTGGAAGTAGGGGGCGGGGTGGGACTGAGGATAGAGCGCCGTGATCGGAGGAGGGAGACGTGCCAAAACACTCTCGGCACAGACCTGCGCCTCATCCGCAGCCAGGATCGATCCCGGCTCTCCGGCGCTGTCCCGTCCCCACCTGAGTGCCCCCCCCCCATGCCCGGGGGTGGCCAGAGACGTCAGGAGTCAGACGGGCGCTGTGCCCCCAGGCCCACAGCCAGCGCAGAGAAGCAGCGCTAAACCCAGCTCAACTCTGCCTGTCCTGCCAGGTTAACCTACAGCTCTGCCTGGACTTGCAAGAAATATGGCCCAGGTTTACAGCCGGCACGGAAAAGCAGTGCTGGTGTCCCGTCAGTCCAGGCAGGGCTGTAGGTTAACCCGGCGAGACAGGCAGAGTTGAGCTGCATTTAGCGCTGGATTGAGCCTCCGAAGCCTCGCGCGTGTGTGTGAGTGTGCGCATGCGCACGCGGCCGCCAAAAAAATGGTGTCCCCCCTGTCCCCCGGTCTCCTCCATATTTTGATTGCGATTTCCGTGCCTGAGTGTGTCTATATAGCATAGACCACATGTATACACATAAATAAACAGATAAAGTGCAATAGGCTGTTATAGTTCAAAGTTTGTTTGATGGCGAGGGTAGTAGCCTGATGACTGTGGGGAAGTAGCTGTTCCTGAACCTGGATGTAACAGATTTCAGGCTCCTGTACCTTCTGCCAGATGGCAGCGGAGAGATGAGTGTGTGGCCTGGATGGTGTGGGTCTTTTTAAGCCTTTTTAAGGCAGCGACTGAGATAGATCCCTTCGATGGTGGGGAGGTCAGAGCCGATGATGGTCTGGGCTGAAACATAAATGAAACATAAACCCTGTTTCTCTCTCCAGAGAAGCTTCCTGACCTGCTGAGTGTTTCCAGAACTCGACATTTTTATTTTAGATTCCTAGCATCTGCAGTGTTTTCTTTTAGTATGACTCCAGGTGGCAACAAGTTCCATGCCCCAATCAGTCAACGAAAAAAAAAATGTTTCTTGAATTTCCTATTGAATGTAATAATGATGTTTAAATTTTCATCACTATCAGTCATGAGTAGTTGGTTTGGCTTAGTTGGAAGTACGCACTTCTGAGTCCGAAATGTTGAATTTTCCATTCCACTGTCTTGATTACAAAACCAAGGATGAAAAAGCAGAGTAATTCAAAAAAGTGGGGACACAAGGAACTGCAGATGCTGGAATCTTGAGAGCAACACAAAGTGCTGGAGTAACTCAATGGGTCAGTCAGCATCTGGGGAGGGAAGGGACAGCTCACGATTCAGGTCAGGACCTTCTCCAGACTGAGTCAAGAGTGTGCAATTGTCATATGTACCGACAATTGGAACATTGACATTCTTATTTGCAGCAGTATAACAGGCCTATAAACACAATATACTTGGATCATATATAATTTTTTTTTAAATTAAAAAATGACCAAATCCAAGAAGAATCCTGACCCAAAACATCGCCTGTCCATTCACTACACCGATGCTGCCTGAACCATTGGCTTCCTCCAGCACTTTGTGTGTTGCATAATTCAAAAGATGCTGCGCCATCTGAAGAGCTTCTCCTCAAATGAAATGTTAAACTGACGCCCTGTCCGGCTGATGAAATTTTGTGAAAAGTGCCACGCTTATATTAAGACCACAAGAAAAGTTTTATCCATGTCCTCCAAAGATGCTACTGCCAGACCCACTGAGTTGCTCCAGTGGGACCTTGTCAAAGGCTTTGTGCTTTGTTTTTGTAAACCAGCATCTGCAGTTCCTTGTTTCTCTGGAGTTCTTCATGGTATCTTGGACAATATTTATCTCTTAGTCAATAATAACATAAACTATATGGTGATTGCCCCTCATTGCTTTTATGGATCTTGCTGTGCCCAAACAGACTATAACGGTCATGGTGGCGCATCGGTAGAGTTGCTGCCTTATAGCGAAAGCAACACCAGAGACCCCGGTTCAATTCTGACTACGGGTGCTGTCTGTATGGAGTTTGTATGTTCTCCCCGTGACCGCGTGGGTTTTCTCCGAGATCTTCGGTTTCTTCCCATACTCCAAAGATGTACAGGTATGTAGGTAAATTGGCTTGATAAATATAAAAATTGTCCCTAGTGGGTGTAGGATAGTGTTAATGTGTGGGGATCGGTGGTTGGAGCAGACCCGGTGGGCCGAAGAGCCTGTTTCCACGCTGTATCTCTAAACTAAACTAAACTAAACTAATATTGTCCAACTGCGTTCTATTTCAACTAGTAAATCATCATCCCAGAAACCAAATGGTGCATCTTGGTTGTGAAAAGAGTTTCATTAATTGACACTCTTCAAATGCTGGCACCTTACAGACTGAATTAGACGCCATGTGGTCTGTGTATAATTTAGCATAAGCAAACTCCTGAAGTGAATGCTATGTTACATGGATTCAGTGCACTGGAGACAGGTCTGGATCTGACAGAGAAATGATGCTGGCCCACTGCCAGAGCCATTTCAAATTTACCATAAAACAGCAAAAAAGCTGTAAGTTTAGATGATCACTCAACTAACTGTAATGTAACTCCTTGTAAATTCATCAAACTGTGGTGCTTTGCCTTTTATTAAATGACATGAGATTGACTTCAGGAGCTATGGCTTTTTTGATTTATATCTTGTAATATTTTGAGTGCACGTTTGATCCAATAAGTGGGACGTGGATCAAGCATTTACAGAGCACAGTATAAACCTCAAAACTTTTGGTAAACTTTCATAATTCTCCAGTGTTTGTGAAAATGCTGTGTTCCTGTTACTGAACCACCACACTCCTGCATTTCCACCCCTTCCTTCACCCCCCCTCCCCACCCTAATTGTCCTATTGGTTCCATTAGTCTCATCCCTCTTGTTATCACACCTTCTCCAGTCATCACTGAGCCATTATGGGAACTACCTTTCTTAAGGTAATCTGTAGCCAGCCTTGATTTGTTATGGCCTTTTATTTCCAGTTTATTCCCCCCCCCCCCTTCCCCTACTACTTTTAGACTGAAGAAGGGTTACAACCCAAAATGTCATCTATTGTTTTTCTCCAGAGATGCTGCCTGAGCCACTGAGTTACTCCAGTATTTTGTGTCTATCTTCAGTATAAACCAGCATCTGCCGTTCCTTCCTATGCAACATTGATGAACCATGTGTCCTTCCCTTTTCACTGCATGATTTGCATGGTGTGACTTCCAAAAACTGTGGACTGATTTCAGCAAACCTACAATTAAGCACTAAACTCTAATTAGCACCTTTTCATCAATGTCACAGATAATACCTCCTCAAATCAGGTCTCATTTACAAGACATTGGATCCAGGCTGATATTTTCTTTTCAGATCCATCTAAGATCCTCGTCATTCTGCAAGCTGTTGCTTGCAGTGTCACAACTGTAAACTTTAAAGAAATTAGTTCCCCTCTGGTCCAATTGCATGCTGGTGAAATCCAAGAGTCTGAACAGTGGCAACTTTAGTATGTACAACACAATGTGCTCGAGTAACTCAGCGGCCAGGCGGCATTTGCAGAGGGAATGTATAGGCACTAATATTGAGTTTTAAAAAAAATATTGAACTTTTAATATTTATTATGTTATTTATAAGTAGTGTTTTTACAGACCCCTTATGTGCTGCAAATAAGAATTTCATTGTTCCATTTTGAGTACATATGACCATTAAACGCCCTTGAACCATGATATGTGGAAAGCAGTGACAGGATCGGTCAAAGTCAGCATGGATTTATGAAGGGGAAAATCATGCTTGACTAATCTTCTTGAGTTTTTTGAGGATGTAACAAGTAGGATGGATAAGGGAGAGCCAGTGGAAGTGGTGTAGCTGGACTTTCAAAAAGCCTTTGACAAGGTTTGCACACAAGAGATTAGTGTGCAAAATTCGAGCACATACTATGTAAGGCATTAACATGGATAGATATCTGGTTGGCAGACAGGAAGCAAAGGGTAGGAATTAACTGGTCCTTTTCAGAATGGCAAGCAGTGACTAGTGGGGTGCATTTACAATATATATTAACGATTTGAATGAATGAATGAATGAATAAGTTTATTGGCCAAGTATTCACATACAACAAATTTGCCTTGGTGCTCCGCCCGCAAGTGACACATGACAGTGACAGTTATGAATTACATATAAAACATTAAACATTAATAATAAAACATTATTGATTAAACATGTGACTTAAATAAAATACCAGAGGAAAAAGAGGCTACAGATTTTTGGTTATTGAGTAGAGCTACTACTCGTGGAAAAAAAGCTTTTTTTTAATGTCTGGCTGTGGCAGCTTTGACAGTCCGGAGTCGCCTTCCAGAGGGAAGTGATTCAAAGAGTTTGTGGTCAGGGTGAAAGGGGTCAGAGATGATCTTACCCGCTTGTTTCCTGGCCCTTGCGGTGTACAGTTCATCAATGAAAGGAAGGTTGCAGCCAATAACCTTCTCAGCTGATCGGACGATTCGCTACAGCCTCCGGATGTCATGCTTGGTGGCTGAGCCAAACCAGAACATAATGGAGAAGGTGAGGACAGACTCTATGATGGCCGTATAGAATTGGACCATCAATGCATGTGGCAGATTGTGATTCCTCAGCTGTCGCAGGAAGTACATCCTCTGTTGGGCCTTTTTGACTGTGGAGTCGATTTAGACGAGGGATTTAAATGCGACATCTCCAAGTTTGCGGATGACACAAAGCTGGGTGGCAGTGTAAGCTGCAATGCGGATGTTATGAGGCTGCAGGGTGACTTGGATAGGTTGGGTGAGTGGGCAGATGCATGGCAGATGCAGTATAATGCGGATAAATGTGAGGTTATCCACTTTGGTGGCAAGAACAGGAAGGCAGATTATTATCTGAATGGGGTCAGATTAGGAAAAGGGGAGGTGCAACAAGATCTGGGTGTGCTTGTACATCAGTCACCTAAAGTAAGCATGCAGGTACAGCAGGCAGTGAAGAAAGCTAATGACTTGTTGGCCTTTATTATGAGAGGATTTGAGTTTAGGACCAAGGAGGTCCTACTGCAGTTGTACAGGGCCCTTGTGAGACTGCACCTGGAGTATTGTGTGCAATTTTGGTCTCCTAATTTGAGGTAGGACATTATTGCTATTGAGCGAGTGCAGCGTAGGTTCACCAGGTTAATTCCTGGGATGGCGGGACTGACATATGATGAAAGAATGGGTCGACTGGTCTTGTATTCACTGGAATTTAGAAGGATGAGAGGGTATCTTATAGAAACATATAAAATTCTTAAAGGATTGGACAGGCTAGGTGCAGGAAAAAATTCCTGATGTTGGGGGAGTCCAGAACCAGGGGGTCACAGTTCAAGAATAAGGGATAGGCCATTTAGGACTGAGATGAGGAAAAATCTCTTCACCCAGACAGTTGTGAATCTGTGAAATTATCTGCCACAGAAGGCAGTGGGGAACAATTCACTGGATGTTTTCAAGAGAGAGTTAGATTTAGGTTTTAGGACTAAAGGAATTAAGGGTTCCTGATTTTAGATGATCAGCCATGATCATATAGAATGGCGGTGCTGGCTCGAAGGGCCGAATGGCCTACTCCTGCACCTATTTTTCTATGTTTCTATTTCAGGTCAGGTCTGAAGAAGGGTCCTAACCCGAAATGTCACCTATCCATTCCCTCCACAGATGCTGCCTGAACCGCTAAGTACTTCTTGCACTTTGTGGTTTACTCAAGATTCCGGAATCTGCGGTTCACCGTGTCTCGTTTTATTTAATGTTTTTCTTAAAAAAAAAAAAAGATTGGTAGCAGAACCATGGGGGAGGCGGGAGAAATTGATTTTACACAGGGAACAGTAATGATCTGGAAAGCACAGATCTGGAAAGGATGGTGGAACAAGATTCAATAATAACGTTAAAGAGAAAATTGGGTCAATAAATCAAGAGGAAAGATTTGAGAGAAGGGAAGTGGAATTTAGTACATTGCGGAGAAACTTCCACGAGTATCGTGTAATCGAGAACCAGAGGCCATAGGTTTAAGGTGAAGGGGAATCTGAGAGGTAGCTTTTTCACGCAAAGGGTGGTGGGTGTATGGAACGAGCTGTCGGAGGAGGTAGTTGAGGCAGGGACTATCACAACATTTAAGAAGCAATTAGACAGCTACGTGAATAGGAAAGGTTTAGAGGGATAAGGGCCAAACGCAGGTACGTGAGACTAGTGTAGATGGAACATGCTGGCCAATGTGGGCAAGTTGGGCCGAAGGGCCACTTTCCATCATGTATGACTCTTTGATTGTAGTACGACACGCCGAATGGATTCGATGCGCGCTGAGGTGCCGGCAACATTAGTGGCGACAAGTTAACATCAGCAGGCAGCGGTGTTTTTATATCAGCTGCTGGTAATTCGAGTTGCCTCCATGTATTAAAATCTCCAGGTCTGCACATAGGCACTCTCGTCACATCAGGTTGTAGAACATAAAACCGTGTGCGCCAGAGCACGGCACTCCTCGCTTTGTGGAGATCAGGCACGGTTGAGGAGGATGGGAGGTTTCAGCCCGGGTGGAATTGATTGCATATGACTTCAGACTTTAAGCCAGCAACAAACATTGACTTGTTGTTCACTGCACAAGCATTCGCTGACTCACTCAGTCTGAAGGGCTCCGATCCGAAAGGTCGCCTATCATATACTCCAGAGATGCTGCCTGACCCGCTGGGTTACTCCGGCACTTTGTGTTCCACATCATTCCAGCGTCTGCGGTTCCTTGTGTCAACTGCGACTGCAGCTCCATGTTTAAGAGAATGCAAATCAATCTTTGTCAATGATATTCCCTGATTTCCCTCAGCTGCTAACTCATAAAAAGGTGGAGTTCTTTACAGTCCCGATAATCGTCCGTAACTGATTTGCCTTTTCCCCAATAAAATCCAATTCTCCTCCCATTTCCCATTATTTATCCCGTTCAGAGCAGTTCTTCATTTTAATTAATCGTCCTTATTCAATTTCAACAAGCCTATTGATCAGTTACTTAGAATAAACATAGTTTAACAACATGCGCTGCTGGAATGACGGCCCTGGCATCGCGGAGCGTTCCGCAACGCACGTGTTCTCCATCCATCATGCGACTAATGTTGGTCAAGATAACAGCGAGCCAGAGATAGCTGCAGATCTTAAACCAGCTCGGGTTACCTCCCATCACACCCAGAGGCGAGCTGCTACCGGCAATGCGAGGCTAATGGCCCTGTGGTTAATGGTAATTTGAAAAAAAATGCCGTTTTCGTGAATCTTGGATCCCGATTTTAAACACTGCCCTTCTTATTATTCACAGCTCTCCCACGGTATCTCTCAAGACAAGATAGTCAAACTATTTTATTGCCATATGACTAGAAACGGAACAATGAAATTCTTACTTGCAGCAGCACAAAATATATGTAAAGATAGTACTTTGCAAACGCCATAACAAATAACGAAAAAAAGTTAAGTTCGTAAAAAACAACCCGATAAAAGTGCCAAAGACACAAGCGAACCCCCCTTCCACCCTAGTCTATATAATTCTGAAGAACGGCCTCGACCCGAAACGTCACCCATTCCTTCTCTCCAGAGATGCTGCCTGTCCCGCTGAGTTACTCCAGTATTTTGTGCCTACCTTCCATTTAAACCAGCATCTGCAGTTCTTTCCTACACCCTATGTAATTCGGAGTTTATTTAGAGTTTGCAGTGTTTAATAGCCAAGGTTATTGGGAAAAAGCTGCCCCTGAACCCGGACGTTGTAGGTTTCCGGCTCCTATACTTTCTTCCTGATGACAGGAGTGAAATGAAAGCGTGGCTAAGGTGGTATGTTTCGATTAATGAACGGCATTTTGCCACATTTATTTCTTTAATCTGAACCCTTTTGATTCAGGATCAGGACCTGGGTTCAGAATTATTTTGCAGATTGTTAGTCTTTTCTTTTTATATTAAGACCACATTTTTTCAGATGTTATTGTGAGATTTCCCTTTAGTTACCCAAAACAGGCATGAAAATACTTGGGATCCATTTGAGCTCTCATAAAATAATTCATTAAAAAAAATTAGTCACATATATTTTATTTACATTTTGGGCATAACGTGAAAAAAGTAATTAAACACGAGAACCCCTGAGCAGTTTGCCTGACGCTCACGTTTACTCAGGCTTTAGTGGGCCTTAGCTGTGCTTCCAAACTTTGTGCACATTGTTATCATCATAAGGTGCTGCTAGTATCTTCTAGGATCAAAAGACGTTTTAAGTATGAATTAATTGGCCCTAACTAATATTTAAAGTAAAATACCGACACAGCCGTATCGTGCGGCAGGGTTATTTCAAACGTATGTCTAAAATACTAACAGGTTAATGCCAAACTCAGACTTTTCATGACCGTGAACATACAACACCGTTGTGCTGAGTGCGCCTATTATTCATTACTTTTGAGTCACAGCAAGACTGTTCTCACGTCGGAATCCAATCTCCCGATTTGATATTTTGTCTTGTTTATATGATAAAAGCATACATCAAATCGAGGTCAAATGGTTCTTGTGGAGGAAGGAACAGCAGATGTCGGTTTATATCGAAGATATGCACAAAATATTGGAGTAACTCAGCGGGTCAGGCAGCTTCTCTGGCGAAAAGGAATAGGCGACGTTTCGGGTCGGACCCTTCTTAACACTGTGAAGAGTCTTTTCCAGCGATGTTGCCTGACCCGCTGAGTTACTCCAGCATTGTGTGTCTATCTTCGTCCATTATCGTTCTTATCGAGTTATCGGCGGAAATTACAAATAAAGGCGTATAACTTCATTTTCATTCCAATGAAATCCCCGATCCAAACCGCCTGTTGCTCTTGCGCGGGTTTTGCGCCATCAAAGTTACCAGAGGCTTTGGTGCCTCTGGTTTTCCAATCATTTGCAGTAATCTTACTCAAAATGTCTACAAATGTGGCCATTCAAAAACAAAACAAAGCCACTCAAAATAAAACGAGAATCCACATAGTTGACGCAGTTTAATCTCGGTTCTCTGTAAATTACAAACAGGCAGTTTAGAGCGATATGTGTGTGCCAAACGCGGGCAGGTGGGACTAGTGGGGCATCTTGGCCTGTTTCCATGTTGTATGGCGATGACTTTGAGAAACACGACCATAAACAGTACCAGAGTATATTGCAAGACATGGTGCTGCATATTCGAATTTTAATGTGAATAACTAAAACAAATATTTAATGAATAGAAAGGATCTATAGATGCGGGTTTAAACCGAAGATAGACACGAAATGCTGAAATAACTCAACAGGCAGCATCTCTGGAGAGACGTCTGAAGAAGGGTCTCGACCCGAAACGTTACCCATTCCTTCTCTCCAGAGATGCTACCTGTCCCGCTGAGTTACTCCGGTATTTTGTGTCTATCAAATATTTAATGACAGTGATAATTGTACATTGTGACTTATTTTTCACAAATTTAATGCATATATGCAAAGTGCTAACTTTGGTAGGAAATAACACCAACAGTATGTAGCCTTTCGTCTCTTCGTTCCCAAGTTCTTAAACTGTCAATCACACCTTGGCCTCTCCATTACTTTGAGTAGAGCGGCCTCTAACGGCGCAATCCTGCCACTGAAGACCAACTCTTGTGGTTCGCTAAAAATCGTGGATATTAAATCTTCCGATAGGAAAACGTTTGCAAAGTTAAGGGAACGGTTTTACTGATCGTTGGATCTGGTCCGAAACAGTTAAGGTGGAAACTGATGACTTCGCCCTGTATACTTGATACAGCCAAGAATACTTAAATGAAAACATTACCATTTGTAAAGAAAAATATAGCATTTACAGTCTGGGCCGGTTAAATTAAGTAGAGCAGGATATTTAAAAATAATCAAATTCTAAATGTTGGAAATAAGATTGTAAGGTATTTGCATGATTTATTTTAAGAAATATAAATGCCACGAAAGAACAGAAATGGGCCTACGATTTGCAGATTTTGCTTGGAATGTATCTGTTCCTCGTAGTAACTTAAATAATAAAACTCTTCCCGTTTACCTGCAGAACTCTTGTGGGACAATTTGTTTCAAATTAGCTCGTAAACTCCAGCTCGAAATGCTGCAGTCTGTCCGAAGTTTGGCAATGTAATCTGCACTGAAAATGTCAGTGGGGAAAGATCAAAGCATTCTTCATTTGCAAATTGCACCCAGGGTATCAGTTTTGCGAGCAGCACTAATAAATCGGAGCTCAAGTGAGAGGGTCAGTTGTTACACCTGCAAATCGACTTCAAGGTCCATTCGAGCATTTGTGGTAACTTCACGTCCATTCTAATCAGAGGGATAACTTCACGCCCGTTCTAGTCACGGGGGTTTCTTTATTATAACCTATGACAAGGCACCTCCACAATCCTTTCAATACCTTGCCGCATCTACCCACAATCCTGGCTAACATATGTCACTTAATTAGTTTCACTGGATCTAATCTCTTGATTGTTTGATGGAGCTTGTTGTGCATTGACATAGCATCACATTTAACGCTCTGTGCGGATATGTCGTTGCATTTCTGCATTAAAACGGCGAACTAATGTAGGCCACAAAGATTTTCGGTTCAAATCTTCCCCCTCCTCGCTCCACGCTCAACTTTAGTCAATGTGGTATTTCCACTATCCAATACAGTCATAGCAGGCCTGGAGATATCTGAAGGCTTCTATCTCTCGTGGGTGTAAATGAAACTAACGGAAATGGCCGCAGCAATACCTCCGTCAAACATAAGAAATGTCGGGTAATGAAACCTCGAGAAATAGAGGAAACACATGTTTTAGTTTAATCCCGATTTTATTTCTGGGGGAAGTATTTTATTTGAAAGTAAACGCGCTGACCTTGCTCTTTTGCCTCCGTACTCTTTAGATGTACTTTGCGTTTACTTTCTGGGACAAAAGTTTGGGTTCGTTATTTGGGATCGGTTTACAAAAAAGGAGTTCTGTTCCTCAACGTATCAAGTCCTCGGTCATGCTTCCAGCTTTTAAGTCAAATCCCGGGGGTAAAAAGGCGAATTCCTTCGGTATTTACTGTTTAGTCATGGCCCTGAGTTAAACAGTAGCAAACCGAAGGGCACCAGGTCTTTCATGTTCCCAAGTGTTGTTCGGTCATTATTGGTTGGAAATCATTCAGATCAGAGCTTTTGTTTTAAAGCGGACAATGTTTCCCATGAGCCGCGAGATTTCTGAAAGTTTTTTTTATAGATGCATTCCCTCTGCATCTTTACACCGTTGTTTGGTGTGCAACCCGCATCAAACTCAAATCGTGTGAAATGCAGGTAGAATGAGTCAACATAACCCAGCCGGCCATGCGGCCTGGCAACAAGTTCATTATAACGGTTTGTTTTATCTGTTCCCCTACAACCGAGAAAACGAGTATTATTGATAAGATCGTGGCCATTCCACATTCTGTGTTAAGCGAAGCGCGCTCAACGTAGTAACAAAAAATTCTGACATACTGTGAGGCCAGGCAAAGAATTTTATTGGAAAAATAAATTTCGATACGAAATATGAAGCGTTTATATAAATTCCACGAATGCGTTTTCTCTCCCCGCCCCCCAAATTTTAAAATGACCCACATTTGAATCGGGACTAGGCACAAAATGCTGGAGTAACTCAGCGGGTCAGGCAGCATCTCTGGAGAGCAGGAAAGGGTGACGTTTCGGGTCGAGACCCTTCTTCAGACTGATTTGAATCGGGACTGTTTGATTATTAACTATTGAAAATAGTAACTATTTTTCAGTTCTTGGTTATTTGATTCTGACGACTTTGCTGTGTTGGAGCATGTTCTTGCAATGTTATTGTTACATTAAGAAAATATAAATAACTATGGTGCAGGTAAGGTACACTTCCACCCTCAATACAGTGGTCCTGTTCGTAGAAATCACATAATTTAACAGCATAACGTTTGTACAGAATTGTCAAAATGGAGCCACACATAAAGGCTTGGTCTACAACCAGAAGCTAATGCATGCACGGTACTATTTATTTTCTATTATTTCATAGAATTCATCAGTAAATTAATTATTGATATTCATCTTTTAATCGATATCATAATGCAAGTTTTTTTTTTTTTGCGTAATCAGCTAGAGTAGATGTTTAGAAAAATCCTAAATCATGATCTCAAAATGGCCATCTTTTTTTCCCTTCGAAGTTTTCTGGAGTTTAGTCCAAATAATTATAACAAACGAAGTATTCAGAAGTACCATTTATTGTATTTTGACATCTTTATTTTGTTAAGAGTTAATTATTTTTAGAATCTTCAAATTTTCCAGTATTTTTCTTTTCGGGATTATTCTGTGCAGCTGTGCCCCTATCTATTACAACGTTTATTCAACGTCGAAAATGATCCTGGAGGTTTTTATTTGAATTATGTTGGCCGAGGCAGTCGTTACTGTACGTTATCCGTAATTCATGACTCGTTTTTTAGAAACAATGGCATCGTTAAACAAATTTCATCACATGCTATTTTAAAATATTAAATGCAGGCTAACTCAAATGAAACATCTGCACACTTTCTGACTGTTGATAAGGAACGAGCGAGCCACATTCACGTGTTTGTTTATGATGCAGCTTTATAATGGCTCAGGGAGGGAAACGTAGATTTATTTTCCGTGAGACGATTGTTCGCCACCCTATTCATCCTAGTCAATTAACAAAATTGCTTGCCATCTGATATTTGTTGATATGAGGCTTTCGTTTAAAATTTGAATTTGAGATAATTAAAACCACGACATCAAATGAGCCACATTTCCAAACCTCTAGAAGTCTTGTCCTATTTGTGATGTGAAAAATTGATCGGCATGTCCAGAGAAAACGCAACCATTACATTCGTCATAAACCCATTCTCGATTTGCACTTGTCTTTCGCTTTATATTTGAATACGATTGCATTTACTTTTTTCAGTTCGAATCTAAATCTGTTCCCTTCTCTTCTCGTGTTCAGTTTGAGCCTGCCTTCAGGAATGATTTGGCTTCGAAAGTTAAAATACAATGCATTGTGGCATGGGTTTGATCCCTGATGTAACAGGCTTTTTAAATGAAAATATTGACTGTTTTGGGTTCCCTTGCACCTTTACATGGAGTTCGTCCATTGTAAAGCACTGCATTTATACATTGTTCACCCTAAAGGAAATGGATTGATTATTGGTTGTTTTAATATCTTACTAGTTTATCGTAAATAATGCGATGGAAAATAGACCAAAGGTCGATCATTTCCAAAATCCAATTTAATTTCAGAGATCTGGGTTTCAAAGAATATTACTCGAACAGCCGGACGTCCTCTCCAGCATGCGCAAGCCGAGAAGATCCCCAAACCGACTGACTGCTCCAATACGCGCAGTCCGTCCGGGAATAGTTGCGGAAGCTACAAGAGATCCTTTACCGTACGACATCCTGGGAATCTTATCCCAATGAAAATATAATTTTTTTCCCCGAAACTGAAATGTTATGTTTAGTTGTTTTAATATCAGACACAGAACTCGAGCACGATCATTTTCTCCAGGTTTTCCATAATCCAAGTTTCAAACCTCAGTGTGAAATCCTCAGCCGTCTTGATCTAAAACAAAAGTATGAAGTTCAACCTTAAATGCTTCAGTATCAGTGATTGAAATTTTCGCTTGTGCGACTGATGAGCTGGGGCAGCTAATGTAAACAAGACTTAAACAGTGACCGAGTTAACCATTTATGAAAAGAAAACTTACGGATATTTATATTTCTGAAACTAATGTACACATTATGACAATAAATTAGAATCCTTTTTTGTTTCTTACTGAACTGCATGAATCTGCTTTTTATTCTTCATAATACTGCTGATATCTCTTGTGAACACAATTCCTAATAAACCTTGCTGCTGGTCTCGATTTAAAAGCACAGCACTGTAGTGGTCTCACGTCTCTTGTTGATCGCTACAGTATATATGTCCCCTCTATATTTGAATAGATATTCAGTGGAAACCAGGGCAAGGTAATTGATTCTCTCCCAGCCTGTCGGAAACAGCCTGCATCCAATCAGCATCCGCCTGCCGATGGGCCATCCAATCGGCTAGCTCGTCCCCTTTGACCCCGTGCTGATATTAACAAGCAGGTAATTGACGATCCGCCCGGGTTTCCCTTAAAGCACCAGAGACAGAGTCGGAACCAACCTTCTCTGAACAGGCTGACTATCATCCCACGCTACACTCACCACGAAAAGTGCAGCACAAGCAACTTTCAGGTAAACGTTTTCTTTGATTTGGACGATGTAAGCGAGATGATTCTCTCCCATGCGGATGTAAACATTATCTGCAAGAGTTGCTCAGGTTTACTTAAAGATTTTCAAGATAGTGAAACCCAGCTGAAACGACGTTTAGAATCGCTGTAAGTTGATCGCAAGCATCGATGTAACCTGTGAAATAACGTGATTTTTGACACTTGGTAGTTTATATTAAATCAGAAATGTAATTTGGCGTCTGTGGTTTTCTGTACTTCAACACAGCGTGAAGTCGCTCTAAGTGTGTAACTGTTGCTCACACTTTCCTTGCCAGGTTAGAATTACAAGTTTAAAAAGTAAAGAAAGTTGTCCCTTTTTAAAAAAAAGAAAAAAGTTGCATAGAAATCTAGAAATGTTTTGATTGCTTTGAGTTTATCTTGATGGCTACTCAGATGACGAACAGTCTACGTGCTATCGTTACCTGGGTGGAATCTGCCAAGTGGATCTTGCTCCATTGATAATGTATCTTAATTATGTTTCCCAACAGTGACGCCATCTCAGGTTGCGAATCTCGCCAGTTGTGCATTGATCCGTAAAGAAGAGGGAGTAGGGGAAACAAAGGACAATTTCAACCCTGCTTTTAACGTCCAAGTTAATCAAAGATCGAAATGCAAAGTACTGGCCAGCAGGGGTTGGAGGTGGAAATAGACGTGGAGAGTTTGGAAGTGGAAGATGAAGATTTGCTCGATTCGCCCGAGGTCGTGTCAGGCCAGAGGGAAGATGGGTCGGCCGAGACCAACAAGAAACACATGGGGGCCAACGGAGAGCAGAGGAAACTGAGCCGTACCCCGAAATGTGCCCGTTGTAGAAATCATGGGGTGGTGTCCTGCCTGAAGGGCCACAAGCGGTTCTGTCGATGGAGGGACTGTCAGTGCGCCAACTGCCTTCTGGTCGTGGAGAGGCAGAGGGTGATGGCAGCTCAGGTGGCGCTCCGGAGGCAGCAGGCTACTGAGGTGAGCTGGGACCTGCGAGGTGGTTGTGTTACGAGGACGGGACGATCATACACGGAGAGTGCTTGCGTGATAGAAACTCAACTGATCTAGACGTTTCCAGTCGGTCAATTTCCATTTTATTTCCACGTTTACTTAATACTTGTGATATAACTTGTCTGCCCACGTTTATGTTTCGTGGAAGATTTGATTTGAATTTGCATGTGGTCCAGTTGACATCGATCTATAGGAACGAACTATAAGAGGCAGATCGCGTTAGAGTGAAGGCGTTTGGTTTCCTGGTGCTTGATTTGATCATTACATGGTTGATTTTATAACCAGTACATTATATGAAAATGATCACCCAGTGCACCTTCACATTGTTAAATCCATGCGGGTAGTTGACTAATGATTGTTTGTTTTTTAAAATCGAGCCATAGAGTTGATCGGCGTAAACATTAGCCCTATCACAGTTCAGTCGCTAAGTTTCTGCAACTCCATAAAATATTTAGAAGCCGAGTTAAGTGAAGCTGGCAACAATCCCTCAAACATTCTAGATAACTTCAAGCATTCCGCCAGTACTGCCCAATCGGTTGCAATGTTTCGATTGCAATGTGTGTTCGCAACACTGAGAGATCCCACTAACATGGGATCCCACTACTTCTCTCAATCCACCTGTACATTTACATTGCCAAATCTGTTCTTTTCACGACCTCTTTTTTATTTGAAGGATAAGAAAGGATTGTTGAGCAAACACAACCTGGCAGAACGCAGGGCCGTGTACCAGAGGCACCTGAGAACGCCGAGCCTGCTGGCTAAGAGCATTTTAGAAGGTGAGCGCAACAGTTCGGTGAACAGCCGAAAATGAAAGTGTTTTTATCCAGGAAGTGTAGATCGCGGGTGAGCGAAAGAGATGGGTAAATGGATTGAAGAGGTTGATTAATAGAATAGTTCTGACAAGAGAGGGACTTATTCGAAAAACTACACAAGCATGTTTGTACTTTAAATTCGATCGAAGGTAATATGGGCTGCTGCATTTTTGTGCGTTGCTTTCGATATTGTTTAAATGGTGAATGAATGTGACAAAAGTAGAACGCTGATTTGTATTAATGTGTTCCGCGCTTGAGTGACGTTTGTCGTTTCACGACAATTGGTGGAAATATATGAGTGGGATTAGGTGACTTCAACAATAATTCGAACACGGAATTATTGGTGTAGTTGCTCACAAAAACGGGGACATCTTTGTTCATTCGGAACCTACCATCATTTGAATGTTTCCAATTGTCATACCTTTTATCAAAGCTTGACAGTATACGAGGTCAACAGCTGGAGAGCGAGGCTAGGATGTCCACTCAGTATTAACATTGACAAAGCCAGCAAATGACACCAATTCGATCAAACTGAGATGGGTGCGCAAGGAACTGCAAATGCTGGTTTACACAATAGACACAGTGCTGGAGTAACTTGGTGGCCCAGGCAGCATCTCTGGAGAACATGGAGAGGTGACATTTCGTTTCGGGACCCGGGTAATGGTTTAAGCAAGAAGGGAAATAGACGACCTAAACTTTAGTATAAACCAGCAATTTGCAATTTTTGCAATACTACACGTGATAATATCCAATGTATTTATGAAAGCAGAGAACAGTGTGGCTTCCTTTGCAGCCTCGTGTCCAATGTACTTGTTGAAACTAGCCAATGATTGCATCTGATTTTTTTTTTTTTTTGCTGGATCATCTAATTGTTGAGAAAGCGGCTAAATTCTTGGTACGGATGGCTGCATTTTTATTCACATCCTCACAAAATATTAACAGAACATGAATCCAGAGTGCAGTACCTTCAGCTGACGTGACCAGAAGAACCGTCGCGTTGCCGTGTTCCTATGATTGACATTTGACAGGAAAGGGAGGGTGGAAAGGAAGCGCGATTTAAACTTTCCAGTTCTAACTGTTGGAGACTGCATTTAATACCGAGACAATAAATAAGAAACGAATATTCACACAAGATAACACCTGTCATCCGGTCAACATTCGGCAAAGCAGAATCTATCTTCTCCTTTCTAAATAGGACTATCTGTGCCTAACTTGGTCGGGGCGGGTGGAGGAACGAATGGACATATTAAGCCTGAAAGTTAGGCTTCATTTTGCATCCACTGTTTAGTTTGTTACACGAGAAAAGGAAAACTTCATTTTGTGCGTGTGTATATGTAAAGGATTAGCTAACGGTCGGGATAGAATCGATGTATTATTTTCGCGAGCATTTCTAAACGTAGTTTCCAGCGACCGTTTGACGAAGTAACTAGCAGTACCAGTAGTACACAACGCACTTACGTCTGAGGCAGGGTGTCCAACAGCGGAGGTAATGTTCACCGAAAACATTTATTATAAACGTGGAAACAACATTCAAGGAAGGTTCCAAGGGTCACTACAGAAAGACACAAAAAGCTGGAGTAACTCAATGGGACAGGCAGCATCCCCGGAGAGAAGGAATGGACAACGCTTGGCTATGGCAGCTTTCGGCCTCGTGAGAGTTATTAATATTGACCTCGGTCGAAAAAGCTGAAACAGGGCAGGTGACATATTTTAATTAACTTTAATATCTCCAGTATTGCACTGCACCACATACGGACATGGTTTCGTGTATCACAGGAGACAAGACCACTGGAGATTTTAAAAAAAATATTGGGTCGTACTAATATTTCTAATAACATAACAAATACAAGAAATGTATGCCAAGGCAAGCCCATTACGGCAGCCCGTTGTTCGAACACGTACGGCAGCTGTCAAATGCACCACTCTTCTTCCACCAGCAAGCACCCTGCCGAAACGCCTCCACAGTCTGGAAGTGGTTTAATTGGTGGTTTACAGATACAGCATGAAAACAGGGCGTTCGGCCCACGGAGGCCACGCCTTCTATCGACCACCCCGTTCACATTAGTTCTGTTAGCTCATTTTCGCATCCACTCCTTGCACATTAGGGATATTTTTTACAGGGGTCAATTAACCTATAAACCGCCACTTGTTGGGAATTGGGAGGAAATCGGAGCACCCGGTAGGAACCCACGCAGTTACACGGAGAAACAGCAAACTCCACACCGACAGCACACGAGGTCAGGATCGAACCCGGGTCTCTGGCGCTGTGAGGTAGTAGCTCGACCAGCAGCTAACTTATGGAAGCACAAATGATTTCATTAAGAGAAAATTGAAAGAAAATGTCTATAATGTTAGTTCGGTTGAATTGTGACGTAAATAACATGTGCTGGTCCTAATTCGGGGTATACGCCGAAGTGCTTGGTCAGGGAGTTAGGTTATCCCCATCATTTAGGAGAGTGATCTCTTAGTTCAGTCTACATCTGGCTACCATGTAGAAGCTTCATAGTTGGAACGCGTCTCGACGCACAAAAATGCGATCTGGGATTTTCAAATGCGGGTCTATCCTTTCGGTTGCACCGAACACAATTATTGATCTCCCGGCTCAAAACATCACCCATCCTTTTTCTACGGAGTTGCTGCCTGACCCCGCTGAGTTACTCCATCATTGTGTCTATATTTGGTATCAACTGGCATCCGCAGTCCCTTGTTCATTTATTGATCTACTTTCTACAAAATGATGTTCGCCCTTTCTCCCATATCAATTATCTCCAACTGCTCACTTTTTTTTCTGATTACTCCTGTGTTCTAGGCTATCGGCCAGTCGCACATGACCCATACATGAGAGGGAGCCCGCCCTTACCCCCTCCCGTTAGTGACCGGATGCGAAAGAGGCGCGCTTTTGCTGACAAGGAGTTGGAGAGCATCATGATGGAAAGAGAGTACAAGGAGAGGGAGATGATTGAGGCTGCCCAAGCCGCCGCCGCTTTTTTCCTTCCCAACGGCATGGTCCACGCAGCCGAGTATAATTCCTGCAAATCCAACTACACCGCCCCGCAGATTGATCGAGCTGCCAAAGAAACCCCCCAGCACTGCAATTTTATCCCCTCCTGCCTCGATCGAACGATGCAGTACTCGGGGTCGGACAGAGCAGTGGAACTCATATCTTCCAACGTAAGTGTGGCCACCACCTATCGCCAGTACCCGCTGACCCCGAGACTGATGGTCTGGCCAAAGTGTGGAGGCATCAACGACGCCCTCTTATACCAACAGTATCTCCTGAATGCCAGTGGTACCCTCCAGAGTCTCAAACCCGCAGCTGTTTGGGATCCTAAAGGAAGTTCGGTGCCGGAAAGTCATATGGCCAACAATGGCCAAGATTCGCCAAAAAGACAAACGCGTGAGATGCAACATGCACCGGGCGAACTGCGAGAGGTGACCTCGCTCCACCAGCCGGCGTTGGAGATGCCCTGCTCGGCCTTCTCTCCGCCAAAGAAAGGCCCCTCGCACCTTTCCGAAGGCAGTCTGTCACCTCCGCTGCAGCCACCGGGCGACCAGGCCATCATAGAAAACTCACAGCCACTATTTCCAGTGAAGCTGAACTCGGGCCAAACCTTACTGACACAGCAGCCCAGCGGTCAACCGGTGCACTGTGACAAACCTGCCTCCGAGCTGAAAGCTTTCATCAGTAAAGATATCCTCGAAGAGGCGGCCAGGAACTACAGAGAACACGCTATTAAAGAAAACCAGACATATAAAAATTCCACCGAGAGGTATATGAACGGTTTGATGGTTTCTAAGCAAGCGGGGACAAAAATATCACCTTCCGAGTCGCTCTCGTTTTCTGTTGAATCGATCCTTAAACGGCCCTCGCCGTCTCTAACTCGTACTTATCAGTGAACACCCTATTCCAAACTGTACTGCTTAGAATTAAAATAGCTTTCAGTTACATTTTGAGACCAAAACTGCCTTCTATGTAAATGTGCTTGTGATGTGTTTGTTTTGATCATTGTTCTGTAGTACAGAATTCAGCATGGTCCGTGTATCTTTCTTGTTGCGAGAGTATATTTAAAGATATCTTGAGGTTTTTTTTTGAGAATTACAAAATATCGAACTTTTCTGCACTGAAAAGCAAATGTATAGCTTAAATAAAAAAAAAGATATTTTGGAACTAGAGACTTAAAATATTATTCTCACTGAATACAGTAAAATAATGCGTTAGAAAATAGAATTGCTGGTAAAAAATGCTGCTGGAAATCTAAAACAAAAATAGAAAATGCAGAAATATACAGCAGGTCAGGCGGCATCTGTGGGAAGAGAAACAGAAAATGCTGGAAATACTCAGCAGGCCAGGTGGCATCTGTGGGACGTGAACCGGGTTAACTTTTCAGGTCGAAGATCCTTGGTCAGAACTGAGAAGGAGACAACGGAAGCCCCATAACCTGCGGGGAGGTCTGGTCGAGTATAACAAGGGTGACCATGGTGACATGATGTAGACAATTGGAGACAATTATTTGGTCAATGAGTAAATGGGAACAGTTAGAGAGTGATAACAGAGGCAAAGGAATGTAAGAGTTGCATAGTGCAGAGCAGGAGGAGCAAGACCAAGCCAGGCTGGGCATGTCCTCTGTGTACAGCAAGAAAAAAACAAGCTAAGCCAAAATCACAGAAGAATTCCTGATTCAGTCTGAGAAATCGTCTTATCTGAATTTGTAGAGTTCGACATTGAGCCCAGAAAACTCCAAGGTGCTTAGCCAGAGGGTGAGGTGTTGTTCATCAAGCTTGCATTGGGCCTTATTCTAAGAGTACAATAGGCCACCTACTGATAGGTCAGAGTGGAAATGATTAAATTAGTTAAAGTGTAAGGCTCCTGTAGATTGAACACAGGTATTTTGCCAAGTGGTTACACAATTTGTGTTTGATTTCCCCAATAGAGAGGAGAGCATATGTTGCACACAGAATGTAATAAAGTAGGTTGGAAGAAGTGCAAGTTCACTGTTTCACCTGGAAAGACTTTTGGGGTCCCTGGTTGGGGGGAAGAGAAGAGGTGAGAGGACAGGTGTTACATTGCTTATAGGTGCACGGGAAGGTGCTGTAAGAAGGGAATGGTTGGTGGGAGTGGAGGAATGGATTAAGGAGTCACAAAGGGAATGGACAACATGAAATGCTCAAGAGGTGGAGATGAGAAGGTCCATCAGATGGTGAAATCTTATTGAAGGTGGCTAAAATTGTGTTGTATACAGAAGCTGGTGAGATAGAAGGAGGACCAGGAAAGTTCTGAGCTTGTTATGCCCTAGAGGAGAGGGGGTAAGAGCAAAGGTGTGTGCAATCAATGAGATCTGCATAAGGAGTTTGGTAATAATAGTGGAGGGAAAGTGACGATTTAAGAAGAAAGAAGACATTTCAGAGGCACCTCAATTTAAAGTCTCATCGTGGGATAAAGTAAGATGAAGATGGAGGAACTGTGAGAATGGAATAAAGTTGCAAGATGAAAGGTGGAGAGAGCTGTGGGAATCAATAAGCTTGTAATGCATATTGGTAACTAACATATCTCCTGAGACAGAGGGGTCCAGAAAGGGAAGTAAAGCGTCAGAGATTGATAAGGTGAAGATGAGAGCAGGATGGAAATTGGCAGCAAAGGTAATTACATTGTCTTCTTCTATGTGAGTACAGGGGGTAGCACCAATGTTGTCATCACAGAAAAATGGTTGAGGAAGTGGGCCCAGGTAGGACTCAATGAAAGACTGTTCCACATATTCCACAAAAGGTAGACTTATCTTAGGCCCTCATAACTGCCCTTAGCTACATTTTAGATGAGAAAAAAGTAAGTGCAGTTGAAGGAAAAATTGTTCAGTGTGAGAACATGTTCAATCAGGCGAATGAGTGCATTAGTGGAGGGGAACTGGTTAGGCCGCTTCTCACTGAACAAGCAAAGGGGCTTTAGCCAAAATTGCTGAGGGATGGAGGTGCAAGAAATTGCATGTCCATAGTAAGGATGAGCCTGTTGGAAAATCAAAGAAATGGAAACATGCCTTAGGGCATCAGATGTGTCATGAATATGTGAATCGACTGGACCAGAGGAGAAAGGATAGAATCAAGGTAGGGAGGAATATGTTTGGTGGGGCAACAGGGAGTCTGCAAGGGCAGGTACACAAAAATGCTGGAGAAACTCAGCGGGTGCAGCAGCATCTATGGAGCGAAGGAAATAGGCAATGTTTCGGGCTGAAACCCTTCTTCAGACTGATAAGGGGCGGGGAGAAAAAAGGAAAAAAGGCGGAGGAGGAGCCCGAGGGCTGGGGGATGGGAGGAGACAACCAGAGGGCTGATGAAGGGGAGAGGGGACAGCAAGGGAACTGCCTCCGGAGAGAGGAGGAGAACTTCTTCAAAGTAGGCATACCTTGAGGAGATTTCGCAGTGGAGTAGACAAAGTGTTAAAGAAAGAACTGCAGATGCTGGAAAATCGAAGGTACACAAAAATGCTGGAGAAAGTGCAAGGGCAGTCCCATTTGTAGATTTCAGACAGAAAATCAAAGTGGTTTGTAGGAGGCTGGGACACTGAGGTCAGAGACTGCAGAGAGTAGATCCACCAAGGAATTGTTGTGCATAACTCTCCAGTAGACCATGGCCGAATGTTTGGATCATAATCCAAAGGGAGGTATGAGGAAAAGTCTAAGAGTTTACATCTGGCCTCTGCGAGGTAGAAGTCAGTTTCCAACACCTGAGCACCTTTTTAGTTAGTATGATTAAAATATCAGGGATGGTTCTTCGTGGGCAGATGCTTTAAGGTGGCTAGAAAGAATGAATGTGTCCTTCCCTGAAAAGTAAAAATGGAAACGTCATGTAAGCAGTTCGCAACGGACTGAAGGTAAACAGTCAGAGCAAGGGGGGCAGGTGGATCGGGAGTACTGAAGATGAATGAAAGGGTCTACAGTTTCGGGTGAACACCTTGTTTTAATGAAATCGGCACGAAGGTAGTGTTAGAGTGTTGTGTACATTCTCGAATTCGGAATTTGTTGATATGGTCGGGGCAAAGCTAAGGCTTCTGCGGATGGATCAGGGGGAAGATCAGAAGGGATAGTGAGATATGGGAAGGGGGTGGGGCAGGTTGTGTCTGAGGTAAGTGAAGGGGGCAAAAGAAAGTGGATATTGGAAAGCAGGACATGTTGGAGATGGACTTGCATTTACGACCTCAGGATGTTCCAAAGTAATTTACAGCCAATTAAATGTTTTTGTATTGAAATCATCGTGGTAATATAGGAAAGGCAATAACTAACATCCGCACAGCAAGTTCCTACGAACAATAGCGTGAACATAGCCTGACAACCTGCTTCAGTGTTGTTGAATTCATCGTGTATTGAATGTACCAGCCAGAACTCTTGTTATGGGGCATTATTTTACAACTGTCGCCGAGATTTTTGAGCACGTCCGATAAACGAAGTTTGAAGTTGCGATTTTCTGACACGGATTTACAAGTATCCAAGAGAATAGCCCTCAGATAAAGACATATTATTTGTCATTCGTAGCAGGGGTTGGGCAAATAATGTTGTTTATTGCACGTTCTAATTGCGAAGTTCAAAAACATTCCGCCTATGGCAGATCCCTAAATTTTAAAAGCGGTGCACGCAATAATGGACGCCGATTTTCTGTTCCCCTTCTCTGTCGCCTGAAGGCCCGCACGGCATGAGTGCTCCCCCAAACCGACAGGACTCCCAATCATTCTCATTGTAATAGGATTGGGCATAGCGAGGCGAATTGCAAACGGCACAATTTCTATGCAAATATTTCGTTCTGTGTTTCATCTTGCGTTTAGTTAGTTTGGAGAACAGCATGGAAGCACCCACCGACTCCACGCTGACTATTGGTTACTCCTTCACACGAGTTCTATGTTACCTCTTTCTCATCCACTTCCTACACATTAGATACAATTGTAAAGAGACCAATTTGCTCACAAACCCACAAAGTGAGAAACAAAATGCCGCTTTCCAATTTCCTTCGTGGTTTAGTTCAGATGAGCAACGGATGGAGGAGATTGATATGCTGCTCCGACCCTGCCTCACCACGGCACTGAGGGGACAATGCCAAGACCTTATTCCATCACGCGTCTCCTTTAACACCACGTATCAGCGATTTTGCAAACACTCCGTTACACAAAATGAAAATGCTCGGGACAGTAACAAAAAAAAACAGTTTTTGTTCAATGACAACCTCATGTTGCAGTTGGGGAGATTTCACAGCAGGTTTTAGAGAGTTCATATCCCGTTACCTCGCGGTCCTGGATCGCGCAGTTCCAAGAGTAATGAAAATAATATGGAAATCAAGTAAGCAATGCAATGTACGAAAACTGTCCATACAACACTTGGAACGGTTCATGCTTGGTACGCAACTCTAAATTGGAAAATCTAGCGCGAGTTCAGACCTGACGTGCTAACCTTTTCTTCACTGATTTGAGCATTTTCTGCCTTTAGCTTGGATAGCTGCAATTTATTTTAATAATAATTGTCTCAAGCTGCAATTACTATGTTCTTGTACGTTATGACCATTCGAGGGCAATGAAACTTCGATCAAATATTTTTACACAAACGACAGAGAAAATGGAAAAGTACAACTTAGGAGCAGGCCCACAATGTCCCTGTCAAATATAATGCCTAGATAAATTAATCACATCTGCCTGCACATGATCCACATCCCTCCAATCCTTGCATATCCATTTGCCCATCTGTAAGAATTTTGTATGTCACTACTGTGTCTGCCTCCACCACCACCAGTGACAACGCGATCCAGCCACCTCAGTTTGAAAAAATCTGCCCGCACATCCCCTTTAACCTTTGCCCCTCTTCGCCTTAAAAGCTATGCCCTTAATAAAACTGAAACAATTATGCATGGAGTTTTGAATATGGGGGATATGGGGAGAAGGCAGGAACGGGGTACTGATTGGGGATGATCAGCCATGATCACATTGAATGGCGGTGCTGGCTCGACGGGCCGAATGGCCTACTCCTGCACCAATTGTCTATTGTCTATTGAAGAGACGGTATTTTCCAGCGAAGTGTGAATTAAATACTTTATTGGTGTGCTTCCGATGGTAATGCACAAAAAACATTAATTTGCCATCGGACTTCGGCCAAACAGCTTTGGGGAAGAGGCTGTCTCTCCGCTTTATTCAATAATTTCTTCCCGATGGAGTTGTCTCCACTTTCACAGTGAAAGGTTTAACATCGCTGCTTAAAAAGTCAAGGGAAAAATTGAAAACGGACGTGATTCTATTTCCCGCACTTATAGTATAATTTAATAGCCCTAAAAGCATTGCTTATATTTAATGGTCTGTCACGATTTAAAAAAAGGTCCAGTTTCAAATTAATTAATTCGCTCGAGTGTTAAGCAGCTTTTAATGATTTGAAAGGTACCGATTGTTGCCCTCTGACTTGGCGTTGCAGCTATCAGTTTAAAAAGTGCCAGTGCGCGGATTTCTATTGCTGCACGTCAATTCTCTCTTGATACTACAATTCAAGAGAGAAGCGTCAAGAGTCAAGAGTGTTTTATTGTCATATGACCCAGATAGGACAATAACATTCTTACTTGTTGCAGCACAATAGAACATGCAAACATAGTACATAACGGGAGAAGAAAAAAAGTTCAGTGTGTGTATACACATGCACACGTACTCAATAAATACCAAATATAGTGCAATAATAATAATAATAGTCTTTTGCAGTTCAGAGCTTATTTGTTGTCTTGTTTAATAGCCTGATGGCTGTAGGGAAGAAGCTGTTCCTGAACCTGGACTTTACAGTTTTCAGGCTCCTGTACCTTCTTCCCGATGGCAATGCCAGGATGGTGTGGGTCTTTGATGATGCTGGCTGCCTTTTTGAGGCAGCGACTACGATAGATCCCTTCGATGGTGGGGAGGTCAAAGCCGGTGATAGACTGGTCAGTGGTCACAACTTTTTGCAGTCTTTTGGATGCGGATTATCAAAGTTTCATTGTCCTTGGACAAAGAGTGACACATGCCACTCAGTAGAAACTAGACCCGCCAGCTCTGCCGATATAATTCCCAACATGCACTGAGAGCGTGTTCTGCCTTCACACCACTTGAGATCATCCTTGAAATAGAACAGGCAACTTCATTATCACTACATCCTTGCAAGGGACTCTCGGAATGCACGTAAATCTGCCTAAAATGGGCATCACACAAATTATAATTACGGGTTCACCACTGAAATGTTTCGCAGAGTGATAATTTTGAACGTGACAACTCAGTTCAAAGAAAAATCATAATGCTTTCCATCACTGTTTCATATTGTAAAAGTCCACAGGAAATGGTCTGACAGGTGCTGAAGGTTTTTTTTTTACTGACTTGAAGATTCTGCATAAATCAGCGGTCTCTAGACATTTGTGGATTTGTAGACGTTATCCTTGGAGTATAACACGTTCGGAGAATGCACACAGGACAGGATGAGCAGGAAAAGTTGCCGGAGGAGGGGGGATTAGTAGAAAGAGGGAGAGGACATTTCTCAACGGGAGGCCATGTCTGCTCAAGGCACGCGGGGGGAAATTTTGCTCCCTTTATCGACGGCCAGGAACATTTTCTGGGATTTGCACTTCAGTAAGGACAGCATCAATGATAACGCGACAACTTAGATCAGAACGAGGATTGCATCATATATCAATATATGTTAACGTGACCATGGATATATAACCCTAGTTATGTCCAAACTTGATTTGGAGACATTTGCAACATTTTGCAATCCAGTTTTGTTTAGCGATACAGGGCGAAACAAGTCATTCGACCCAACGAGTCCATGCCAACCAGCGATCGCCCGTACTCTAGTTTTATTCTACACACTAATAAACAATTTACAGAAGCCAATTAACCTACAAACCCACCCGTGTTTGGAATGTGGGAGGAAACCTGAGTACCCGGAGAAAACCCACGCGGTCACATGGAGAACATGCAAGCTCCTTACAGACAGCACCCGTAGTTAGGATCGAACTCTGGTCTCTGGCGCTGTAAGACAATTATGCAAATCATTCTCTATTTAAAGATAACTCAATGGAAAACAAATATTCCAAATCAGATTTTGAAATATATGACCTCACTTTTTGTTTAGAAAAGTCAGTAATTAACGTTCTGATGAGGAACTGTCTTCAATGTGCCCCTATGTGGCTACTATGGAGTGCCACCACTGGCTGCAGCATGGCAAATGGAAGAATGTCATCCTTCACGAGGAGATTGCTTTGAAGGGTGACCTTAGAAAGTCTAACCTTGGATCATGCTATCTACGAAGGGGCAGCAGCAGTCTGTACTAGCTGGCAGATATATAACAGTAGGGAGACACAAGGAACTTTAGGGACGGCGCAGGGGTGCAGTAGTAGAGCTGCTACTTTACAGCGCCAGAGATCCGGGTTTGATCCTGACCACGGGTGCTGTCTGTACGGAGTTTGTGTGTTCTCCCTGTGACCGCATGGATTTTCTCCGGGTTCTCCAGTTTAGGCTAACCTAGATGAATATGCCACTACTGACACAGCCTTTTGTAGAGGACTGTGTATCAAAGAAGACAAAATGTGTATTCCCCAACCAGAAACCATGGATGAAAAGGATTGCTCATAGCAAAAGGATTTGAGTATAGAAGCAGGGAGGTTCTACTGCAGTTGTACAGGGTCTTGGTGAGACCACACCTGGAGTATTGCGTACAGTTTTGGTCTCCTAATCTGAGGAAGGACATTCTTGCCATAGAGGGAGTACAGAGAAGGTTCACCAGACTGATTCCTGGGATGTCAGGACTTTCATATGAAGAAAGACTGGATAGACTCGGCTTGTACTCGCTAGAATTTAGAAGATTGAGGGGGGATCTTATAGAAACGTACAAAATTCTTAAGGGGTTGGACAGGCTAGATGCAGGAAGATTGTTCCTGATGTTGGGGAAGTCCAGAACAAGCAGGGCTCGAAATTTGAGGTTGCCCGGGTGCCAATGGCAACTTACAGTCCCGCCGGGCAACCTAAAAGTCATGCCATTTTGCCCGGCTTGGCAAGCAACCAGGACACCCGCCCACCATCCGTGTCCGGTTCTCGGCTCTCCGCTCGCCGCTCGACGCTAGCTCTCGGGTCTCCGCTCGGGTCTCCGCTCGGGTCTCCGCTCGGCGCTAGGCTCTCCGCTCGGCGCTAGCTCTCGGCTCGGCTCTCGGCTCTCGGGTCTCCGCTCGGCACGGCCGGCCGCCGAGCACATCATCGGCTGTGGTTGTGCGCAAGTGCGGCCCTGCACATGCGCACTGCCACGGCAACTGGTCAGCGTCGCCCACTTTCTCCCTCCCTTTGCATTGTGGAAGTTCTGGCTACCATTGCTGTCCGGTCGCTGCCTCACCGCGACCGCTGAAAAACAACACTCCCTGGAGCTGCAGTAACTCCCTGGAGTAACTCTTGCTTCTTGCTTTCCTTGTCCTCCAAAAATATTCGAAATGGAATTTAAACTGGTGGACCCACCACCACCAAACTCCAAACTCTGAAAAATAACAGCCTGTTGCATTTTATCTGTTTATTTATTGTGTACATATATGGTCTATAGTATACAGACACATTGAACTTTTATCTCCTGTTCTGTATTATGTTTACATATTCTGTTGTGCTGCAGCAAGCAAGAATTTCATTGTCCTATCTGGGACACATGACAATAAAACTCTCTTGACTCTTGACTTGGACTTAAGCAAAAAAGGGTTCTTGGGGGGAAAAAAAAGCTACCTTAAATTTAGTTGCGTCTGGTTGGTACCTATGATAGGGTGAAGACTATTCCATGCTTTAATTGTGTGGGGGAACTCCATGGAGCAGCCAGCATCTCTGGATAGAAAAAATTGGGTGACGTTTCGGGTAGAAACCCTTCTTTACATTTCCTCTCGTTTTAGTGTTTTTAGTTTAATTTAAAGATACAGCGTGGAAACAGGCCCTTTGGTCCACCGAGTCCACGCCGACCACCGATCACCCGTACTCTAGTTCTATCCCACACATCAGCGACGTAAGTCAAGAGTGTTTTATTCTCTCACGTCCCAGTTAGAACAATGAAATCCTTACTTGCAGCAGCACAACAGAATATGTAAACATAGTACTCTGTAAACAATGTTATAAATAATAAAACAAAACTCCATACAGACAGCACCCATATTCAGGATCAATTCCGGGTCTCTGGCAATTTTAGGGAGCAAATTTATGGCCAATGTACTGCCCCAACAGCCTTGAACTGAATTAAAACATACTGTAGCTGTAAAGGGGGACATAGCATCACTTAGAGATTTAAGACTGAAAATGGATAGTTTCTTTTTTTTTTGTAACCAAAGTTATCAACGTATAATTTTTTGTGTGTTGGAAAATAAAATATAGTGGCACAGCTGGTGGACTTGCTGCCTCACACGCCAGAGATCTGTGTTCGATCCTGTTCTCGGGCACTGTCTGTGTTGAATTTGCACATTCTCTCTGCAAGCATGTGGGTTTCCTCCCACATCCCAAAGACGCATTGGCTTTGTAGGTTAACTTGTCTCTGTAAAATTGCCCCTAATGTGCAGGGAGTGGGTGAGGAAAGTGGGATAACAGAACTTCTGTGAATGGGTAGACAAAAATGCTGGAGAAACTCAGCAGGTGAGGCAGCATCTATGGAGCGAAGGAAATAGGCGACGTTTCGGGTCGAGACCCTTCTTCAGACTGATGTCGGGAGGGGTGGGGGGCAGGAAAAAGAAAGGAAGAGGCGGAGACAGTAGGCTGTGGGAGAGCTGGGAATAGGAGGGGAAGGAGGGAGAAAGCAAGGACTACCTGAAATTGGAGAAGCCAATGTTCATACCGCTGCGGTGTAAACTACCCAAGCAAAATATGAGGTGCTGTTCCTCCAATTTGCGGTGGGCCTCACTCTGGCCATGGAGGAGGCCCAGGACAGAAAGGTCGGATTCAGAATGGGAGGGGGAGTTGAAGTGCTGAGCCACAGGGAGATCAGGTTGGTTAATGCGAACTGAGTGGAGGTGTTGTACGAAGCGATCGCCAAGCCTGCGTTTGGTCTCATCGAGGTTGATCATACGCTGAATAACCATATTTCTGTTTGGAAGTGGAAAGAGATAATAGAAATTGCATTCAATGCAACGTGTAAAAAGAGATGAGATACTGTATTGTAATTTTGCCACATGTCATTGTGGTATATATCATGTCTTGATTGGTGAATATGTTTAGTTTGTGACTTTATTTGAAGCAGAAGTAATATGTGAATGATTCATTGACCATAATTCCGACTGGTAACTACGCACTTCGTCCGAGCACATTATCATACGCGTCATGCAAGACATCTTAAATGACCACCTAAACTGTCATTTGGTAACCTAAAAAGCTGCCGAGGTTGCCCGGCTGGCAACAGGGAAAAAAAGTTAAGCGAGAGCCCTGACAAGGGGTCACAGTTTAAGGATAAAGGGGAAATCTTTTAGGGCTGAGATGAGAAAAACATTTTTTACACAGAGAGTGGTGAATCTCTGGAATTCTCTGCCACAGAATGTAGTTGAGGCCAGTTCATTGGCTATATTTAAGAGGGAGTTAGATGTGGCCCTTGTGGCTAAAGGGATCAGTGGTATGGAGAGAAAGCAGGTACAGGATACTGAGTTGGATGATCAGCCATGATCATATTGAATGGCGGTGCAGGCTCGAAGGGCCGAATGGCCTACTCCTGCATCTATTTCCTATGTTTCTATGTTTCTATGAACTATGAGGTCCACTGCCAGGTGAAGTCCAAGTCTGCAGCATTCAAGTCAAACAATCCCGAGTGATCCACAGTGCCCTCCATAATGTTTGGGACAAAGACACATAATTTATTTATTTGCATCTGTAATAGAGGCAAATCTCTATTACAATTTGAGATTTGTAATAGAAAAAATCACATGTGGTTAAAGTGCATATTGTCAGATTTTAATAAAGGCCATTTTATACATTTTGGTTTCACCATGTAGAAATTACAACAATGTTTATACATAGTCCACTCATTTCAGGGCACCATAATGTTTGGGACACATGGCTCCCACCAAGGTTGATCCACTGCAGTGTGCTTATGTTGCAACAGGTCCACAGCAGACACCATCTCACTAGCCCTAAATTAATCCCTAGACAATAGGGACTCCTACATTAGACTCTGATTTATTGATTATATGCAGTATTATTCTGCCTTTACACTCATGACTGTACGGCCAAATTCGGCTCTCAATCCATTTACAAATTTGCAGACGAATCATGAAGGATGACAAGACGGAGTAAGGGAAGGCGATAGAGAACTTAATGATCTGGCGTCAGAACAATAACCTCAGGGAATCAACACTGTGGGAGACCTCTATCAGAAGGGGACTCTCTCCTCTTTTCAAAAACTGCAGGAGAAATATGACTTGAATGGCAATAATTTTTTTAGATATCTCCAACTCCGAGATGACGTGAAAACATATACACAAGACTGTCCTTTTATGGGTCCAGATATATTAGACGATTGTTTGAATAAACATGCCGATACAAGGAAGTTGATATCTTACATTTACAACACCCTTCTAAATATTGACACTCCACCTTCTGAAATTTATAGGCGAGCATGGGAGGACAAGTTGGGTTTACCCATCTCGAAAGATATATGGGATGAAAGCCTACAATACATACACTACTGGTCTTTTAATGGCAGGCATTGCCTGATACAATTTAAAGTATTGCATAGGTTATATTATTCAAAGACCAAATTGAACAAGATCTTCCCAACTCTCTCCTCTTTGTGATAAATGTCAGTTTCAAGAAGCCACCCTAACTCATACTTTTGTATCCTGTATAAAAATACTAAACTTCTGGACGGAAATATTCAATATTATTTCTAAAACACTTAAAACTCAATTGGAGCCAGATCCAAAACTAATAATATTAGGAATGTCAAAGGGCTGCCCTAATCTAACGATATTTCAAAGACGCTTCCTTGACTACGGTTTAATAACTGCGAAAAAAATTATACTTAAATTCTGGAAAAAGATAACAGTCCCCACAGTGAAGATGTGGACCACAGAAATGACCGAGACACCACATCTAGAAAAAATAAGTCTCCCTTTATTGAATTTCTTCAACAACATAATGGTTGAACACAAACTCAAAACCAATGCTAGGGTCGGGTGAGCGGGTGTATGGAAGGGCAGTGGGATATATCTCCGCTTCTTTCACACCTTCGTTAGTTCCGGGGTTTTTTTTTTTTTTTTTTTTTCTTGACATTTTTTCTTTTCTTTTTCTTTTCTTCTTTTCTTCTTTCCCTTTTTTCCTTTTTCTTTTTTTCCGATCTAGTTATTAGTCCATAAAATGTTAAAACTGAAGCAGTACAAAAATTGTATAACTGTTATGTCGATCATTTTCTTTTTGTACAATTGCTTCTAACAAAAATAAAATTAAAAAATTAAAAAAAAGAACAATAACCTCACCCACAATGTCAGCAAGACTATGGAGCTAGGTATGGACTTCAGGTGGAGTGCATGCCAAATCAGCATAAACCATGCACAACAATGCCTCTACTTCCTGAGGAGATGGACAAAATTGGGCATGTCTCCAATTACTTTTAACAACTTCTACAGTTGCACCATACAAAAGTGTACTGTCGGGTTGCATCACGGCATGATTTAAGAATAGTTCTGCCCTCGGCCGTAAGAAATTGAAGAGTTGCAGTGATTTACATGAAGGGACTCAAAGTAACCTTAGCAAATTTGCAGATGACACAAAGCTGGGTGGCAGTGTGAACTGTGAGGAGGATGCTATGAGAATGCAGGGTGACTTGGACAGGTTGGGTGAGTGGGCAGATGCATGGCAGATGCAGTTTAATGTGGATAAATGTGAGGTTATCCACCTTGGTAGCAAAAGCAGGAAGGCAGATTATTATCTAAATGGTGTCAAATTGGGAAAAGGGGAAGTACAACGGGATCTGGGGGTCCTTGTTCATCAGTCAATTAAAGTAAGCATGCAGGAACAGCAGGCAGTGAAGAAAGCAAATGGCATGTTGCATGGGCCGCGGAACCGGGGGGGCTGGGGGGCTGCAGCCCCTCCACTTTTTTGGCGATATGCTTCATAACCCGAAATAATCTGGCCCGGAGGCGTATTTTTCTCTTCTTCTGAGGACCTCCGACATCTAGAATCTCAGAACAAGTGCACAGTGAGCTCCGCTCTATGATCTTTGGGCAAAACCACGACCAGCCGTGGCGGAAACCGACTGCCCCCCCAAAACCCTCCCTCCCCTCTGCTCAACGTCCAATCACAGAGCGGTTCACAGTCGAGATATGGGGCAGTGATCGAAGTGCTGTGATTAGCCACAGAGCGGAAGGGAGGGAGGGTGGGCCCGTGGGCCCGAGAGAGAGAGACGGTCCCGAGAGAGATAGTTGGCCCAGAGAGAGAGAGAGAGAGTCGGCCCCGAGAGAGGGGGAGAGTCGGTCCTGAGAGAGGGAGAGTCGGTCCCGAGAGAGAGAGAGAGAGAGAGAGAGTCGGCCCCGAGAGAGGGAGAGAGAGAGAGTCGGCCCCGGGAGAGGGGAAGAGTTGGTCCCGAGAGAGAGAGAGAGTCGGCCCCGGGAGAGGGAGAGAGAGAGAGTCGGCCCCGAGTGGGAGGGAGATAGAGAGAAAGAGTGACCCCGAGAGGGAGTGAGAGAGAGAGAGAGCATCGGCCCCAAGAGAGAGAGAGACAGAGGTGGGGGATGGGGATAGATCCCCCCACTTTTTGAGTTGGGGGATGGCCTGTATTATCCCCCAGTTTTTGGAGGTCGAACAACAACAACAAATAATAATTGTGCCACCCTCCCCCCGCTCGGTCGCTCCGCTCCCTTACCCCTCAGGCCGGTGATCAGTGATCGCTCAGCCCCGCCACTTTAAAAAATATGATCCCCGGCCACTGTGTTGGCCTTCATAACAAGAGGAGTTGAGTATAGGAGCAAATGGGTCCTTCTGCAGTTGTACAGGGCCCTAGTGAGACTACACCTGGAGTATTGTGTGCAGTATTGGTCCCCTAATTTGAGGAAGGACATTCTTGCTATTGAGGGAGTGCAGCGTAGGTTTCAAGGTTAATTCCCGGGATGGCGGGACTGTCATATGCTGAGAGAATGGAGCGGCTGGGCTTGTATACTCTGGAATTTAGAAGGATGAGAGGATATCTTATTGAAACATATAAGATTATTAAGGGTTTGGACGCGCTAGAGGCAGGAAACATGTTCCTGATGTTGGGGGTGTCCAGAACCAGGGGCCACAGATTAAGAATAAGGGGTAAGCCATTTAGAAAGGAGATGAGGAAACACTTTTTCACATAGAGAGTTGTGAGTCTGTGGAATTCTCTGCCTCATCGGGCGGTGGAGGCAGGTTCTCTGGATACTTTCAAGGGAGAGGTAGATAGGGCTCTTAAAGATAGCGGAGTTAGGGGATATGGGGAGAAAGCAGGAACGGGGTACTGATTGGGGATGATCAGCCATGATCACATTGAATGGCGGTGTTGGCTCGAAGGGTCTCCTGCACCTATTGTCTATTGTCTATTGTCTACCCCAGTCCATCAGACAGACCATATTACCCACCATACATTTCACATTGCCTCGGAAGAGCAGCCAACATATTCAAAGAGAGACGGCACTCAGTACTGGGTTAATTCAGCCGGTCAGGCAACATCTCTGAAGAACTTTGGGTCAGGATCCATCTTAGGACTTGTCCGACCCGGTTCGTTCATACTTCTCCCTGCTCCCGAATGGCAGAAGGTACAGAAGCTTGAATGCGTGCACCACCAGACTTAGGATCAGCTTCTTGTTCTCCATTATCATACTTCTGAATAATCTTTCCATAAGCTAGGGTACTGTTTAATGCACCTCTACTCCATTGAGGACATTAGACTTTGTTTAAGGAACTGATGTGCTACTATGTGCTGCACTGCTGATAACTATATTCTGCACTCGGTATGTTCCACTTTGCTCTATCCATTATTCTTGAGTTTGAACTGATTGTATTTATGTATGGCATGTTTGGATAACATGCAAAATAAAACTTTTCACAGTACTTCACTACATGTAGCAATAATAAACTTAAATTGAAAACTAACTCTGAATGATCGCGTAGAATTGTTACAGCAGAAAGAAAATGTTGAACTCATCTTTGTGGAGGCATCTAGCCAGTCCCCCTACCCTTCTCTTTCCCTCTTGTTGCATCATTGAAGTGCTTCCATTGCCCAATTAACCTGTAAGCATCAGGATTTTGAACCAGCAGCAAAGAAGGAATGTTGATATATTTTCAGAATGGTGTGTGGCTTGCAGATGGTATTAACCACACTTTAAGCCCAAGTCTGAATCATTCAGTCAGGCAGAAGAAACACAAACTTAAAAGCGCATATCACCGGATTCAAGGACATCTTATTTCCCATTGTTATCAGATTCTTGAATGGACCACAAATGCCAAGAATGAATTCCTGATCTCCCAATTTACCTCGTTGTGGCTCTTGCACTTTAAAAAAATCTGCATTTTCTCTGAAGCTGTAACTCTATTGTGCATTTTGTTTCTTTTTCTCTCGTGTGCTACCTTGATGCATTTATGTATGGTATGGTTTGCCTGGATAGCACGCAAACAAAACTTTTCACTGTATCTTGGAACAGATGATAATAAAAATACAATAACCTAATCCAATTCAAATGCGTACTCATAATTAAAATAAATCATGGTTTGAGAAAGAATTTTGAAATGAGATGAAGGTTGAGGTATGAGGACACCATCATCATGAGTTTTGGCCCTTCTGTTGATCGTGTCTTCAGCCATTGCCTTCCCTAAACTGGCTATGACCTTCACCTCCAAAGGGGGTTGGAATTGTTGGTGCGCCTGGCCCCTTCAATTATCTTTCACTGCTCAGCTATGTGCTGCCTCTCCTTGTCAGAGGTGTAGTAAAATGCATCAGTGATGCATGCAGAAATTAACTTGAGTGACTGGAAGCTGTGGTGTGTGGATCTGAAACTTACAGTGTTAGTTAAGTGTATGAGGGTACAGTCAAGCATATGACTGTCAACATTGAGTCCTATCAATTGTTGTGGATGATTGATGCAAGTTTAGCAAGCAGTGTATGAGGCTTGTAGTGCAAATAAGTTATGACATGATGTGAAATTTGAAGATAAGTTTTTCTACTCATGCAAACTCACTGAATTTCTGAAGACATTGTATGAAGGTCTTTGAGAACTTGACTCTTGGCATTGAATACCAGCAAGTGCCTTTCGCTATATTCTGAATGCTTTTCTTCATATCATTTCGTTTTTAATATTTCTCTGCTATTTGACTGGGTTGCATTTTCCGAGGCTCTGGAAGTGGAAGGCCATAAGGGGATAATTCTGATGTAAAAAGGTAGAAGGAAAACGAAGTAAGAGGTGCATGCTCATTCCCTAAACCCTTGCTGATACTTGTTATCGCTCCAATATTGCATCTCCTTCTCCAACCTCCCTGCTTTCGTATTTTATATCTAGTTAATGAAGACAAATCTCCTGACGGCTTCTTCATCACCTCATCTATCAATGCTGGCTCCTTCAGGGCTCCATTGACTTGGTGGAGCTTTTCTGTTCTGTAATACTCCACAGGGCTTCACCATTCGTGGTATCTGCCTTACTCTTATTAGTCCTCCAAAAGTGCACACCAGGATTAAATTCCATCTGCACATTTTACCCATTCAATTATTGTTGCACTGTATTTTAAGATAATCCTTCCCGTTTATCACGATACCACCAAATTTGTGCAATCTGTGACATTACATACTCCCTGCATTCATATCTAATTCGTTAATCCATGTAACAACAAGTAAGGGTCCTAATACTAATCCATGTGGTACTTTATTGGTCACAAATGCAATCACAAATACATCTTCAAATCAAGCCTCTCTGAATCCAGTTTGCTCACTTATTTTGGTTCCTACAGGCTCGAACCTCTTAGTCTAGTTCAGACTATCTTTAAGCAACTAGCAATAGCCAGGTCCTAAGCAAAAAATACCTATGCAAACCCAAGACCAAAGGAGGATTAGTTTTACCAATTTTTTTATTTTATTTATGGGCAGTTAATGTCAAAAATATGAATTTTTGGTTGGAAGATATGGATCAACAACCAGACTGGTTAAAGATGGAAAAGGAAGATTGTTTGCCTTTTGAAGTTGGGCCGATCCTGATAGCTCCTACAAAATTGAATTAAAAAATCTATAGTGAAAACCCTATAATATATAGTGGTATTCGAATTTGGAAACAACATAAAAAGACATTAAAATTGGATAATTTATCACTTTCTCTCCCCATTGCAAATAATCCTTCATTTAAACCCTCAGTGTTGGATAAAGGTTTTGTACAATGGAAAAATCATGGAATTAAAAAGATGGGACATCTTTATAGAAATGGTATTTTTCTCTCATTTCAGGAACTACAACTGAATTATGGATTACATTCAAATAATTGTTTTAGATACTTACAACTTAAAGATTATGTTAAATCACATACACAAGAATACAGAACTAGAAAACCAGAGATTCTAGATGAATGTTTGAATAAACACCCTAATACAGTTAAATTAATATCTTACATTTATAATACTCTTTTAGACAGTGAGATTCCGTCGATGGAATTATATAGGCTAGCATGGGAAAAGGAATTAGCCCAACCCATAACAAAAGATATTTGGGATGAAAGTCTACAACATATACATCAATGCTCATTAAATACCAGACATTCTTTAATACAATTTAAAGTACTACATAGACTGCATTATTCAAAAACAAAATTAAATAGAATCTTTCCTAATATATCTCCTATCTGTGATAAATGCCAATACTCGGCGGCTAATTTAACCCATACTTTTGTAAGTTGTATAAAAATTCAAAATTACTGGATGGATATTTTTAAAATAATCTCTGTAGTTGTTAATACTCAACTGGATCCCGATCCTAAATTAATAATATTGGGCATATCGGAACAATACCTAAAACTTACAACAAACCAAAGAAATTTCCTTGATTACAGTATAATAATTGGGAAAAAATTAATATTAAAATTTTGGAAAAATCCTGCAACCCCCACAATTAAGATATGGATTATGGAAATGTCAGAGACCTTACATTTGGAAAAAATTAGATATGTCTTAATTGACAAACCAGAATTATTTACTAAAATATGGTCTCCATTTTTGATTATTTGAAGGGGTTGACTGGGCCTGCGCGGAGGCCTGACTGAAACCTGAACCCAGGACTAGATGAATAGTAGGTACACAAAAATGCTGGAGAAACTCAGCGGGTGCAGCAGCATCTATGGAGCGAAGGAAATAGGCAACGTTTCGGGCCGGAACCCTTCTTCTGAAGAAGGGTTTCGGCCCGAAACGTTGCCTATTTCCTTCGCTCCATAGATGCTGCTGCACCCGCTGAGTTTCTCCTGCATTTTTGTGTACCTTCGATTTTCCAGCATCTGCAGTTCCTTCTTTAACACTAGATGAATAGTTATGTTTTCTGACCTACAGACCTATCTCCTAAGTTGTATTATTGAGAGTTTTATTTTTTTTCTAATTTCTTCTCTTTATTTCTTTATTTTTCTTATCTATAAACATAAATAAATAATTAGAAGTAATGTTAATATGTAACCGATAAAGGAGGATCCCAGCTACTTTGGTAACTGGATCCCCGGAACCCTGGATACTTAATATGTAACCGTTAAACAAAGTTTGTATTGGTTTGCACTATGATATGCAGATACCTCTATAATGTTTTTTTAAATAAATAAATAAATAAATAAATAAAGAAATAAATAAATAGCCAGGTCCGTTCTGGTCTGTTTTCCCGTTGATGCGCCAGTATATGTGCAGACTCTACATCGCCGAAGTGAAGAAGCAGCACAGTCTGAACTGTAATCAACGGGAGTGGGTTAAACGCGGATCACAATTCTTGCACCCGCTTTTAAGGATATCAAGTTTATCCTTCAATGTTCCTTTTGAAAAAAATAATCACCTTTCCATTTCGACTTACATCCTTGTGTGCACATGTATGGTTTACTTTAAATTGGCTAGGATAACTGATTTTCAATAAAACGGCTTGATAGAAGAATGCGTCAATTTCAGTGAATGGAACAATAAAACACAAACGTTATACAAAGGCAATAATATAAAGACGACTATTTACCTTTGTCATGGTAAGAGAACTACGAGAATGGCAATCTGCAGAACTATTCACTCAATTACTGCAGAAAATAGAGTGAAACTTCGTGGCTGAGTGACATTAAAGTAACCCTATACAAGAAGCGAAAGTACGAAAATTGCTTTTTCGTTGTAAGAAGCCCGATGGCATTACGCAGGAACTTTGCTAAACACCATCAATAATTCTTTCTGACAGTGGAAAGAGATTTTTCAGATTCTATGTTCCGATTGTTGACTTAGGCAGGTACTTTTACACGCTGATATACTCCATCCACTACTCTTTTTGAAAAAAATGAAATATTTCTTCCAAAATTTCACTCTTGTCCAAGTCAGGTCTAATTCTCTCGGCATCCGAGGTTCAGCAGCCGAAGTCGTAGGTGTAACACACAGGCCAGGATAATGAGATGGAGGTGTCAAGGATTGCCCAGAGTCGTGAGTTCAAACAGCAGGGATAAACTTCCTTTGCACATCTTGATGATGTCTGAGTTTGATCCTTGTGAGGCACACCTGCGCGAGTATTTACGGGCATTTCAGCATCGCTTTATCGCTGGGGGTAGGAGTTGAACTTGTACAGAAAGCGACCGGAGCGCGTTGTGCCCATTCTCTTCTCGGCCTGTTACATTGAGGACCCGGCCGCATGACTTATCTTGGACCGGGACAGTTCGGGACTAATATCATAGAAACATAGAAACATAGAAATTAGGTGCAGGAGTAGGCCATTCGGCCCTTCGAGCCTGCACCGCCATTCAATATGATCATGGCTGATCATCCAACTCAGTATCCCGTACCTGCCTTCTCTCCATACCCTCTGATCCCTTTAGCCACAAGGGCCACATCTAGCTCCCTCTTAAATATAGCCAATGAACTGGCCTCGACTACCCTCTGTGGCAGAGAGTTCCAGAGATTCACCACTCTCTGTGTGAAAAAAGTTCTTCTCATCTCGGTTTTAAAGGATTTCCCCCTTATCCTTAAGCTGTGACCCCTTGTCCTGGACTTCCCCAACATCGGGAGCAATCTTCCTGCATCTAGCCTGTCCAACCCCTTAAGAATTTTGTAAGTTTCTATAAGATCCCCTCTCAATCTCCTAAATTCTAGAGAGTATAAACCAAGTCTATTCAGTCTTTCTTCATAAGACAGTCCTGACATCCCAGGAATCAGTCTGGTGAACCTTCTCTGCACTCCCTCTATGGCAATAATGTCCTTCCTCAGATTTGGAGACCAAAACTGTACGCAATACTCCAGGTGTGGTCTCACCAAGACCCTGTACAACTGCAGTAGAACCTCCCTGCTCCTATACTCAAATCCTTTTGCTATGAAAGCTAACATACCATTCGCTTTCTTCACTGCCTGCTGCACCTGCATGCCTACTTTCAATGACTGGTGTACCATGACACCCAGGTCTCGCTGCATCTCCCCTTTTCCTAGCCGGCCACCATTTAGAAAATAGTCTGCTTTCCTGTTTTTGCCACCAAAATGGATAACCTCACATTTATCCACATTATACTGCATCTGCTAAACATTTGCCCACTCACCCAGCCTATCCAAGTCACCTTGCAGTCTCCTAGCATCCTCCTCACAGCTAACACTGCCCCCAGCTTAGTGTCATCCGCAAACTTGGAGATATTGCCTTCAATTCCCTCATCCAGGTCATTAATATATATTGTAAATAGCTGGGGTCCCAGCACTGAGCCTTGCGGTACCCCACTAGTCACTGCCTGCCATTGTGAAAAGGACCCGTTTATTCCTACTCTTTGCTTCCTGTTTGCCAGCCAGTTCTCTATCCACATCAATACTGAACCCCCAATGCCATGTGCTTTAAGTTTGTATACTAATCTCTTATGTGGGACCTTGTCGAAAGCCTTCTGGAAGTCCAGATACAACACATCCACTGGTTCTCCCCTATCCACTCTACTAGTTTCATCCTAGAAAAATTCTATAAGATTCGTCAGACATGATTTACCTTTCGTAAATCCATGCTGACTTTGTCCAATGATTTCACCACTTTCCAAATGTGCTGCTATCCCATCTTTAATAACTGACTCTAGCAGTTTCCCCACTACCGATGTTAAACTAACTGGTCTGTAATTCCCCGTTTTCTCTCTCCCTCCCTTCTTAAAAAGTGGGGTTACGTTTGCTACCCGCCAATCCTCAGGAACTACTCCAGAATCTAAAGAATTTTGAAAGATTATTACTAATGCATCCACTATTTCTGGAGCTACTTCCTTAAGTACTCTGGGATGCAGCCTATCTGGCCCTGGGGTTTATCGGCCTTTAATCCATTCAATTTACCCAAAACCACTTCCCGACTAACCTGGATTTCACTCAATTCCTCCAACTCCTTTGACCCGCGGTCCCCTGCTATTTCCGGCAGATTATTTATGTCTTCCTTAGTGAAGACGGAACCAAAGTAGTTATTCAATTAGTCCGCCATATCCTTGTTCCCCATGATCAACTCACCTGTTTCTGACTGCAAGGGACCTACATTTGTTTTAACTAATCTCTTTCTTTTTACATATTTATAAAAACTTTTGCAGTCAGTTTTTATGTTCCCTGCCAGTTTTCTTTCATAATCTATTTTTCCTTTCCTAATTAAGCCCTTTGTCCTCCTCTGCTGGTCTCTGAATTTCTCCCAGTCCTCTGGTATGCTGCTTTTTCTGGCTAATTTGTACGCATCATCTTTCGCTTTGATACCATCCCTGATTTCCCTTTTTATCCACGGATGCACTACCTTCCCTGATTTATTCTTTTGCCAAACTGGGATGAACAATTTTTGTAGTTCATCCATGCAGTCTTTAAATGTCTTCCATTGCATGTCCACCGTCAACCCTTTTAGAATTAATTGCCAGTCAATCATGGCCAATTCATGTCTCATACCCTCAAAGTTACCTTTCTTTAAGTTCAGAACCATTGTTTCTGAATTAACAATGTCACTCTCCATCCTAATGAAGAACTCAACCATATTATGGTCACTCTTGCCCAAGGGGGCACATACAACAAGACTGCTAACTAACCCTTCCTCATTACTCAATACCCAGTCTAAAATAGCCTGCTCTCTCGTTGGTTCCTCTACATGTTGATTTAGATAACTATCCCGCATACATTCCAAGAAATCCTCTTCCTCAGCACCCCTGCCAATTTGATTCACCCAATCTATATGTAGATTGAAGTCACCCATTATAACTGTTTTGCCTTTGTCGCACGCATTTCTAATTTCCTGTTTGATGCCATCCCCAACTTCATTACTACTGCTAGGTGGCCTGTACACAACACCCACCAGCGTTTTCTGCCCCTTAGTGTTTCGCAGCTCTACCCATACCGATTCCACATCCTCCAAGCTAATGTCCTTCCTTTCCACTGCGTTAATCTCCTCTCTAACCAGCAACGCTACCCCACCTCCTTTTCCTTTCTCTCTATCCCTCCTGAATATTGAATATCCCTGGATGTTCAGCTCCCAGCCTTGGTCACCCTGGAGCCATGTCTCCGTGATCCCAACGATATCATAGTCATTAATAGCTATCTGCACATTCAACTCATCCACCTTATTACGAATGCTCCTTGCATTGAGACACAAAGCCTTCAGGCTTGTTTTTACAACACTCTTACCCCTTATACAATTATGTTGAAAAGTGGCCCTTTTTGATTTTTGCCCTGGTTTTGTCTGTCTTCCACTTTTACATTTCACCTTGCTACCTATTGCTTCTACCCTCATTTTACACTCCTCTGTCTCTACGCTCACACATTTAAGAAACCCTTTCCCTTTAACTCCATCCTCCACTATCCCATTCGACACCCCACCCCCCTTATTCAGTTTAAAACCACCCGTGTAGCAGTGGCAAACCTGCCTGCCAGAATGCTGGTCCCACACCTGTTAAGATGCAAACCGTCCCTTTTGTACAGTTCCCCCTTACCCCAAAACAGATCCCAGTGATCTAAGAATCTAAATCCCTGCCCCGTGCACCAGTTCCTGAGCCACACGTTCAGGTCCCGTATCTCCCTGTTCCTGCTCTCTCCAGCACGAGGAACTGGAAGCAAACCGGAGATAACAACCCTGGAGGTCCTGCTTTTCAGCATTTTTCCGAGCTCTCTAAAGTCACGCTGCAGAATATTCATCCCCTTCTTTCCAACATCGTTTGTGCCGACATGCACTACCACTTCCGGATGTTCACCTTCGCCCTTGAGGATTTTCTGCACTCTGTCCGTGACATCCTGGATCCTGGCACCAGGAAGGCAGCACACCATCCTCGCATCCGTCTGTTGCCACAGAAACCCCTGTCCGTACCTCTCACAATGGAGTCTCCCACTACAATGGCGTTGCCTGCCTTAGGCCTTTTTGGTTTTGGCTCAATAGCCCTATTCGCATCGCAAGCCAGTCCGCCGCTCAGTGTAAACACGTCTTCTGTCCCAACAGCTTCTAAGTGGGTGAACCTGTTCACAAGAGGTACAACACCCGGGGACGTTGGCATTCCATGCTTCCCTCCCTTTCTCACCGTCTCCCACCTTCTCTCTTCCAGTACCTTAGGTGTAACAATCGTACTGTAGGACTTGTCGAGGAACGACTCCGTTTCTCGGACGAACCGGAGGTCATCCACTTGCTTCTCCAGTTCCCCAACACGGCCCTTCAGGAGCTCTACCTGGATGCACTTCTCGCATTTGTAGCAGCCAGAGGCACCAGCGGTGTCCTTGACCTCCCACATACTGCAAGCATCGCACTGAATCAGCTTGCCTGACATCTCCTTCTTTTGTCTCTACCTCTCAAGCGTATTGCGTGGTGTCCTCTCCTCGCCGAAGACTCTCGAGCCAAAGACTCACACTTTACTCACAGGGCACTTCACTCACAAGGCCGCTCCCTCACTGCCACTCCCTAAGAGCCGTCTTGCTTACATTGACGGATAAATTGCCTGATTTACCACTTTACAAACAAAATTCCTCAGTTTTCAACTGTTTTCCCGGCACTGACTCACTTCTCTCCTCCCACTCGGGCTAGAGCCAATCAGTCGTATCTCTTGCTAATCTCCTGCTGCTGTTGCTCCCAAATCTACAGCAGTTTTGAATAAAGTCTGCCTGTGCTTGGCTTCTACTTTTCAACTGTTTTTCCCCCCTCTGACTCACTTCTCTCCTCCCACTCGGGCTAGAGCCAATCAGTCGTATCTCTTGCTAATCTCCTGCTGCTGTTGCTCCCAAATCTACAGCAGTTCTGAATAAAGTCTGCCTGTGCTTGGCTTCTACATTTCAACTGTTTTTCCCCCCTCTGACTCACTTCTCTCCTCCCACTCGGGCTAGAGCCAATCAGTCGTATCTCTTGCTAATCTCCTGCTGCTGTTGCTCCCAAATCTACAGCAGTTCTGAATAAAGTCTGCCTGTGCTTGGCTTCTACTTTTCAACTGTTTTTCCCCCCTCTGACTCACTTCTCTCCTCCCACTCGGGCTAGAGCCAATCAGTCGTATCTCTTGCTAATCTCCTGCTGCTGTTGCTCCCAAATCTACAGCAGTTCTGAATAAAGTCTGCCTGTGCTTGGCTTCTACTTTTCAACTGTTTTTCCCCCCTCTGACTCACTTCTCTCCTCCCACTCGGGCTAGAGCCAATCAGTCGTATCTCTTGCTAATCTCCTGCTGCTGTTGCTCCCAAATCTACAGCAGTTCTGAATAAAGTCTGCCTGTGCTTGGGCTTCTACTTTTCAACTGTTTTTCCCCCCTCTGACTCACTTCTCTCCTCCCACTCGGGCTAGAGCCAATCAGTCGTATCTCTTGCTAATCTCCTGCTGCTGTTGCTCCCAAATCTACAGCAGTTCTGAATAAAGTCTGCCTGTGCTTGGCTTCTACTTTTCAACTGTTTTTCCCCCCTCTGACTCACTTCTCTCCTCCCACTCGGGCTAGAGCCAATCAGTCGTATCTCTTGCTAATCTCCTGCTGCTGTTGCTCCCAAATCTACAGCAGTTCTGAATCCGAAAACACAAGTAATACAGTATCTTTGAACTCTGAAATATACACGGACATTGCCAAAACTACTCAATACATAACATGCGTAAGCAGATAAAATAGGATTAACGTTTCAATTCTATGGTATCGCCTCCAACACCTCACCCCACCCCCCCTTCCTGCATAAGGCCTAATTCCCCTAATCCAATGAATGTCCACAAATCTAACCAGTTGCGCCTTGAATACAAAAAAGACACAACATTTTTGGGGTAACTCAGCGGGCCAGGTAGCAGCATCTCTAGAGAACATGGATAGATGATGTTACGGGTCCTCACCCTTCTGCGGACTGATTGTGCTCGGGTAGGGGGAGGAGGGAGGGTTGAAAGTGAGGAGGGGTCAGGATAAAGCCTGGGGAATGATAGGTGGGTACTGATGAGGGGGATTTTGATAGACAAGATGATTGGCAAAGGCCAGAGATGAAAGGACAAAGAGTGTGAAATATACTCAGCTTCCACAACTCTGCTGGATAGAGATTTCTGATGATGCATTATTCTTTAGGTGAAGACATATTTCTTCATCAGCATCCTGAACAGCTCTTATTTTGAGAAGAGGTGAAATATTTTCCCTGCATTTATCCTATCAGCCTCATTAAGAATCTCATCTCATTCTTCTAAACTCTGAAGAGAATAGGCTCAGCTTGCCTAGCCTCTCCTATTAGGACAAAGCCACCATCCCAGGAATCAGTTTGGTGAAGTTTTGCAAACACTCCCCTTGTCGCAAGTATATTCCTTCCTAAGGTGGGAAGGACATACCTCTTCACAATATTTCAGGTGTGGCATCCTCGGCACCCCATATCATTGCGGTAATAAAATCATTACTATTGTATTCAAAGGTTCTTGTGACAAAGGCCAACATACCATTTGCTTTAGAAAGGCACAAAATGCTGGGCCAGGAAGAATTGCTGGAGAAAAGGAATGGTTGGGGTCTGAAGAAGGGTCTCGACCCAAAATGTCACCTATTCCTTTTCTCCAGAGATGCTGCCTGACCCGCTGAGTTACTCTAGTATTTCGTGTCTATCTTCAGTGTAAACCAACATCTGCATTCCCTTTCTTGCAAATCCATACCATTTGCCTTCTTGATTCCTTGTTGTTCTTGCATGTAGTTTTAAATGATTTATACACAAGATCATCCAGATCCAATCTGAATACCAACACCCTTTAATCTATCATTTAAAAATACTCTGCTTTTCTACATTTTTGGACATTATATTCAATCAACCATGTCCTCACCCTTTCACTTAGCCTACCTGTATTCCCCTGAAATCGCACTGCATCCTTATGCTTACCCGCATGGCAATTCACCTTTGTATCATTGATACATTTCCTTATATAAACCATATATAACCATATAACCATTACAGCACAGAAACAGGCCATCTCGGCCCTTCAAGTCCGTGCCGAACACTTTTTCCCCCCTACTTTCTTCCCCCTAGTCCCATCTACCTGCACAGGCCATAACCCTCCATTCCTTTCGCATCCATATACCCATCCAATCTATTTTTAAAGGATAAAATCGAACCTGCCTCCACCACTTCCACTGGAAGCTCATTCCATACAGCTACCACTCTCTGAGTAAAGAAGTTCCCCCTAATGTTACCCCTAAACTTCTGTCCCTTAATTCTCAAGTCATGTCCCCTTGTTTGAATCTTCCCTACTCTCAATGGGAAAAGCTTATCCACGTCCACTCTAACCCGCTCATAATTTTAAAGACCTCTATCAAGTACCCCCTTAACCTTCTGCGCTCCAAAGAATAAAGACCTAACTTGTTCAACCTTTCTCTGTAACTTAGTTGCTGAAACCCAGGCAACATTCTAGTAAATCTCCTCTGTACTCTCTCTATTTTGTTGACATCCTTCCTATAATTAAGCGACCAAAATTGTACTCCATACTCCAGAATTGGCCTCACCAATGCCTTGTACAATTTTAACATTACATCCCAACTTCTATATTCAATGCTCTGATTTATAAAGGCCAGCACACCAAAAGCTTTCTTTACCACCCTATCTACATGAGATTCCACCTTCAGGGAACTATGCACAGTTATTCCTAGATCCCTCTGTTCAACTGCCTTCCTCAATTCGCTACCATTTACCATGTACGTCCTATTTTGATTTGTCCTGCCAAGATGTAGCACCTCACATTTATCAGCATTAAACTCCATCTGCCATCTTTCAGCCCACTCTTCCAAATGGCCTAAATCTCTCTGTAGACTTTGAAAATCTACTTCATTATCCACAACACCACATATCTTACTATCATCTGCATAGTTACTAATCCAATTTTCCACACCATCATCCAGATCATTGATGTACATGACAAACAACAGTGGACCCAACACAGACCCCTGAGGCACCTCACTAGACACTGGCCTCCAACCTGACAAACAGCCATCCACCATTACTCTCTGGCATCTCCCATTCAGCCACTGTTGAATCCATCTTGCTACTCCACCTTTAATACCCAACAATTGAATCTTCTTAACCAAGCTTCCATGAGGAACCTTGTCAAAGGCCTTACTGAAGGCCATATAGACAACATCCACTGCTTTACCCTCATCAATTTCCCTAGTAACCTCTTCGAAAAATTCAAGAAGATTAGTCAAACATGACCTTCCAGGCACAAATCCATGTTGACTGTTCCTAATCAGACCCTGCTTATCCAGATGCTTATATATATTATCTCTAAGTATCCTTTCCATTAATTTGCCCACCACTGACGTCAAACTAACAGGTCTATAATTGCTAGGTTTACTCTTAGAACCCTTTTTAAACAACGGAACAACATGCGCAGTATGCCAATCCTCCGGCACTATTCCCGTTTCTAATGACATTTGAAATATTTCTGTCATAGCCCCTGCTATTTCTACACTAACTTCCCTCAATGTCCTAGGGAATATCCTGTCAGGACCTAGAGACTTATCCGTTTTCATATTTTTCAAAAGTGTCCGCACCTCCTCTTCTTTGAATCTCATAGTTTCCATTGCTACTCTGCTTGTTTCCCTTACCTCACATAATTCAATATCCTTCTCCTTGGTGAATACCGAAGAAAAGAAATTGTTCAATATCTCCCCCATCTCTTTTGGCTCTGCAGATAGCTGTCCACTCTGACTCTCTAATGGACCAATTTTATTCCTTGTTATCCTTTTGCTATTAATATAGGTGTAGAAACCCTTTGGATTTACTTTCACCTTACTTGCCAAAGCAACCTCATATCTTCTTTTAGCTTTTCTAATTTCTTTCTTAATATTCTTTTTACATTCTTTACACTCCTCAAGCACCTCATTTACTCCATGCTACCGATAATTATTGTAGATCTCTCTCTTTTTCCGAACCAAGTGTCCAATTTCCCTTGAAAACCATGGCTCTTCCAAAATTTACTATTTCCTTTCAACCGAACAGGGACATAAAGATTCTGTACTCTTCCATGGATTTCACCTTTAAATGTCCTCCATTTCTCTTCTACATCCTTCCCATAAAACAACATGTCCCAATTCATTCCTTTTAAATCCTTTTGCATCTCCTCAAAGTTAGCCTTTCTCCAATCAAAAATCTCAACCCTAGGTCCAGTTCTGACCCTCTCTATAATTATATTGAAACTAATGGTATTGTGATCACTGGACCCGAAGTGCTCCCCAACGCCTACCTCCGCCACCTGCCCTGTCTCATTTCCTAACAGGAGGTCCAGCACTGCACCTTCTCTAGTAGGTACCTCTATGTATTGCTGTAAAAAACTATCCTGCACACATTTTACAAACTCCAAACCATCCAGCCCTTTTACAGAATGTGTTTCCCAGTCTATGTGTGGAAAATTGAAATCTCCCACAATCACTACCTTGTGCTTACTACTAATATCTGATATCTCCTTACATATTTGCTCTTCCAATTCTCGCTCCCCATTTGGCGGTCTATAATACACCCCTATAGGTTTTGCTACACCTTTCCCATTTCTCAGTTCCACCCAAGTAGCCTCCCTAGACTAGCCCTCTAATCTATCCTGCCAAAGCACTGCTGTAATATCTTCCTTGACAAGCAATGCAACACCCCCACCTCTTGCCCCTCCAATTCTATCACCCCTGAAGCAACGAAATCCTGGAATATTTAGTTTCCAATCACAGCCCTCCTGCAACCATGTTTCACTGATCGCCACAACATCATACTTCCAGGTGTCAATCCAGGCTCTAAGTTCATCCACCTTTCTTACAATGCTCCTAGCATTAAAATATACACATTTAAGAAACCCACCACCACTTATTCTGTTTATTATCTTTTTCTTCTTTCTCGCCTACATTTTGGGTCCTAGTGCTTCCTTTCTCTGCCTCCTGCCTCCCACATTGTCTACTAGCTTTCTCTATTTGTGTCCCTCCCCCCAACCGTTCTAGTTTAAAGTCTCCCCAGTAGCCTTTGCAAATCTCCCCTCCAGGATATTGGTCCCCCTCGGGATTTCAAGTGCAACCCGTTCTTTCTGTACAGGTCGCACCTTCCCCAAAAGAGGTCCCAATGATCCAGAAATTTGAATCCCTGCCCGCTGCACCAGTTCCTCAGCCACGCATTTATCCTCCACCTCATTCCATTCCTACTCTCACTGTCGCGTGGCACAGGTAGTAATCCTGAGATTGTTACCTTTGCGGTCCTTCTCCTTAACTCTCCTCCCAACTCCCTAAATTCTCCTTTCAGGACCTCTTCTCTTTTTCTGCCTATGTCATTGGTACCTATATGTACCACGACCTCAGGCTCCTCTCCCTCCGATTTCAGGATATCTTGGACGCGTTCAGACACATCCCTGACCCTGGCACCAGGGAGGCAAACTACCATCCGGGTCTCCTGCCTGCATCCACAGAATCGCCTATCCGACCCCCTAACTATAGAGTCCCCTATTACTTATACTTGTTCTCCTCATTCCAATCATTGATGTTGATAGTGAACAGCTGGTGCATAAACAACTCTGCAGTCCTCTCAGTTTTTTTGACCATTGATAAAAATAGATCCTCAAATTGTGGGCAGCGTGCAGCTAAATTTCCAGCAAGTGCTCCCAGTGGCAATGCCATAATTTAGGAACAAATCTGGAATACCATCCCTAAAAGGTGATTTTCAATGCTGCACAAATCGAGCAAATGAAGGAGAATGATTGGACATACTTGATTTTTGTCATGAATGAGTTTTATTCACAAGATGCAAATCTTTGAATATTTCCATATGCATGGGTACAATGTAGATCACTGATTATCCTTGAATACCATTCTACTGTGCATAAACTGGAGGGATATATAAATAAATAAATGGAAGGGCAAAAAATTGCATGAAATTTGATTTGAACACCTCACGACTCATTACAACTACAGAAGACACATTGGGTTGACTTGAAATTAACATTCATTAAGCGTAATACAATGGCTCAACTGGTATAGCAGTTGCTTCATAGCACCAACTATCCAGTTTTAATCCTGACCTCTGCACCCATTAATATGAAGTTTGCATGTTCTTCTTATGACCACGTGGGTCTCCCCAGGGTTCTCAGGTTTTCTCCAACATCCCAAAGGCCCATCTTTGATTGCACTTGATAAAGTGGCGGTAAACTGCCTTCTGGTTCTACAGGCAGCAGTTCTTCTGGTGAATGCACTTCCAATGGTGTAAGGTTTGGAAGTCATAAGGTCATGTGATAGGAGCAGAATTAGGCCATTCGGTCCATCAAGTCTGCTCCACCATTCAATCATGGTTGATCCATCTCTCCTTCCTAACCCCATTCTCCTGCCTTCTCCCCATAACCCATGACACCCGTTCTAAAGTTGCAGGATTTCAGGATTCAGGGTTCAGGATTTCAACTGCTGTCTAAGGTTGGGAGGTCTTTGGCCATTGTAGATTTCCCCTAGTGTATAGATGAGGGGGAAGTTGATGGGAACATGGGGATAATAGGTTACAGGGAATTAAATGGGGCAATGAGATTCCTCAGTTGGCATAGATCCAATGAGCCAAAATCACCTCCTTTTATGCTATGACAATATGAAATATGATAATATGAAGTCTGATTGTGGTTATGTGACATTAATTTGTAACGCTTTAAAAAAGGATATTTTTTACAAAGAACTAAGCTAAAATTCTCCAGTTTTAAAGTTTAATCACATATGCAGAAAAACCTGGCAGCCACTTCTTTGTGTGCAAATATGTTTTAATACAAATTCAGACAGGGTTGCTATTTTTATTGTTTTAGTGCTTGATACATTGTTTTCTTTTTATTCATATTGTCTTCTGGGCAGCAATGGGTAATGGCAAATCCCTTATTGCCCATCCCCGAATGCTTTTTGATAAGGATGTGGTGGATTGCCCTCTTGTTCTCCAGTAGTTCTTCTAGTGAATACCCTTCCAAAGATTCAAGGTTGGAATATCCAGTATTTCAACCTGCTGACTAAGAAGCAACAGTGACATACAATACTTCGAAGACGATAAGGTGTTCATAAGTTCAAAAGTTATTGTAGCAGAATTAGGCCAATCAGCCCATCATGTCTACTCTAGTGTTTGATCATGGCAATAAGCGAGTTCGGTATTTCAACTGCGCATGCCCAGGTCATGGGTCACTCGAGATAAACATTCTCGGCAGCTGAGCTGCTGCGTGTATACCGACCTGCCTTTCATCCGTAGTCAGGATTGAACCCGGGTCTCCAGCGCTGCAAACGTTATTGAATTGCTACTGGAGTTAGCAACACTATTTCTCCCTTCTCCACTGGTCCATGCAGAAATCTAAGCAGTGACAATCTAGTCAAGTCAAGTCACATTTATTTATATAGCACATTTAAAAAACAACTCTCATTGGCCAAAGTGCTTTACATTTGTTATAAGAATAGTATAAACAAACAAACTACATACATATATACAAATAGCCCTCGCTCAGAGGACGTCAAGAAAAGGCTTGGGAGTATAGATAAGTTTTTAGTCTTGACTTAAAGGAGTCGATGGAGGATCTAATGGGCACAAACTGCATGTGACCAAAACGTGCGTGAGAGGGACAATTTCTTGACATTAATATAGAACAGATTAATTAATTAATTAATCTGTTCTATAATTAATGAGATAATGTAGAACAAGTGTGAACGGGTGATAGGCTTGGACTTAGTGGGCCGAAGGGCCTGTTTCCGTGCTGTGTCCCTAAACCAAATTAACCTAACTCAATAAAGGTAAGTCATTGGAGGATGCAGGGAGGATGGACGGGAACAGGTGGGGTTGAAGGGAGGAAGGAAAGTTATCTGGGACCAAATTCTGGGACCAAAAAGAACAAGGGGGTTAGGTGAAGGGGAAATATTTAATAAGAACCCGAGGTTCTACATTTTTCACACAGTGGGTGGTGGGGAAGTTAATAAGGCAGGTATAATAACAACATTTTGAAAGACATTTGAACATATGCATGGTCTGTTTTAAAAGTATGCTTTGGAGGTTTCTTTAGTTTTTCTATGTGGGGGGGGGGTAGGGTAAGAGGGAAACCGTTTCCCAGTCACTTCCTGACGAGGATGCGACTATTCTCTGTGTCGCGTCCTCGCCCCCCTCCTCACGGCCTACCAACTGGATTGGCGCGGCCTTTCCTGCCGGTGACCAGCCAAAGCTTCAGCGGCGGCGCAGCACTGGATTCATCGCAGAGCCGGCGATGCTTTACCTGGATCGCCGTTTGAAGCTCCGGAGTGTTGGGCCTGCTGCTTCAACATCGCGGAGCTGTGGTTTGTAGAGCTTCCAGCGCGGGCGGTGCTGACTTCAACATCGCAGTGTCCTGGGACCTTTTGCTGAGGGCTGCCAGCGTGAATCTCCGGCCAGCGCGGCCTGTGGACTTTGGGAGCCGCGGACAGTAGGAAGTGGCCGATTCAGATGTCTAAGCCGCTGAGGTTGTTCTCCCGTTCCGACGTCAGAGTTCCATCATCCCGGCGAGAGGGCCTGAACATCGGGCCGCCTGTAACGGCGACAGCGAGGGGTTCGGGAGCTCCGCGACCACGGGTAAACAACAGAGGAGGATGACTGAACTTTGGAGAGAGAGAGAGAGTCCTCCAACGCTGCCGGGAGAGGTTCTGCGGAATTCCAGAGGGTGGGTTTGTGAAGTGAGATAGAAATAAGATTGAATTTATGTTCATAAAAGAGCGATGCCTGTCCGCTATTGAGTCAATGAAAGTAAGCATGCAGGTACAGCAGGCAGTGAAGAAAGCGAATGGCATGTTGGCCTTTATAACAAGAAGAGTTGAGTATAGGAGCAAAGAGGTCCTTCTGCAGTTGTATAGAGCCCTAGTGAGACCACACCTGGAGTGTTGTGTGCAATTTTGGTCCCCTAATTTGAGGAAGGATGTTCTTGCTATTGAGGGAGTGCAGCGTAGGTTTACAAGGTTAATTCCCGGGATGGCTGAGAGAATGCTGAGAGAATGGAGCGGCTGGGCTTGTATTCTCTGGAGGTTAGAAGGATGAGAGAGGATCTTATTGAAACATATAAGATTATTAAGGGTTTGGACACGCTAGAGGCAGGAAACACGTTCCCGACATGTTGGGGGAGTCCAAAACCAGGGGCCACAGTTTCAGAATAAAGGGTAAGCCATTTAGAATGGAGACAAGGAAACACTTTTTCTCATAGAGAGTTGTGAGTCTGTGGAATTCTCTGCCTCAGAGGGCGGTGGAGGCCGGTTCTCTGGATACTTTCAAGAGAGTCAGATAGGGCTCTTAAAGATAGCAGTCAGGGGATATGGGGAGAAGGCAGGAACGGGGTACTGATTGGAGAAGATCAGCCATGAACACAACAAATGGCTCAAAGGGCCGAATGGCCTACTCCTGCACCTATTGTCTATTGACAGAATTCTAGATTAATTCATTGGTAGAATAGTTAACAATTTATAATACATAGTTTATACAGCCAGCGCTTCATTCGCTTTTTCTTTATCACGAATGACCTTTGACAAATTCCATGATTCCATGTGTTTTTCAGAATACCGAACTCGCTTATTCAACTGTTCCCTCTCAACCCCATTCTTCTACCTTCACCCCTTATCCTCTGACATCCTCACTGATCAAGAATCTGTCAATCTGCACCTTAAAATAGTAAGATTAAACGAGAACCTACCAGTTTGAAGTTTGATCTTTATTTTATGAGGAGTTACGATGAGGGACTATGTGAAGAAGACCCCGTCCAGCCGCACACGCATCAATCTTCAAAGCAGCGGTGTGAAACCACAGATAATAATTACTGAAGTATGGCACGTAGTCCCTCATCGTAACTCCTCATAAAATAAAGATCAAACTTCAAACTGGTAAGTTCTCGTTTAATCTTACTATTTTACTTTGGAGTCACGTGAGTGACTACGTGAAGATTTTAAAGCTCTGTGATTTCATGCCGTAGATTCAAATCCAGGCGTTTCACTGCATTGATTGACTCCAAATGAGTAAAGCAATCAACAATGCATAACCATAACGTAGATGCAATCAGTTAATGGTTTATTTATCACAACAATAGTAATCCCTTTATCCCAAGGGGGAACTTATTACTGAATCCATAACAGCACCACCAAATACCCCAGGTTCTGTAATCTCCTTATGGTAATACTTGTGAAACATCCGTTCACTTGCCCATCCTGCGGCCACGAGGATATGGTCTATTGGGACGTCCAAATCCTTGGCCGCCAATGTTGATGCCGCCCTGGTGGAATGAGATTTTAATTTGTCAGTATCAATACCTGCATCACTCAACACCTGCTTCAGCCACCTTGAAATAGTGTGAACCAACACTTTCTTATGCGTTTTTTTATGGCTGATAAAGAATGCTGATTCTGCACCTCTTAAGGTTCTAGTGGCTTCAATGTAACATCGTAAATGTGATACTACACATAGATGTGGATCCGTAGGATATGCTGAAAAAAACAACTTACATCCTGTGACTCCATGTCTACTCTGTTTGAGCAAATCATAGACATAGAATGTAATGGCATCTGCTGCTATTTTCATCCTGTCTATTCGTAGTTTCTGCAATGTTTGCACTCTGTGCTGAAACCAGTGCCATGAGCATGACTACCTTCATGGTAATTTTGGCCAAGGACAGTGCTGCAATAGGAGTCCATTGACGAAGGAGCATTAGCACATCTCTTACTTTCCAAATTTCTGTATACATGGGTCTAGGAGGCTTGGAATTGAAAATCCCCTTCATAAACCTAGACCAAAGGGTGTGACCCTACAGGATTTTGTTCTGATTCCCTCCATAGATATGCAGAGAGGGCACTCCTTGCAGTATTGATCGCACTATAGCTTAACTGCAAATCAAAATGAAGAGTTGACAGAAACTCTAACACGTCTGAGATGTCTGCAGTGTGATATGTAATATTCTGCCTTAAGCAAAACACCTCCCATTTCCTTATGTAAGAAATGTACTGCTTCTGGGTACTATCCCTCCAGGCTGCCGCAATAACATCCACAGTACGATCTGATAGTCCTCTTCCAAGATATGGCCTCCTTAGAATCTGCAAATCAACAAACCAATCCGATTATGTAAAGGATGTGAATCATCATTTATAGGGTGCACAAGCAGGTTTTCCTGTTTAGGAATAATCATAAGGGGCTTTGTGATCATTTTTAACACCAGAGGGTACCATGGTTGTGTAGGCCAGTCTGGTACCACCAATACTCCTGAATCGGAGTCCTATTTGATCTTCTGTGTACACCGACTAATGAGGCAAAATGGAGGAAATGCATACAGAAACATTCTACCCCAATGCAGTGAGAAGCATCCACCGCTACTGCCCCAGGATCAGGTTCCCATGACACATATTTAGGTAATTGGTGGTTAAGTCTGGATGCAAACAAGTCAATCTCTGGCATCCCGAACCGTGCAACAATTTTATTAAATTTGTCACGATCCAACATCATTGAATTTACGTGACCTTGTGTCTGCAACTATGTTGAGTCTACCTGGTAGGTAGATTGCCGAAAGCCAAATGTTTCTCGTAATACACCAGGTTCAGATCATGTTTGCCAATCTATCACAAGATTCTGACTTGATACCACCCATATGACATACGCTACTGCCGTAGTGTTGTCAATCTGTACCTGAACATGCAAATTTTGCATATTAGAGCAATAAGCTTTAAGCCCATAAAATGTTCCTAAAAGCTCTAGGTAATTGATCCCTTGTTCTTGGAGCAAAGGTACTTCCTCCACATTCCATCTACCTCCACAGCTGGAAATAGTATTAGTAGCGCCCAACCTAGAGCACTTACATCAGTCTGTAGAATAATGGAAGGTGTTTCAACCAGAATTTCTCTGGAAGCATTTGAGACACTCCTGATCCACCATTGTATTTAAGTAATAGCTGCAACTGGTAATTGCATGGGCCTGTCAAAATGCCCTGAATGTATCCTCAATGCCTGTAACTTTGCTCGCTGTAATTGCTGATAATGCAGTGGTCCAAACTGTACAGCCGGAAATGAAGCAATTAGTTTGCCAAGCAAGCTTGCTACCTGCCTAATTAAGGGTTGGTGCTGTGTAATGAGCTTAATGCAACCTTCAATTAACTGCAGCCTTTTATCCTTGGGCAGAGTCACTACCATGTGTTCTGAATTAATAGTGAAACCCAAGTAATCAATTACTGTGCTTGGTAATAGTTTGGACTTAACTGGATGAATAATAAATCCCAGCCCCAAATAGGCCATTACCAAATGGCCCTGAGTTCTTAGTATTGCTAAGATTGGTTTTAACAATTTGGTAAATAGTCTCGGAGCTGAAGTTAAACCATTAGGCAATGCTTTAAATTGCCATAATTGACTCATCCAGCTAAATTTTAAGTATCTCCGATCATTACCATGCACAGCCACAGAGTAATATGCATCTTGAAGATCTATGCTAGCCATAAAGCATTTTCTTGAAATTAGCTGTATAGCATTGACAAATGTCTCCATTTTAAAATGTTTATACTGTACAAAAGGGTTAAGACTTGTCAGATCTAGAATAATTCTACACCCACCATCCTTTTTTGCTCTAGGAAAAATATTTGACACAAATTGGTGGTGTTGGTGAACTGACTGAATCTCCATATTCTCTTCTTTTGAGAAAATATGTGTCCGGCTTGAAATATGCTGAGTAGGAGGATCCAAATATGGGTAGAATTCAATTCTAAACCCCATAATACTGCACAGTATAAATGCATCAGATGTTATTTTTTGCCATTCTTTTAGGAAGAATTGTAATCTTCCTCCAACTTGTAAGTGTGAAACATTTAATATGTCTCTTACAGGACCAGACCCACCTACCTCGGGGTTTGCCGATGGCAATTGTTGTCCCCTGCTCTTAGTGGGAATACTGTAACCTCCACGTGCCCCAGGAGCAGTGCGCCAATAACGCATATATGGGAAGGACCGACTTGTTCCTTCACCGGCCCCAGTCACCACACGTCGGTAGGGAAACTGCCTTCGATTTGATCTGCCAAGCACCGGTGGTTTCATCAACCCCACGGTTTTTGCTTCTTCATTCAGGTCCTTTACCCTTTTGGCTAGATTCTTTCCAAAAAGCAGATTAGGCAATTGAATATTAGATGGTTTACAGAGCCCCGCAAACTTAGGGTGTATGTTAGGTCTTATAGCACTTTTACGAATACAGTTTATTTCAAAGTGCGCACTACACATGAGTGCTAAGACATCCTGTTGTGATGCAGACACGTGCTCCTCATCCAAGCCTCTGGCGAAAGCCGTAATGCCTGACCCCAGCAATTTCAACACCCGCTGTAATTTCATTTCTTGTGCGCGTACTGCAATGCCCAAATAGCCCCATATTACATTATTCACCGCTGGGACTGCTAGCAGTGCGCAATTCTGCGCGGTTTCATATTTTTTGACAGCTCATCCATGGTCAGTTCCTGGAGCTGATGGGAGAGCAAGTAATTTATTGTCATTGCTAATTCATCTCCCAATGGTTCCCCTGTTAGTCTGGGAACACCAAATTTTTGTGCCAGACCTGGTATTTTAGGCTCTGTTATTGGGCTCTGGTTGATTCGTCATCTGAATCTTGCTGCCCTGTAAAATAGTCCTCCTCATGGTGGGGCGATCTGGCATCCCTGCTTCAGGTCTTTCTAGCGCTGGCTCTCCCATAGGCCCACGCATAGTAAACCCTTTTTCAGGTGCTCCCCGCGCAGGCTCTCCTGTAGGCCCACGCATAGGCAGCCCTCTTTCAGGTGCCGCTGGCGCTGGCTCTCCTGTAGGCCAACGCCTATACTGTCTTCCTTCAGACATTGTTGGCGCTGGCTCTCCTGTAGGCCAATGCATAAAATACCCTTGTTCAGGCATTTCTGGCACTGGCTCTCCTGTAGGCCAATGCTGAGCCGGACCTTTCCCAGGCACTCCCTGCGCTGGCTCTCCCGTAGGCCAATGCGGGCTGTATTCCTCCTGGAGTGGGTCTTGATAAATCATTTTCCCCATGAGGAATTCTAAATTGGTGACCCGAGTAGACATAATGTCTGCCTGAGGCGGGGGAACCTCCGGGTCTGACTCCTCAGAGTCTACTGGCCGCACGGACTTTTGCCTGGCCTTGCGCCCTAATGGCGCTGCAACGGTACTTTCTTTAACCGCTTCTGTAGTCGATGGCCTCGCTGCCATCGACTCCTCAAGCGGGTGCCCGCTACTCGCAGACCCGCGGTCTTCTCGAGTTTTACCTGCGGTACGCCTCCTCTCCTTACGCCCTTTCTCCATTCTAACTTGTGTTGTCTTACAACTACAAGTCTCTCCGAAGAAGGCGACCTGAAAGCGAAAGTGAAACCACTTACCTTCAGGCTTTTTAAACTTACCGCTTGGAGGAGCTCTGCTCCTCCACACACGGTCGCTGCGCTATGCGTCTGACGATATGACGCGTGTGCGGCTGGACGGGGTCTTCTTCACGTAGTCACTCACGTGACTCCGAAGTAAAATTACCCATTGACTTGGCCTCCAAACCCGTTTGTGGCAATGAATTCCACAGATTCACCACCCACTGTCTACAGAAATTCCTCCTCGTCTCCTTTCTAAAGTCTGTCTGTCCTTTCCTTCTTTGTGTTTAAATAGTATGTGTTAAATGTATGTTTTTATGTGTTCTTTAGCTTGTTTTATGTGCTGGGTGGGGGTTGGGAGAAACTTTTTCTGAACTCTTACCTCGATGGAGATCCATTTTTTTTCCATATCATATCTCCGTCTGCACTGTGGCCCAACATCGAGGAGTTGGAGGCCTTTGCTGGAGACTGACGTTTGAGAGCTCCAGCCCGGGTGCCTGCGGGACTTTTACATCGTGGATCTCGGGATCCCGTTGCCAGGGATCGAACTCGGAGCTCCATCCGTGGATGCTTGCGGACTTACATCATGGAGCCCGTGGTCTCTGGTCAGAGACCGACATCGGCAACTCCTAGCCGCGGGGAGTATCGACCGCCCCGACACAGGAGTTTCAATTACCCCAACACGAGGGCTTCGACCGCCGACAGCGAGAGCTTTGATCGCCCCGACGGATGGTTCAACTGCCCTGACCGCGGGAGAAATAAAGAGGAAGAAGTTTGGACTTTTTTTACCTTCCATCACAATGAGGAATGTGGGGAATCCGCTGTGGTGGATGTTTTTGTTAACTTTTATGTATTTGTGTGTCTTGTTGCATTTTTGTCGTATGGCTGTATGGTAATTCGTAAATCACTTTCCTTAATTGGTATATGTGATGATAAAAAACCTTTGAAACCTTTATTCTGAGTCTACGGCCTCTGTTCCTAGACTCTCCCATTAGTGGAAACATCCTCTCCACATCCACTCAATCCAGGCCTTTCACTATTCGGTAAGTTTCAATGAGGTCCCCCCTTATTCTTCTAAACTCTAGCGAGTACAGTCCCAGTGCCATCAAACACTCATCAAATGTTAACCCAATCATTCCTGGAATCATTCTTGTAAACCTCCGCTGGACCTCTCCAACACCAATACATCGTGCCTCAGATATGGGGCCCAAAACTATTCACACTACTCCAAATGTGGCCTGACGAGTGCCATATAAAGCCCCAACATTACAAGTCCTTCTGCAGAGTCCCTGCTTTCTCTACACTACCTGCCCCATCACATATCCTCATATCATTTGCAAACCTGGCCACACAGCCTTCAATTCCCTCATCCAAATTATTGATATTCAATGTGAAGAGTAGCGGCCCCAGTACCGACCCCCTGCAGAACACCGTTAGTCACTGGCAGCCAACCAGAAAAAGCACTTTACTGCCACACTTTGCCTTTTGCTGTCCAGCCAACCTCCTCTCCATGCTAGTATCTTCCCTCTGATACCTTGAGCTCTCAGTTTCTTTCACAGCCTCACGTGCGACTCCTTATTAAAGGCCTTTTGAAACTCATACTTGTGTTCTGCATGTGATGGTGTTTCCATGAACCTGCTCTCCTTGTGCTTCTAGGTGGAAGAGATCACAAGTTAAGGATATTCTGAAGAAATAGCATTGATAAAATATGATGTGTAGACTTTCTTCATGGTACTTATTGCCATGATATGCTACTGGTAGGAACAGTGGACAGTTGTGTAAGTGGATGTGGTGGCAATCACAAAGGCTGCTTTATCCTGGATGATACCAACTTTTTTGAGTGTTGTTGGAACTGCAGTTTGAATGCATGCAGTATAGCTTGGAGAATTACAAATTAATGGTATGCCATAGAATAGCTAGCTTCTGATCTACTCTTGCTCTCCCAGTATTTATTTAGCTTGTGCCTGGAAATGAAAAAAAAAACTAGTTTAGATTTACTGTGATGCATTTCGTTTATGCCTAAAGAGCAGTGCAAAGAGAATATCATTAAATTTGTAGGATGTTTGTGGTACAGTGATGTATTCAGTTTAACACATGTCAAGCTGATCAGATAAGAAAAATATAAAATAATTAAGAATTATATTTTGTGGGTTGAATAGTTGTGTTCAATTAACAAACATTTAACAGGGATTCTGGCAATTAACACTAATATAAGTGCAAGAACATGTGCTCAAGAATTGCACAAAGCATGAGTTGCCAATATATTTTGGTAAATGAGTCAACAGTGTGCGGGAATGTGCGTCAAACTCAGAAGTTTTGATTACCAGGAGAAACATTCAATATGATACATAGGTGATATAGCAGTCATAGTCAGAGTCATAGTGAGAAACAGGATCTATGGCCCGTCAAGTCTGTGCTGACCGTAAACTACCCATTACACCAAACTTACATTAAATCCCACATTCTCATCAGCTCCCACCAGAATTAATCATTAACACCCATACTTGGGTAAAATTCGCAGTGACGATTTAACCTACCAACCTATGCAATAAAGGAGTTACTTCAGAGAAGGTTTAAGCCTGTCCCATTTTCACGACCTAATTCGCGACCTCTGATGACCTTAAACGACCTAAAAAATCAAGGTCGCGGTAACCTACGACCTCCACGACTATGTGTGCGACCGCCTACGACCTTCCACGACTATGTGTATGACCTCCTACGACTATGTTGAAGACCTCCCACGACGATTTTGAAGAACTTCCACGACTATGAAGAAGACCTCCTTCAGCTATGTTGCAGAAGGGGAAGAGCAAGGGTGAAGAGGAAGCACAAGAAGAGGTCTCAATGGGTGAATGGAGATGTGATGCACTGTCCCAGTACACCAGATGACTGGAAGAGAGTGGAGCTGGGCTTTGTCAAAAGATGGAACTTTAAGCACACATGTGGGGCAGCAGATGGCAAGCATGGCATTCTTGTCCCTGTCCCCCTCATTTTCCTTTTCGTACAGGATGGCATTTTGCTGGAATCATTCCTCAAGGTCCCCCTCCTGCTGCCTGGTGAAGGTGCAGGGCATAACCTTCCTCCAGCCCTCCCTCACCATCAATGGGGCATCTGCCTGATGCTGTGTCAAGACACAGGAGAAAGGGCTGCTTTGCTGCCTTCATATGAGGCAGTGAAGGATGGGGTGGTGGTGGGGACATATACTACCACCCTGGTCTCCTCCTCCAGGGGCCTCTCATGCAGGGCTACCTCCTCCTGCAGTGTCACCTCCTGTGGCATCATCTCCTGCCACTCCTCCTCCTGGTTGGGCAACACCTGCTTGGCCATTTTTTTTTTAAGGGTTGTGCCCTCCCCCTGCGCTGCTGCCTTTTTGGTGCCATCTCTAAAACACGTCTCCTCTCCAAAAAACTCTCCAGCTATGAATGAACATGCCTTGGAGTGACAGAGGTGACGTTCTGCTGTTTATATAACCTTTTTTTTCTACTGACCTTTTTTCACGCCGGAGATATTACCTTCGACTGCCCCCGACCACCTACGACTAGCATCACGACCTACTACGACCTACTAACAAATAAAAAGTATTGATTTTTTCCATGCCAACCTTTTTTTTACTCGTGGACATTTTTTATCAGGCTATAAAAAACGCCGCGACCTACTTGATGCCACGAGTACGAGGAGACCACTCGCAAGCATGAGGAAGACCTCCTACAACCTCGTGGCGACCATGCTGCGAGTATGAGTCAAGGGCAAACACGGCAGAGGTCGCAAATTTGGTCGTGAAAGTTGGACAGGGGCTTTAGCGTAACCTTCAGCAAGTAAGCAACAGTAATTTTTTTCTACTTGTCTCCAAAGCCTTTCTCTCATGATTGTTGCACTCTCAGGCTCAGAAGGTTGTATGCTCAAGTCCCACTTTATAAATATAAAATTCAAGATTGACAATCCTGTTCATAGCCAAACAAATGTTGCATTCTTACACTTTGGATAATGCAAACTAAATGTCTTGTTTAACCTCTCATGTATTACACTATTTCAGAGAAGACCTCAGGAGTTATTCCTGATATTTTGCTGGATACATTCCACTACAAAAAACAGGTATCTGCTCATTTCACAATGCTGTTTGAGGAGGTTTACTGTGTGCATGTTGGCTATCCTACATTGCCAAACTGATTGCGCTTCAATGGGACTTCATAAGCTGTAAAGAATTGTGGAGCAACCTGAAAGGAATATGAAAAGTGTTCCGCAGCAGAAAGTCCTTCTCTCCCATTTATGCTTGAGACAGGCAATGACTGTCCCTGGTGAACTTTTGTGCTATTTAATCTTTCACTAGGATTAATACATTGTACGCAAGAGCAGCTACCTTGGATATATTATCCCTTGCAGGCTAAGGCTTAGAGTGAATGATCATTGTGCTTAGATAAATTGCAAATGAAATGAAATAGTAATGGCCATTTATTAAATTGATCTAATATAGGGTTTTATTTCAATCTCTCCCTTCCTTTCAATTTGCCTAATTTATCTTCAGAATATTCTTTATTGTACCCAAATAGAAAATTAAAGTTAAAGGAAGGCAGTGTATAGAAAGCCATTAGAAATACAGGAAATGATTCCTGGCACGATATTGAGTTTACTACACACCTATCGTGACATGCCATATAGTTAAACAAATAATTATCCAAATGTGTACTTCATGTAGAAACCAAGACAATAGCTAATATTTCTGATAGTCATTAAAAAATAACTCTGATTTGGATGGTTAAGAAGGAACTGTAGATGCTGGAAAATCGAAGGTAGACAAAAATGCTGGAGAAATTCAGCGGGTGAGGCAGCATCTATGGAGCGAAGAAAATAGGCAACGTTTCGACCCGAAACATTGCCTATCTCCTTTGCTCCATAGATGTTGCCTCACCCGCTGAGTTTCTCCAGCATTTTTGTCTACCACTGATTTGGATGGAGTATGTTGTCAGAGTTTTACACAGTTGAGATGTAATAGGAAAAGTACCATTCCCCTTAGTCAGGGCATTGTAGCTTATACATCCATGAAAGACAGCTGTTACAAATGTTTCTGTTCATAACAGCTGCTCTTCTTTTGAAGTGGAAAAAAAGTATTGCATTTTTATTGGAACTGCAGTGCTTAATGCTTGGCTGGGAGGCTATGTATCTGCTTTGCCACCAGGAAAGGTGTGAAGATGACTTAGTGGTTTTAGTAACCTCTGGTGTGATGCTGGGGAGGTGGGAGAACACATTCAGTAACTTCAGAAGAAGTGCAAAGTGTTTTGTTCTTAGTTAACTTAAAACAAAGCAAAAGTTCTTAAACTTAAATTGTTCATTTCTTTTGAAAAGTTCAGAACCTCAAAATGCTATTCTTGTGCCATTGTCATCTTTTCTATAAGAAATGATAACTTTAACAAAAGGTCTTATTATGAACCTGTACTAGAACAGTTAACCTCCTATTTTTGGACGAAGAGACAGCTTTTAAAAATTCCCATGGGAAGGAAGTAAAAATCACTTCTATTTCTCTTATAATCTGCTTGAGAGCTATGACTTTTCTGTAAACACATTTGCTAAATTGAAATAACTGAGAAATATGCCAAAGGGATTAATTGTACTGTCCATCACTATGCTTGTAACTTAGTCAGGGTTGAAGCTTAATGTAGCAGTCAAGCAGAAATTACTGATAGATGCTCTTGCAGAGATAGAATTTGTTCATCTGATACTGCCAAGTTCAGACTTCTAAATTCTCATATTTCCAATGAAAATCAGTGCTACTTTTTAATGTGGAGAAACATAACCTGTGTGTGTACATGCCACAGTTCATTTAAATGGGTTTGCAATCCATTTAATTGTTTTCATGAAAACATCAAAAGATCTGTCTTTGTCATTTTCTTAAAGTGGAATTGCCTAAGTGTCAGGCAGGTCGTACTTTGTAGCAACCTCACTTAAATTTTTTATTGTGATATAGGTTTAGGTTTATTATTGTCATGTGTACCGAGTTAGAGTGTAACAGCTTATAGCACCGGCTGCCCGCACCACTCCCGGCTTGTGCCGCTTGCAGGCCGGACCTTCTGCTACCACTGACGGCTCACGTAGCTTCCTCGGCCACTTCCAGGCTGTGTCTGCTGCCGACATCATCACCACCGACACTCACCTGCACTCCGGCCGCAACCAATGACTCCGCCGATTCTTGTCTTTCTCCCGGCCGCCAGCATGCCTGGACCCTCAACTCACCTGGATTGCAGGCTCAGTTCCCGGCTGAGAGTCCAAAGAAGGGTCTCGACCTGAAATGTCACTATCCATGTTTTCCAGAGCTGCTGCCTAACCTGCTGAGTTACTCCCGCACTTTCTATCCTTTCGTGTATTAACCAGCACTGCAGTCGTTTGTTTCTACTATTATTGTTTCTACTAAGGTATAATACCTTTACTGGGTTATAGTGGACAACTGGCAATAATGGACAACATACCCTGCCCTACCGTCCGTTATAATGAAGGTTTACTATATAGCAGGTAGAGCAAAGGGATTAAAAACATCAGAGTGCAGAATATAGTTTCTCTGCATATGATTGTCACATGCTGATATTTTGTTGCCCATCCCAGGATAACAATATTTGTTTTCATTTATATGGTGCCTTTAATGTAATAAAATGTACCAAGGTTGTTCACAATAATGATAACCATCAAAGTTTGATACTGAGATATTAAGTCAGATGTAAGTTTAAACGGTTGCAGTGCATGTTGTGAAAACGCTTCAACAATGCTATTGAGTCTAACCTAGCAGCACTCACAAGAATAGTGAAGTTGTGTGGGTAGGTGGGCACCTTGGAGATGATAGCACTCGGTCCACATGTAGAGGTTGTGGTTTCTGTAGATGTGCTGGAGGCATTGCTACTCTGGTGGAAGAGATTATGACTGAGTTTGTCCCCGGACTGTACTTTGCTGTTGTTCCCCACTGTGTTAATCCCAAGCCTTGTGACAGATTGTGGCAGTGATCTGTCTGCGTGGGGCAATGGTTACTGAGCAGCAAGTAGGCCATAAGGTGACGAGACTAAAGGGCCTGTCAAACTTAGGCGATTATTTAGGAGACTAGGCTGTCGCCACATGGTCGTCAGGGTGTCGCCTGTATGGTCGTGAGTAGTCTCCTCAGTCGCCCAAAGAGTCGTAGCGTCTTTCTGGTCGCCGCTGGATTTTCAATATGTTGAACATTTTTCGGAGACAGTCGGCGACAGTGGGTTTGATGCCAATGAGCGTAACTTGACTTCTCCTGACGTAGGTGCTGTCGTAGTTGTCGCCAGGTTAACGGAGGTTGTTGCCAGGTTAACGTAGGTGGTCGCCGGTGCTGACTTAGGTTTTTGTTGTTGTTAAAGTAATGATTCTATTTCAAATTTTATGTCGAAGGGGGGTCCCGTCGCCGGTTTCTTGGCGACCTGCGACGACTATAACTGCAGGAGACTATGCAGTCGCAACATTGGCAATCGGAAGGCCTAACAAAAGTTGGGAAAATAATCACTTTTTCTTAAAGAAAATAGAAGAATGATAAATGAGTTTAGTTTAGTTTCGAGTTAAAATGTGGAAACAGGCCTTTTGGTCCTCCGGGTCTGTGCCGACCAGCGATCACCCTGTACACTAACATTAACCTACACACTAGGGACAATTTATAATGTTTACCAAAGCCAATGAACCAACAATCCTGAACGTCTTTGGAGTGTGTAAGGAAACTGGAGCACCCAGAGAAAACCCATGCAGTCACAGGGAGAACGTACAAACTCTGAACAGACTCTGGATCGAACCTGGGTCTCTGGTGCTGTAAGGCAGCAACTCTATTGATGTTACACAAAAATGCTGGAGAAACTCAGCGGTGCAGCAGCATCTATGGAGCGAAGGAGATAGGCAACGTTTCGGGCTGAAACCCTATCGATGTGCCACTATGACGCACCTGTATGTATTAAAAATAAATTGAAGCAGCTGCTAATTAATTAAAAATATAAATGCATGCCAAAATAAAGAAAAATAACCAAAGCTTACCTAAACCTACCTTTTAAATGAAGGTTGCTCATGACATTCAAATGAATGAGGCTACATCGGTTGTCCCAACCAATCCGAGGATTGGATACAGAAACAAATCCAGAGTTTGGCTCAACATCTATACAACTAACCCCGGAACTTCACCGACTCCTCAGCCAGCCCTCACAAGGTTGTGGCCCAATATTTAAAATTTTAGATAAAAAATTAAGTCTCAGGTGTATTTTTCAAATTTCATGTGTGGAAGAAAGGAGTAAAAGATTATAGAAGTTTGATGCTTGTCTGTTTCGCAGCTTATTAGTGAACCCTTACATATTTTCTTCGTGACCAAATCAGCCTTCAGTTGACTTAATTTTACTAACGTACAAGAACTTGCTTTCACTCTGTTAGAGAAGTATTGCCAGATCAAAACCAGGGCGATAGGAATCGATTAGAATTAGACCCTGTACCCTTTGTTGGAGGGTCTGTAAAATAAGCCGCTAAGATGATTATCTTCGCGTATCCTATCCTTGTGGAAGTCTTTGCAACTCCAGGGTACTCAATAGATGCTTCTCCCTAAAATCACATAATCCACAAGTTTGCTGAGGTACCACCAGTCTCATGCCCTGACACTACTTCACACACTTGTATTTATTTATTTATTTATTTGTTCCGAACAAGTAAAGACATAAATAGGAATAAACAACAACAACTAAATCGAAATAGTCAAACATTGGACATTCCAGGCAATATTTGCAAATCAATGAAAAACATAATGCAAAATTTAAATGTCCAACACTTTTTCTTTACAAGCTCGAAAAGGAGTGAGAATAACTTATTTAATCTCACCCCTTCTCCCTAAACCCTTCTTCCATATTTAATAATTAATTAATTAATAATAATAATACCCCAGACAATTTTTAGAGATACATACAGACATATATATGCATACAACTGATATACACATACGAGTAATATGTATGGTAACCAAAATACATAAATAAATAATAAATAAAACAATAAATAACCATTAACCCCTGTTTGTCAACCATTTAACTGGGTCCTAGTTGCTGTGCCCTGCTAATACAAGGGTTCCCTTCTTAATGTTGCGTGGAAATTCTCACATTTAGGCCACAGGCAGAAAGCAACAAGGTATGTCAGAAGTAGCCAATAAAGATAACTTTAAAACAATTCCAAGCATTTTGTACAGAAGCATACATAAGGCTGCAGATGGCAGAGGGAACATGATCATTGGTGAATCGATGGTGAATGTAGACATGTGTAATGTATGTGCTATATGTTTATGTGCCCCTTCAAAAGTTATCAAATTTATGTTTCTCCATTCAAATATGTGCTTCATCCACCTTGAATGCCCTCTATTAGCACAGGTAATTATTTGTGAATGAGGAGCGGTAGTCCTGACAGATCCTTTTCACTCCAATATGGGGGTTAGAAGCCTCTGCATGGACATGGAAAGGATGTTTCCAGTAATGCAGTGGTTCTTAACCTATGACTATAACCCTATGGGGGTAGTTTGGGGCTTTGCCAGGGGTCATGAAGGGGACACAAATAACATATCAATTTGTTGAACCCATGTTTAGGAACCTAACAAAGGTACATAGCACATACAGTATTTTTGTTCGCGTATGCGCGTACTGGTGCCAAAAAGGTAAGAACCACTGCAGTAATGGAAGTCTAGAACCAAAGGACACAGCTTAAGAATAAAAGGACATGTCTTCAGAATGGAAATGAGGATGGATTACTTTAGCCAGAGGGTGGTGAATCTGTAGAATTAATTGCCACAGACGGTTGTGAAGGCCAAGTCATTGGGTATTTTTTAAAACAGAGATTGATTTGTTCTTGATTGGTAAGGGTGTCAAAGCTTAGAGGGGGAAAGCAGGAGATGGGGTTGAGAGTGGAAAGTAGCTCAGCTATGATTGAATGATGAAGTAAACTTGATGGACTTAATTGTACTCCTATATCTTATGGTCATATGTAAACTCCAGCAGCTTCATCCTGCAGTTACCGTGGAGGGATCAGTTGGATCACCAGCAGGCACTTCAATCTTAATGGCACTTAAGTGACTGAACTTTAAGGTGTTGCGCACAGTTGTCATGCTCCTGTTCAGGTAAAAGGGGTTAGGCCAATGTGTAACAGGAAATTAACGTAACAGTTCATGTTTGCATGAACTCGCAGAACCATTGACGCCAGTCCTCGTGTAATGTTGGTGATTGACTATTGTGTAGGTGTGTAGGTGTCTCTGTTGGTTATGTGGTTTTACTTAAGACTAACAATTCTCTTTCAATGCAGAGAAGGATAATGACAATGCACTTTATGGAGATAAAGGGCAAGGAACTGTATAAGTATTCAATTACAGAGCGACAATGGATACTTCTCATTCCACATCTGTGGAAAGCAGCAATTAAAACAAATTTGTATTAAACAAACACTAATGACATTTTGCCCTGAACCATAGAGAGAATAAGGGTGCGTTCAAACTTTAGCTACAACTCTTGAGAGTAGCAACTACTGAATCAATACTTGATTAATGGTGCTTGGCACTGAATCAAACTCATATGATCTAAAGAAAGCTCTTAAGAGATATCATGGATTTTAGGTATGATGGCAGGCATATCAAATGCTCTGTTGCCCTTTGGGATAAGTGGAAAGATAAAGGTTGGATTTCATTCTTCTGTAGAATGTGTAGGAGCTGTAGTTTTGTTCAAGATTAAAGTGCTTTATAAAGTTCAGGGGAAGTTAATTTATATTGTTACAATTCATTTTTGAAATGCTTTTGGTATTGAGAAAAGGTTTGGAAGTTATAGATACAGGTGGATTCTATATGACAATTGTATGGCAGTACTAGATGCTACATCCTACAGCTTTTACAAAAATGAATTAATGTTGTGCCTGCAATCACATCTTTAGTGTTGCCATCTATTATGTATTGGCTGGCATCATAAAGGATGGCTTTCAAGTCTCTTTAAAACAGAACATGGAACAGTACAGATACAGGCCCTTCGGCCCACAATGTCTGTGCTGAACATGATGCCAAGATAAACTAATCTCTACCTGCACATGATCCACATCCCTCCATTCCCTGCTCTTCCATGTGCCTGTCTCAATGACACTTTTCTGAAGATATTACAGTGATCCTTTGCACTGATGATGTTATTGTTGGGTGATTTGCTTGGAAATCTGGTGATTACTACAGAACATTTTGTGAAATGGAGTAGTGAGCGGGTGGATTGAACAGTGCTTAATATGGCTCAAAGGGGACTGACTGAGATATTGCTTGATGCAAAAGGTAAAACCTCTCATCGTCAATTCATATTGATATTTGAAAAATCCTAGGTCACAATTTGAGTCAAGATATGATCCTCCGAGATCGGACTCAGAAGGAGTGAATTAAGCTTCCGTTCTTAAACTTGCGGTGTATAAATGATATACCACCCCTGTTCTTTTCATATTGAAAATTTGCAGGAATGTTCACAAGAAGCATGATCGAGGATCAAGGTGTAAAGTGGCTCTGCGGTGTGAAGAAATATGTACAGGCAGTGCTTTATTTGTGGTGGTACCTGCTGGTAAAGCATGGTGGCACTAGTAAAATGTTAAAAAACTAGATTTTTAAACTTTTTGCATTTTGATGATTTAAAATTTTTTAGTTATTAGTCTATTAAATTGGAAATTGATTAGTCACAAAATCAAAACAGAAGAGTGCAATATATTGGGAAAAATTGTTGATAGCTTAATTTTTAATTGCTATGTGGACAGGCACCGTTTAATCTGTACAAGAAGCACTGGGTATAGGGCAGTATTTACACTACTGCATTCATAGCTCTGCCATCGTATGTCCTCTAGACACAATTGTCAAGAAACATTGCAATCCAGACTGGTTTGCTTAATTTCTCCTTGCCAGTTCATGTAAGATATTTGATCTGGAACCAGTGAAAACATGCCAAAATAAAGGGAGCATAGACCTTTGGCTGCAATTCACAGTATGCAGGTACAAGCCATGGTTGCGGAACAAGCTTCGTGGCTCAAAGCTTTGAAATGAATAGCTTGGTAAATTTAAACAAATGACATGCTAAAGCCTGTATTATCTGTGCAATTCTAGAATAATTCATTGTGCATATTCCTTTGATGCCCATTCAGATGAATTGAATGGGTAGTGAAATGGTGGATTGCAAAGACTACCTACTTTTTCTAAATACTCAGTTTCTTCCATTAGCTGATTTATGTTTTAAATTCACCTTAGATGATGTGAATGAACATCACTGACAAGGCCAGCACTTATTGTCCATCCCTAATTTCCTTTGTTGGTGGTGAATTTTCTCCTTCTGATAAAGCTACTCCGAAATGCTGTTAGCTTGGGAGTCCAAAACTTTTGACTTGTTAACGATGAAGAGACAGGGGTATACTTCTAAGTTAAAGTCGAGGTGCGCAGTGGTGCAGCGGTAGTTGTTGCCTCACAGCACCAGAGTCCCGGGTTCGATCCTGACTATGGGTGCTGTTTGTATGGAGTTTGTACCTTCCCCCTGTGACCAGGTGGGTTTCCCCAGAGTGCTCCGGTTTCCTCCCACACTCCAAAGATGTACAGATTTGTAGGTTAATTGGCTTTGATAAAGTTGTAAATTTTCCCTAGTGTGTAGGATAGTGCTAGCGTATGGGGATCGCTGGTCGGCATGGACTCGCTGGGCCGAAGGGCCTGTTACTGCGCTGTATCTCTTAACTAAACTTAGAGAGGAACCTGCAGGTAGTGGCTTCTTCACGCAGCTATCTGGTGACAAAGGTCACAGGTTTCAGAGATGCCGAGGTAGCAGATGGATGGAGCAGAACAACGTTGGGTGCAGAAACAAGACTTTGATGGATCAAAACCATCCTCTGCAATTTGCCTGATCTTCAATGACAGCACTCCAACGCAGTTTTTGTTCCTGTGATTCACTGCTCTATTTTCTTTAACAACATTTTGTGTAGCATTTAGAAAGACACATGAACAAACAGGGAATAGAGGGATATGAACCTTGTGGACGTAGATGGGATTAGTTTAGTTTGGCATCGTAGTTGGCACAGACATCGGAGGTCAAAGGGCATGTTCCTATGAGGCTCTATTTCCTAGAGATGAGTGAATGGGATGACTTAGGATAAAGGTCGTACATTGATGAGTGAGGTAGAAAGATCTTTTGCACAGAGGTCCAGTGGTCTGCGGGTTTTCAATCAGTCATTGAGTATATTTAAGGTGTCAAGTTGCAGGATGTGTAGTGGTGTTGCGTACTGTCATTTACTGAGATTAGATTGCTAAAACGGAAAAAGGCAAGTGTAAAAGCCAAAGTGCTGGAGGAACAGAGTGGGTCAGGCAGCATCTGTGGAAGGAGTGGACAGAGGAGGTTTTATGTTGGGAGTGTGGTGTTCCAGCTAGTGGAAGCCATAGTTGTTTCCCAGCAAACATCCTTTGGCTCTTGTTGGCTGGGCACTGCACCCCCATTCCCCTTCCCCCTCCCCCTCATACAGCAACAGGAACACGAGGCAGCAGCAAGTTCTATTGTTGGAGTGTAAATAAGCTCTTTCTAAGCTTCCCCCCAGTCTAGGTCAGTCAATAAACCACTGGAACTAAGCTTTATTTTTAGAAAGCACAACAAATCACCCTATACGATACCTAAACCACTGCAGGTTCGATCCTTGTATCTGCTTGGCCAAGCCTCTTAGCCTCGTGCAAGCGGAAACACTCCCAAAGGTCACACAGTCCCAAGCGCTCTTCCCGAAGATCGACCACAGATCTCGTGGGGGCTGCCTTTTATAGGTCCCCGAACCTTGAGGGGCCGAACTACAGTGGTGTGGTACATTTACAATCCAATCAAGTACAACAAATTACAATAATACATTACTGACAGGTACTCAGGCCAATTACAGAAATCTCCTTACATTGTTGCAGGTGAAGCTTCTGGAAAAGGCTAACAGGACCTTGAATATGCAACATTTACCCTGGGATTCAAACAGTCCAGACAGGGTTTAACATTTCAACCAATCGACACTTAACAGTCTCGCAACATTATTTACAATATATACAAGGCTCTTGCAGAGAACCAATTAACCTCATGCATTTTACATTTCCTATGATGTTCTTTGCAGAAATCTCATCCATCTGTCAACTGACAATGCAACATTGATCTGGGACCCAGACTTGCTGGCACCATCAGAAGCTTGTTCCATTTCTACGGAGAACACCATACTTGACCAAAATGGCCTAGCAATACATAAGTCCTTATTAAAGTGTGGGTTCTATGGCTGCTCGATTTCAGCCAGGATTAACAGGAGTACGGTGGAGAATGGCCAATTTATGTTTCCCTCTCAACCCCATTCTTCTGCCTTCTCCCTACTAATCAAGAATCTGTCAATCTCCACTTTAAAAATATCAATTCATTTGGCCTCCACAGCCTTCTGTGGCAATAAATTCAACAGATTCACTACCTTCTGACTAAATAAATTTCTCCTCAGTCAGTACTAATGGGTAAAATCACAAATGCAGGCAATGTGTCTGTTACCTAATGAATTACATTTGCTCCTGGTGGAGGAGTAAGGAGCATGCAGCGGGCAAGGATTTATGTGCCTGAACCCACTGGGGTGGAGGGGGGGGGGCAGTGTGTGGGAGTGAGTGCCTTGATTGCATTGTGCCTATGCATGTGCTCACCAATGTGATCAGCGGAGTCCAGTGTCCTGTCACGTTGATCCACCTTGCCAACTTGATCAAGGCTTTGCTTTGTTAAGTCTGTGTGGTGGCTGATGTGCAGGGCACCAGGCACAGCCAACCTTCACTCTACAACATGGAATTCAGGACATCGAATGTCAGACACTCATAGATAGTGCCACCAAATTCAGACTTGAACTTGGTTCTGCTATCATGGATCAGGAGCTTAGACACTTTGAAAATGACATTGCCAACAAGAATGAGGCACGAGGTTAACTCTTAGAGCATGGACCGGCAGCACATGACAAGAGAAAAACAAAGTTAATGATTTAGGTTGAATAGAATCCAGTCTGCAGAAAGCTTCTGACCCGAAACGTCACCTATTCCATTTCAATAGACAGTAGACAATAGGTGCAGGAGTAGGCCATTCGGCCCTTCGAGCCAGCACCGTCATTCTCTATGATCATGTCTGATCATCCACAATCAGTACCCCGTTCCTGCCTTCTCACCATATCCCCTGACTCCGCTATCTTTAAGTGCTCTATCTAACTCTTTCTAATTCTCATCCAGAGAATTGGCCTCCACTGCCTCCCGAGGCAAAGAATTTCACAGATTCACAAAAGTTTTTCCTCATCTCCGTTCTAAATGGCTTACCCCTTATTCTTAAACTGTGGCCCCTGGTTCTGGACTCCCCCAACATCGGGAACATGTTTCCTGCCTCTAGCGTGTCCAAACCCTTAATAATCTTATATGTTTCAATAAGATCCTTCCTCCCTCGCAACATGGACCCGCTACAGTTCGCATACCGTCCGAACAGATCCACGGACGATGCGGTCTCCCAGGTTCTGCACACTGCTCTCTCTCACCTTGACAGCCAGAAGGGGGGCTATGTGAGGATGCTGTTCATTGACTTCAGTTCAGCCTTCAATACAATAGTCCCCACCAGACTTGCTGAGAAGCTGCTGGAACTAGGCTTAACACTCCCCTGTGTGCCTGGGTCCTGGACTTTCTCACCGCCAGGCCCCAGGTAGTCAAGATAGGAGAAAATACATCGGACACCCTCACCCTGAACACAGGACCCCCCCGGGGTTGCATCATCAGCCCCCTACTGTACTCCCTGTACACACATGACTGTGTGACCAGGTTCAGCTCCAACTCTATAATCAAGTTTGCTGATGACACTGTGGTGGTGGGCCTGCTGTGAAAACAGAGAGGATGAGACGGAGTTTCTTCCCACAGGCCATTAGGACTGTAAACTATTATCTCACCAGGGACTAATTTACTGTACCAATTTACTGTTGTGTGTCTTTTTTAAATTGCTGTCTTTTTTCTAATATGTAAATACTGATTCTGTTCTATTCTGTTCTGTAATTTTTGCACAATCCGCAGGCATTGCCACTTTCATTTCACTGCACATCTTGTATGTGAATGTGACAAATAAACTTGACGACTTGAAGATCCCTTCTCATCCTTCTAAATTCCAGAGTATACAAGCCCAGCCGCTCCATTCCATATGACAGTCCTGTCATCCCAGGATTTAACCTCATGAACCTACGCTGCACTCCCTCAATAGCAAGAATGTCCTTCCTCAAATTTGGAGACCAAAACTGCACACAATACTCCAGGTGTGGTCTCACTAGGGCTCTGTACAACGGCAGAAGGACCTCTTTGCTCCTATATTCGATTCCTCTTGTTATAAAGGCCAACATGCCATTCGCTTTCGTCACTGCCTGCTGTACCTGCATGCTTACTTTCATAGACTGATGTACAAGGACCCCCAGATCCCGTTGTACTTCCCCTTTTCCCAGCTTGACACCATTCAGATAATAATCTGCCTTCCTGATTTTGCCACCAAGTGTCTAACCTCACATTTATCCACATTAAACTGCATCTGCCATGCATCTGCCCACTCACCCTACCTGTCCAAGTCACCCTGCATCCTCATAGCATCCTCCTCACAGTTCACACTACGACCCAGCTTTGTGTAATCTGCAAATTTGCTAATGCTACTTTTAATCCCGTCATCTAAATCATTAATGTATATTGTAAATAACTGCGGTCCCAGCACCAAGCATTGCTGTACCCCACTAGTCACTGCCTGCTATTCTGAAAGAGATCTGCTTATCCCTACTCTTTGTTTCCTGTCTGCCAACCAATTTTCTATCCATGTCAGTACCCTACCCACAATACCATGTGCCCTAATTTTGCCCACTAATCTCCTATGTGGGACCTTATCAAATCCAGAGATGGTGCCTGACACGCTGAGTTACTCCAGCATTTTGTGTCGTCTTTGGCATCTGCTGTTCCTTCCTACAAACAGATTGAATAGAACATCTGCTTGATGGATGGCAAAAATAAATGATATGGTCGAGAGGATGGTTGCTCATGTGACATTGCAGGGCACCGTCTAGGTAGTCAGTAAGTGATGGCTAATAATTGCATATACTGTAGAGTAAAACTCTGATTATCAGGCACCTTCCCGACTTTATTTTAAATGGAGCAAGGGATGCAAGGCCGTGGCGAGCTTAAAGAGAGTGCAGGAAACACAACCTAGAGAACTGGTGCCAATCTTCAGGATTTCAAACAACTAGATAGTGGAATATTGGACCTTTACCGTACATGAGCATCATCTATATATTCTCATAGATTTAGTTAAACCCTCTTACTCATTAAAACCCCCCAATGTGTGTCTTGTTCCTTGCAAGACTTACATCTATAATGCTAATGTCACTGGATGGATGCATCCAGGAATACAGCTCTCTCTTGGGTCTGTTAAATGGCATTGATGGCAGCTTGGAATGATCCAAGAACATAATGAATTAATCCCATAGAGATATTCATTCTTAAGAGTATATAGGGATTAAAAATAAATGCTGCACTTACCTGCAATGCCCTGATCCTGGAAAATAAACATATCTAAAAAAATGCCCATTTTATATAATTTGTCTGCAGGTTGATATCTAATACCTAGTGCCATCATTGGTGCATGGAAGCCTTTTATGCAAAATGGGTGCATTGAAAAAAATAATAATGCATTAAGTAATAAATAGATTTTCTACCCAAAATTAGGTGACAAGAAAAAAAAAATCAAGATCAATTATGGAACTAATGTACATTGCTCATGTGAGTATGTTTGAGTATTTCTGGTGCAGCCCTGCTGCTGTCAACTGCGATGGGTCTGGAATAAAGTACACTCTGGTCAATTTATCTCAAAAAAAGGTTGAGGACTGAACATTTGAGGTCCCTGTCAGATGAAATTATTTGCATGACAAAAATCAATAATTATTACCCATGGAAATTGGGGAACAAGAAAGTAACTTTAAAATTGTGATTAACAGTATTTCTCAAATGAATTGCGATTAATTGCAAATTAGACTGTGATGTACATCATATACATTGTTACACTGTAGCTTACTATAAATTAACTGGTTAATTATTAATGCCTGACTTGGCTCTGTTGGAAGAAAGACAAAATCAGCAAGGAAACCACACTTACTGTTAAAGTACTTTAAATTATAGACGAACATTATTTGATCTCATACAAAACCATTCAATACCTCTGTACAACATTGCAAAGCTTGTATGAAAGTGACAAGGGAAGGTCAACAAAATATCACATGTCTCACTTGGCGTGAAAGAATGTAAGAAATGGTTTATTAACTTTAAAAAGGTGGATCGGTTGACACTGGCACAATATCAACAGTGGAAAGAACAGTTGAAAGGGGTGGGGTGGTGAGTCCCAAAAGTCCTAACAACTTGCTGCAAGATAGGAATATGTTTGAACAATTGAATGCTTTGTTTCTGGTAAGTTTATTTACTGTAAACATGTGAGGTATTTTGCTATATAGATATCAGACATATGCAATGTGAATTAACCAGATATTTGACACTATGGGACACTCTGTTCTTTCCTTCTCGTTGCTAACCAGGCAGAATTGGTTTCTGTTTTGTCACCATGTGAAGCTGTATGGATTTCTGGTTCCTGGGTTTCTTCCAGTTAGTTTTTTATCCTTTGCCTTTCAGATGCAAAGTGATGACCTTTGCATGAGTGCAAACATCAATGTCCAGTGACCAGTGGGTGTGAACCAGCGAGAATGCCGTTTGTGATCAATCAATGTGAGTAACAAACATGGAAGCCAAGTTAAATGTATAGCCATCGTTACATCGAACATAGTACAGCTCAGAAACAGGCCCTTCAGCCCACAATATCCATGCCCAACATGATGTCAAGTTAAACTAATCTCCTCTGTCTGCGTGTGATCCATATATTTACATCCCTGCTTATCATGTACTTATCTAAATGTCTCTTAAATTACTCCACCATCATCCCTGGAAGCAATAACCATTCTCTTCATAAAAAACTTGCCCCACATATCTCCTTTAAATTATGTCTCTCTCACCTCTAAGCTAGATTTTGATATTCCACCCTGAGAAAAAGGTTCTAACTGTCTATGCTATCTATGCCACTCATAATTTTATATACTTCTATCAGGTCTTGCCTCAGCCTCTGATATTCCAGAGAAAACGATTCCAATTTGTAACTATTCCAATTACCTTATAGGTAATATCTTCTGATCCAAGCAGCATTTTGGTACCTCTGTTGCACGTTCTCACAAGCCTCCACATCCTTCTTGTAGTAGGGTGACCAGAATTGCACACAATGTCCTATAAATAATCCAAATATGGCCTATGTCCTATAAAGCTGCATCATGACTTCCTGACTCATACTCACTGCCTCAACCTATGAAGGCAAGCGCACCATATGGCTTCTTTACCATAAAGAAGGGGGGGGAGGGGGGAGAACACAAGGAGGAGCCGACGTGCTTTGTAACTTTGTCAGCGCTGTAGGTGGCTGCTATTTGTATACATTGGGTATGCAGCAAAGAACTCACTGCCTAGTCACATGTGACAATAAAGTATTCCTTTCCATTCCACTCTGTCCACTTGGGTTGCCACTTTCAAAGAAAGCTATGGACTTGATGCCTGAGATCCCTCTGTATATTAATGCTGTTAAGTATCTTGCTATTAACTGTATACTTTTCCTTTACATTTGACCTCCCAAATTGCAGCACCACACACTTGCTTGGATTAAACTCCATCTGCCATTTCTCCAGCAAATTAATATTATGTTGTACACTTTGACATCCTTCTTTACTCTCCACATTTGCACCAACTTTGGTGTCATCTGCCAACTTACTAACCAACTGATCTACATTTACTTCCAAGTTGTTTATATATATCACCATCAGCAGAGATGGTGTCCCAGCACAGATCCCTGCAGAACTCCATTGCTCAGACCTCCAGACTGAATAACACCCTTCAATCGCAACCATTTATTTTCTATTAGTAAGCGAGTTCTGGATCCCACCCATCTTAATCTTCTGGATCAGCCTACCATGAGAGACTTTATCAAGTGCCATTCAAAAATCCATGTAGACAACATCTACTGCCTTACCCTCATCAACTACCTTTGTCATCTTCTCAAGTTTGTAAAACATAATTTGCTGCAGACAAAGCCATGCTGATTAATTAACCCATTCTAAAGGAGAGTAAATCCTATCCCAAAGTATACTCTCCATAGCTTCCCAACCACTGACACGAGGTTCTGGCCCAAAATTCTCTGGATTTTCTCTACTTCCCTCTTAAACAAAGGAACAATATTGGTTGGTCTCCATTCCCCCAGACCATGCCTGTGGCTAGAAGAGATACATAGATCTTTGTCAAGGCCCCTGCAATCACCTTGGTTGCTTCTGTCAATAACTTAGGATGGACCCCATCTGACCCTGCATATTTATCCACCTTAATGTGCTTTAAGAGGACCAAAACTACCTTTCTTGATTTCAAACTGCCTTAGCATATTGGTATTCCCCACACTGATTTCATTGCCCTCCATATCCTGCTCCTTGGTAAAAACAAATGCAAAGTACTCATTGGGTACTTCACCTCCATCCCCTGACACCAAGCATAAATTTCCTCTTTTAACTTTAAGCAGTCCTACCTTGTCCTTGCTTTTTTTAAATGTTTGTATAAAAAGCCTTGGATTTTCCATAACCCGATTCACCAATGACATTTCAAGCCCCCTTTTGTTCCTTCTAATAGCCCACTAGAGTTCCTTCTTACTTGTTTTATATTTCTCAAAGGCCTTGCCTAATTTAATCTTCCTAAATCTTACATATGCTTCCTTCTATTTTTTAACCAAATTTACAACCTCTTCGGTCATCCAAGGTTCCCTTACCTTGCTATCCTTATCCTTCCTCCTTACTGGAACATAGAAACATACAAAAAATAGAAAATAGGTGCAGGAGTAGGCCATTCGGCCCTTCGACCCTGCACCGCCATTCAATATGATCATGGCTGATCATCCAACTCAGTATCCTGTACCTGCCTTCTCTCCATACCCCCTGATCCCTTTAGCCACAAGGGCCACATCTAACTCCCTCTTAAATATAGCCAATGAACTGGCCTCAACTACCTTCTGTGGCAGAGAATTCCAGAGATTCACCACTCTCTGTGTGAAAAATGTTTTTCTCATCTCGATCCTAAAAGATTTCCCCCTTATCCTTAAACTGTGACCCCTTGTTCTGGACTTCCCCAACATCGGGAACAATCTTCCTGCATCTAGCCTGTCCAACCCCGGGAACATGCCGGGCCTGACCTCTGAGCAGCTGACCTTTAAATGACTCCCACATGTCAGATGTGGACTTACCCAATAACAACTGATCCCAATTTACTGTCCATAGCTCCTGCCGAATAATGCTGTAATCCTCCTTACCCCAATTAAGCATTCTGTCCCAAGGTGCAGATGTATCCTCATCTATAATTATCTTAAAACTTCTTGTTACTTCATAAGAATAAAATTATTTATTTGTTAAGCCTGAAAAAAATAAATTTGTGAATTTGTGTTCTTTGCTTTTGTTTGCACAATAAATAGGAATAATATAATTTGATGGATATGGGAGGAGAATACGTTACAGGGGTAATTAGTGGGGGAGTGGGATTGCTTTGAAAATTGGCATAGTCTGAATGGAATGAAATAGGCCAATTCTAGGTTGTAAAGAAATATGGCCATTGATTTATTTGAACATGCAATATGAACACATTATTTTCATTCAGCCTTTGCACTTTCCTATCCATCACAATTGCCTCCCCTTCTTTCCCCCAGAACCTCAACAACTGCATTCCTCACACTTCTGTCTCTGTCTCCCTTTGCCCTCTTTGGGAACATTCCCTGACAGCATCCATCCTCCGCCTTCCCAGTCCCACCAGCAGCCATATTGTCCAAAGCCTGCGGCCTAGCCCTTATCCACTAAACTCCTCCTAGAGAACCTCAGTTGACCCCCTGATGCTGACTGAAGCCAGCAGATCATTGTTTCCCAGACAGCTGTGGGTTGGTATGTTGATAGAATGGAGCAGCTGGGCTTGTATACTCTGGAATTTAGAAGGATGAGAAGGGATCTTATTGAAACATATACTGTAAGATTATTAAGGGTTTGGACACGCTAGAGGCAGGAAGCATGTTCCCGATGTCGGGGGAGTCCAGAACAGGGGCCACAGTTTAAGAATAAGGGGTAAGCCATTTAGAATGAAAATCTTTTTCACACAGAGTGTTGTGAATCTGTGGAATTGTCTGCCTCAGAAGGCAGTGGAGGCCAATTTTCTGGATGCTTTCAAGAGAGAGTTAGATAGAGCTCTTAAAGATAGCGGAGTCAGGGGATATGGGGAGAAGGCAGGAACGGGGTACTGATTGTGGATGATCAGCCATGATTACAGTGAATGGCGGTGCTGGTTCGAAGGGCCGAATGGCCTACTCCTGCATCTATTGTCTATTGTCTGGTGGATAGACACAAAATGCTGGAGTAAATCAGCAGGACAGGCAGCATCTCTGGATAGATGGAATGAGTGATGTTTCGGGTCGAGACCCTTCTCCAGTCTGAAGAAGGGTCTCTACCCGAAACGTCACCCATTCCTATCCAGAGATGCTGCCTGTCCCGCTGAGTTACTCCAGCATAATGTGCCTATCTTCGGTATAAACCATCATCTGCAGTTCCTTCCTACACGGTGGTCTGGTGGGTCCTGACTGGTAATTCCCCTCTTCATGAAGGAGGACCTTCTGAGCCTTTCTGACCAACCCTCAATAAGAATTGCAGTTGTCAGTGGGAATGAACATGATACTTATTAGCACTTGTTTGGAAAACATTACAATTCATCTCCCTGAACTCCCACAACATGACCTCAAAAACTGCATCATTCCAATTGAGCAATGCTGCTGACTGTAGATGCTTTGTTTCAATCATTGCACCTATGTCTGTAATGGGATGGTTTGAGTACCATAGTCCTAGCTGCTTCTGCTGGATAGTCCAATGTCCTCCTAATCCTTCATGTTCTCTGTCGTGAGGCACAATAGGAATATGTATATCTTTAATCTTAAGATTAAGCTTTTAGTTTCCTTTCGCATATTAAGCTTTATTTTATTTTAGTTTTTGTTTTAGAGATACAGCGCGGAAACAGGGCCTTCGGCCCACCGAGTCCGCACTGACCAGCAATCCCCACACATTAACACTACCCTACACACACTAGGGACAATTTACATTTATACCAAGCCAATTAACCTACAAACCTGTACCATACAACCATAGAACCATATAACAATTACAGCATGGAAACAGGCCATCTCGGCCCTTCTAGTCCGTGCCGAACACTTACTCTCACCTAGTCCCATCTACCTGCACTCAGACCATAACCCTCCATTCCTTTCCCGTCCATGTACCTATCCAATTTATTTTTAAATGATAAAAGTATGTCTTTGGAGTGTGGGAGGAAACCGAAAATTTCAAAGGAAACCCATGCAGTCACGGGGACAACGTACAAACTCCGTACAGAAGCACCCATAGTCGGGATCGAACCTGGGTCTCTAGCGCTGAAAGCACTGTAAGGCAGAAACTCTACCACTGCACCACCATGCCACCCATAAAGCTTTATTTTAACTGCCCATCTCTGGACATGTTTTCCCCTTTTCAGGCTATTATTATAGCTTACCAAAAAGCACTTGAAAATGTTCTTTTTGGCCTAGATATTGAGTAAAATTAGCAGTAAAACACTTCTAGGCATTTCGTCAGCTGTTCGTTCTCTGAAATCTTCCTACGCGCTTTCTCCCACAATACCCACCCCTCCCCATGTATTTAGATGATTAAAATTTTAATGATCAGATTGATTTATTGATCTGTGAATCATAGCTGTGCCATCATTACTTTAACAATGTCCTCCTCATTTTAATACAAAATAATTGCTTCAAACATTGACGTCAGGAACATTTTCTTGTCTGATTTGAACTGATACTTATTCTTTTTATTGTCTCACAAAAAGTATTTGGTTTAGATACAAGCCAGAGATTAGCACAGGGCAACTTTGAAAATCCCAGACCTTTGCCTTTTTGAAAATCCCTAATACAATGATTGATTTTAAAGGGGCAGGTTGAGTTATCCCTTTGAACAAACTGATGTCAAGGGAAAATATTAAATAATTGTCTATTAAATTGAAAAACTGCCAATGAGACACACGCCAGATCAAATTCACACAGCAGGTTTCTATTTAATTTAATTGTTTAGTCCTTCCTTCAATCAAATGCTATAGCACTGATTGAAAAATCATTGCAACAATGTGGAGACTGGGCAGCATTTTCCCAGGTGTGGAATTTTTTAACCTCTCACATTCTGAAACTGAATGAAAGGATCTGTCACAAGGTAAATATTTGATAATGCTTTAATTTTGATAGATTATTATTGTGTAATCGTATGAGATCAGTTTAGTTTACAAGGCGTAGCTATGGGCACACGCATAGGCCCCAGCTACGCCTGCCTCTTTGTCGGGTACGTAGAACAATCCTTGTTCAATGCGTACCAGGGCCCCATCCCCGACCTCTACCTCCGCTACATCGATGATTGTTTTGGTGCCACATCCTGCACCCACACACAACTGACTGACTTCATCCGCTTCACCACCAACTTCCATCCGGCACTCAAATACACCTTGACCATTTCCGACACTTCCCTACCATTCCTTGACCTCACTATCTCCATCGCAGGTGATAGACTCCTTACCGACATCCACTACAAACCTACCGACTCCCATGGCTATCTGGACTACACTTCTTCCCACCCTGCTTCCTGTAAGGACTCCATCCCCCACTCCCAATTCCTCCGTCTACGCCGCATCTGCTCCCAGGATGAGGCGTTCCACACCAGGGCATCTGAAATGTCCTCATTCTTCAGGGAACGGGGGTTCCCCTCCTCCACCATAGATGAGGCTCGCACCAGGGTCTCTGCCATACCCCGCAACACTGCTCTCTCTCCCCATCCCCCCACTCACAACAAGGGCAGAGTCCCCCTAGTCCTCACCTTTCACCCCACCAGCCGTCACATACAACAAGTGATCCTCCGTCAGTTTCGCCACCTCCAACGTGACCCCACCACTCGCCACATCTTCCCATCTCCCCCCATGTCTGCCTTCCGCAAAGACCGCTCCCTCCGTAACTCCCTTGTCAATTCTTCCCTTCCCTCCCATACCACCCCCTCCCCTGGTACTTTCCCTTGCAACCGCAAGAGATGCAACACTTGTCCCTTCACCTCCCCCCTCTACTCCATTCAAGGACCCAAGCAGTCGTTCCAGGTGCGACAGAGGTTCACCTGCATCTCCTCCAACCTCATCTATTGCATTCGCTGCTCTAGATGCCAGCTGATCTACATCAGTGAGACCAAGCGGAGGCTTGGCGATCGTTTCGCCGAACACCTCCGGTCGGTCCGCAATAACCAACCTGAACTCCCGGTGGCTCAGCACTTCAACTCCCCCTCCCATTCCGTATCTGACCTCTCTGTCCTGGGTCTCCTCCATGGCCACAGCGAGCAACACCGTAAATTGGAGGAAATGCACCTCATATTCCGCTTGGGCAGTCTACATCCTGGGGGCTTGAACATTGAATTCTCCCAATTCTGCTAGCCCTTGCTGTCCCCTCCGCTTCATCAGCCATCTGGTTGTCTCCTCCCCTCCCCCAGCCCTCGGGCTCCTCCTCCGCATTTTTCCTTTTTCCCTTTCTTCTCCCCACCCCCTATCAGTCTGAAGAAGGGTTTCGGCCCGAAACGTTACCTATTTCCTTCGCTCCATAGATGCTGCTGCACCCGCTGAGTTTCTCCAGCATTTTTGTGTCCCTTCAGTTTAGTTTAGTTTAGTTTAGAGATATAGTGCGGAATCAGGCCCTGGTCCACCGAGTCCGCACCGACCAGTGATCACCGCACATTAACACTATCCTACACACACTCGGGACAAATCACATTTATACCAAGCAAATTAACCTACATAAGACACAGTTCAGTGTACGGCAAGAATGACCAGCATCCTCGACATAATGTTTCTGGTTCCCAGCTCATATACATTTTCTGAATTCCATAGTTATGGTCTGGGATCTTAATCAACTAATTAAAATTCCACAAGTGTTTCCTATGATTTTTTCCACTGGTAAGATTCATTATTTTATTAATAATTTTGTTCAACAATTAGACCCAAAGTGAAGGCTCTGTCCCACGGGTTTGCGGTCGTTGGCGGTGAAGCGCGGCGTCGCCGGAAGAGGGGACCGCACGGCAACCACGAGAACGCCGCACGGATGCTGCGCGGGGGGCCAAGTACGGCCGGTTCAACGAGCTTGCGGTTTCGGCTGATGACGTCTTTCGGATCGCGGGGCTGTGGCGGCGGCCGTGCCGCACACGTACCTCACTGTCGGCGGCTGTGCCGCACACGTACCTCACTGGCGGCGGCTGTGGCGGCGGCCGTGCCGCACACGTGCCTCACTGGCGGCGGCTGTGGCGGCGGCCGTGCCGCACACGTGCCTCACTGGCGGCGGCTGTGGCGGCGGCCGTGCCGCACACGTGCCGCACTGGCGGCGGCTGTGGCGGTGACCGTGCCGCACTCGTGCCTCACTGGCGGCGGCTGTGCGGTAGGAACATATTTTTGGACAGTGGTGTTTTTTTTTTAGCGTTTTGTGCGTTTGACCGAGCCCGCGGTCTCTGGCGGCCCAGGAGCGGTAGATAGTTCCTGTTTCGCTGCCAATGACCGCAGACTCGTGAGACATGCCTTTTACTGCTGCACACTCGGTGTTAGAGGAACTCAGCAGGTCAGGCAGCATCTATGGAGGGAGAATCCAAACAAACCAAGTATCTTGGCATCAAATTGCAGAATGATCTGCGTTGGAATGGTCAGACTCATCATGCAACGGTGAAAGCAACAGGTGTCCTAAATTTTCTGAGGCGCAACTTTCATCATTGTTCAACTTCTGTCAAGGAGAAGCTATATTTCACCCTCGTTAGACCTCATTTGGACTACGCAGTTGCAGCATGGGACCCATACACAAATAAAAACATTTCTTCCATCGAACGTGTCCAAAGACAGGCAGCTCGATTTGTTACTAACACCTTTGAGAGAGAAGCGAGTGTTACCAAACTTCTAAATTCTCTGGGGTGGAACCCTCTCCAAGACAGACGTGAAGCTCACCGTTTGACCTGTTTTTACAAAATGTTAAATGGTCAGCTCGACATAGATTACATGACCTACACCAAACCAATGTGATCTTGGTGCTACCTGCAAACATTCTTTGCAGAGCGCAATGGAAATGTGTGCCACTTCATCAATATTTGTAATGCCTGACCTTCTTGTCAACGCTTGTTGTAATGAAGTATGGGAATATCAGGAGCACTCTTGAGTACTTTTTATATTGCTAACAGTGGCACATTTACCATTGTTTAAAGTATTACAATGGTAGGATAATGATTATCTGAAACATTATTCCTGTATGAATCATTTTTCCAGAAAGAATTAAAATAAAAGGATTCAGAGAAATAGAGGCAGAAAGATGAAAGAATTCCTAATATATGTAATAAATATTTAATTATAAAATATTTGCTAGGTACAATTATTCCGTAGATTAATGAACAGAGACTTCAAAACTACACTCCGAAATGTACATTTGTTGAATATTTTGGATTGAATCTGATGTGAGGTATAATTCCTATGTTCAGATGTCTCTGACTGTGCAGTTTCATTTTTGAGGAAGCTTTCAGAGAACAATGCAATATTATTATTTTTATACAAAGGAGCCTACATGTGTAGTGCAGGTTATATAGACTGCCAGTGTGGGAAGGAACTGCAGTTGCTGGTTTAAACCGGAGATAGACACAAAATGCTGGAGTAACTCAGCGGGACAGACAGCATCTCTGGAGAGAGGGAATGGCTGACGTTTCAGGTTTACCCACAAACATTCATCTACCTGAATCACAGTTGGGATCTGTTTGTGAAACATCTTCAATTAAATATACCATCTACCCCAGAAACTAATTCAACCCACAGATCAAAGCAATGCATGTTTTGGCAATGACTTGTTGACATTTCATTGCAATTTGACATGCTTTGATTTCTGAATTTGTTTTGGAAATTTATTTTGTGTTGGCTTTTACATTTGCATTGTGACAGAGTGATTGCTTTGATTGTCAAAATAAGTGATGAATGGGGAAATGAAATATGAGCCCAAAATTTGAGTTGCTCTGCTTCATCAGTGCAAGCACAGTGCAATGGAAGCTTTGAATGGAAGCTGTGGTAGGATGAATATCCTTCCCAAATTGAAGATGTAATAACTTCCAAACAATCAAACTTACAAGGGAGTTTTAGGGGTGCTTGCAAATTTCAACCTACCGGTATTATTAGCCTTCTGCTTCAAAGAGCAATGTCATAATGCTTTCATTCCAAATGGAGCTATTCTACTTCCATCATTAGATATAGTTTAGAGATACAGCACGGAAATAGACCCTTTGGCCCCCCGAGTTCGTGCCTATGAGTGATCACCTCATACACCAGCACAATCCTACACACTAAGGACAATTTACAATCTTTAGCGAAGCTAATTAACCTACAACCCTGTACGTCTTTGGAGTGTGGGAGGAAACCGGCGTACCTGGGGAAAATCCACAGGATCATAGGGAGAACATACAAAATCTGTACAAACAGCACCTGTAGTCTGGATCGAACCCAGGACTCAGGTTCTGTAAGGCAGCAACGCTACTGCTGCACCGTTGTGCCGCCACTATTTTAAACGTTTTTTATTTATTTTAAAAGGCAAGTCTATATTTTACAGCAATAATTACAATATCCACAAAGATTCATTGGACACATTACTAAAATAAGCTTCTTCTTGGATCAAGAAAATTAAGATCAAGGCTGTCATGAGTGGCAACTCTCAATTGACAGCAAATCCATTTTCCTGCCTGACCCACTGAGTTACTCCAGCACTTTGTGTCCTTTTGTGTAAACCAGCATCTGCATTTCCTTGCTTCCAGAGGAATTCCATTTTCCTCTTCTTTGCGTGGAATGTATACGGCACTCAGGATAACCTGTGGAAATGCAGGAGAGGCATGAATGTTTCCTCATGATGCCCCATGATGGGCAAAAGGAAAGGTAATCAAATAGAAGGAAAGCAGAATGGACCTTCACGTGGGTTCAGTGCAAGTTCCCCAAGATTCTTCAGGCCAACAATCCCAGTAGTTATGAACAAACCATACAAAATGGGAATCTGCTAAGGTGATGCTGATGGGTTTCATAGTGGGAGTGGTAAGGAAGGACCCCTCGTAGGTATATATGTTTGGCAGGTACTTACACTTCTTCTATGTATATCTCAAAGATCTGTTTGCTGCTGGTGTTGTAATCTGCAATACATTTGCTTAGTTGGGGTATTGCCATGATAACATCAGTTGTTCTCTTTGCAAAATAATAAAATGAATCAGTGAAATGAATCTGTGATTATTTTTTATCATGGCAGTAGGCAATAGGTGAAATTCTATTTCACAGCTTAATTTCACCAGTGCTCATTCTGCATGAGCAGCCCAGAGATTAGAAATCAGATCTTCTGAGACTCTGTCCTTACAAGTCTTGTGATGTTCAGTTTGGTTTAATGATACAACATGGAAACAGGCCCTTTGGCCCAAGTCCACACCATCCATTGATTATCTGTTCCCACTGGTTCTATGCTATCCTGGTTTCTCATCCACTCCCTGGGGTCAAGGAAAGAGCATTCATGTTGCGGCCCAGTTTCCACCAATCTTTCCACCACCACACACAAGAAGCACAAGAAGCGACAAGACAGACACCATTGCATGCAGATGCCGAGAAGTGTGTTCAGCTCTGGCTGAACAACTTCTAATCTTGTGTGAGGACTCGATAAGAAGAAGATCCATCCCAACACATTAAGGGCAATGTATAGAGGCCAATTATCTACAAACCCACATGTCTTTCAGATGTGGGAGGAAACTGGAGCACCCGGAAGAAAGCCATGCAGGCACAGGGAAAACTCCACACAGGCTGAATTGGAGCTGGGTCTTTAGTGCTGTGAGGCAGCAGCTCTACCAGCTGCACCACTGTGCTGGCAACGAGGGCTGTAAAACTAAGCCAGAGGATGGCATTGCAGTGTCCTTGCCTAATTTTTGGGGTCTTCACCCCAGAGTTCAAGTTCAAGTCCGCATTTATTGTCACTTACCCAACTAAGGTACAGTGACATTTGAGTTACCATACAGCCATACAGAGTGAAAAGCAACAATACACACAGCCACATAAAATAACATTTAACATAAACATCCACCACAGTGGAATCCACATTCCTTACTGTGATGGGAGGCAATAAAGTTCAGTCATCTTCCTCCTTTGTTCACCCATGGTCGGGGCCATTGAACCCTCCGCACTTGCTGCTGTCGACGGTCTGATGTTCAAGCCCTCTCGTCGGGATGATCGAAACCCCGGCATCGGGATGGATCGGAACACTCCGCGGCATGGAGCTCCCGAGTCGGCCTCTTCTTACCGGAGACCGCGGCCTCACGGTGTTAAAGTCCACAGGCCCCGCGGTCGGAGCTCTGCTGGCGACCCTCGGCAAAGGATCGCAGCTCCAGATGTTAAAGTCCGCGCTGAGCTCGCGGCTTGATGCTCCGGGCCGGTCTCCAGGAAAGACCGCACCACTCCACGTTGTAGGCCACAGGGGGGGACGGAGATACGACACGGAGAAAAATCGCATCCCCGTCATGGTAAGTGGCTGAAAAACTTTTCCCCCGATCTCCCACCCCCCACATAAAACATACCAAGAAACATTGAAACTTACATTTACTATACTTAAAATAATAAAAATAGAGAAGGGACGGGACAGACTGTTGGCGAGGCGGCCACTACGGGCGTCACCAGGTGGTGATTACGTTGGAGAACACCGGAAAGGTCATCAACTTTATTTTTCATGCAGTTTGTGGAAAGCCATTGAAATGGAAGTGAAACATCAAGTTCTCACAGTAATTCAGAAACTTGGTTCCTTGGAGTGGGCCCTGGCTTTTGAGTAGCTGAACAAATCTGCCCTAGGTTGACCCTGTAAATAAAATGTTGACAGGAAATATGACAGAAACTATCTTGGTCAAAGGGAACCAACAAAAGTATCCTTCCCATAAGGCCAGCAACAAATTATAATGTTTATGGAGTAAACCACAGGCTGTGCCATAGGCATGCTAATTTGGCAAGTTAAAGTCATATACTTAGTAAAATATTACAATTAGCATGCAATATGTAAATTAATAATGTCTTTACTGCCCTGAGGTGCGTAAACTAGATTCATATATTGCATGAATACTTTTGGCAGGTTGAATAGTTGTGAAATACATGTTTGCAGGAGGTTGTCTAGGGAATTTCATGCCATTCAAATAGCTAAATGTTCAATTGTTTCATGTCTGCTTTTGAAAGTAGCAAATATATCTACTAATGAACCACATGACCATTCAATCTGATGCCTGCAATATGACAATCCTGCCCCGTTAGGATATTTATATAATTTTAACGACAACGGACCAAATAAAACCTGAAATCGATCCAATATATTGGAAATCTCCTGCTAGTAGTTTCATTTCTCGGTTCCCGTCAAATAAAAAGCAAGTTTAATTAAAATTATATCATTTCTCATTTTGATTTGTTGAAGTGACTTGCTCTTCCATCCTGGATTCTGTTGCTCCTCTTAAAATGAAAAAGCCTAAGCCTAAAGGTTGGCCTTGGCTCAATGACTCCACCAGAGCCCTACGAAGAGAGTGCAGAAAATCAAAACGGAAGTTTAATGTGATAAGCTTCAAATTTCCTTCGAATTTCTTTTTTCTTTTTGTGAAAATATTTTTTATTGGAGGTAAATACATATCATATTAAAGTCGTTACCAGTCTTACATTTTTAAGTTAATAATATTGTCAAATATTATTACATTGTCTCCAATACTTTTATTTATTTATATATTTTTAAAAAACTAAATAGAACTAAAAAGATAGATGAAATAAAGAAAGAAAAGAGAGAAAAAAAACAGAAAAAAAACAAAGAAAACAAAAAAGAAAGAGATAATAAAGAAGAATGGAATAACTTACTAAGATAAAAAACTTCATTCGAGATATATTCGTACATTTCAGAATATAACATTTCATCTATTCCTTGGCTCGAGTGCTAGTCAGGTTCTCGTGCTGAACCGTTCTGACCCTTTAGATAATCAATAAAGAGAGACCATGTTCCAGCAAATAGTTCTTGTTTGTCCAACAGGACAAGTCTAATTCTTTCCAAGTGTAAGGTCTCCGTCATTTCTATAATCCACATTTTAATTGTGGGGGTTATAGGGCCTTTCCAAAATTTTAGAATTAATTTTTTCCCAGTTATTATACTATAATCAATAAAGTTTCTTTGAGTTGTTGTAAATGTTTGATTTAGTTCTAATGTTCCTAGTATTATTAATTTTGGATCCGGGTCTAATTGGGTGCTGGTCACTTTAGATATTATTCTGAAAATATTTGCCCAGAATTTTTTAATTTTTATGCAATTTGCAAACATATGAGATAAGTTAGCTTCTAAATGTTGACATTTATCACATATAGGTGAAATATGTGGGAAGATTTTATTTAATTTTGTTTTAGAATAATGTAACCTGTGTATTACTTTAAATTGTATTAGAGAGTGTCTGGCATTTAATGAACATTGATGTATGTGTTGTAAACTTTCTTCCCAAGTATCTTTCGTTATTATTTGATTTAGTTCTTTTTCCCATGTTTGTCTATGTAAGTCCGTCGATGGGATATCGCTGTCTAATAAAATATTATATATGTAAGATATTAATTTCTGTTAACGACTGTTAAATAAAGATATTTAACAGTCGTCAAGAATTTCTGAATTTCTAATTCTAAAGTTTTGAGTATTTGCTTTTACATAATCTCTAAATTGAAGATATCTGAAAAAATCATTTACTTGAAGTCCATAAGTTTGTTGCAACTCCTGAAATGAAAGAAAAGTGCCTTCCTTGTAAAGTTGTCCCATCTTTTTAATTCCATAATTTTTCCATTGTGTAAAACCTTTGTCCAACCATGAGGGCTTAAACAAAGGATTATTCACAATTGGAAGAAAAAGTGATAAGTTATCTAATTTTAATGTCTTTTTTAATTGTTTCCAAATTCGCATAGCACTATATATTATAGGATTTTCCCTATAAATTTTTTTGTTTAATTTAGAAGTAGCAAATAGTATCGAGCCGATTTCAAAAGGTGAACAATCTTCCTTTTCCATTTTTAACCAAATCTGGTTGTTGATCTACTTCTTCCAACCAAAAATTCATATTTTTAATGTTAACTGCCCAAAAATAAAACAAAAAGTTTGGTAAAACCAAGCCTCCATTTATTTTTGATTTGCACAGATGTATTTTGCTTATCCTATGATTCTTATAATCCCAGATAAAGTCACTGACAATGGAATCCAACTTTTAAAAGAAGTTTTTTGACAAGTATATCGGAATTGTTTGAAAAAGGTATAATATTTGCGGTAAGAAAATCATTTTTATGGCATTAATTTTACCAACCATTGAGATAGGAAGTGTTTTCCAATACTGAATATTCTTATGTAGTTTATTCAGTAATGGGGGAAAATTTGCTTTAAATAATGATGTATATGTCTTAGTGACATAAATGCCTAGGTATTTGAATTTTTCGTTTACTATTTTAAACGGAAATTGTTGTATTATATGTTTATTATGTTCCCTTATTGGCATAATTTCGCTTTTATTCCAATTTATTCTGTATCCAGAGAGTGAACCAAATTGGGTTATTAGCTTTAATAAATTTGGAATACTAATTTCTGGTTTTGTAATGTAAATTAATACATCATCTACGTATAGAGAAATTGTATTCACTGTATCCTTTGTGTTATACCCATATATTTCCAGATTTCCAACTCTTTCTGCGAGTGGCTCAATAGCAAGCGCAAATAATAATGGAGACAACAGGCATCCTTGTCTGCAACCTCTAGATAGGTTAAATTTAGATGATAACCTATGGTTTGTTAATATTCTAGCCGTAGGGTTGGTATATAACAGTTTTATCCATGCGCAGAATTTCTCGCTCAGCTGCAATTTTTCCATCACCGAAAATAAATAGGGCCATTCCACCTGATCAAAAGCTTTTTCAGCATCAAGTGAGATTATTGCTAGATCTTCATTAATAATTCTCTTTGAATATATTATATTAAATAATCTTCTTAGTTTATAATATGAATATCGTTTCTGAATAAAGCCTGTTTGGTCAGGGTGTATTAATTTATTCATCACTGTACTTAATCTGTGCGCTAAAATTTTAGTTAGTATTTTCTCATCTGTATTTAAAAGTGCAATTGCTCTATATGATCCTGGATCTTCCGGATCCTTATCAGCTTTAGGAATAAGTGTTATTATAGATTCGTTTAAGGTATCTGGGAATTTCTGTTGAGTATAAATATGCTCATACAGCATTTGTAAACGTGGAGAGAGCAAGTCGTAATTTTTTTAATAAAATTCAGAGCCTAAACCATCTGGTCCTACTGCTTTACCATTTTTTAAAGATCCAATAGACTCTTCAAGATCTTTTATCGTAATCTCCGCTTCTAATCACTCTCTATCTTTTGAGTCTAAACCTTTTAAATTACATTTTTGTAAAAATTCTGCTATTCCTTCTGGTTGTACTACAGTTTTAGTTGAATAAAGATTGTGATAATATTGGAGAAATCTCTCCTTTATATCCTTGGGCAGTTTTAATAATTCTCCTGTATCTGTTCTAATTTTATGAATTATTTTTTCCCCCTCCATTTTTCGTAGCTGACGTGCTAATAGTTTTTGTGGTTTGTCTCCGAACTCAAAATGTAATTGTTTAGTGTGTTGATAACGTTTTATTACTTGTTCTGAATACATTTTGTTTAGTTTATATTTCAATACAGCAATTTTATTATGTTTTAACATAGATGGCATTCTCGCATTTTCTATATCTAGTTGCTTTATTTCCCTTTCCAATGTTTGTTGTTTAATCCGGTTCTCTTTGTTATAAAATACTTGGGCAGAAATTAATGCGCCTCGGACAAACGCTTTAAATGTTTCCCAGACAAGAGAAACAGATGTGTCAGGGTTGTCATTAGTCTCGAAAAATATTTGAATCTGATTAATAAGATATTCCTGGCATGATCTTTCATTCAATTTTTGTGGGTTAAATCTCCAATATGTTTGTTTCTCGGACATTCCATTTAATTTAATCATAAATGTTACAGGTGCATGGTCTGAGATTATAATATTATGGTATTTTGAATTATAAGTAAATGGGATAAATGTGGAGTCAACTAAAAAATAATCTATTCTTGAGTATGTTTTATGTACCGGTGAGTAAAATGAGTATTCCCGTCCAGTTGGATTTTCAAGTCACCAGACATCCTTAATATTAGTGGTATTAATAAATGAATTTAAAAATACACTTGATTGAGATTTTACTTTTTTTTGCCTTGATGATCTATCTAAATAAGAGTCTAATGTACAATTGAAGTCTCCTCCAATTATTAATTTATATTGTGTAAATTCTGGGATTATATTAAATGTCTTATTAAAAAACATAGGATTATCAAAATTAGGTCCATATACATTAAGAAGAATCACTTTTTTTCCGTTTAACTCTCCAACTAATATAATATATCTACCATCTATATCCGCTGTTGATGAATGCGTAAAAGATATTCCTTTACGAATTAATATTGCAACTCCTCTGGACTTGTGTGAAAAAGAGGAATGGTACGATTCAGCAATCCACTTAGCTTTTAGTCTATATTGTGATTCCTTTTTAAGATTAGTTTCTTGAAGGAATATTATATCTGTCTTGAGTGAATTTAAATGTGCTAAAACTTTACCTCTCTTAATTGGTTCATTGATTCCCTTAACATTCCAACTACAAAACGTTATTCCTTCACCCCCTATTGTCATATTACCATCTAGCATATTGTTTCTAGGGTGGTCTATAGCCGAGCAGAAGGTACAACACATAAAACCTGATCCTGTCCCTAAACCTCAGGTAGATGAATTTTAAATGACATACATCGTTCTTCCGAACACATCTCCTTGAATTAACCTTGTAGTTCCATTCAAACTTAAAATTATAACAATATTTAAAGTGAAAAAAGTGATATAGTTGATTAGTATAGAGTGAAAGAAAAAAAACTACATCTACAATGAGTGTAGTTAGTGATAGCCACACTAGCGTGGCTAGAATTCTAAAGACTTCCGTAGCCTTTGTAAAAGAAAAAATCCTAGCTCCGTGCTTTAAAAAAAAAAAGGGATAATATTTCTGACAATCAAATAACTTCTTTGGGAGTTTAAAAAAAAAAAAAAAAAAAAGGTAAACAACAGCAAAAGTTAACAACGTTATTATTCTCTAAATACCGTATTAATATCTTCTTTAAGTATGTATTTTAAATTTTTAATTGAAAAATAAAGAGGAAAACCATCAAACCTTATTATTACATGGGCTAAATTACCTCTTATATTCCTATAGGATATATGTATATAAACTATTTCTACGTTAACCAGAAACTGTTAGTTATTAATCATTGTTATTAATCATACACAGTAATGAATATTTATGAATAATATAGATGTTAATAATTTTAGTAGTAATATTGATATTTAATAATTATTAGTAGTTACATGTATGGTTAAATATGAATATACTAAATAATAATAGTGATTAGTAACAATTGATCATAAATGTGATATTACTGATCTTAGAATTTATACTAAGCGCGAAAAATGATTATAAAAATGGAGATATTAAGAGAGAAAAAAAACAAAAAAAAACAGGGTTTCTCCAATGTCCATTTCAATTTTCAAACTCCTTCGAATTTCTGAGAAGCAGTAAAGTCTGCGAGAACACAATACTTTTCCGACCTTATTTCCAAAAACGCTCATAATTCCAAGGTCCTATTTAGTACTATTACCTCTGTCATATGTCCCGCCCCCAGTACCAGCTTAGCTAGGTCCCCCGCTAAGTGCGAAGAATTCTCTACATTTTTCACCAGTAAAGTTGAGAACATTAGAACAAATATTTCCCCTCCCACCTGTGACCTAGCTGTCTCATTGGTCTGTTCTTCTAAAAGACTGTTTCCAACTCGTTACTCTAGCCTCCCTTGTAAAGCTTGTCTCCACTATGAAACCTGCAACTTTCCCCCTTGACGTTGTCCCCACTGCCCTTCTGAAGGATGTCATTGCAATAGCTGGTCCCAGCATCCTCTCTATCATCAACAATTCTCTGGCCACTGACACTGTTCCAACCTGTTTCATGCACGCGGTGGTCCAGGCTCTCCTGAAAAAAACTAACCTAGACCCCATCTTGCCTAGTAACTACAGACCTATTTCCAAACTGCCTTTCCTCTCAAACGTCCTTGAAAAGGTAATTCTAAATCAACTAATGCCTTACCTACACCAAAATACCATCCTGGAAAGTTTCCAATCAGGTTTCAGGGCCCACCACAGCACAGAGTCTGCCTTGTTGAAGGTACACAACGACCTGCTTCTCGCCATCGACTCTGGGACTGTGCAATCCTGCTCCTTCTCGACCTCAACGCAGTGTTTGATACAGTGCTAATTGACCGTCTCCGGTATGGGGTTGGTGTTGATGGCACTGCCCTGAGCTGGTTCGTTTCCTACCTCAAAAATAAGAGTTTCTCTACCAACATAAGCAATTCTTTCTCTTCCCCAGCTAGCCTTTTCTGCGGGGTGCCACACGGCTCCATCCTAGGCCCCATTCTCTTCTCTCTGTACATGCTCCCCCTTGGCCAAGTCATTCAAAGGCACGGCATTTCTTTACACTATTATGCAAATTAAACACAGCTCTATCTCCCTCTGAAACCCAACAACCGGTCAAATTTAATCAGCCTCATGCACTGCCTCGAGGCCATAAAATGTTGGATGGCACAGAACTTCCTCCTAAATGAGAGCAAGTCTGAGGTCATCCTACTCTGCCCCTCCGACTCCATTAAAACGATAACAGGCAGCCTTGGAAGCCTAACCTCCTTAGTCAAACCGCACGTCAAAAACCTTGGCGTGCTATTTGACTGCATTAAAGTTTGACAAACAAGTCAACTTGTTTGTCATGTACATCAATGATCTGGATGATGGTGTGGAAAATTGGATTAGTAAGTATGCAGATGATACTAAGATAGGTGGTGTTGTGGATAATGAAGTAGATTTTCAAAGGCCATTTGGAAGAGTGGGCTGAAAGATGGCAGATGGAGTTTAATGCTGATAAATGTGAGGTACTACATCTCGGCAGGACAAATCAAAATAGGACGTACATGGTAAATGGTAGCGAATTGAGGAATGCAGTTGAACAGAGGGATCTAGGAATAACTGTGCATAGTTCCCTGAAGGTGGAATCTCATGTAGATAGGGTGGTAAAGAAAGCTTTTGGTGTGCTGGCCTTTATAAATCAGAGCATTGAATATAGAAGTTGGGATGTAATGTTAAAATTGTACAAGGCATTGGTGAGGCCAATTCTGGAGTATGGAGTACAGTCGCCTAATTATAGGAAGGATGTCAACAAAATAGAGAGAGTACAGAGGAGATTTACTAGAATGTTGCCTGAGTTTCAGCAATTAAGTTACAGAGGAAGGTTGAACAAGTTAGGTCTTTATTCTTTGGAGCGCAGATGGTTAAGAAGGGATTTGATAGAGGTCTTTAAAATTATGAGCGGGTTATACAGAGTTGACGTGGATAAGCTTTTCCCATTGAGAGTAGGGAAGATTCAAACATGGGGACATGACTTGAGAATTAAGGGACAGAAGTTTAGGGGTAACATTAGGGGGAACTTCTTTACTCAGAGAGTGGTAGCTGTGTGGAATGAGCTTCCAGTGGAAGTGGTGGAGGCAGGTTCGATTTTATCCTTTAAAAATAGATTGGATGGGTATATGGACGGGAAGGGAATGGAGGGTTATGGTCTGAGTGCAGGTTGATGGGACTAGGGGGAAGTAATTAAAAAACAAACTAAATAAATAAATAAATAAATAAATAAATAAATGAATAGATAAATAAATAAATAAATAGAGAAATAAAATTTTAAAAAAGTGTTCGGCATGGACTTGAAGAGCCGAGATGGCCTGTTTCCGTGCTGTAATGGTTATATGGTTATATGGTTAATGCTGTGGTAAAAGCTAGTTTCTTCCAGCTTCGTACCATAGCTAAAATCAAACCATTCCTCAATTTGACGACCTTGAAAAAAATCATCCACGCATTAATCTCCTCCCGCCTTGACTACTGCAAGTCCCTATACACTGGTATCAGCCAATCATCCCTGTCCCGCCTGCAATTGGTCGAAAACGCTGCAGCGGGACTTCTGACGGGTACCCGTAAAAGGAACCACATCACCCCGATTCTGGCCTCTCTCCACTGGCTCCCAGTAGAGTACAGAATCAACTTCAAGCTCCCCTTACCGGGCTTGCCACCCCTCTATATCAAAAATCTTCTAACCCACCATACCTCCAGGTCCGTCAGGTCGGCTGACTTGGGGCTACTGACTATCCCACTGTCTAGATTTAAGCTCAGGGATAACCGCACTTTTGCAGTTGCAGCTCCTAGACTGTGGAATAGCATCCCTCTCCTCATCAGAACTGCCCCCTCCATCGACTCCTTTAAGTCGAGGCTCAAAACCTATTTCTACTCCCTAGCGTTTTTGAGGCCCTCTGAGGGGGTGCTGTAAACAGTTTATATATGTATTGTCTTGTCTGTGTACCATTGCATGTAGCACATTAGTACCTGCACTGATGTACAGCACTTTGGTCAACGTGAGTTGTTTTTAAATGTGCTATACAAATAAAATTGACTGACTTATTCTTGGTTTGCAATTTTCCTCCTTAAAATTCTTCATGGAATTGCCTGAAGGGTACTAAAAGTGTTATTGATTTAGACTGCTCATGGGATGTACATTCATATAAAGATTTTTTGTTGCTGCTGATAATACAACCAGGTAGGATTTAATTTCAGTCACATCAGCATTCCTTCACCAGCAGTCTATATGTCATGAAGAAACAATTCATCAGATATAAATCATGCCAAGTGCACTTCGTATTGTCTCTTTGTAGCAGCTAAAATTGCTAACAACAAATTCAAATAACTGAAAATATTACTCTGAAGGAAAGTGCAGATCTTTAGTTTGATAAGGAGGGCAATTTTCATTAAAAATAAATATGATGTAGAATAGTCCATGGTTAGTATTACCTGGAATTAAAGTTAAATAGGAAGACAAGGTGTTGACTCATGACAGTTGTTTGGTGAGGTGCAATAGCCTTGCCTTGTTCAGTGTTGCTTTGTATCAAGTGCAGTCCGAGGGAATTAAAGATTTTTCTATTGTGTTTTTCAAAATTCTTTTAGATTTTTTTTTGCAGAACATGGCCTAGGAACAGGTTGAATTTAAATTCATATTGTAATGCAGATTGACAATGTCATTCTACAAAAAAGTTAAAGGTGCTGCAAAGAAGAAAAAAAGAATAGCAATCTACTGCCAGATTGGATGATATTTACAGCTTGGGGGCAAAGGCACTTTGCTTGAACAACTTTCCAACTGGGGCTATACCAGATCTAGAAATGTTTGCAACATTATTTTCTGTGTTAAATGAAGAAGTACTATTACTAGTTTCACTATACTTTGCTATTGGTAAATATAATAAATTATCAAACAATACAGAACCAATATCAATATAAATTATCAAACAATACAGAAACAAAAAAGTGACATATGAACAACCATAATGTTGGAGAAAGAACACTTCAAGAATATAAAATTAAAATTGCAATTAAAACTACAATACAACAGCAACAAAACAACTAAGGCTCTCACTTTTCTACCGCACGCTGGCAACTTCCTTAACAGCGGCCTGGCCTCAAGCACTTAAGTGTTCTGGAACTGTTCCAGATCCCCGTCTGAGGTGAAATCCTGGGAGCTCATTCACAGTATGTAGTTATATATTCGATAAGCCTGCACTTCCTCCCTAATCTACAAACAAGTCACCATGTTTTCTTAAACTCGGTAGAGGAACAAAGGTCAAGCTAAATCTTGGATGTCTCTGGAAAGAAAGGATTGTCTTGTCTCACTGCTATATGTTCTCCAGGTTGTATGACCTGAGGCCTCATCATTGACTTGTTCTTCCGAGTGAACAAATTAATTTTTCCGAAGCACCTAATTGTTTTTCTAAGTGAGCCTGCGTACTCGATGAGTGTTGAAAGCAGACAACTTTATTTTAACTGAGAAGTTTGTTTTAACCCTTGCATTATATCACTGTAACGTGTTACCCTGTGTAAATGCAGCTTTGCTTTGTTGACTTCTATATTTATCTTAGCTCAGAAGCAACAACAAAGCAAACATTCCATACCCACGAAGAAGTCTGAAATAAAAAAACTGGAAATATTGGAATCGCCCTGCAGATTAGGTATCATCTTTGTCAAGAGACAGAGAGTTCATGTTTCAGGTTTATAACATTGGTTTAGTGAAGGAATCTAGACTGGAGGCCTTGCTTCCCGTTGCTTATGTCACACAACTCTAAAAACCTGCTAAATTGGAGATGGATTGAAGGAAGAAACTTGATCTGCGTGTAAGGCCAAGGACAGTGTTTATAACATTAGAATAATGCTTTAAAGGCTCAACAAAGGTTGTGACTGTGCAAGAAGTAGATAACAATGTTGTTAAGTAAGCATTCCAATTGGAAGAAAAAGTTACAACGGGCTTTTTGATTCTGATCTCAGCTTGGAAGGAAGCCATCAGACCATGAGTTGTTCCGTTGGTTCACTCCCACTCCTACTTCACAGTCCTTTCAAGTGTTTTTCTTGAATGTTTATTGATTTTGCTTCCACTATCCTTCCAGACAATGCATTCCAGACTTTACATACTCACTGCTTTAATGATTTATCCTCATGTCCTCTCTGGTTTATTTGCCAATTGCCTTAAAGTCTAATGCTTTTGCCTCTTTCCATTTATATCTCAGCTCTTCATGAATTTGAACATCTCTGTAAAAACACCTGAAACCAAAACCCAATACTGAAATCACCAAATATATGTACTCACACTATGTAAATGAACTCTTGCACCCATGGCATTAACGTTCCAAATAGCTTTGCAATCTTGTGAAGAATGTTATTCAGGATTGGAAACAATGCTCCAGTTGGACCCATCCAATAATTTATGAAGGGTTACGATTGTTTTTTCTTCTTTTTGCACTCCATACCTATTCCTTCAATTCCTTGGACTTTAATTTAGCTAACTCGCCTGCTACGTATGTGGTACTATGTGTGACTGGCTTTTGAAAGTTCACATCGAGAATATCAACTTTCATCAGTCCTCTTGTACTTTTGTTAATGGAACTTAGATAGTCAAAGATAATTTCCCCCACAAATCAATGCTGCCTTTCATTTATTAACACAGATTTTCCCAAGTGATGATTAATTTAATCTTAAATTGCCTACTCTTAAATTTCACACCATTGATGATAGGTTGACAGTTATTTAGTTGTTGTGTTTATCTTGGCCCTTCTTTTTTGATTGGTGATGCCAGTACTCTGGCACCACACCCACAAGTGGATAAGTTGGTCTTTGTTTAATTTCTGTGGAATTAATGGAATCTATTGACCAAGGAAATGATATGGAAAGATTGATTAAGGGATTAGGTCATAAGGTCTCTAGAAATGCTTCCATCTCTTCTGCATATTATTATCAATGGTGTATTTTCAAATCCAATGCAGATCTTTGCTGTCACTTTGATTAAGAATTCAGACAAAGACCTAACTGTAAATTATAGTAGCTGACTTATAAATAAGTGTAATTTGAACTTAATGATTGCTTCCTAGTGTCTAAACACAGCATTAAAACTTCTGGCTGGTGATTACACAATGCACAATTGGTTTGTGTTTTTTTTTAAACTTCTTTTAACATTTTGATGTGGATTTTTGAGCTTTTGATAATTACAAAGATTGTATTTCCAGCATTCACTTTATTTTCAGATTGATGCAACAGAATTGTTCTCTGATAAACTTAAAATGAAAAAGAAACATGAAGAATGTGATTATAATATCACTAATAAGTATGCATGTAACATACACAATCTATCTATACTTAACTACAACTCTGATCTTGTTATCTTCCGGTTTGGCGGTCATTCTATTTGCGCAAAATCGGTACGCGATAGTGCTACGATTTTTCGCCAGCTTACTCACTGTTCTCCTGCGTTGCGATTGCACCAAGTTTCGTTCCGATCGGTGGAAGCTGGTAAGAGTTATCGAGGTTTAGAAATCTTAAAAACCGCGCGAGCGCAGAACGATTGCCTCTCCTGCCATTCAGCGCCGTGCGGATTGGTCCCTTCTACTGTCACTCCGCGGGACGGCCCACTCCTTCCTGCACCATCGTGTCTTTACTGCATCTGCGGGAGGCTCTGGATGGCCGGCGGAGGTCTGCAACCGGACACAATTTTCGGAGGGAGGGACCGGAAACGGTCCGATCCGGCCTGGCCCGTCCCGACCCAGCCCAGCCCAGCCCGGCCCGTCCCAGGCCAGCCCAGCCCGGCGCGGAGTCGGAGATGGCGCCGATGTTGCCAAACGGAAAGTGGAGACTTTGATCCTGGCGGAGGAGAATGACCAGCGACCAGCGACCAGCGAAGCGGCCAGCGCCCAGAGCCTGCGGTGAGTCCCCATCGCACTGCCAACCCCTTACCCTCTGGTCCCCACTCGCTGGCTCCTGCTCCCCTCCCCGTGATACTGCACTCTCCCCCATGGCTCTTCCCCGTCTTTTCTCCGAGCTCTCTCCCCCCTGACCCCACACCCTCCCCCGACGCTACACCCCTCCCCCCACACCTCCCCCCACACCCCTCCCCCCCACACCCCTCCCCCCTCAACCCCCCCCACACACCCCTCCCTCCCACACACCCCTTCCTCCCACACACCCCTCCCTTCCACACACCCCTCACAACCCTCCCCCTGCCCACACACGCCCCTCTCCCATACACCCCTCCCTCCCGCACACCCCTCCCTTCCACAAGCCCTCTCCCCCACAACCCCTCCCTGCCCACACACACCCTCTCTCACACACACCCTCCCCCCTGGTTGGACCTGTGTGTGTCTGTCCATCTTTATGTGTGAATGGGTATCAATACCCATGCAGCAGAGCCTGATGTCAGTTGTCCTGGGCACCTCTGCTCCTGGATCATGACCTTGTTCAGTGAAATCGCTGGGGAAGCTGTACGACAACAGATAGCCCATGTAAAAATAAACGTCATGCAGGCAAATTTCACTCTACAATATGAAGTTTCTGACCTAGAATTGCAGGACCCTCATGATAACCTCAACACCAACAGATCTGAATGTCCACAATTGCCTCATCAGTCACCTCAGAACCTACAAAACAGTAGTGAAAGCAAATCATCCTTGAACCTGAGGGACTGACGAGGCGGAAAAGAAGGAGAAGATGAAGGAGGAAAAGAAGAAGAAAATTGAATATATAACTTGATAAGTTAGACAATTAAATATTTCATCCTTAAAGAAAATAAAGATTAAATTATGTTCTATTTGACAATCTCTGAAAATATGTAATTCCTACAATTTCCTCATGACCTTCAATCTCCCCATGCCTGACTATGTATTGTGGGGCACAGTAGTAAACAGAGGTGATTTACTACTGTGCTCCTGCAATGCATAGTCAGGCACAAACTGCGTGTTACATTCAAACATCGAACACAGAAAAGTACAGCACAGGAACCAATCCTTCAAACCACAATGTCTGTGCTGAAAGATGATGCCTGCACATGATCCATATCCCTTCATCCCCTGTAAGCATTTGTGCCTATCTGAAAGCTTCTTACATGCCACTATCGTATCTGCCTCCACCACCACTCCTGGCAGCACACTCCAGGCACCCACCATCCTCTGTGTAATATATTTGCCACACACATCATTCAAACTTTCCCCCATCTCATCTTAAAGATATGCCCTCTTGTCTTTGACATTTTCACCCTGGGGAAAATTATTCTGACTGTTTATCCTATCTATGCCTGTCATAATTATATATACTTTGATCAGGTCTTCCCTTATCTCCGGCGTCTCAGAGAAAACCATCCAAGTTTGTCTCCATCGAACTAATATCCCCTAATCCAAGCAACATTCTGGTAAAATCTCTGGAGAGGAATGGGTGACATTTTGGGTCGAGACCTTTCTTCAGAAGGTCAGAAGGTCTGAAGAAGGGTCTCGACCCGAAACGTCACCATTCCTTCTCTCCAGAGATGCTGCCTGTCCCGCTGAGTTACTCAAGCATTTAAAATCTACCTTTGATTTAAACCAGCATCTGCAGCTCTTTCCCACACAGACTTTCTGGTAAACCTCTTCTGCGCCCACTCCGAAGCCTCTACATTCTTCCTGTAATGGCCGACCAGAATTGCATTCCTCTGCATTTCAGTACACTTTAATGATAATGAAAACCGTTCACTGAATCCTGGCGATGAAGCAAGTTGTAATTACTTGCATGCTGACAATGCATAATGTTATATCTATTATTTCAAAATATCTATCTATTGGTAATCTTCATTATTGTTGTGAACTGCTTTGTTCTCGATTGAAAATGACTTTAATGCAGTGTTGACATCTTCATTGGCTGCAATTGCGCCATTTAACAGTGACAGCTGGTGCACAATAGATGAGAGAAGAGAAAACATTAAAGGCACGGACAGGTCTGGTATTTTCAGAATTGTGCTAGAATTATCCACTCATGTAATTGTGTATACAATATAATCTCTTGTTTTGTCATCGTGCATGTTTTGTTTATAAAACACTTAACTGAAAAGAATATATTGCCTATTTTCCCAACAATCCAACATCAAAATCTTCCACATTTAAAGAAGAATACCTATGAGTATAGATAGACGTTGGGAGGTCATGTTGCAGTTATACAAGATGTTGCTGAGGCCACATTTAGAGTATTGCATTCAGTTTTGGTCACCATATTCGAGAAAAGATGTTGCCAAGCTGGAAAAGGTGCAGAGAAGATTTATAATGATCTTGTCAATATTCGAGGGCCTGAGCTATAGGGAGAGGTTGAGCAGGCTAGAACTTTATCCTTGGAGTGCATGAGGATGCAGGCTGATCTTAATGAGGTGTACGAGTCTTTTGTCAGAGTAGGGGAATCGAGAACCAAAGGACAAAGGTTTAAGGTGAGGGGAGGAAGATTTAATAGGAGCCTGAGGGGTAACTTTTTACACAAAGGGTGGTGGGTGTATGGAACAAGCTATCGGAGAAGGAAGTTAAGGCAGGTACTATTACAATGTTTAAGAGACATTTAAACAGGTACATAATAGGATGTTTAGAGGTATATGGGACAAATGCAGGCAGATGGGACTCGAGTAGATGGGGCATGTTGGTTGGCATGGGAAAGTTGGGCCGAAGGGCCTGTTTCCATACTGTATGACTATGACTAGATAAAATCTACAAATTGGTGTCTGGTGTTGTTCCTTGGGGCTTTGATTTAAAACTGAAATGCTAACAGTACAAAATGTGTAGGAAGGAACTGCAGATGCTGGCTTACACTGAAGATAGACACAAAATCCGAGAATAATTCAGCAGGTCGGGCAGCATCTCTGGAGAAAAGGAAAAGAGGAAAGGTCTGATGAAGGGTCTCGACCTGAAACGTCACATTTTCCGTTGCCTGACTGCTGTTACTCCAGCATTTTGTGTCTATCTTTGGTGCTAACAGCACAATCCTCTACACATGGATTCCAAAACTTTGCTAGATAATGACCAATAGGTAAGGCCAATTAATCCATTTAGATCATCCATTCAAAATGCTGAATTCCTCTCCTGCAGCAACCAATTGTTGCTTCCATTATTCCATGATTGTTATGTCCAGTTCTCTATCCAGCAATCCAAGCCTTGCGGCACCCCACTAGTCACTGCCAGCCATTCTGAAAAGGACCCATTAATTCCTACTCATTGCTTCCTGTCTGCCAACCAGTTCTCTATCCATGTCAATACCCTACCCCCAATACCACATGCTCTAAGGACTTCAAGAGCAAAGGACTTCAAATATCTATCAGTCCCTGCTTTAGACTTTAGAGCACTTTAAAGCACTGAAACAAGTCCTTTGGCCCACTGAGTCCGCGCTGACCAGCCATCACTCTGTAAACTAGGACTATTCTACACAATAGGGACAATTTACAATTTTACCAAAGCCACAGTAATTAACCTACAAACCTGTACGTCTTTGGAGTGGGGGAGGAAACCAGGGCACCCAGAGAAAACCCAGACAATCACAGCGAGAATGTACAAACTCCATACAGACAGCACCTGTAGTCAGGATCGAACCCAGGCCTCTGGTGCTGTAAGGCAGCAACTCTACCGCAGTGCCACTGTGCCAGCCAGAATGGATTGCAAAGGTTGGTTGCTTCTTAAGCAAAATTAAATTGGAAAGTTGTATTAATCAATACATGCTCTTCTCTCTCTCATCTTCAGACCATAATCCATTAGTTTCTTTCTTGGTTAATGTACTTTCTAAATCCCATCAAACTGAAGGTGAATGATAGATTCTGGGGAGAGTTGATGGGATGTGGGGAGAATAGAACATAGCACATAGAACAGTTCAGTACAGAAACAGGCCCTTCACCTTACCATGTCTGTGGAACTAGGAAGAAACATTTGGGATGGTATTCAAGGTCATGCACTGAGAACACACATGTAGGGCCTACGTAAGCATCAGAAGAAGCAGACCACCTCACAACCACTCACTCATCATCCACCCCTTGGCCTATCTGTGCAAAAGTCTGTGGTTCCAACAACACTGGCCTCATTTGCCACACATCCAACAAAACCAGAGTGGGAGTTAGCCAACCTCAATTCCAAGGGACTGCCTAAAAAGAAGGGGAAGAAGATGTGTGGCATCAATCAATTTTTGTTCTTGTAGAGTGTGTGTTTGGGCCGGGCTGGGGCCACAGTGCTCTACCTCTGAACTAGTCTAGTGTTAGTATGGGAATTCATAATCCATCAGATGAGGTATCATTGTTTTTTTCTTCACGTCCCTAAATCAGGTAACTTGATTTGGTTGTGAGATAATTGTCTCAATTGTCTCATTGTGGATGATCAGCCATCATCACATTGATGTACTTCAGCACCTATTGTATATGGTCTATTGTCTTTAATTGGCTCACCAGTTATCTGTTCACACAATTAAACAAAATATAATAGTCTTATTTTGGCAAAATGGGTGATATTCTAATTGCTCCAGATAGAGTTGTGGAGTCATAGAGCCATACAGCAAGGAAACTGGCACTTCGGCCCAACTTGCTGGTATTAATCACTTGCCTACTCTAGTCTCACCTGGCTGTATTTGGCCCATATCCCAATAAAACCAGTCCTATCCATGTTCCTCTCAGCAGCAGAACTAAACTGAAGGCATCGAAGGAATCGAAGGACACATTCAGATGAAGCAATGCTTTGTGCTATGGTGAAATATGTTTTTATTTTGATTAATTGAAATTCTTATTTAGGACATAAACCCACTAAATAAAGAAAAGTAAGATTGAAAACAATGTTGAGAAATATCTTTGAATGATTTGCTGAAGCTGTGTGGCTGTATTATGCAATGATATGGTAATGCACTCTCATCATAAAAAAGAGTTACTATGTGCTGCACAGCACAATAATCATGTTGGAAAAGCCTATCATATTCAGACCCACAGGAATACAAGGCAATGTATTTATTTGCAATGAATTGTTGTAAAACAACACACCACTTGTTCCAAGTTTGGTCCATTAAACTTTTTTGATTTTATGCTGTGCTTGTTTTCCTTCTGTAAATTAATCCAGTCGGGGTTTTATTGTACTATGTGTGAGTATGTTGTCTTAAATGTGTTACTTTTATAATTACTGTGCTGTACAGTCATGATATAAGGAAACAGCTGTTCCAATGTGCACTTGGGTTTGGCGTCAATTGTGTAAACAAGCTGATTGGTGAGTACAAAAATGTTGAAGAATAAGGCCCTCGCTTTTGATCTGTGCTTGCAACTGCTAGCTCAGACATCCATATCCTGAGTACTGTAGAATGTTGTTTAGAGGGAGATCAATACATAGCAAGCTATTGGCCCCAAAGAGGACAGGACAAGTGGGAGAGGAGCTCGGATGTTAGTCTCTCTAAGGCAAAGCTCCACAAGGCTGCTCCTCCAGAGAACATAGATGAATGAAGAAAAAAAGGTGTTTTAAGTAATTTACAATTCTTGTCAAATGCTTTTATTTCTACTTGTTTTAAGTGGTTTAAAATATTTCAACTCTTACATTTTTAATCATATATATATTTTTTAATTTTATATCGTTTGTTCGTGCTTCAACCTCTCTGGATGTTGCCATGGGTAAGGCTTTGTCAGACGTGGATTTCATCAAGCTATATCTTTTTGTGATTTGTTTTAATTAGATTTTACCCACGTCCAAAGCAGATCAAAATAATCCAGGGTGGTGTTTATCTGTAGGGAGCCCTCAGCACGGACCCAGTTTAGGGCTTCTGTGAATTACATGACAATAAATTAAAATACTGGTCATTTAGTCTGTTGTCAAACATGCAGATGTACAATGTTGAAAAAAGGCATAGTGAGCAATTTCAAAATAGTTGAGAAATAATCAGGCAACAGATACCACTATTACAGTGATGCCCTTTTAGTGGAGGAGCTTTGAGGCTTGGATTGGCTTATTTTGCCTGTGCAACTGCATCACCCAGTGCCATTAGCTCCTGAAGGCAACATGAAGCCCAATGAATATCACTTACAAACTCAAATGTACAAGACTAATCGGGTATTTTCTTACATTCATCGACATGTTTATTTGGGTTTTTGGTCCATATCGTTAAGGCCTAATTGACTGCCTCCGCTGGGCTGTGTTGAAATACAATAGGGAATATATATAATTCTTCCCCGGCCAATTGGCTGCTTAGTGGAATCCAGCACAGTGTCAGCAAGCAGTGGAAAGGAGCTCTACATGAGTCTTGTGACATCTGGTGCACGTTTGCCTTTTGATCTTCTTTCCAACTCTGACTACCAGGGAGACCACTTCTATTGCCTTGTAGAGAGAGAAAACATCCAGCCGATGACAGATCAGGTGGTGGCAAAAGGCAAAGAGGAGATAACATATCACAATTGATAGTGGAAAAGAAATCAAAATAAACAACGGTGTGAATCTCCCTTTGTAAAAGACTACATAACAAAGATGTTTTCATTTATTCCTAATGTTGGGCTAGATTGGGCTATTTTGTTCATCTACCTGACTCTGTGGACAGATGAGCCACACATCACATACCTTATGTATCATAAACATAGACATAAGGTGTATTGGATCTAATTTCTCATCCAACAGATAGAACACATACCAAATACTTTTTAAACCACACTTGAACAACAAAAGTTTGCAAACTAATTATAGAAATGTATGCGTCATTATAATCTTTATAATGTTTGTGCAGAACATAATTAATAATATCAATCATTGACAGATCTTATAGTATCTCTTCACTCAGTGGACAATTTTAGCTTTGCCTACCTAGCAGAAACCTTGTTTGTAGGCTGTGTGATATGTTCACTGGATACTCCTATGACTCTTGGGTTGGGCTGGGAGTCCTGCTCTCTAACCCCCTTATTAGCTACTTAGAAACATTGGCTTCTCAAATCAAAATCCAAGTTTGCTTTCAGATATAGGAAGCCCTGTATAACCTGGACTGATGGCAACCCTAGCCAGGATAGGATCTTAAAAAAGGCAAGTAACTGGCTTTCCTTCTGGGTCATCCCAACCCTGAATATTTCCACACCTTTTCTAACCATTATGCTGTGAACCATAATTATCCTTTGACCAATGGAGACTTCAAGAAGAGACAATGCAGAAAAGTCTAAGAAATTAAAATCTAACAGAGTTCATATAAAAAATGTGGAATAATTTGCTGTCCTCAGTAAATCTGTGCGCTATATCTTTTCCTAACTTGTATATCGACTTTGGAGACAATAATTGAGCTACTTTCATAATAAAAAAATATGAGATAGAAATTTATTCTTGGTCGCATGTGCTAAACATGCAAATTGGTAACATAGACATTATATTCTATTTCTGAAATCATGTTCCATTGGTTTCAGTATAATTAAATGTCAGAAACGGAGTGCAAGACAAATATGCTATTACATCTTATGTTTAGTGCGAGGCAATGGGATTACTGTTAAATATCTTGTCTGTGTGTGGATTGCATTTGTGTCTCCTGGAGAGGTCACCCATGTTTTATCATCTCTACCTATTACAAATTGACAAACAGGATATGAACACAAAACATCGGTAATCATGCATGTTATGTTGTTTGGAATTTACATTGCATTCTTAAAAATCTCAAGATTATAAAATAGCATTTTAACAGAAGATACAATTAGTCAGCGTGGGGTGGAAGTTTGGACAAGGTCTACAAATGCAGGAGAGAATGTACCAAAATGCTATAACAGAAGTACATTAACTGCAATGTGCTTGGAACCCAATAAACACAAAGAACACTGGAGATTAGTGTGGCTTCACTGTGGGAACAGATTGTATTAAACCCAAGTTACATTTTATGCCAGAGGCTGTTGATTACTGGGCTGGCAGGTTATGGCGGCTGCTACAGCACCAGATGCAGACAGTCCCTACTGATCATTCTGGCATCACTTCAACGATGAAACACAATAGGACACATCAAAACCAATGGATATCATTAATTGCACCGAAACTTGCCAACCAATCTGTACTTTGCTCTGAAATGTTTATGGCACACTGAGCTCATGTGTAAGTTGATAATGGAAGAATTTAGTTTTCACTTGTCCCCATTGTTCATCTTAACTGCCTCAGTTCACATTGGGATAAATTAGTAGATGATAAGTGGCTGCAAAATATCTCCCTGTAAGTACATATGAAAATTGTCTCAGAAACTAAATGGTAAAAAAATATCAACTTATAGTAAGCACAAATGATTTTACTGAATTTATTGAATGGCACTACAAGAATTGGGAAGTCACAAGCCAGTGTAGTGTGGAGAGCTCCATCACATATAGAGTTCAGTTCAGCCCATTCAGCATGGACACATGAGGCAGCTGATGTCACTAATGTAAATAAAGCCTGTTGAATCAGCTATCCAAACTTCACCAGATAGTAAATTCTGATATGTCTTACACTAGTATGTACAGAAAATAATTTAAACAAATAAGTGATTGGCTATCATATTAGAAAGCAGTGTTTTGAAGTGTCCCAATATGCTGAGAAATAGCAACAGCTGTGCAGCAATATTGGATATTTGTTGGAGATAATAAACAGTGCAGAAACATAAGGCTCCAAATGCCTTTGGGGCTTCACTCATTGGAAAATTTCACTGACTTTATTCTTTCCTTCCAACAAAGTTACATTGGAAGAGCAGGGCCCAGTATTATTTGAGGATAGATTGAATATGTTTGCATTGCTAACAGGGCTACAATAATGGAAAGGTTGAGGTTTTGTCCAGACCCAGGACATTAATGCAGGAGGTCTTTAGGGCAGTGTCCATGTTCCAACCACCTCCTGTTGCTTCATCAATAGCTTTTGCTGCCATATAAGGTCAGACATTGCTATGATCATTAATGATTGCACAATGATCAATTTCTTTTACATTTCTTCAGCAAATAAAGTTATTCATGCCTACATGCAACACGGTCTAGAAAACATTCAAACAGTAGGTGGAAAATGACATTTGTGCTACAAAAGTGCTGAGCAATGATAATCTTCACACAGCGAGAGTCTAAATACCTATCCACGGTTAATAAATTACTAATAAACAATTGGAACAATATACAAATCACCAATAAACAACTGGATGGGATACACTTGACTGATATCCCATCCAGCATCTTAAACATTAATTCCCCACACTGCTGTTACATCGTGGCTGCAGAATTTTCAATAGATAAAATGTACTGTGGTTATTTATCTTATTAATGTACAGTTGATGAGTTAGTGAGTCCGGGCAGTCGAGAGATAGCTCTTGCTGGGTTTCCCAACTTAGACCTTCTAATTTGGCCTGTAAAAAATTGTCAAGTGTTATTCAATGTGCTTCCAGATGACTATATTTGAAGGATTTCTATAATTCTATAATGTTACTATAATTGAAGGATTTATGAATATATTATTGTTACTATTTATGGCAAAGGAAGCATTAAAAATTATGAAGGACAGTTAAGTATGATCAAATAAGTTTCCCTTCCAAGTGGTAGTTGCTGGCTCTCCAAACGATTTAAATGTAGTCCACATGTCACTGAACTGTGACCTGGGAGTGATATATTTGAACAGGGAGTAAAGGCATCGCCTTTCTATGCTGCGTTTTTACTTCAGCATCAAAGGGACTCAATCAAGACACATTCTTTCAGTGAACGCAGCCATATCTGAATATGTTTACAGTGGTCTCTGGTGGTATCCATGACCAGAACCCAACTGTAATTGGTTGTTTGTTTGAAGCAGTATGAGATCTTTCTGTTTCTGTTGAATGGATTTTCACAGTCAAAACCAGAACATGAAACTTTAACTTGTTACAGGGTCACAAAGTTGTGCAGCACAGAAACAGGTCCTTCGGCCCACTAAATCCATGTTGTCCTTTTACCCATCCACACTAATCTTATTTGTCTGCATTATTTCCTTGGCCTTCTCTGCCTTGCCTTTTTAAATGCCAATGTAAATACCTCTTAAAAGTAGTGATTGTTTTTTATTCCATCATCTCTTCTGGCAGTGCATTCCAGATATCAATCACTGTACGATTAACATTATCCCAAACCCTGCAAGTAGTCATCTGTAGATAGCAGCGAAGAAGAATTCAAAGTGACCAGGGTTGACCTCCTTCTAATTTTCTTAATTATTAATGGGAACTATTTTATTTTATTCTGGAAATGGGGTTGCAATACAATTGTTTATTTCGAATAATTTTGGTGCTTACATTGAAGAGTTGAATGTATTACATTGACATTTGAAGAATTTCACCTTTGATTTTAATGGACGAATTAAAAAAAGCTGCATATTGCAAGTTATATTCATGGTTCCAAAGGAATAGCAGCAATAATTACCTTAAGATTTGAAACTTTAGGTAACTTTCAGCAGAGGCAGAATTTTTGTAAGTATTCCATGATGATGTAATTAAAATCTGAGCCTAGGCTAATATTTTTAGATAGAGATCCAAGGCAGGAAAAACAAAATTTACTTTGCTTGGCTCCACTTTGAAACCTCATAGCCAACAAAAGATTCTGATGCTACAGCTTTGAATGTGCACAACAAATTTTCCTAGCCATTAAATGTTATTGTTTTAGAGCATAAACAATGTGTTACAGATTCCTGCAGTGTACAGAGAGTCTTTGACTACTTTCTAATTATTCTTGCTCCAAATACAGGATTCATTTGCTTATGTGTCTTTGGACGACTTGTGCATAAAAAGCCATGTTAGGTCATGTTGGTGTGTATTAATGACCATTGGGAATTTGGTCCAAGCACTTTTGGATGTGATTCGTCTTCACAAGTCCTGGCATTTACCTGACACTTAATGATGTCAGCAAGTGTGGAACAGCCAGTTCCGAATTTACTGGTGGAAATTGGTTGTTAAAGTTGCGGCCTGCATTCAACATTTTCCACCCACAGTGAAACAAGGAACAAACTTCGCAAGAGCAAAGGTATGTGAATTAAAGAGCCTCCACAGGTTCAGCAAGGCTCAATTTTTCTGTGCACCAATTTGTCTACAAGCTTCACTGACAATGATTGCAAAATCCTGTAATATGCACCTCAGTGCAAGACACTTCAAATCACTTGATAAGCACGTACTTCGCAGTTGCTTGGAGCACTCACAGCAAAAGGGTGGATTCAACCCCAACATCGTCACAAAGGATAGTGATCTGTCTCTTCACCGCCCTAATTTTCCTTCACTTCCCTGGTAATCTATTACACTGCTGTTTTGTAGCTGCCATGAAGAGTTGTTCTTTAAGGGGTGACTCACTTCCTAACAATTACTTAGTAACTGCGATATCCATTGGCAATGCCACTGGGAAACACACAGATTTTGATCCATGACACATTGTGAAAAGCATCCTCATACGGTCATAAAGTCATAAGGAATAGGAGTAGAATTAGGCCACTTGGCCCATTAAGTCTACTCTGCCATTCAATCATGGCTGATCTATCTCTCCCTCCTAACTCCATTCTCCTGCCTTCTCCCCATAACCTCTGACACCTGTACTAATCAAGAATCTATCTGCCTTAAAAAATATCCCCTGACTTGGCCTCCACAGCCTTCTGTGGCAAAGAATTCTACAGATTCACCACCCTCCGACTAAAGACATTTCCCCTCATCTCCTTCCTAAAAGAATGTCCTTTAATTTTGACGTACAAAAATGCTGTAGAGCGAAGGAATAGGTGACGTTTCGGGTCGAGACCCTTCTTCAGACTGATGTGGGGGGGGGAAGAAGAAAGGAAGAGGCGAAGACAATAGGCTGGGAAGGGGAGGGGAAGGAGGGGGAAAGCAAGGACTACCTGAAATTGGAGGTCAATGTTCATATCGCTGGGGTGTAAACTGCCAAAGCGAAATATGAGGTGCTGCTCCTCCAATTTGCGGTGGGACTCACTCCGGCCATGGACAGATAGGTCGGATACAGAATGGGAGGGGGAGTTGAACTGCTGAGCCACCGGGAGATCAGGTTGGTTAATGCGAACTGAGTGGAGGTGTTGGGCGAAGCGATCGGCAAGCCTGCGCTTGGTCTCACCGATGTAGAGCAGTTGACATCTAGAACAGCGGATGCAATAGATGATGTTGGAGGAAACATAGAAACATAGAAAATAGGTTCAGGAGGAGGCCATTCGGCCCTTCGAGCCAGCACCACCATTCATTGTGATCATGGCTGATCGTCCCCAATCAATAACCCGTGCCTGCCTTCTTCCCATATCCCTTGACTCCACTAGCCCCTAGAGCTTTATCTAAATCTCTCTTAAATCCATCCAGAGAAACTTGGCCTCCACTGCCCTCTGTGGCAGGGAATTCCATAAATTCACAACTCTCTGGGTGAAAACGTTTTTTCTCACCTCAGTCTTAAATGACCTGGCTTACAGCATATAATACAGTGGGGTGGAAGGTGAGGACAAGGGGGACTCTGTCCTTGTTACGAGTGGGGGGATGGGAGTGAGAGCGGAGCTACGGGATATAGAGGAGACGCTGGTGAGAGCCTCATCTATAGTCGAAGAGGGGAACCCCCATTCCCTAAAGAATGAGGACATCTCCGATGCCCTGGTTTGGAACACCTCATCCTGGATGCAGATGCGGCATAGACGGAGCAATTGGGAGTAGGCGATAGAGACATTACAGGAAGCAGGGCGGGAAGAAGTGCAGTCCAGATAGCCATGGGAGTCAGTGGGTTTGTCATAGATGACGGTCAGTAGTCTGTTACCTGCGATGCCGATAGTGATGTTTAGAAACGGTAGGAAATGGTCCAGGTGAATTTGAGTGCCGGATGGAAGTTAGCAATGAAATGGATGAAGTCAGTGAGTTCTGCATGGGTGCAGGAGGTAGCACCAATGCAGTCATCAATGTAGCGGCGGTAGAGTTCGGGGATAGGGCCACGTTACGCCTCGAACAATGATTGTTCGATGTACCCCACAAAGAGGCAGGCATAGCTGGGGCCCATGCGCGTGCCCATAGCTACACCTTGTATTGGGAGGAAATGGGAGGAGTTAAAGGAAAAGTTGTTGAGGGTAAGGACCAGCTCCGCTAGGCGGAGGAGAGTATTTGTAGACGGGGATTGGTTGGTTCTGTGGTCGAGGAAGAAACAGAGGGCTTTAAGACCCTCCTGGTAGGGGATGAAGGTGTAGAGTGACTGGACATCCATGGTGAAGATGAGGGAGTGGAGGCCTGGAAAATGGAAGTCATGGAGGAGACGAAGAGCGTGTGAGGTGTCTTAGACATAGATAGGGAGGAATTTGACCAGGGGGAATAGGATGAAGTCGAGGTATGTGGAAATGAGTTTGGTGGGACAAGAACAAGCAGAAACAATGGGTCTGCCAGGACAGTCAGGTTTGTGGATTTGGGGAGAAGGTAAAATCAGGCCGTGCGGGGTTGGGGAACGATGAGGTTGGAGGCTTGGGAGGGCAGGGAGCCGGAAGTGATGAAGCCAGTGATGGTGTTTGAAATAATGGCCTGGTGCTCATCTGTGGTGTCATGGTCCAAGGATAAGTAGGAGGAGGTGTCTGCGAGTTGGCGCCTGGCCTCAGTACGCTCACTGGTGTCAAACCAGTGCAGCTAAAATATCCAAGGTGTTTCCATTCTCCATTTCAGTCAGAACAAAACTTCCTTTTGCATCATTTTGAAAGGAATCAATGGCCATTAAACGATATGCCACATAATAATTTTGTTTTAAACACCTTAAGATGGGCACAGTGGAGAGCAGGTCGTGCTGCTGCCTTAGTGACCTGGGTTCAGTCCTGATACTGATTTAAGGCAGAGATAGAAAGATTCTTGATTTGTACGGGTATCAGGGGTTATTGGGAGAAGGCAGGAGAATGAGGTTAGGAGGGAGATATAGATCAGCCATGATTGAATGGCAGACATGATGTCCGTTTGACTGAATTCTGCTCCTATCACATGACCTTATGACCTTTTGACTTATGATCTTAGATGTTGCTTGCATGGAATTTCCATGCTCCCCCTGGAACCAAGGGGATTTACTCTGACTGCTCGAGTTTTATCCCACATCCTGAAGATGCACGGCCGTAAATTGCTTCATGATGTACCTCTCTGGTAGGAGAATTTGATCAGAGGCGAACAAATGGACATGTGAGAGAGAATAGGTTACAGGAACTTGTGGGGGAATTGCGATTGCTCAGGGAGCTGGTACAGATTTGATGCACTGAATGGCCTCCATCTGTGTGATAAGGAAATATGAAATCTTAGAACCATGAATGAAAGTTGTTTTGAGCAGAATTTTACGTCGCTCCACGTAATATTCAAGTCAATATATTTTTGCTTGATAAACTATTGACGGTTTCTGTTTTTTGCAGGTATTTAATACATTCTTGCCCTCAACCGATCATAGTGCTGATGCTGCATGAGTCTTTTCTGGGTAATGCCTTCATAAGACAGATATCTATTTACTGGAACATCTGGCCTACAGAGAGAAAAACAGGTGAACACACTTGGCAGTCTCTGGGGTGCTATTTTATACTCAGTAAGCTGCCTGGAATTCCAGTAAAGTGGATGATCACAGTACACCTTGTCCCACAGGCCATATCCTATAGAATGAGCTTGTGACCGCAGGATACAGTTTCTTGTATGAAACCAATGCCAAATGTTAGCTTGGTACATTGTTAACACAATGTAAATATTTAAGTCTTTTCCACCATTGTATAGTTCCATTCACCAACTCAGACTTGTTAGAATTAATCTTCTTCTTCTTGCATATGGCGTGCGCAGCCAAAAGTTGTAGGTCAACTTGTTCTATTTGATCTATTTGTTTGTGCACGTCGGGTTGATTGCATTAGCCGAAACAGGGTGGACCACGTGAATGTTGCAATCTCCCACCCCGTTAGAATTAATAGAAAGGTGATATTTACACCAAGGAGGATATAAGTGAATTCTTATAATAAAATCAGCAAAGTAAATTCTTACCTCAGAAGATCTTGTCAATAATAGAATATCCAATAAGATTTATCTTATATAATACATCCTACTTCAGTGCAGTTTCAAATCCTTTGTAAAATATCAGGTAAATGTTCTTGAAAAGCATTTGTTCTTGTGTCAGAATTTCATGAAAGACGTCTTCACTGAAATTGCTACAAGCCCTACCCACATCTATAACCAACGACTTATGTAAAAGCCCATTACCACAATATGTTGAGGTAACAGTCGGGACTTCTTTCTACCAAATGGAAATATCTTCAATCTATCCCAGTTTACCATCCAGCATAATTCAGGTGATACTGTAGATTCTCACAACATCGAGGCAGCTGAATGCTTTTTGCTCTCCCAGGAAGAAAACAGAAGATGGGGCAAGCCCCTAAAATCAAGGTTTCCTGATGCAAAAGTAAACTCAATTCATCCCAAACAGAAGGAATTCCACTCCCCCAGTCTCCAGCTGGTGTACCATTATAAAAGCATCTTGTGTTGTTCAGCATTGTCTTCCAAACTTCCTGTCAGGCTTTTACCACATAAGTTTTATGAGATTCTGCATTAATCATTCCCTAGAGTTACTGTATTATCACACCAATTGTTTTAATAAATGTCATGCTGATGTTTTTATAATTGGCACCCTAGTACATAATCAAATAATTTAATTTGTGGACTTGGGCTTAAACATCTTGCTATACTACAAAGGCCAGTGGATATGATTTTAAAAAAAAAGAATTCTTATCATATTGTGAAGCTTGTAGCACAATAATATTTTTTGAAAATTAACCTTGGCTTTCTGAAACATCATCTTGATGGAAAAGTCAGACCATTTGCCTTCTATTTAGTCAATAAACTTTTGTCATTGTCCATGTTTCATCAAAACAGATTTTGTTGAAACCCAAACAATTTATGCAATTGAGGTTGAATGGACAAGAGCTATTATTTATGGTTCGTTTTGTTTTAAGTCAAGGTCACAGTTTCGTAAATTGCTTAACTTCAAATTTTGCAGTTTTATTTTGAGAGGGGCTGCCCATGGACGGTGCATTTTGGGTAAGGTTACAAAATGTCTTGGATTTGGTAAAAGGTACTGTCCAACCCATTATAGGCATAGGCTACTGTTTAAAAGCTTCCTATTGTTTTGCACTAGAAACAGGATAATGCCAATGGCAACAGAAGACAACTGTTAATATTTTGCTAAAACACTAAATAGACACATTCTATTGGTAATGGAGGAAGGATAAACTTTAAGGTGTGTGCTCGGAGTATACATTTAGATCAATACTATCCATTTCAGTCTGGTTTAATGACATGCCAAAATGGTGTGTAATATGCCAGAGGCTTGGGTTAGTACATTATTTGATGATTGATTGCCAAATTATTGAACAAAATAGTCTTTATTAAGATACACATTACGTCTGTGTTTATTGCCATTGAACGATGATTGTGCAAAAACTGATTTTATCTCTTTTTCTAAGTATAATGTATGTGAAATGTAAAATGAATAATTTTCTTTTAATCATCATAATTTTTACAAATTATAGATGCAAACAAAATTTGGTGAATATTAAATTGCCCCGAGTGTTCTTAGATTTAAGAAACACTTCCTCATTTCACTCATAGATAGAAATGGAAAATGCTAGAAATGCAGCATTCTGTTGAAAGATTATCAGCCATTAACTCTGCTTCTCTCTCCACAGATACTGCCTGACTTGCTGAACATTTCCAGCATCCTCTGTTTTTATTTCAGATTTCAGCATCTACAATATTTTACTTTTGGTTCACTTCATCGCATTATTCAATTTGTGAACGATCAGGAGAAATCAAGTCAAATAGAGTCTTGTCCTATACATAAATATGGTGAGGTACAGGTACAATGAAAAGTAAACTTTCAGCTTCATCAGGCGCACATAGACTCATACAAAGCACAAAACCATAAATTAAATACAAATTATACAAGGCATCAAAAATAAAAAGGTTGCAAACAAGACATTAGTGAAAATATATAATTGGAAGCATGGCCATGGTAGTGCAGGAGGTTGTCAGAAGCATTCACTTGTTGAGGTGGGATTAGGGTTATACAGGTTGGCTTAAGAACCTGATAGTTGTAGGAAAGTAGCTGTTCCTGAACCTGGTAGTGTGGAACTTCAGGCTTCTGTACTTTCTGCCCAATATTAGCAGTGAGAAGAGGGTATGGCCCAGATGGTGGGGAAATTAGATGCCTCGTTCTTGAGGCAATGCCTCATATAGATACTTTTGATGGAAGGGTGCACTCTGTTCGTGTGATGAACCAGGCTGTGCCCACCACACTACGGCTTCTAATATTTCCGTGCATTGGAATTACCACACCTGGCCATGATGCAACCAGACAGGATACTTTCTGAAGTGCATCTGTAGTAGTTTGTTAAAACATTTGGTAACATGTCAAATCTTCTTAACCTTCTAAGTAGAGGCACTGGCACGCTTTCTTTGTGATTACATCTATGTGCTGAGACTTCCAGGACTGATCATGCAAAATGTTAACGCTCAGGAATTGGAAGCTGCTAAGTTCTCCGCAGCTGACCTACTAATAAAAACTGGTCCATCGTCTTCTCATTCAGTCAACAGCGATGATGCCATCAGCGATTTTATATACGGCATTAGAGCTGCACTTTCCACACAGTCATGGGAGTAAAGAGAGTAGCGCAGGAGAGGCTAAGCACACAGCATTGAGGTGCATCTGTGTTTTGGTTGGCAGTGAGATGGAGATGTTGTTACTGATCCGCACTGATTGAGGTCTGCCGGCAAGCAAGTCAAGGATCCATTCAAAGGGAGATACAGGGGCCAAGTTTTGGAGCTTGGTAGTAAGTTTAGAGGTGATGATTGTAGTGAACACTAAGCTGTGGTTGATGAACAGCAGCTTGATGTACATGTTATCCAGATGGTCTAGAGCAGAATGGAGAGCCAGTGAAATACTGTACTATTGACTTGTTGTGATGATAGGCATATTGAAGGAGATCCAGGACAACTCTGAGGCAAGAGTTGATTAGTGACATATCTCCTGAAGAACTTCATTTCATTCTGTTTTGTTTTATGCCGAGCATACCAATCCAGAAAAAAAATTAACCTCTGTAGTTTTAGAGGGCTAATCGTATTTTGTATGACACGCCCAGACATTGTTAACATTGCAGTGACTTCATCTCCCATTCAAACGAGTTCCCAGCTGTTATTAACTTAAGGACATGGTTGTCAATGTTATTTTAAGGCAAAGACAAAAGTTCTATTTTATCAGGCAAATTCATTTTTGATGATTGTATGATGCTAAGTAACATATTATAGTGAAGAAATCCTTGAAACTAGTTCTCAACTTCAGAAGCATTTATTTAGTTTTAGTTTATTTTAGTTTAGAGATACAGCGTGGAAACAAGCCCTCTGAGTTCACGTCAACTAGCGATCACCCATTCATTAGTTCTATCCTGCACATCAGGGACAATTTACAGAAGTTAGGGTCAATTTACTAGGGACAATTAACCTATAAACCTGCACGTCTTTGGAGTGTGGGAGGAAACCAGAGCACCCGGAGGAAACCCACGTGGTCACAGAGAGAATGTACAAACTCCATATGGACAGCATCTTTTGTCAGGATCAAACCTAGGTCTCTGACGCAATAAGGCAGCGACTTTACTGTTGCGTCACTGTGCCACCAATAAAATTGACAAAATTGGTGAAAGGATGGGTGCTGGTGGTAATAGTTGTGGGTGGTTCAGGGATAATGTTAAAAGGTTTTCAGAAAAATATTAACATCATTTATTTCTAACTGGAATTTGTTACAACTTTATTTTAGACAGCCACTCCTATTGTTGACGTCAATACTTCCAAAAGTAGTTGGATCAAACTAATGATTACGTTCTGTGATGTTGTTACTCATTGTTACTCATTTTTCTCTTGATTCCATGTAAAACCCAAAGTTATTATACTGTTGCTCTTTCAACAAGTTTGCAATAGTCATTGATACATCAATGGTAATGACCTTATGTAGAATCATAGTGAATGTGCGGACATTCATGTTGGTCCAACATTCATTATCATTGAATAAAATATGATAACCTGTTAATCACCATGTGCTGGTTGAAGTAATGTTATAGATACATGCTCACCATTAGCCACTTAAGATCAACGTGCTGAGTGGACTCCTAAGTACTGAAATGTCCTCCATGGTCCAAACACCAACAGGCCCACTCCAGTCAAAGACAAGAATGTGGGGGAACCCATCAAGAACCCATCAATATCCACTAGAAGGAACACATTGAAGACCTCATAAACTGTATCTCTCACCTAGACCTGTCCACCTGGACTCATCCAACAGTAAACCATCAACAACAGCCTAGCTGCTTTCCCTCCAACAAAAATAACATGGCCTTGAGCCAAATTGCCATCCCTTCTGAAATCCTAAATCTTCATGTGAAGTGCCTCAGTCACAAATCTCACCATCCACATCTCGGAAGAAGAGGTTATTCCACGGGACCTCAGAGATAAAGTGATCATGATTATCTTTGAGAAAGGATGCAAGTCAAGAGGTAGTAACTGCACAAGGGTCTCTCTGATGCTGAGGGAAAGTCATCACCAGAATCCTCACAACTGAGGCTGATAGGCAGAGTGTGAAATTTGTTTATCTAGAGGCACAGTTAACAAGATCTTTATCTCATGACAACTCCAACTCAAATCACAACAAGAAAAATACTGGAGACAGTCCCAGCCGATGTGCATGACTTCAATTACCTCACCAAACCCTTTGATTTCATCAATTGGACGAGTTTGTAGAATACCGTTTTTAAATTCAGGACCTGTTTCCATGCTGTAAATTTCAATCAATCAAGCACTTGGTCCTTAACCTTCTATGCCTTGGCGATTCAAGTGCTTGTCCATAGATTTTATGAGAGTACCTGTTTGTACCACCTAGTGTAGCAGTGCATTCCAATTGCAAACAGTCTCTGGATGAAAATAAATCTTCGTCAGATCCCTTCTAAACCTCTAACTCCTCACTTTACACCCATGGCCTCTGGTTGTAAACATCGCTGTTATGGAGAGAAAGTCTCCCATCTATCCTATCTATGCCTTTCATAATTTTGGACACCTCTATCAGGACCATTCCTTAGTCGCTCCTGCTCCAAGGAAAAGAAGCCCAGACTATCCGGCTTCCTCTCATAACTGAAAATTCCACCCTAAAATTGAAACGTTCCATCCGCAGATCTCAGGAGCCATATCTCATGAAACTCACCACTGCCTTTAATTTGCTAGCAAAGTGTTTGGTCAGAAATGGAAAGAGATGATTAGAGAGTAAAAATACCCATCATGTACAAAATTCATCATCTCCTGGGCAGGAGTGATCCTTGTTCTCTTATATTTGCTTCTGAGACCTGGACTATCTACAGCAGGATCGCAAGACATCAGAAAAATGCAACCAAAGATATTTCCACAAAATCTTCCAATTCGCTGAAGTATTTGGGAAACAAGATACGTTTCCTTCCCAGATATACCTCTCCAGCACTGAGCCTTCAGTTACCACCATAATCCAGGCTCTGCCACTCACATGTCCAACATCACGTTCCTGAAAATGATATTCTACTCCAAATTCAGCTATTAAAGAAGATTACCAGGCAGATAGAGAACAAGATTCAAGGATGTGTTCCTGACTTGTGGCAAAGTAGCGGTTCATGATTGCTCAAAATGGAGAAGGAGCATTTTGGATGTATTGAGAACTTTGGAGCATGTCATTGAATGCACACAGCAGCTGTACAAAAGCACCACCTCACAAACTACCCACCCACCTACCTACCCCATCAGCCACTTCAGACTTTACGTGGGAATGAGTTTGCAGATTCCATTTTAACTTCAGTACCCATAAAACTGGCGTGAAAGCAAGTTGTCCTCAATCCTAAGATACAATGACCACCTTCTTGTTAGGTAATCCACATTTAATCGTATCTGTCAGACAGACAAGATTTTGCAAGACAAAAGGATCTATTGCAAGAGAAGGGTCTCGACCCAAAACGTTACCTATCCATATTCTCCAGGGACGCTGCCTGACCTATTGTTCTTACTCCAGCACTTTGTATCCTTTTGCAAGACAAACCTATCTATTTCTTTGGAAGTTCTCACTATCAACCAGTTGGTCAATTTGAATAGCAAGCAACAAGTACCAATCAGATCAGTTGGAGAGTAGGACTAATGGAACTAATCTGGTCTTTCGGGAGATGATTCATCAGAGAAAACGAGACAATTCAGAATGCAAAAAATTTGAGGAAGTAATAATTATTTTTTTTTTGGAAAATATTTTTTATTGGAGATAAGTACACAACCTATTTACATCATTACAGTCTTACATTTTTAAATTGATAATATTGTCAATTATTATTACATTGTCTCCAATACCTTTTGCCTTTTTTTAAAAACTAAATAGAACTAAAGAGATAGATGAAGTAAAGAAAGAAAAGAAAGAGAAGAAAAACAAAAAAAAAAACCCCAAAACAAAAACAAAAAACAAAACAAAACAACAAAAAAAAAAAGAAAAAGATAGTTAAAGAAGAATGGAAAAATTTATTAAAATAAAAAACTTCATTCGAGATATATTCGTACATTTCTAAGTATAGCATTTCATCCATTCTTTAGCCCGAGTGCTAGTCAGGTTCCTGTGCTGAACTGTTCTGACCCTTTAAGTAATCAATAAAAGGAGACCATGTTCCAACAAATAATTCCTGTTTGTCCAACAGGGAGAATCTGATTCTTTCCACGTTTAAGGTCTCCGTCATTTCTATAATCCACATTTTGATTGTGGGGGTCGTAGGGCCTTTCCAAAATTTTAGAATTAATTTTTTTCCTGTTATTAAACTATAATCAATAAAGTTTCTTTGTGTTGTTCTAAATGTTTGATTTAATTCTAATATTCCAAGTATTATTAATTTTGGATCTGGGTCCAATTGTGTGCTGGTTATTTTAGATATTATACTGAAAATATTTACCCAGAATTTTTTAATTTTTATACAGTTTGCAAACATATGAGATAAGGTAGCTTCTAAATGTTGACATTTATCACATATAGGTGAGATATGTTGAAAGATTTTATGTAGTTTTGTTTTTGAATAATGTAACCTATGTATTACTTTAAATTGTATTAGAGAATGTCTGGCGTTTAATGAACATTGATGTATGTGTTGCAAACTTTCTTCCCAAGTATCTTTCGTTATTATTTGATTTAATTCTTTTTCCCATGTTTGTCTGTGTAAGTCCGTCGATGGAATGTCACTGTCTAATAAGATATTATATATATAAGATATTAATTTTTCTGTATTAGGATGTTTGTTCCAACATTCATCAAGAATTTCTGAATTTCTAATTCGAAAATTTTGAGTATTCGATTTTACATAATCTCTAAGTTGAAGATATCTGAAATAATAATTTCCTCGAAGTCCATAAGTCTGTTGCAACTCCTGAAATGTCAGAAAAGTGCCTTCCTTGTAAAGTTGTCCCATATTTTTAATTCCATAATTCTTCCATTGTGTAAAACCCCCGTCCAACCATGAAGGCTTAAACAAAGGGTTATTCACAATTGGAAGAAAAAGTGATAAATTATCTAATTTTAATGTCTTTTTTAATTGTTTCCAAATTCGTATAGCACTAAATATTATAGGGTTTTCCCTATAAATTTTTTTGTTTAATTTAGACGTAGCAAATAATATCGAACCGATATCAAAAGGTAAACAATCTTCCTTTTCCATTTTTAACCAGTCTGGTTGATGATCTATTTCTTCCAACCAGAAATTCATATTTTTAATATTAACTGCCCAGAAATAAAACAAAAAGTTGGGTAAAACCAAGCCTCCATTTATTTTTGATTTACACAAATGTCTTTTGTTTATCCTATGATTCTTATAATCCCAGATAAAATCATTAACAATAGAGTCCAGTTTAAAAAAAAAGTTTTTTGCCAGATATATCGGAATTGTCTGAAAAAGGTATAATATTTGCGGTAAAAAATCATTTTTATGGCATTAATTTTGCCAACCATTGAGATAGGAAGTGTTTTCCAGTATTGAATATTCTTATGTAGTTTATTCAGTAATGGTGGAAAATTAAATAGTTAAAATGGTATCTAAGAATCACACAAACTAGTCTATATTTTTGTTGCTACACTCCTTACAAATATTTTAAAGCTTTCCAAAATGTTTGATTACCACTGACAAAAGACAATAGGCAATAGACAATAGGTGCAGGAGTAGGCCTTTCGGCCCTTCGAGCCAGCACCGCCATTCAATGTGATCATGGCTGATCATTTCAGTACCCCGTTCCTGCCTTCTCCCCATATCCCCTGACTCTGCTATTTTTAAGAGCCCTATCTAGCTCTCTCTTGAAAGCATCCAGAGAACCTGCCTCCACCGCCCTCTGAGGCAGAGAATTCCACAGACTCACCACTCCCTGTGAGAAAAAGTGTTTCCTCGTCTCCGTTCTAAATGGCTTACTCCTTATTCTTAAACTGTGGCCCCTGGTTCTGGACTCCCCCAACATCGGGAACATTCCTGCCTCTAGCGTGTCCAAACCCTTAACAATCTTATATGTTTCAATGAGATCCCCTCACATCCTTCTAAACTCCAGAGTGTACAAGCCCAGCTGCTCCATTCTCTCAGCATATGAGAGTCCCGCCATCCCGGGAATTAACCTTGTAAACCTACGCTGCACTCCCTCAATAGCAAGAATGTCCTTCCTCAAATTAGGGGACCAAAACTGCACACAATACTCCAGGTGTGGTCTCACTAGGGCTCTGTACAACTGCAGAAGGACCTCTTTGCTCCTATATTCGATTCCTCTTGTTATAAAGGCCAACATGCCATTCGCTTTCGTCACTGCCTGCTGTACCTGCATGCTTACTTTCATAGACTGATGACAAGGACCCCCAGATCCCGTTGTACTTCCCCTTTTCCCAACTTGACGCCATTTAGATAGTAATCTGCCTTCCTGTTTTTGCTGCCAAAGTGGATAACCTCACATTTATCCGCATTAAACTTCATCTGTCATGCATCTGCCCACTCCCTCAACCTGTCCAAGTCACCCTGCATTCTCATAGCATCCTCCTCACAGTTCACACTGCCACCCAGCTTTGTGTCAGTGCTGGAATTTCCTTGGCAAAAGAATATTATTAAACATTTTTTGGAAGAGCACTTGCCATATATTAGATTAATGGATTAGACTTTGCTTAATATACTGAGTTTAAAAGTGTTAAAAGTTTGTTTTAATGTTCTTCGGTTTGTTTTATGTGGGATGGGGGGAGGGGATCGGGGAAAGCACTTACCTTCCCGGAGATGTGATTAATTTTCGGATCACATTCTCTGGGCGCTCTGCGGCCTTCCATCGATGGAGCTGGAAGCCAACTCGGACTGTCATGAGCCCCGCCGCAGGGTGTGGACTTAACATCGGAGCTGATCCCTTGCCTGAGATCGTTCCCACCGCGACCACCGCAGAATCAATATCAAGGGCTCGCAGTCTCGGGTGAGGCCGAGTCGGGAGCTCCAACGTCGCGGAAGGTTCGACCAGCCCCGACGCGAGGTTCGATCACCCGGCGCGGGGGTGCTGACATCTCCCCGATGCGGAAGCTTGATCGCCTCGACGGGGAGGGCCCGAACGCCGCCGGCTACGGGAGTCAAGATCATCCCGTCAACGGGGGTTCGAGGCCCACAACCGTGGAAGAACAAAAGGAAGAGACTTAAACTTTATTTCGCCTTCCACCACAGTGAGGAATGTGTAGGAGTCACTGTGGTGGATGTTCATGTTAAAATGTGTTTTTGAATGATCTGTTGCTTTTTATTGTATGACTGACCTGGCCAATGAAATTCCTCGTATGTTGCAAGACATACTTGGTGAATAAAGTGTGATTCTGATTCTAATTCTGATTCTGATTCTGATTACACAAAGCAACAGCAGATTGCAAATGCAAGTAATAACATGAAATAAGCTATCAAAATTGTGAAATTTAGCTGAGAGGCATGTTGCCATTGGCTGGCTGAAAAGCAGATCTACTTTTTTTGGCAGTAACATTGTTCTCTACTAATTTATAAACACCACCACTGCTTCAGATTGAAAGGACAACTCTCAGCTGAGTTGAGATGAACTTGTGCAACACTGCACCTTTTAGTACAATGAGATAAATATTTTCAGATCAGCATTTCCTTATTTTTCTAGTTAACATATCATTTAATATGTTTAAAGAAATCAAATAACTGCAAATATGCAATGAACAATGACGTAATGTTTTCAACCATATTAAGCTTAAATAGCAGATACTTTCTTCAAAATTACCTCTGGTGCTTCAGAGATTTTGTAAACAATATGGATGATTTGCCAATATGAAATGTCGGGAACTCCAGGGATTTGGGAGCACTTGGTAGTGATTTTACGATCTGATATGACAACCACAGCAAAGGCTTAAGGGCCTGTCCAACTTGGTGATTTTTTCGGCACATGCCGGCATCATTGACTGACGTATATGGTCACCGAAAAAGTCGCGGCGTGATGCGGTGTGATGACGTATTGACGAGTGATGTTTCCTGAAGTGTCACAAAATTTTTTTTGTCACCACTGGATTTTGAAAAGTTCAAAATCTTTCGACGACCCAGTCAATGATGCCGGCAGTCGCTGAAAATATCGCCAGATGAGACAGGCCCTTTATAGAAATGGTCCACTGCTTTCTTTTCAGGGCAAATGAGGATGGGTAGTAACTTTGTGCCACAATCTGAGAACAAAGAATGGAAAAGTGTTTATGGTTCCGGTAGGATTAGCAGGGATATTGGTAAGCATTGGATTCCTACATACTCAAACCTTTCCAGGCCCCTGCATACTTTCATCACAACTTTTCACAATTGCCATTTACTGTAATTATGTCTTCAATTGCCTTCCTTAAAATTATTGATCATAAATTTCCTGCATCTTAAAATGTTTCATGAAATTGTGTGTATGTCATTTACTGACAAGCATTTCCAGGATATGTAAGAATTATGGAAGTCAAAACTTTAGGGAAATGTTAATAAAATCACCAATTTCCACAGTTTAGAAAGTTCATAAGCAAGATATAAATTACTACATTAAATGCTCAAAAGTTTGAATATAAACACATTTTAAAGTTAATGCAGCTTCAGAAGAATGTACATAACAAAAATTAACAGTTGACAAATAATGTACTTAAAATATTCTTTCTCCTGTCACATTGTCACACTGTTCATACAACCTGCCATTTACAGTCACTATGAATTCAGAACTGGGGTGACATTAGTTTATTGATGCTTAACCTGCTCTAGCACAACTTGTTTGTGAATTCAGCTCCATGGTTTCTTTCCACATATTTTAGAAAAAAGGAAATAAATTCGAAAGTGATATCTATCTAAAAGATACACAACTAAAACTCTGATCTTGATATCTTCTGGTTTGCGCGGTTTTGTGCAAAAATGGTACGCGATAGCGCTACGATTTTTCGCCAGCTCACTCATCGTTCTCCTGTGCTGCGAGTGCACCAAGTTTCGTTCTGATCGGTGGCACCCACCCCTCTCACCCCCCCTCCCACATCCCTCCTTCCCCCTCCCACATCCTCCCGCCCACATACACACCTCCCCTCCCACCCCACAACCCCCGCCACACACCCCACTTCTCTCCCCCCTCCCCTCCCACACATGAAGAGGAGGGGGAGGGAGTGCTGGGCGATGAGGGGAAATGAGCCGCGCTGTGCAGTTAGGGGCTACGGGTGAGTGGTGGAATATTGCATTGTTGAACGGGTTGCGTTGGGGGAATGGATGAGTGGTGGAATATTGCGTTGGGGAATGGGTTGCGTTGGTGGGACCAGGCCTCCCATGTGACTGGGACCCAACGGGTCCCACATACTTTAGTGCAACTTTAAAACTTTGAAACTGAATAGACAAAATAGAGATACAGAGCACTACTTTCTGAGATCATCACATATTTTTTAAATGTGCTGGAATTGGCTTGTTGGATGTGGAAGTCTTTTGTACAGAATCATGAAAAGGCAAATTATGTGTTGAACTACACATAATCCAAGGTACATTCACAAGTGCTAATATTTGTAATTTACAAAACAACTTGCATTTATAAAGAAGATAGACACAAAATACTGGAGTAACTCAGCAGGACAGGCAGCATCTCTGGACAGAAGGAATCGTTAAATTGTTTTTGTTGAACTCTTGTCAGAGAGAGGAGAAGAACTTCTTCAAAGTAGACATACCTTGAGGAGATTTTGCAGTGGAGCAGACAAAATGTGTAGGAAGGAACTGCAGATGCTGGTTCTTTTCTTTCTCTCCACAGATACCTTCTCTCCAGAGATGCTGCCTGTCCTGTTGAGTTACTCCAGCATTTTGTGTCCATCTTCGATTTAGAAACATAGAAACATAGAAAATATGTGCAAGGAGGAGGACATTTGACCCTTCAAGCCAGCACCGCCATTCATTGTGATCATGGCTGATCATCCACAATCAGTACCCCGTTCTTGCCTTCTCCCCAAATCCCTTGATTCCGCTAGCCCCTAGAGCTCTATCTAACTCTCTTTTAAATTCATCCAGTGAATTGGCCTCGACTGCCTTCTGTAGCAGAGAATGCCACAAATTCACAACTCTCTGGGTGAGTTCCATTGCAGTTCCATTGCATTTATATAGATTTTTAAAATAATAAACATCTAAAGCCACAATGTAAAGCCTATGGAATAAGACTGTGTACACAAAGTGAATAGAACGTGAACATTAAAGGGCCTGTCCCACTTGGGCGTCATTTGCGCGTCATTTACGCGACATCCTAAAAATTGGTTGGCATGTCGCAACGTGCGCACGGCGCGTGGTGAGGCGTGGTGGCGTATGCAGTCACGTGCGGTAACGTGCGGCGCCTCAGGATTTTGTAATGCTCAAAATCCTCGCGCGCCACCTGTGTGACGTATCCCTTGCGCACGCTGACGTACTGACGGCATACGTGTAGCGCATGGGGACACATGGTTACGCACGGTGACGTACGAACATTGCCTATGCTAATTTATTATGCGTCACCGTGCGTCAACGTCCGTAACCATGCGCCGCCCTACGCCGTCGGTGCGCCATTTGCGCGCCGCACCACGTGACCACCCGGGTATAAAGCGCACATAGTTTTGAAAGATTTTCACTGGGAAAATCCTTGCCATGGAGATCGGACTAAGTACGAACGACATCGAAAATGGCTCCCAAAAGAAGCAGGGCCCTCAAGAGCACTTGGCGCTCGACTGTCGTTCTGCTGGACGATTTTCGCACGACAGTCACTACCGGCCTGTCGCGTAAATGACGCGCTAATGACGCCCAAATGAGACAGGCCCTTGAGCAGCGAAGATTTAATAGTGGCCACCACAGAACAGTTGAAATAATAGTGCTTTGAGTGTATGAAGATGAATTACAAAATGTGATTGCAGGTGGTATTAGGGAGTGAGTTCTTAGGGAAGGATTTAGGCCAACTTTAAAGACATAAGATATAGAAAAAAATGAGGGATCAAAAATAGTAAGATTAAATGAGAACTTACCAGTTTGAAGTTTGATCTTTATTTTATGAGGAGTAACGTTGAGGGATTACGTGAAGACCCTGCCAGCACGCATGCACGACAATCTTCAAAGCAGCGGTGTGAAATCACAGATAATAGAAGTCAAACTAAACATAGTAAGATAAGAGAACTAGAATACCAGTTGACCTTTATGATAGAGGGTAGGGCGTGGAGGGCACGTAATCCCTCAACGTTACTCCTCATAAAATAAAGATCAAACTTCAAACTGGTAAGTTCTTGTTTAATCTTACTATTTCACTTCGGAGTCACGTAAGTGACTACGTGAAGATTTTAAAGCTCTGTGATTTCATGCCTCACACACTGCCACAATTGACCAATGGAGGAAGTATGTTAACATATTCAAACATTAATTAGTTATTCAAACACACTGATATATTTATTAACAAAATAATAATAACCCCCATTATTCGGGGTAAATTATAATACAGAACTTAAAATTGAGTCTGCAAACACTGCAGGTTTGGCAACTGGTTTATTATAAAACTGCTGAAAAGTTCTTTCTCTAGACTATCCTGCTGTTGCCAGGATGTGGTCCATGGGAACTTCCAACTCCCTTGCTGCCGATGTTGCTGCAGCCCTAGTGGAATGAGATTTAAAAACATCAGTATCCACCCCTGCAGCACCCAAAACCTGTCTAAGCCACCTTGAGATGGTTTGCACCGATACCCTTTTATGAGGCTGTTTATGACTGAGCAACAATGCCATTTCCTTGCCTCTTAGATTTTTAGTGACTTCTAAATAATGAAGTAGATGCATCACTATACATAGACGAACATCTAAGGGGTATGCTAGGAACTCCAATTTGAAGCCAGACGACCCAGGCCTCTTCTGTTTCACCAATTCATAAATATAAAAAGTTATTTTATTGGTTGATATAGCCATCCTGTCCAGTCTTAATTTGTGCAGTGACTGGACCCGTTGTGCCGAGACTAGTGCCATCAGCATAACTATTTTTTATGTTAGTCTTGCCAGAGACAGGGACGTTGCTGGTGACCAACCCCTGAGCAACGTTAAGACAACACCCACATCCCAGATCTGGGAGTAGTTAGCCCTAGGGGGATTAGTGTTGAAAATACCCCTCATTAGTTTCGATACTAAAGGGTGAGACCCAACAGTGTGGTGTTCTGATCCCTGCCCCAAGTAGGATGATAGGGCACTTCTAGCACAGTTAATGGCACTGTAGCTTAGGCCTTCGTCAAAGTGAAGGCTGGCCAAGAATTCTAGCACATTTGTCACAGTAGCCGAGTTGTATGTGATGTTGGCCCTGATACAGAATATCTCCCATTTCCTTATATATGATAGATATTGTTTTCTGGTGGACTCCCTGTATGCCGCCGTGATCATGTTCATGGTTCGGTCCGTCAGTCCAAATCCCAGTAGTGGTCTTTTCAGATTCTGCAAATCAACAGATTTATCCTGTCATGGCACGGGTGACTCTCCCCTGTCACAGGATGAACCAACAAATCCGGGCGTTTGGAGATGGGCATACATGGTTCCGAGACCATGTCGAGAACCACAGGGAACCATGGCTGAGTAGGCCAGTCGGGTACTACCAAAATACCTGACACGGAGTCTAGTTGTATTTTCCGCAAGACCCGACTGATGAGGCAGAAGGGGGGAAATGCATAGAAAAACAATTCTTCCCAATGCAGCGAGATTGCGTCCATCGCTACTGCCCCAGGGTCTGGTTCCCATGCAACATATGTTGGCAACTGGTGATTAAGCCTAGATGCGAATAGATCGATATCTGGTGTTCCATACCGAGCTACAATATCAGCAAACACTTTGTGGTCCAACATCCATTCGGTGTTGACATTGAATTTTTGTGACCTGGTGTCTGCCACTGTATTGAGTTTACCTGGAAGGTAAATAGCTGATATCCAAATATTTCTGTCGATACACCATTGCCAAATCGTGCTAACCAGATTATCACAAGATATTGACTTAATTCCACCCATATGATTAATATACGCCACCACGGTGGTATTATCAATTTGTAAGCGAACATGCAGATGGTGCATGTTCGAGCAGTAAGCCCTTAGTCCATAGAACGCAACCAACATCTCTAAATAATTAATACCACAACCTCCAGTTGTGGTGGCAGATGGGATGCACATGAGTAAAGATGACTCATGTGCATCCCATCTGCCACCACAACTGGAGATGGTATTAGTAGCACCCCAACCGTGAGCGCTGGCATGTTTGTAACACAACTGAAGGCCTGCTGATAACAATGGGATTAGAACAATGATGAATGTATAGCATCCACCATTGTAACTCCAAAATTGCTTTAGCTGGTAGCTGCATTGGCCTGTCAAAATGACCAGCATGATGTTTTAGTGCTTGCACCTTTGCTCTCTGTAAATTTTGGTAATGCAAAGGTCCAAACTGTGTGGCTGGAAAAGCAGCCACAAGCTTACCAATCACCCTTGCTACTTGTCAAATGGATGGTTGACTGATGACAACAAGACTGTTACAAGCCTCCATCAAGTCTGCTGCCTTGCGCCTTGGCAAAGTCACAGACATGTGAACCGAGTCAATAGTGAACCCTAAGTAATCCATTGTCGTAGAAGGCGTCAACTTAGATTTATCTGGATGGATGATGAACCCCAGTTTCTCAAACAAGAGCTTGGTAGCTGATACAGCTGATTTAGCTAAATCCAGGGTCTTTCCCACAATTAAGATATCATCCAGTTATGCCATGACAATATGTTTCTGTTTTCGGAGAAACGCCAGGGCAGGTTTTAATAATTTAGTAAATAATCTGGGGTCTAATGTTAATCTATTAGGCAACGCTTTATACTGCCAGAGCTGCCCCATCCAGTTAAATTTCAGATATCGGCGGCGATCCTTCTGTATAGGCACCGAATAGTTTGCATCTTTTAAATCGGTGCAAGCCATGAAGTATCCTTCGGAAACCAATTGTTTGGCAGTAACAAAGGTTTCCATTTTGAAGTGAGTATACTGCACAAACGTATTCAGCTGTGTCAAATCGATGATGATGCGGCATCCACCATCTTTTTTGTTTTTTGTAAAAATATTAGACACAAATTCTAGAGATTCGTGTTGGGATTTCTCAATTACACCTTTAGCATGTAACCTCAACAGCTCTGCATGAACAACCAATTTCGGCTAGGTGCATGCTGAACCGGAGGAAGAAATTTATGAATGAATTCAATTTTGTATCCCTGGATACTGTGCAGTATAAAAGGATCAGAAGTTATTGCACTCCATGCCCTCCAAAATAAGTTTAACCTACCCCCAATTTGTGTTGAACTTACACACCCTATGTTCCGGAAAGAACCAGACCCACCTACCTCCATAGTTACCAGTGGAGTAGTGTTCATTTCTTCCGTTTCTGTCTCCTGGGAGGTAGAGAAGCTGGAGTGCGGGTTTGGCGCATTTTCCACAAAGGCCGTTCTGGGCCGTGGTCTAAAAAAGACCTTTGTCCTGTATGTATGGCCTTCGTGCTTTCACCAGCTTCTGGGTACCGTGGTCTGCTGGTGGATGCGTAGGGGTGCTGCCGCCGGAAATTTGAAGTCTTGCCAGTTGACGGTGCCCTTATTAGCCCGACGGCCTTTGCATCCTCATCGAGCTCCTTGACCTGTTTCGACAGGTTACCCCCAAATAGCAGAGTCGGCGGCTGTGTGTTGCTGGTCTTGCACAAACCCGCAAATTTGGGGTTCAGGGCAGGTTACACTCTTTCTGAGGCAATTTATCTCAAACTGTGTATTACAGAGGAGTGCCAGTGCATCTTGCTGTTCCTCCGACATTTCCGTACCGTCAACTGAACGGGCAAACGCCGTTATCCCGGAAGCCAGCAGCTTGAGGATTTTTTGCATTTTCATTTCCTGGGCTCTGATGCCTGCACCGATATATCCCCAGATTGAGTTGTTTACTGCAGGGACATTAAGGGAAACACAGTTCTCAGGTGCTAAATATTTAGCAGTCGTGTCATTCATCACCTGTTCCTGCAGCTGGTTAAAGGAGAGGTAATCAATGCTGGCTGCCAGCTGTGGCTGTAATGGCTGTCCTGTTTGCGCAGGCATCGCAAATTTAGAGACCATGCCGAGCAGCTTCTGTTGTTCCTGCACCCCCAGCACACTAGAAGCATCTTCAGCCAAACCCCTATCTTCGGAGCCAGCCAAGAAGTGACTCCTTATGCTCCCTTCCGAAGAGGGGGAGACATTTTGCAGCCTGTATAAGGTGCTGCCATGGGTGTCCGAGGAGACCCATGGTGACAAGGCCCCGCTTCACGGAGCATGTCACGTTGGAGCATCTGCTCCATCAACCGCTCCATGCAGGATATACACCACGGTCGCTACCCGCAGGCGGTGAATCTAACCGGCCCGACTCGTCCGAGTCTACGGGTCTGTCCGACGTTTGCTTGGCTTTTCCGCCAGTCCGTGGTATCGGTACGGACTGTGTCGGCGCCAGGTCGGAGGCTGCTGACCGCATAGTTAGCGACCCAGGTGCCGCTGGCCGCTGCTGACTGCCCGCATTTCCGCGGTCCTCCGCAGTCAGTTTTGTTGCGGTCCGTTTGGACTTCGCCTTTGACTTGTCCATATGTTCCCCGTTCTGAAAAATAACTCACACAGAACGGAACAAACGACCTCAGATTAGTAAACTTACCTGCAGGTCCTTTTTTAAACCTACCGTTGGAGGAGCAATGCACCTCCCCGCCAGTCGCTGCGCAATGCGTTAGACGATATATGTCGCGCATGCGTGCTGGCGGGGTCTTCACGTAGTCACTCACGTGACTCCGAAGTAAAATAGACTGATCAATTTATTATTGTTTAAACTGAGTCATTGTCATTGCTATCAATTCCACAAGTTTATATGCTCATTATGTATGCTGGTTGTCTCTCATGTTTCCAAATCTTGCATTCAGTTATCCCTATAAAGGAAAATATGTCTAAATCATCCAATTTCCATCTGACTTTCCTATTTAAATATCATAGAGCATTCCCCATTAGAAACAAATTGGTTATATCCCAATTGGCATTCATGCATATGACTCCAAGAATAATTGTCCTACTAAGATTGCCAGTCCTCTATTACTAAATAAGGGAAGTGACTGGTTTGGTATTACTCGCAAATTCTTCAGTCTCTTTTTGCTATTAAGACGTGAAACAAATATCTGGTCTGCAAATGGAAAACATCAAACACATTGGTAAAGCAGCAGCAGATGTATAAAATAATTGTATACCCAGGAGAATCTCTGTAACTTTAAGGAGTATCATTCACCAATAAAAACTTGAAATTTGTGATCTGTGACTAATCTGCCTTTAAAACGTTCCAGTGAGAAAGAAATGACGAGCCATAATGACCTTCCAGGTTGTATGAGGTATATAATTTAAGAAGACGCTCTGCCTGAAAATCTGAAGACTGCTGTTACTAAACTAATCCATACGCCATCTTCAAGTGTTTTAGGCAAGGCATGAAACAGACATTACTCATTGTCTACAGGTGGTATTTCTTCTGTCAGTTTAATAGCAGGTGGTACCATGCAGGGAGAGGACATTTGTACAATAGATCATTTCAGCTGAACAAAAATAGCATGAGCTCATCTCCATTCCATTTTTATGGCACTGCCAGTTACCTGGGTTTCTTCTGTAAACTTTTTTTTATTGAATTCATTCACTTGATTTTATAGTCTGAGATAGTTAACCCCATATGCTCACAGTTAATCAAAAAGGACATGGTGTATGTGTTGAAGATTAATAATATGCTGCACAGGAAAATGGTTACAAACAGTGCAATCTTTGTTAACATTGACAAACAAAGGGTGAAGGCCACACCTGGGCTCAATCTGAACGAATCTCAATTTGCTATCAGTTCACAATGTTGAACCATGTTAGAATGGAAGAGCTAAATCAATAGTTACATGTTAAGCAAATTTTAAGCTACAAACTAAAATGATTAACACACATGTTTAAGGCAGCATGAATAAAATTGCACAGAATGATTAATCCATTGTCAATATATTTAAGGAGCTTGCAAGAGTGATCAGAATCAAGAAGGTAAGTTTCTGAACAATTTCTTCAAATAATGCTCAGAGAGAGGTGAGTTTAGTAAGCTTCTTAAACTGGACAAAGAACACATAAGAAGGCACATTCTACAATACTTAGTATTTTTTTTACCATTGACATTTTTCATTCCACCTGTTAAGGTACTCTTAAGTAGTCTGAGCTGAGTCCCAGCTCTTTATGTCCTAGCCAGTGTTTCTTGAAGGAATGGAGAGTTAATTTCATGTGGCATCTACTGGGTGTACTCTGGGGAAGAGGGAAGACTACCACTGATTAACCTGACTGGTAAATAAATTAATGAAAGGCTCACTTCAAGCGAACATCAAGCATCCAGCTGTTCTTAAAGGGACTGCTACTGGCCATTGTAAGATAGATTAAGAACACCCCCAATTTTTTTCCATCATATTACTGGGTTCTTGAAGTACTATTCCCAATGTGGTCACTCTTCTACTATTTGGGCTTGGTTCTGTATAGGTGCTTCCAGAGTGCTCGGCTCATTCGCAATAGGTGAGATATCAATCAGCACACATTCAGTACAGGCAACTCTTGCATTACACATTAAACTTTGCCTTGCAACATATAGTTTCCAAATCATAGAATCAGGCATGTAAAAGGGTATTCATCAAAGAACAAGAAAATACCAAGAATTGCATCTTAGCAACAGTATAAATTAGTGATAAACTTATGAAATGATGGACAGACTCGAGAGGTAGTTTGATCTTCTAATGCTCCAAATTTGTATGTTCTTTGTTACATGACATGTAATTTTACTGCAGGTTTAAAGCTTGATTATTTCCTCACAACTTGAAAGCTACAATAGAATATAATGTAGCAATATTGATTATGAGCTCTATGCAAAATGCACTTTGTATGATTACAACACCAGTGCATGACATCAACAAATTTCTAGATAAATAGTTTATTCAATTTTTGTTTCTTCACGTAGATTATTGTGCAATCGGGACAATATAGTCAAGGATACTTCAAGAAGTATAATATGGTTGGGCAGAGAGAAGGCAGATGTATAAAAGGGAAATCATGTTTAATATATCTATTAGAATAGTCAGAGGGTTTAAACAGTAGGACAGATGGGAGGAATCAGCAGACTTTTTCTATTTGGATGGTAAAAAATATTCAATGATGTACCTCATTAAAAAGTTACTTTGCAAAATTAGGACTTATGGTTTTAGGAGAAATGTATTCAAATTGATTGAGGAATGAATAATGTAAAACTGAGACTCAGAATTTTTGATTAAATAAATTTTCACATATCTGATGCAAGTAGTGGGGTACTGCAAGAATCAATGCTTGCTCCTTATCCAGTTTTAATCCGTTACAATGAGTTAGGCAATGAGACCTGGGGTAATGCATCCAAGTTTGCTGAAGATACAAGGCTCGATGGGAAAGTAAGCTGCGATGAGAATGCAAAAACGGGTCCTCCACAGCTTACAACAGCTTTGAACGGTTTCTTTTCTGTTTCTTTGAACTGTTTAAAAGTAAAAATTGTCAGACATTTGTTAATCCAATTTTGCAAAATAACTTTTTGACGAGGTGCATCATTCAATATTTTTATAGTATGCAAGTCAGAAATGTGGCCTGCTTGCTCTGTCAGCACTTGACAACCAAGGGCAAAGTGGTGTTGCATTGATGCATTCTATGTTGCATCTGTAGAAATTGGTAAGAATCATTCTGAGGAAACAGCGGAAATAAAGGAGTTGGTGTGCTTTCTCAGACTAGTGTTAGTGTGGTTTGACTAGAACAATTGTTGGTGATATTTACACCTCTCAACCACTTCTACTTCTGCACCATTGAGCATAAACTCAACCCCACTTCTGAGAGGTTGTTGTTTTGACATCAGGTTACTAAGTTCTCTTTCTCCTTCCTGTACAGTCTTGTTATTGTTGCAGACCCATCCACTGTGTCATCTGTAAATTTCTAAATGGAGTTAGAGCAAAATCTGGCTGTATATGCAGTATCATAAGGGGTTGAGAAAGCAGGCTTGTGGGGTGCTGGTGAATTATCGTAGTGGATGTTTTGTCGCCTACTCTTCCTGATTGCTGTCTATAGTTCAGCAAGTCAAAGATCCAGTTACAGAGGGGAGTGCTGAATCCTAGATTTTAGATTAGATTAGATTTTATTTCTTTTTAAAAAAGATTTTATTACTTGTCATTTGAACCTCAGAGAGGCTCAAACGAAACGCCGTTTCCACAGCCATACAAACAAAACAATTCCTACAAGACACACAAACAATTCAATTTACAGAAAACTTCCATCACAGTGAATCTCCTCTTCACTGTGATGGAAGGCAAAGTCTTTTCTCTTAGATCCAGGAATTTGGAGATGAGTTTGGTTGGAATTATGGTGTTGAGGGTGGAACTGTAGTCAATAAACAGGAGTCTGACATAGGTGTCCTGGTTATCCCGATGTTCTAGGGCTGAGTCATGTAGGGACAGGCAGATGCTGCAGACCTGTTACAGCAATAGGCAAATTGCAGTGGATCAAAGCTGAATGGAGAACAAGAGCTGGTGTGCACTACGACCAGCCTCTCAAAGTACTTCATGATGGTGGATGCCAGAGCCAGTGGGCGGTCATTAAAGAAGGCTACCTTATTTTCCTTTGGCACTGGGATGATTATGGTCTTTTTGAAGCAGGTTTGGAACAACAGGTTGGAGTGGGAGAGGTTAAAGATGTCCGCAATACATCTGCTAGCTGGCCCATCTAGATTCCGAGGACACGGCTGAGGACTTCATCCGGTCCAGTTGCTTTCCGCGGGTTCATTCAGGGTAACATGCGGAAAACGGCTGTAATAAAGAGAAATGTTGTACTGCAATGAGAGGAAATGTAATCACCATAGTACCATGAATTTTTGAATTTTTCGCGCAGTGAACTATTGATGCTAATTTTCTGAGACAATACAAGACAGGCATTGCAAGGATACCAGGTGAATCAAAGGCAATGAGAATAATGTGGTAGCATATAGTTGAGGCAGAAGACTGATCGTGACTGATTAGCAGAGCTGGCATAACTATACCATGGTGTGCCATTGGCCCGATTTAATTTTGGTATATATTGGAACTCGAGTTATTCATTGTATTTGCCCATGAGTTGATTGACATAATAGAAAACTATATATTGAAAACTGCAGGTAGCTTTTTGGAATGAGGAATAGAGGGTGATATAGATAAGAGTATAAAGAAAGGAAAGTCAGAATGTTTTTAAAGTAGCAAGAATTTTGTACATGAGCAATGTGATGATTTGGATGTGAACAAATCACTAAAGGTTAGTGTGTAGATATAAAAAAGTGACCAGGAGGGAGTTAGAATACAAAGGGAGGAAATTTCCCTTCAATTGTATGGAATTTTGGTCAAGACCAGGCCTGTTTAACACAGTTTTGACCATTGCATCTCAGGAAACAAATTTACTTTGGAATGCAGTCTAGTCCTAATTCACAAGATGTACACTGGGTTTCAAATAGTTATGAGTCATGTTGGATATACTTATCCTATATTAAGGTCATAGAGTCATAAAGCAATGAAACATGCCCTTCAGCCCACTAGGTCTTCTCTGAATATCCAGTAGCCATTATATCCAATATCCTCATCCCAATTTATTTTTCCGCATATTTCCATTAAACTTCCCCCAGATTCTATCACACAGTTATCATCTACACCTTTTTGTGATTTGGGAGGAATCCAAGGCACCCAGGGAACCCACATGTCACAGCCGGAATGTGCCAACTCATGTAGACAGCCCTGGAGGTCAGGATTTGGATGAGGCACTACCTCTATTGTCTGCAACATTTTGCTGCACTTCAGAGCTGGGGTGAGGTGGTGGGGTGGGTGGTTATCCAATTGAGTTGTTTAAAAGTAGAGAAGGATTTGATGCAATAAATAATTAAGCGTTTTTCCCCAATGGGAGAAACTAGGATGAGAAGGTATAATGTTAAAAATGAGAATTAGGCCATTTAGAAGTGAAACTGAGAATAGTTTTGTTTATGCAAAGTATGTCAGGAACCTGAAAAGTTGCCCTTTAATAACTGTGCTGGGTCAATTAAAATTTTGAGGATAGAAAATAATCATCATCATCGTTGAAAACATCAACGGGCATGGTGCCTTACAATGCTATGTACGACAGTGATCGCAACTTCTACTGAAGTGTGGATGGTCGTTGGCTCACAGGGAGCTCATCCGCCCTTTGACAGGTCTTGTTTTTGGTCCTGCTGGGGGTCCACAGCCCCTTCCTCACCTGACAAACCAGGTGGGGGAGACGGTTTAGTCGCCGACTATCCGACCATGCAGCAGGTAGCATGGGATTACATGATACCCGTGGCGGGGGGATCTCCCTCCGACCTGATCTGTAAATAATAATAAATAAGAAAATAGATTTTTATTGTGATATGATGTCAAGGGATCAAAGACATGTAAAGGGACTAATGGTACAGATCAATCAAAATCTAATTAAACAATGAAACAGGCTCAAGGGGCTAATTAATCTACTTTTATGCCTATGTTGCTAATTTAAATGATGATTTAAATGTATGTGAATATGTTATTTATAATTTTTACTTTAACTTAAAATTAGATTTTCAAATCACTTCTTTCAAGATGCTGAAGAAACTGAGTTGAAGCTTGATATGTTCTCTTCTGAAATGTGTATTTGATCTTGGGTAATACTGGAGGTGAGTATGTGTTAAATCCCTGGTGGGGTATATGTGTCTGACCCTTTGTGGTATCGATTAACCATATGTCTGATCTTTGATGCTGTTGTGATTGATATGAAGATTTAACACTGGCTGTTATCTATTACCATTCCTTACACACCAGGTGAATTTATAACTTCCTTGATTCAGTAATCTGATATCCTGTACAATATTTGATTTTGAAATTGCAAATCCTGCATGATATTTTGCACTGGGAGTTATTCGAATGGATAGAATGGAAAAAGAGACCTCTCCCCCTAGAGCATCTAAACAATAGGAGGTATATTTTCCAACAAAAAGAATAACTTTTGACAGGAAGGGATCTTATTCAATTTTTCTCTGAATTGTAATTAATGACTAGGAGTGACTTTAACAGATATTTGTTGAAACAAAATAAATCTCAGTAGATTTAAAAAAGAACATTAAATGAAAGCAAATGTTCGAACAGACTTTGTTGGGCAGTTAAGACTTTTGACAGGCAGCATTAAAATGTGAAAGAGCAGGTTGTTTTATCAGGGAGCAGCTAAGGAAATAACTCAACTGAGGAACTGGGTGTCACATTGGAGCTATGTTACAGATGTAAAGTGGCCCAATAAGGACCATTTTCATTATCGGATACACTGCGCTGCAAAGGGACCTGAAAGATATCCAAACTGATTTTGGGGTGAGCTATTTATCAGACATTCTTGAAGCTGTCTTCTGCAGGAATTTGCCACACGATGAGCAGGCCCATTGTGGGTAGGATATTGGGTAAAATGTTGCTGGACCCATTGATCAGTTTCTCCTGACTCCATAACACCACTGAGGCCCATCATCAGCATTTCTTGATGCTCTACTCTCCACACATTTATAGTGGTTATTTATGAATAAACTAGCAGACCCGAGTTTTTTTTTAGAGATATGGCCTCAGAAACAGGCCTTTCAGCCCACTGAGTCAACACCAACCATCATACTAATACTGTATTATCTCACTTTCACATCCACTCCTTACACAGGGGCAATTTTGAAGAGGCCAATTAACCTACAAATCCGCACATCTTTGGGATGTGGGTGGAAACCGGAACACCTGTAGGAAACCTACTTGGCCACAGGGAGAATGTGCAAACTCCACACAGACAGCACCCAAGGTCGGGATTGAAACGAGTCTTTGGCGCTGTGAGACAGCTGCTGTGCCACTGTGCCACCCTTTCAAGAAGGGCAGAACTGCCCAGATTATCCTGCTGAGCCCCAAAGTCCTAATTTGGGCTGGCATTGTACCTCTCATTTCAGAAGGCTATTAGGAATACTTCGTGACCATGGTCAATACAAATTTGAAGCCAACATAAATGGATCAAAGTTTCATGCTATAGAAAAATGCTGTCACTTCTGCAATGATGTGTTGTATCTATTCCAGCGCAAACTCACCCAACGCCTCATGCCCCCCTTCCCCACATTCAAATGCAAGCACATGTCAGGAGATATAAGATTCCTATTTGAACGTGGAAGTACCAACCTTGCTGGATGAACCCTATTGGCAATTCCCAGCTGTAATTCTACATGAGACCACATGGAACCCTGCAGTGGAGTGTGAACATGCTGCAGGTTTGAGACCTTTCATCTAAATAGAGAGGATTGCCACAGGAAGACATTAAGAAAATATTTATCATTTTGAAATAATTGAGTTTGTATTAATAGTTTAAAATATTTTAAGTCACTTAAATGTTACTTGTTTATGTACAGTATTTGATATTAGTTTGACATTTGAAATAGTTTTCAAATGTCAGAAATACTACAATCTTTAAAATCTGATACTTGCAGCTTATCTACCTGTCAAAGACTGTTGGAGCTGTTCAATGGGCATTCCTTGATTCATATTCCTCCCCTCATCACTTAATGTCTTGCCACGGAGAAGCATCTTGGTTCAGAGATGGCGATGTTCATGATGATTGTGCTGTGACCAATCCCTAATCTGAAAACTCCTCAGCAAATGAAGTAGTCTATGCCAACAGGGAACTAGACCTCGCCAACATTCATGCCATGAACTGATAAACACCAAGTAACATTCATGCCACAAAAGTGCCAGGTAATGACCATCTCAATAGAGGGAGTTTAATCACCAATATGTGGCATTTAGTGGCATTACCATTGCCAACTCTGACAACATCAATGTCTTGGTGGTTCCAATGAACAGGAATTCAACTGGTTCAGTAACATAACTTTTGTTACAAGAGCAAGTCAGAAGTTGTTATCCTGTACTGAGTGACTTATTTTATGACTCCCTATCTATTAACCAAAATGTACAAGTCAGGTGAATTGTGCAATACTCTCCAATTGCCTGGAGGAGTATATTTCCAATAATACACAAGAAATGTGACAACATCTAGACAAAAGCAGACAGTTTCATCCGCCCCCCCCATTTACCAAGTTAAATATTAATACCCTCATCACAAATGCAGATTGGCGGCAATGCATACCATCTATAAAATGAACAGCGTATGTTAAGAATGCAATGCTGATAGCTCTTCCCAAACCTAGTACCTCCCCATTAAGAAGGACAAGAGCTTCAGAGTCACAGAAACACCACCAATGGATTCCTCTCCAATACATACAACGTCTTGTCTTCAAATTATAATCACCATTCATTCACTGGCACGGAGTCTAAATTCTGGAACTCCCTCCCTAACAACAATGTGGAGTAGGTTAAACAGAAGGACTGCAACTGTTCAAGAAAGTGGATTATCTCCCATCTTCTAAAGGTAGTTAGTGATGGGCAATAAATGGTGGGTTTGCAGTGATGTTCATATGTCCAAAAAACAAACTTTAAAAAAAATCACCATTTTGCATTCAAGTAGCTTTCATACCAGATTGATATTACCAGATCCAGAAAATGGAAGCCTGTAATTGCAAAGCATGCCAATGAGAATGGGAAGCAGGTTCTGGCTTAATGAAGAAAAATACTCAGTGTATAATATCAATCTTTCTTGCAGATGCACTTTCTCTTGATGAAGGAGAATACCTTAGGTGATATTAATATACAATTATCCTGTTCTGAAATGCATTTTGCACACAAACGTCTGATGTCTTTGGACAGGTTTGCATAACTGTGTATAACGCGAAGAATGAACGAGAATCTTCAAAGCATAATGGAGAAGGTAAATCACCCATATAACAAGAACAAATTTGCTGTTACTGCAGTTGGCTCTCTATTTCCTGCCTTATCAATGCAGATGTTTAACCATGATACAGTAGGTGAAGGAAGCTGCGTCACCTTGGAATGCAAAAAAGCACTAATCAACCTTTAATAGAATAAAAACAGAGCAATATCAATTATTTAACTCATGCAACATTTGCTCTAAATCATGCATTACAAGGCTATCACATTCACACAAAGGTGAGATGACAATAAAAAAATTCAAGGTTTCAAATTTCCAATGTAATTTGAACCCCTCAAAAGTGTTAAAGCATTGTAACATACACTTAGCTATTCTGCATGATGCACAATAATTCAGAATAGCGTGTTATCTAGTATCACTGTCAAACTATACAGTCGATGTGGTACATTTACAGTGTTAGTCTTTCTTGATGCATGGTCAGATAGGCCAAATAGACTTCCTCGTAAATAATTATTTACACTAATATGCAAAATGCTGCTGCTTGTTAAGAATTTCAGTGGGCACTGAAGGTGTGCAGTTTCACACATCTGTATCTCTTGCCTGATGGGAGAGGGGTGAAGAGGAAGTGACCGGGTGAGACTCATAAATGATTATGCTGGTGGCCTTGCCGAGGCAGCATGAAGTGCAGATGGAGTCAATGAAAGGGAAGTTGGTTTGCGTCTGGGCTGGTCTGGGCTGCATCACAATTCTCTGCAATTTCTTGCGGTCTTGGATGGAGCTGTTCCCAAACCATGCTGTGATGTATCCCAATGAAATGCTTTCTATGGCACATCTGAATAAATCTCAGGCCCACAAAGGAACACATAACAACATTTGAAGCATATCTACCATGATCTCTCTGGTCCCGGATGTGTTTCTTGGCAGTTTCCATTGTTTAGTTGGCACCAAACACAATTTGCACCAGTGAGGGATGGAATTGAGCACCAGTTTGAATATTGTTATTGGACTCAAGTTTCACATTTAAACTTGCCCTTATCTGCTTGATGACAGTCTTTCAGGCCAGTTGAAAATCATTTAATAAATATCATAAAGCAAGGGTGCAGAATGGACCAGGTGAGTGCCATATTGCTTCCTCATCAGCCTAGCATGTCCCTACTTTAATTGGATGCAGAGTTTTATATTGCTGGAGGAGCATTGTTATATTTAGTCATTGCCTTTTCTGTCTTTCAATTGTCTTTTGTCCAACATCACCTTTGCCAAAACAATGTTGTAATTGCTTTCTCTTCTGTGAGTTTCCGATGAATTAGAATAGCGGTTTAGTTATACCCTTGTTCAAAATGTAGTATCAAGATTCCCCAGGTTGCTACAGATGTAAAAGTAGTAGCCAGTTCAAGCAGGTTTCCAAAGAGACATGGGCAATGGAGCACTTATTGTAATTCATAGGTAGGAAATCAAATCATCCTCTACCTGAGAAGATGGCAACAAAACAATATCCTAACACCCTCCCTCTGTTGCAAAGTTGTTAGAGATAAATTCCCTTTTCAAAAAGGTTACACAGTGAGTTATGAATATCCAAAGCAATATATGGATGTTGCAGCAGCCATATACAAGAAGAACTGGTTCACATAATAATTGATTTTCCCAACACTTCTGTCCTTAGTGTAATTGGGCTGTTTGAGGCTACACAAACTTTATTCTATATGACCAGTTATTTAAGCACTGATGAATATATGACCAGGAAAATGGTGCAGCCACTCACAAAGTACTTATCTGTTTGAATTTACTATGATTGCTTTTGAAAATCTGCAGGAGGTTAACATGTGCCTTTCAGCTGGAGCAGACCTGCACAAGTCTGGTCTTTACTTTAAAGGCAATAGTGGGACAACAGGTAATATGAAAGCAAAAGATTTATGTGCAGCCACAAAATGTAATCCCGAAAGGCACATTTTAAATAAATAGGTTGATTTAAGGAAGTATCCTATCTGCAAAAGGTTTGAAGTTAATCCATATCCCCGAGGTTTCTGTATCAAAAGTAGTTTATCCATTTGCTCAACACGAAACATCATAAAACTGCAAAATCTTCCTTTGTAGTCACACATGTGGTCAACTTTACCCAGTCTTCAGAATGTACAGGGTTCTTTTCAATCACTTTCATCTTGTTATATTTGCTTTTGAAAAATGAACCTTCCCAGGTCACAGGGACCAAGGCAAGAGCAAGAGGGATGATGGCTGTTCCACTCCACTCCATTCGTGATATAGAGCCTAATTTTTCATTATTAGGAAAGGGTACAATAATTTCTAAGGCCATAGCTAACATTTCTTGATTACTAGGCGAGTAATATGAGCTCCAATATAATACACCTTGTTGCTACTTGAAAGAAATTCCTAATGAATGAATGTAGCAAAAAACGTAATACATAGGACATAGAACATAGAACAACACAGCACAAGAGCAGGCCCTTTGGCCCATGAATTCTGTGCTGAACGTAATGCCAAGACCACCTCCCGTCTGCCTGCCCATAATCCATATCCCCTAATTCCCTCCATATCCATATGCCTATCCAAAAGTCTCTTAAATGTTACTATTGTATCTGCCTCACCGCCACCCCTAGCAACACATTCCAGACACTCATCACCCTCGGTGTATAAACTTGCCCTGAACATCCCCTTTAAACTTTGCGCCTCTCATCATAAAGCTATGCCCTCTGGTATTTGTTTTTCCATCCTGGGAAAAAAGGTTCTGGCTATCTACCCAATCTATGCCTCTCATCGTTTTATCGGTTATACAAATATTGTAGGTCTCCCTGCAACTGCTGGCATTCCAGGGAAAACAATCCAAGTATGTTCAGGCTAATCCAGTCCGCATTCTGGTAAATCTCCTCTGCGCACTTTCCAAAGCTTCCACATCCTTCCTACAATGGGACAATCAGAATACTCCAAATGCAGCCTAACCAAAGTCCTGACAAGCTGCACCATGACTTCCTGAATCTTATACTCAATGCCCCGATCAAGCATACCATATGCCTTCTTTACCTGTCTACCTGTGTTGCTTCATCCAGAGACTTATGGACTTGGACTCCATCTGTACATCAATGCTATTGTCATGCCATTAATTGTATATTTTCCCCTTGTATACAACCTCCCAAAGTACAGCACCTCACACTTGCTTGGATTAAACGCTATCTGCCAATTCTCTGCCCATTTCTGTTGCTGAACTATATCCTGCTGTATAGTTTGACAACCTTCCTCTCAGTCTGCGACCCCAGCAACCTTGGTGTCATTTGTAAATTTACTAACCAACCTTGTCTACATTTGCGTCCAATTCATTTATACATATCACACACAGCAGTGGTTCCAGCAGAGATTACTGTGGAACTCCAATGGTCATAGACCTCTAGCCTGAATATTGTCCTTTCATTACAACCCTCTGTTTTCTATCAGTAAGTCAGTTCTGAATCCATATGACCAACTGACTGTTAATTCTGTGCATCTTGATCTTCTGCATCAGCCTACCATGGGGGACTTTATCCAATACCATACATCCACCACACTACCTTCATCAATCATCTTTATCACTTCCTCAAAAAACTTGATCAAGTTAATTAGACAGTCTTTTGTAATATTATTTTGATTTATGAATCAAATTGTAAGATAATAATGAATGTCACATTTTAAGATAATTAGTAAATATATGTTACAGTTTATATGGATGATTATTGTTTCTGCTTAATGAGGGGAGAAAGGTCAGTACGTAAAGAATTAATTTACCAATTACATAGTAAGAATTATTCTTTCCACAAGCTGTCAACCTGTGTTATAATTGGACTACGACTGTTGTATTATGCAAATTCTCAATTAATTTGAGCCTTATTTAGTCTTGGTGGAAATTGTCATGATCTTATACTTGAAAGATTTGAATGCGTTTAAATACGATTCTCTGGACATACACGCTATAAAGAGCCACCTGAGGAAAATTCCTGAGATTTAGTTGACCTAGAATAGTGGTGAAATTAATTCGTAATAACTACACCTGACATATTCAAACAGATATTTCAAATGACCTCATAGTGTTTTTAAGAGAATATAGCAGCTCTTTTCATTTTTTACATTTGTGTTTTTGGATATCTGCCTTGTCTGAGTTGTTTACCTGACAATCGTTGAACATGTGGTTCCTCTGCTCAATTAACTTGTTCTGATGCTCAATTAACTTGATTTCTCACTTCAAAGATAATGCTAGAACTGCTGAGTACCACCAGAGCTTTCTTTTATTTCAGATTTCCAGCGCCTGGAATATATTTTGTTTTTTTCAGCTGTGGTGCCTATTCTCCTTATTGCAAAGAAAGGCTAATTTGGTACTGAAGAAACATGACTTCTACAGAGAAACTGTGAAACTTCTAACAAGATTAAATCATGTGTGTAGATGATGACTTCAGTCATAGAGTGATACAGTGTGGAAACAGGCCCTTTGGCCCAACTTGCCCATACCAGCCAATATGTCCCAGCCACACTAGTCCCACCTGCCCACGTTTGGTCCATATCCCTACAAACCTGTCCTCTCCATTTACCTGTGTAACTGTTTCTTAATGTTGGGAAAGTCCCTGCCTCAACTACCTCCTCTGGCAGCTTGTTCCATACACCCACCACCCTTTGTGTGAAAATATTATTGCTCACATTCCTATTAAATCTTTTACCCCTTCACCTTAAAGGGGCTGTCCCACTGCAGCGACCTAATCTGCGAGTTTAGAAGAGGTTGCCCTCGACTCAAACTTGCAGCATGATCGATACGTGGTTCTAGGAGGTCCTATAAGGTCACTGGAACTCTCCTTCATGCTCGAGGGAAGTTCCCACATACTCGCGGCCTCAGCTAGGAACATTTTTCAGCATGTTGAAAAATTTTCCGCGGGTAAAAATTGGTCGGCATGGTTCTTTTTAACTCGTAGTGCAGTGGAGTGGGGTCGCTATGTAGTTACAGGCAGTCGAGGGCAGCCGTGGGCAATCTTCTTCACTGACCGGGCATTTTAATTGGCTCATTGGAGTTTTCAGGACCAAGGTAAAATGCCCGCTAAACTTTATTAAACGTTGTCTGACTTCTTAAAAGTGCCTCCACTCCTTCTCCCCCCTTTTCTCTCCCCTTCTCTCCCCTTCTCTCTCCTTCTCTCCCCTTCTCCCCTTCTCTCCTCCCCCCCCCCCCCCACCCTTGCCGTACACTGTGCAGGTGACTTTTAACTTCCTCTTCATCGCAGGTGTGACTTTCAGACAGCGCTCCCCCACTTTCCCTGGCCCCCACCTTTGCGATGTGTTTGTGTGTGTGTGTGCAGTCGGTCGATCCAACTCGCGGTTTCATCACTGACAGTCGATCTAGCTCGAGGTTTTCCAGGCGAGTCCCCCTCGAACTTGAAGGTCGAAGACACTCTATTGAACTCGCGGATTAGGACCCCGCAGTGGGACAGCCCCTTAAATCTTCTCTGTATCCTTTCCAGCTTGACAACAGATTTCCTACAACATGGTGCCCAGCACTGAACACAATACTCTAAATGAGGCCTCACCAATGTCTAATACAACTGCAACATGACCTCCCAACTTCTATACTTAATATTCTGACTGATGAAGGCCAATGTACCAAATGCCTTTTTGACCACACTATCTACCCGTGACTCCACCTTCATGGAACCATGCACCTGCACTCCCAAACCCCTCTGCTCTGCAACAACCCCCCCCGCCCCACCCCCAGACTTAGACTTCCCAAAATGCTACATCCCTCATTTCTGTATTAAATTCCATCAACCATTCCTCGGCCCACCTGGCCAATCGATCAAGATCCTGCTGCAGTTTTTCACAACCATCTTCATTATCTGCAAAATCACCCACTTTTGTATCATCAGCAAACTCGCTACTCTTGCCGTGTAGATTCTCATCCAAATCATTGATGTAGATGACAAACCGTAACGGGCCCAGCACTGAACCCTGAGGCACACCACTAGTCACATGATAAGAAATTGTTCTTCTTTTTGATTATTTTCTGCAATAACTTGGCAAAATTATCGTGTTTAATGTCGGGCAGATTTCGTTTCCAAACATCTTATGGGCTAGATCAACCTGATGCAGCCACTAGGGATACCTATACAACCACTAGGGATACTATGTTGTACCCTTCCTCAGGCTCAGTGCATCCCTGACCACTGCAAATGCTTTGGCAAATGTGAATGTTCAACATCAGATGGATGCCAGATGCTAATGTATCTGACTTCACTCTAAACTACTAGACTCACCATTGTGCCCACTAGCAGAACGCTAACATGCTGAACAGATTTACTGGATGTGAAGTGCATTTACTCAGGGCTGGGTGACACCACCACTTGAGCGGGTAACGAAGACTGTGGAAAAAGGTGAATATTTGAGTTATTGTATTTTTTCTTAATGTCTAAATTATTTTCTAGTGTTTTAAAATATTTTAAATCTTTTAAATAATTGTTCAATGATAATGTTTAAATAGTCTGGTAAATTTCTCCAAAGAAATTTGATAAGTTGAAATAATGCCATAAGATCTTTTATCCTTTACAGGAGAACAGAAGGAGACATGCTTTACAGTCTCATTTGAAAGACTAATCTTTCTGGTAATAAACTTGATAATCCCCAGAAACTCCAGGGGCCTGATATTAGAAGAGAATTGAAAGCCATGCCTGGTGTTCATAGCTAGTTAATTGGTAGGAATTATGTTTTACTATTTTATTCTTGCATATGTAAACTGTTATTTGTAAACTGTGTTCATAAGGCATAAAGGTATTGCATAAGGAAGAGTGAGTGCCAGAAATGAATAAATCAAAACAGCTTTTCACGATGAGTTTAAAAAACATAACAGAAATAAGAATGATTTAAGGAATATTTTATTTTTGAGTTTTGAAGCACTATATTTTTGTGAGTCTTGAGGAAATTATGGCATTAAACATAGAAAATAGGTGCAAGAGGAGGCCATTTGGCCCATCGAGCCAGCACCGCCATTCATTGTGATCATGGCTGATCGTCCCCAATCAATAACCCGTGCCTGCCTTCTCCCCTGGAAGCCTGGATCACCTCAGCGCAGAGGGAGAACAAGGAGGGAAGAGACAGAGACTTTAAGACTTTTGCCTCCATCACAGTGAGGACGTGCCTGGTGAACTCACTGTGGTGGATGTTAATTTGTGTTTATTGTGTGTTTTGTTATTTATTATTATATGTATGACTGCAGGCAACGAAATTTCGTTCAGACCGAAAGGTCTGAATGACAAATAAAGGAATCTCTAATCTCTAATCTCCCCATATCCCTTGACTCCACTAGCCCCTAGAGCTCTATCTAACTCTCTCTTAAATCCATCCAGCGATTTGGCCTCCACTGCCCTCTGTGGCAGGGAATTCCACAAATTCACAACTCTCTGGGTGAAAAAGTTTTTTCTCACCTCAGTCTTAAATGGCCTCCCCTTTATTCTAAGACTGTGGCCCCTGGTTCTGGACTCGCCCAACGTTGGGAAATTTTTTCCTGCATCTAGCTTGTCCAGTCCTTTTATAATTTTATATGTTTCTATAAGACCCCCCCCTTGTCCTTCTAAACTCCAGTGAATACAAGCCTAGTCTTTTCAATCTTTCCTCATATGACAGTCCCGCCATCCCAGGGATCAATCTCGTGAACCTATGCTGCACTGCCTCAATCACATTTCCTTCCTCAAATTAGGAGACCAAAACTGTACACAATACTCCAAATATGGTCTTACCAGAGCCCTATACAACTGCAGAAGAATTCTTGCATCATTCCCCGCAAATCATGGATCACTGAACCATTGAAGTGACAGAGTGGAAAAAAATCATTAAATTGTCATTATGTGTAATATTTTATAATATTTTTTGTCCATATAGAAACTGCAGGAATTCTGTTTTTCCTTATGTCAAGGGGATTGAAGAAAATAGGCTACCAATTGTTTAACAGGACAGCCACAAGATAATTGAGTTAACCTCCTGGATACAATGCAGAAAATTGGAAAATCTGAGAACATTTGTACATTCAGCCTCATCTTGATGTACACAAAACTTCTAAAGCCGTTTCATCATGGCAATTTACTTTAAGGTATACAGTGCTCACTGTCTATACACTTTCTCGCATCCACACCTGCCCTTATACCACTGGCTCTCACTCTTCCTTAAGCAATATCTTGGCCCTCCCCGCTATTCATCCTCAAAAAGTAATCTCTATCCATCGGTTAATGCATGCCATTATTCCCACTCATAGCTCTCTACTTTCCTTCCTAAAAGGGGATAGAAGTCAAATGAAGAATGAGACAAGAACGGGATTGCACTTCCAGCCGTTGCACAGCTTGTATTTGTCGAGTAATCGGAATTGAAAATCGGGAAAGCCTAGGTGCACTTGGCTATAGGATTTGGGGGAATGTGAGCCTCCCAAATATGCGCTGATCAAATTAAATATCAGACAGCCACATGCCGTACAACACTTACTCAGCAAGCGAAATACGATCATGTACATGAGTTCAAACACTCTCACCATGACAAAACCCATTCAAATCTTTTACCTCCTGCAGTGGTCCAAGTTGCAGACAAAGATAAGTCCTTGAAGGAACCATTCCCTTTGAACGCACTTTGACACAGGACTCACGCAGATCGTGAACTAGCTCAGATATGCACACTTCAGTGGGACCAGACATATCGGAAGTGTGTTTATGCACTGAATTTATATATGTAGTGTAGCAAAGCAAAATATTCCGAGGTGATTGACATGCACATGATCACACTGGTTTTGATACTGACCCACATCAGGAGATGTTAGCAGAAGAACAATTGTTTAGTCGAAGCTCGTTTTAAAGAGAATGATTTGCCCTTCCTCTCCTCTCCTCAAGCTTCTACCCCCCCCTCCACAATAACCCGACCCAAAACATCACCTATACATGTTCTCCAGAGATGCTGCCTGACCCGCTGAGTTACTCCTGCACTTTGTGTCCTTTTGTGTAATCCAGCATATGCAGTTCCTTGTTTCTACATGCTGAGAGATTGAGCTCCGTCATTATTGACTTGTTCAACAAAGCTTACAAGAAGATAGGTCTTCGCCACCTCATCCATAAGGCAAAGGTCCTCTGTTAGTCAGCCTTCTGTGCTTTATTCCCTAATAATAAAGATATTCAGTGAGAATCAAGACAATATGGATCACGTCTCATTTCTCATGAGCCATATTACCGAAAAGGTGGACAATGATGAAGTTCACCATGGTTGACAGACCATCTGCTCAATTGATGAAAAAGATATTTTGAAGATCAAAAACTGGTCTAAAACCCATGATCTACAGAGCAGTAGCGATCCCTGCCCTGCTATACACGTCTGAGATTGGGACTACTTACTATAGGCCTCAAGGCAATGGAGAGACATTATCAATATTGTCCATCTAAAGCCTTCCAAATCCTCTGGAAGAACAATAGGCAGATGTCAGTGTCCTCTCTTGAAAGAAAGTCATCCTTGATTAAGAATAAGGTAGTTGAATGGAACTTAGTGTGCGGTAAGACAAAGGCAGATGTTTTTTGAATAAATGAAGGGGGTTAAATGGAGGAACTGAGTGAAATCCAGGTTAGCCGGGAAGTGGTGTTAGGTAAATTGAATGGATTAAAGGCCGATAAATCCCCAGGGCCAGATAAATTGCATCCCAGAGTACTTAAGGAAGTAGTCGCAGAAATAGTGGATGCATTAGTGATAATTTTTCAAAACTCTTTAGATTCTGGAGTAGTTCCTGAGGACTGGAGGATAGCTAATGTAACCCCACTTTTTAAAAAGGGAGGGAGAGAGAAAACGGGGAATTTCAGACCAGTTAGTGGGGATTTTCTCATCTCAGTCCTAAAAGATTTCCCCATTATATTTAAACTGTGACCCCTTGTTCTGGACTTCCCCAACATCAGGAACAATCTTCCTGCATCTAGCCTGTCCAAACCCTTAAGGATTTTGTACGTTTCTATAAGATCCCCCAATCGTCTAAATTCTAGCGAGTACAAGCCGAGTCTATCCAGTCTTTCTTTATATGAAATGCCTGACATCCCAGGAATCAGTCTGTTGAACCTTCTCTGTACTCCCTCTATGGCAAGAATGTCCTTCCTCAGATTAGGAGACCAAAACTGTACGCAATACTCCAGGTGTGGTCTCATCAAGACCCTGTACAACTGCAGTAGAACATCCCTGCTCCTATACTCAAATCCTTTTGCTATGAATGCTAACATACCATTTGCTTTCTTCACTGCCTGCTGCACCTGCATGCCTGCTTTCAATGACTGGTGTACCATGAAAGGTCTCGTTGAATCTCCCCTTTTCCTAATCGGCCACCATTCGGGTAATAGTCTACTTTCCTGTTTTTGCCACCAAAGTGGATAACCTCACATTTATCCACATTATACTGCATCTGCCATGCATTTGCCCACTCACCCAGCCTATCCAGGTCATCTTGCAGCCTCCTAGCATCCTCCTCACAGCTAACACTGCCCCCCAGCTTCGTGTCATCCGCAAACTTGGAGATGTTGCATACAATTCCCTCATCCAAATCATTAATATATATTGTAAATAGCTGGGGTCCCAGCACTGAGCCTTGCGGTACCCCACTAGTCACTGTCTTCCATTCTGAAAAGGACCCGTTAACTCCTACTCTTTGCTTACTGTCTGCCAGCCAGTTCTCTATCCACATCAATACTGAACCCCCAATACCATGTGCTTTAAGTTTGTATACTAATCTCTTATGTGGGACCTTGTCGAAAGCCTTCTGAAAGTCCAGATATAACATATCCACTGGTTCTCCCTTATCTACTCTACTAGTTACATCCTCGAAAAATTATATAAAATTCATCAGACATGAATTACCTTTCATAAATCCATGCTGACTTTGTCCAATGATTTCACCACTTTCCAAATGTGCTGCGATCCATCTTTAATAACTGACTCTAGCAGTTTCCTCACTACCGATGTTAGACTAACTGGTCTGTAATTCCCCGTTTTCTCTCTCCCTCCCTTTTTAAAAAGTGGGGTTACATTAGCTACCCTCTACCCTCCAATCCTCAGGAACTACTCCAGAATCTAAAGAGTTTTGAAAAATTATCAGTAATGCATCCACTATTTCTGGGGCTACTTCCTTAAGTACTCTGGGATGCAGCCTATCTGGCCCTGGGGATTTATCGCCCTTTAATCCATTCAATTTACCTAACACCACTTCCGGCTAACCTGGATTTCACTCAGTTCCTCCATCTCATTTGACCCCCAGTCCCCTGCTATTTCCGGCAGATTAATTAAGTCTTCCTAAGTGAAGACAGAACCAAAGTAGTTATTCAATTGGTCTGCCATGTCCTTGTTCCCCATGATCAATTCACCTGTTTCTGACTGCAAGGGACCTACATTTGTTTTACGTAATCTTTTTCTCTTCACATATCTATAAAAACTTTTGCAGTCAGTTTTCTTTCATAATCTATTTTCCCTTTCCTAATTAAGCCCTTTGTCCTCCTCTGCTTGACTCTGAATTTCTCCCAGTCCTCTGGTAGGCTGCTTTTTCTGGCTAATTTGTATGCTTCATCTTTTGTTTTTGATACTATCCCTGATTTCCCTTGTTATCCACGGATGCACTACCTTCCCTGATTTATTCTTTTGCCAAACTGGGATGAACAATTGTTGTAGTTCATCCATGCAGCCTTTAAATGCCTTCCATTGCATATCAACCGTCAACCCTTTAAGAATCAATTGCCAGTCTATCTTGGCCAATTCACATCTCATACCCTCAAAGTTACCTTTCTTTAAGATCAGAACCCTTGTTTCTGAATTAATTATGTCACTCTACATCCTAATGAATAATTATGTCACTCTCCATCCTAATGTTTGGGTGGGTTGGGTTGAAGTGAAAAGGCACTGCCTTCAAATGGTTGTTTGGGGGGGTTGGGTTGAAGTGAAAAGGCACTGCCTGCAAATGGTTATTTGGGGGGGTTGGGTTGAAGTGAAAAGGCACTGCCTTCAAATGGTTGTTTGGGGGGGTTGGGTTGAAGTGAAAAGGCACTGCCTGCAAATGGTTGTTTGGGGGGAAAGTCCAGATATAACATCCACTGGTTCTCCCTTATCCACTCTCCTAGTTACATCCTCCAAAAATTCTATAAGATTCGTCAGACATGATTTACCTTTCATAAATCCATGCTGACTTTGTCCAATTATTTCACCACTTTCCAAATGTGCTGCTATCCCATCTTTAATAACTGACTCTAGCAGTTTCCCCACTACCGATGTTAGACTAACTGGTCTGTAATTCCCCGTTTTCTCTCTCCCTCCCTTTTTAAAAAGTGGGGTTACATTAGCTACCCTCTACCCGCCAATCCTTAGGAACTACTCCAGAATCTAAAGAGTTTTGAAAAATTATCACTAATGCATCCACTATTTCTGGGGCTACTTCCTTAAGTACTCTGGGATGCAGCCTATCTGGCCCTGGGGATTTATCGCCCTTTAATCCATTCAATTTACCTAACACCACTTCCCGGCTAACCTGGATTTCACTCAGTTCCTCCATCTCATTTGACCCCCGGTCCCCTGCTATTTCCGGCAGATTAATTAAGTCTTCCTTAGTGAAGACAGAACCAAAGTAGTTATTCAATTGGTCTGCCATGTCCTTGTTCCCCATGATCAATTCACCTGTTTCTGACTGCAAGGGACCTACATTTATTTTAACTAATCTTTTTCTCTTCACATATCTATAAAAACCTTTGCAGTCAGTTTTTATGTTCCCGACCAGTTTTCTTTCATAATCTATTTTCCCTTTCCTAATTAAGCCCTTTGTCCTCCTCTGCTGGACTCTGAATTTCTCCCAGTCCTCTGGTAGGCTGCTTTTTCTGACTAATTTGTATGCTTCATCTTTTGTTTTGATACTATCCCTGATTTCCCTTGTTATCCACGGATGCACTACCTTCCCTGATTTATTCTTTTGCCAAACTGGGATGAACAATTGTTGTAGTTCATCCATGCAGAATTTAAATGCCTTCCATTGCATATCCACCATCAACCCTGTAAGAATCAATTGGCAGTCTATCTTGGCCAATACACGTCTCATACCCTCAAAGTTACCTTTCTTTAAGTTCAGAACCCTTGTTTCTGAATTAATTGTGTCACTCTCCATCCTAATGAATAATTATGTCACTCTCCATCCTAATGTTTGGGGGGGTTTGGGTTGAGGTGAAAAGGCACTGCCTGCAAATGGTTGTTTGGGGGGGTTGGGTTGAAGTGAAAAGGCACTGCCTGCAAAGGGTTGTTTGGTGGGGGGTTGGGTTGAAGTGAAAAGGCACTGCCTGCAAATGGTTGTTTGGGGGGGTTGGGTTGAAGTGAAAAGGCACTGCCTGCAAATGGTTGTTTGTCTAAACTTGACAACTTCCTGTTTGCACTATATTGATTTTAGATAAAACGCTACCACTTACGGCTGTGATTTTTTGCCATCTTACTCAGTTCCCCTCCGCTCATCAGGTGCAGAGGATTATTCCCATCAATGAAAAACAAAAGTGTTATTAGTGTTTAAAAAATGTTGAGAATCTCTCTCCTGTCAATCACGCCATGAAGCCCACACCTTTTCCGGTGGGGGGAGGGATTATAAAACCCAGAAGTGTGGGTGTGGCTCAGTCTCTGCATGATGGGGAGGGAGAGGTCACGACTCTGTCTGAGCTGTGAATCAACTGAACACACTGAATGTCTACTGAACTGTGAGTGTGGTGTTTTGCATGGTTTTATGGTGGTTTTTATGGTGGTTTCACCCTGCTTTAAATAGTATGAAACTGCATTTGAATGTGGTGGCCTTGCACGAAATGGTATGAAACTGCATTTCAATGTTGTGTTGTTGCACCCTGCATGAAATGGTATGAAACTGCATTTGAATTTGGTGGCCTTGCACCCTCCTTGAAATGGTATGAAACTGCACTTGAATTTGGTGACCTTGCACCCTGCTAGAAGTGGTATGAAACTGCACTTGAATTTGGTGGCCTTGCACCCTGCTTGAAGTGGTTGGAAACTGCACTTGAATTCGGTGGCCTTGCACCCTGCTTGAAGTGGTAGGAAACTGAAACCTGAATTTGGTGGGCTTGCACCCTGCTCGAAGAGGTAAGAAACTGCACTTGAATTTGGTGGCCTTGCACCCTGCTTGAATTGGTAGGAAAATGGATTTGAATTTGGTGGCCTTGCACTCTGCTTGAAATGGAATTTCAAGGAATAGCCGTGAGTCAACTGCCAGCCCACCAGCCGTGAGTGAGCTGCCAGCACATCAGGCTTGAGGGACTGAGCTGCCACCCCAAGAATCCATTTGGCCCACAATGTCCATACTAGTCCACTGGAGACCAGTAGTCCCTGCAGCCAACAACACCCATACCAGCGCTCCAGAAAGCCCCCCCCCCCCACTGGCTACCAATATTGTAATTGGTGGAGAGGTGAAATATTGCATCGGGGGACAAGCCCTCCCGTGTGAACATGGGACCCAACGGGTCCCACTTAGTCTAGTATCTCTCTAAACCTTTATTTATCTCTTTAAACCTTTCTTATCCGTGTACCTGTCCAAATGTATTTTAAGTGTTGTTATAGTACCTGGCTCAACTACCCCTCTTGCCACTCGTTCCATATACCCACCACCCTGAGTCTCTGCCACCTGCACATAAGACACGCCTAAATAATTTTCCTGCTTGTCATATCGATGCAAGAACTGCAGCTGTGGTGGAGGAGCTTGGCAAGAGAACCATTTAACGTGAGAAGATAAATCCTCAGCAACATAGCCTTTAACATCAGTTGTACCCAGTCCAGTTAATTATCTAAGATAGACACAAAAAGCTGGAGTAACTCAGTGGGTCAGACAGCATCTCTGGAGAAAAGGAATAGGTGATGTTTAGAGTCGAGACTCTTCTTCAGACTAATTCTTCAATTAATTATTTACTGATATCAAGTAGAGTGAACTGACAAAGTTGAAATCTGGTTGGATAACTTCGAGGAGATTGTGAAGAATTATTCAGCTTTCTCTGGCTGACGGTTTTCAGAAGACCCAGCCACTCATGCTAGATTCCATCATGGATGAGGATGGGATCTGTCTGAAACCTTCTGTTGACTCATTGTCTAACATCATTCATGACTGGATGTGACGGTTTAATCTGATCTGTTGAAATCACTTGCTTTGCTTCTGCAGTTTAGTATGTATGTGGTACTGCGTAATAAAGAACAGAAATGCGCTAATCACCTAATATTTAGGACGTACAATTTTGCTGCTGAAACACTCGTCCACATTCACTGAACCACTGGTCTGCTGGCTTGACGGCAATGGCTGAATGGGCGAGGGAGTTGAAAATTGTTGTTTTACAGTTCCAGTAGAATTGAGGGCGTGGATCCACGAAGTTGGACATAATAGGAATGGGATGGGAGGAAGAGATAAATAACTGAGAAATGGGGTAGCTACGTGCCAATCTATTGTAAACGGCACTGGGTTCTCAGCAATCCCATCGAGGGAGAATCAATGGTGTCATGAATATTTCAGAAATGGGGTTTTCAGTCAGAAGGGGCAGCAATGAGATTTTTAAAACTGGATGTATAATTTTAATGGCTAACTGTTAGAATTAACAGAAATAGACTGTTTATACTGCTTTTGCAGTTCTATTGCATTTCTCTTTGCAAATTATTATCAGTTTATGTACAAGGCATTCACTTGAATGCAAAGCTAAATAAATGCAACTTAGAATATTAAAATATTAGTTTAGATAAACATTCCAGCCTTTCATCATAGACTGGAACTCATACAGTCTACTTAATGTTTTTTCTGAGTGGCAGCTGCACTTGTTATCCTGATTTTTTTTTTTAACGTAAAGCGTTGCACTGAGAGGAAGCACAAAACATCCCCGTCAGCCAGCCACATACCATCTCAGGACACCTCCTGGGCTCAGCATGAAACTGGCAGTAAAGAATCTCAAGCTACTGATATGTGTTATCCGTAACCTGGGAAGATACTAATTATTAACAGACCTTTCCCACCTCATGTGTATGAATGATGGTCTGTTGGCGTGTGACCTTGCCTGGCCATCACTGTGCTGTGTCCAGACTTCCATGGAGAGCTGTGTAATGTCTGGAGTGCTGGGAAATACTTCAGTCAAGATGAAGAAATCGCATTTAGTAATCAAACCTGTTTCTTCTGAGCATATATGGCATATTATTGGCTCATAAAATGACTCGCTAGCAATCCTTAAAGTGATAGAATGGAAATTTGAGCTGTAAAATATTACCCCTGCCCACCATCTGCAGGATCTTGTTAATTTAATTTATTTCTGATGGTTTTAATAAGGGGAAAAAATCATTGAAATATGAATGTAAGGAATAATTAGGAACAATGATCAACATTGGATACAGTAAGGCAATTTATTTATACAATATTCTATGTCATCAATTGACTTATCAGGCTTGAAATTATGATTGGCAATTTTAATAAATACTAGACCAAGTACGGACCCGTTGGGCCCGTTCCCCCAACGCAATATTCCACCACTCATCCATGGCCCTCAACTGCGCGGGCGCGGCTGACGTTTTTAAAGTTTAAAATCGCAATAACTTGTAAAATATAAGATCAATGTGAATGCATCTCACTCTCCCTCTTCAGTCCCCTATTCCCCTCCTCCATTATCCTCCCTCTCCCACCTTCCACCAAACCTCCTCTGCTTCCTCCCCTCACCCCTCCCTCCCCTCCTTTCTCATCCCCCTCCCCTCCTCCATTACCTCGCCATCCCTCTTCCTACCCCTATCTTCCTCCATTCCCCCTCATCACACAGCACTCCCTCCCCCTCCTCTTCGCCCTCCCTCTCCTCCTCCTCTCCCCGCTCCCTCCCTCTCCCCTACCCTCAGTCACTCCCTCTCTCCCTTCCTAACCCCCTCTCCCTCCCTGCTTCCCCACTCCTCACCTCCCCCCTATCCCACCCCCCACAATGAAAATCGCGATGTTTTTTTTCAAGGGGGTTATTTTTCCGTGATTTTTAATGTAAACGGAAACCTTCCCTCTATCCCATCCCTCCCCCACAATGAAAATCGCTGTTTTTTTTTGTAAATAAAATCTCCCCCCAAGAATTTGATTAAAACGGATTTTTTTTTTTTAAATCGTGATTTTTTAATGTAAATGAGTATCGGGTTCACATTGTGACGTCATATGTTGCTAACAGGCAGTGCAGATGAATGTGGATTTTGTCAAAGTGGTTTTTGTAAAGTTTAAAATGTGAATAACTTGTAAAATATACCATCAATTTGAACAAAACTTGATACAACACACCACAGGACAATGGTGAGTAAGGTGGGCCAATAATGTAGCGCTATCATGTACCGTTTTGGCGTAATCCCCTATCCCACTCCCCCATAAACACAATGTTGAAATAACATTAAAAACAATCCACCCCTTATCCCCACTCCCTCCCTCTACTTACAACAATGTAACACATTTCTCATTGCACTGGGAGTCCTGTCATTTGGTGACATTGTAACAGGCAGGGCAAGTGGAATTTGATTTTTTAAAGGTATAAGTGAAATTTTTAAAGTTTAAAATGTGAATAACCTGTAAAATATACCATTAATCTGAACGAAACTTGGCTAATGCACACCACAGGAAAATGGTGAGTAAGGTGGTCCAAAAATTATAGTGCTATCGTGTACCATTTTGCCGTAATTTCAGGATCACACTCATCACAGACACACAGACAGAAATAGAAACAAACAAGAAGAGAGTTTTAGTAATATATACTAGACCAACTGGTCCACCAATGCAACCCATTCCCTAATGCAATATTGCACCACTCATCCAGTCCCCCATGTTCCAGCACCCACCCACAACCCACAACGGTGCAGGTTCATATCCCCAGCACTGCCTCCCCCTCCTCTTGCTTCGAGGACTTTAAAAAATAATGCAATTGCCCCCTTCCTCTCCTGTTGAGCTAAAAACTTGCTGAAAGGGCTGAGTGTTGCTCGATTGCAACTTTGTTGCAAGCTGGGCCAGCAAGGATTTGGATCCCAATAGCAATTTCCCCCTCCCCCTCCTGTTTTGGTAAAATCTTGGTGGAAGGACTGAGTGGTCCTGGATTGCAACTTCATACTGCAAGGATTTAGCTGTAAATTCTTCTTAAACTTGAATTTTTTAACTTAAAAATTATGGATATATAAGATCAATCTGAACGTGAGTAAGGTGGTGCAAAGTTTTTAGCGCTACCTTGTACCGTTTTGGCGTAGATACCATCTCAAAAACACACACACACACACACACACACACACACACACACACACACACACACACACACACACACACACACACACACACACACACACACACACACACACACACACACACACACACACACACACACACACACACACACACACACACACACACACACACACACACACACACACACACACACACACACACACACACACACACACACACACACACACACACACACACACACACACACACACACACACACACACACACACACACACACACACACACACACACACACACACACACACACACACACACACACACACACACACACACACACACACACACACACACACACACACACACACACACACACACACACACACACACACACACACACACACACACACACACACACACACACACACACACACACACACACACACACACACACACACACACACACACCACACACACACACACACACACACACACACACACACACACACACACACACACACACACACACACACACACACACACACACACACACACACACACACACACACACACACACACACACACACACACACACACACACACACACACACACACACACACACACACACACACACACACACACACACACACACACACACACACACACACACACACACACACACACACACACACACACACACACACACACCACACACACACACACACACACACACACACACACACACACACACACACACACACACACACACACACACACACACACACACACACACACACACACACACACACACACACACACACACACACACACACACACACACACACACACACACACACACACACACACACACACACACACACACACACACACACACACACACACACACACACACACACACACACACACACACACACACACACACACACACACACACACACACACACACACACACACACACACACACACACACACACACACACACACACACACACACACACACACACACACACACACACACACACACACACACACACACACACACACACACACACACACACACACACACACACACACACACACACACACACACACACACACACACACACACACACACACACACACACACACACACACACACACACACACACACACACACACCACACACACACACACACACACACCACACACACACACACACACACACACACACACACACACACACACACCACACACACACACCACACACACACACACACACACACACACACACACACACACACACACACACACACACACACACACACACACACACACACACACACACACACACACACACACACACACACACACACACAACACACACACACACACACACACACACACACACACACACACACACCACACACACACACACACACACACACACACACACACACACACACACACACACACACACACACACACACACACACACACACACACACACACACACACACACACACACACACACACACACACACACACACACACACACACACACACACACACACACACACACACACACACACACACACACACACACACACACACACACACACACACACACACACACACACACACACACACACACACACACACACACACACACACACACACACACACACACACACACACACACACACACACACACACACACACACACACACACACACACACACACACACACACACACACACACACACACACACACACACACACACACACACACACACACACACACACACACACACACACACACACACACACACACACACACACACACACACACACACACACACACACACACACACACACACACACACACACACACACACACACACACACACACACACACACACACACACACACACACACACACACACACACACACACACACACACACACACACACACACACACACACACACACACACACACACACACACACACACACACACACACACACACACACACACACACACACACACACACACACACACACACACACACACACACACACACACACACACACACACACACACACACACACACACACACACACACACACACACACACACACACACACACACACACACACACACACACACACACACACACACACACACACACACACACACACACACACACACACACACACACACACACACACACACACACACACACACACACACACACACACACACACACACACACACACACACACACACACACACACACACACACACACACACACACACACACAAGGCAAGACTTTTAATAGTATACTAGACCAAGTGCAGACCCGTTGGGTCTGGTCCCCGAAAGTGCTTGACACCCCGGGGTGTTGTTCCCGAACGTGATTCAGACCCCGGGGTGAAATTCGTCGAAAAAAAGATGGCGTCGTTTTCGGAAAAAATCGGAGAAAATCGACGAAAAAAAGATGGCGTCGTTTTCGGAGAAAATCGGGGAAAAAAAGATGGCGTCATTTTCGGAGAAAATCGGAGACAATCGGAGAAAATCACATGGGGGTGGTGGGGGGGGGGATGGATTTTATTAAAAAACATATCCATAAACAGGACCGAATTTAATCAGGAGTGGCTATTCGTAAAGATAAATGTCATCTCTTTGGAAATGGTAAAAATATGGGCCTTTCCGCGCGCTGTGTGGGCCAGGGGCGGTATCAAAGGCGGCACAGGTCAAGCAGAACGTTGGACGTACGGACGTACAGACGTACAGACGTACAGACGGACGACAGCCAGAGAGTTTTAAAAGTATACTAGACCAAGTGCAGACCCATTGGGTCTGGACACCGAACGTGCGTTTGTGGGGGGGGGAGGGGGGAAGGCTGTGGCGTCACACTAATCACCCCCTTTCCTCCAAAGCACGTAATCCGGCACCCACAAACACACAAACTCATCACACCCCTTGATATTATTTTAATTTTTAAATTTGCTTCTTTTATCCCATCTCCACCCTATCCACTGACGAATAGCCCTCACCTCTCAGATGCGTCTAGAGGTGTTGGGGCAGAGGGAAGATTTAATGTTAGAAAAAAAAATTTGAAGAGGGGGAGGAGGAGGGTCGAGAGGAAGGGGGAGAGAGGAGAGGGGTGGAGAGAGGGAAAGAGAGGATGGGGAGAGAGGTGAAGGGGGGGGTTGGAGCGGGCGTGCATGAGTCGAGTCGCGGGCTGTGAAGAGAGAAGGGCAGAGAGAGAGAGAGAGAGAGAGAGATGGGAGAGACAGAGAGACTGGTATACAAAAAAAAGCTTGAGAAACAGCGGGTGCAGCAGCATCTATTGAGCGAAGGAAATAGGCAAAGCTTTGGGCCGAAGCCCATCCTCAGACTGGTTTTCTACCGAAACGTTGCCTATTTACTTCGATCCATAGATGCTGCTGCACCAGCTGATGATATACAGATTTTTTTTGTGTACCTTTGATTTTCCAGCATCTGTAGTTCCGTCTTAAAGACAGAGAGACTGTTGGCGGGCTGTTTTCCCAACGCGCGTTTGAGGGAGGGGGGGTTGGCTGCGGCATCACACTCACACTAACCACCCCCCAAACTCACACTAACTACCCCAAACACACTTGGGGGGATGGGGTGAGGGGGGAGAGGAAGACGGGGTGGGGAGAGAAGAGGGGAGAGGAAGACGGGGTAGGGAGAGAAGAGGAGAGGGGGAAGGAGGGTGGAGAGGAAGGGGGAGAGAGGAGAGGGGTGGAGAGAGGAAAGAGAGGATGGGGAGAGAGGTGAAGGGGGGGGGGGTTGGAGCGGGCGTGCATGAGTTGAGCCGCGGGCTGTGAAGAGAGAAGGGCAGAGAGAGAGAGAGACTGGTACACAAAAAAAAGCTGGAGAAACACAGTGGGTGCAGCAGCATCTATGGAGCGAAGGAAATAGGCAACGCTTTGGGTCGAAGCCCATCCTCAGAATGGTTTTCTACCGAAACGTTGCATATTTTCTTTGATCCATAGATGCTGCTGAACCCGCTGATGATATACAGTTTTTTTTTGTGTACCTTCGATTTTCCAGCATCTGCAGTTCCGTCTTAAAGACAGAGAGACTGTTGGCAGGCTGTTTTCCCAACGCGCGTTTGCGGGAGGGGGGGGGGCTGCGGCATCCCACTCACACTAACCACCCCCCAAACTCACACTAACCACCCCCAAACACACTCGGGGGGAGGGGGAGGGGGGAGAGGAAGACGGGGTGGGGAGAGAAGAGGGGAGAGGGAGATGGGGTGGGAAGAGAAGAGGAGAGGGGGATGGAGGGGAGAGGGGGAAGAGGAAAGGGGAGAGATTGGGGAGGGAGAGGAGATCAGGGTGGGTGAGAGGGAGGGGGAGGAGAGTTTGGAGTGGGAAAAGAGCGGGGAGGGCAGGAAGGGGGGAGAGGGGGGAGGGATGAGGGGAAGGGGAGAGGAGTAGGGGGAAGAGAGGGAGAGAGGGAGGGGAGGAGAGAGGTGGGGGAGGAAGAGGGGAACAGTGGGGAGTGAGGGGCAGAGGGGTAGCGGGGAGTGGTGCAAGAGAGAGGTGAAGGGGATGGGGGGGAGATGGGGGTGAAGAGGGGTGGTGGAGGGGAAGAGAGGGGGTGGGAGGGGAGGGAGGGGGAGAGGAGAGAGGGGGAAGAGTGAGGAGGGAGAGTTGAAGTAGGAGGGTTAGGGACAGTCCATCTGTTTCCCATTCCCTATCACCCCCAATCCTCTTTCTCTATTGCCACAAACGTGACGACGCCCTTCGACACAGGCTGCGGGGGTGGGGGGGGAGGGGCTGGGGCTGTGGCTGCTGCAAAGGCATATGTAAACGGATTCATTCCGATTGGACATCTGTGAGCATTGTGCATTGTGACATCACACAACGGAATCTTTACTAACATTCTATGGCTGAGCTGTTTTTTTTAACATTTTGAAATGTTTAGTTTGGGGGGGAGAGGTGTTTTATTTTAAAAAGTGTACATAAACACGACCAAATTTAATCAGGATTGTCTATTCGTAAAGATAAACGTAATCTCTTTAGAAACGGTAAAAAATATTGGCGTTTCCGCGTGCTGTGTGGGCCTAGAGCAGTATCAAAGGGGATTTTGTGACACGTCAGGCGGATGGCAGACACAAGTCAGGCAGACCAAGTGCAGACCCGTTGGGTCTGGACACCGAACGTGCGTTTGGGGCGGGGGGCTGTGACGTCACACTAACCACCCGTTGGGTCTGTACCTCCAAAGCAGGGTTGCGGGGTGTGAATCTGGCACCCACAAACACACACACTCATCACACCCCTTGATATTATATTAATATTTTAATTTTCTTCTTTTATTCCATCTCCACCCTATCCACTGACGAATAGCCATCACCTCTCAGGTGCGTCTCGAGTGGGGGGTGGTGCAGAGAGAGAAATTTAATGTTAGAAAAAAAATTGTGAGGTGGGGGAGGACGAGGGTTGAGAGGAAGGGGGGTGAGGAAGGTGGGGAGAGAGGAGGGTGAGAGAGGAGAGGGGTGGAGAGAGAAGAAGAGGATGGGGGAGAGAGGTGAAGGGGGTGGGTTGGAGCAGGCGTGCATGAGTTGAGCCGCGGGCTGTGAAGAGAGAAGGGCAGAGAGAGAGAGAGAGGGGAGAGACAGATAGACTGGTACACACAATAAAACTCGAGAAACACTGCGGGTGCAGCAGCATCTATGGAGTGAAGGAAATAGGCAATGCTTTTGACGGAAACCCATCCTCAGACGGGTTTTTTCACGAAACGTTGTCTATTTCTTTTGATATAGATGCTGCTGCACCCGCTGAGGTTATGAAGCATTTTTTTGTGTACCTTTGATTTTCAAGCATCTGCAGTTCTGTCCTAAAGACAGAGAGACTGTTGGCGGGCTGTTTTCCCAACGCACGTTTGCGGGAGGGGGGGGAGCTGCGGCATCACACTCACACTAACCACCCCCAAACACAGGCAGGGGAGGGGTGGAGAGGAAGACGTGGTGGGGAGAGAAGAGGGAGAGGGAGACGGGGTGGGGAGAGAAGAGGAAAGGGGGAGGGAGGGAAGAGGGGGGAAGAGGAAAGGGGAGAGATTGGGGAGGGAGAGGAGATCAGGGTGGGTGAGAGGGAGGGGGAGGAGAGTGGGGGAGTGGGAGGACAGAGGGGAGGGCAGGAAGGGGGAGAGGGGGGGAGGGGATGAGCGGAAGGGGAGAGGAGTAGGGGGAAGAGAGGGAGAGAGGGAGGGGGAGGGAGAGAGGTGGGGGAGGGAGAGGCGAACAGTGGGGAGTGAGGGGCAGAGGGGTAATGGGGAGTGGTGCAAGAGAGAGGTGAAGGGGGTGGGTGGGAGATGGGGGTGAAGAGGGGTGGTGGAGGGGGAAGAGAGGGTGTGGGAGGGGAGGGAGGGGGAGAGGAGAGAGGGGGAAGAGTGGGGAGGGAGAGTTGAAGTAGGAGGGGTAGGGACAGTCCATCTGTTACCCATTCCCTATCACCCCCAATCCTCTTTCTCTATTGCCACACACGTGACGACGCCCTTCGACACAGGCTGCGGGGGTGGGGGGGGAGGGGCTGGTGCTGTTGCTGCTGCAAAGGCATATGTAAATTGGTTCATTTTGATTGGACATCTTTGAGCATTGGGCATTGTGACATCACAAAACGGAACCTTCATTAACATTCTATTGCTGAGAGCTGTTTTTTTAAAACATTTTGAAATTTCCCCATTCCCTATCACCCCCACACACGTGGCGACGCCTTTCGACACAGGCTGTGGGTTGGGGGGAGGGGCTTGGGCTGTGGTGCTGCAAAGGCATATGTAAACGGATTAATTTTTGATTTTGTCACACATGTCGCAGGGCGTCGCCACGTGTGTGGGGGTGATAGGGAATGGGGACATTTCAAAATGTTAAACAAACAGCTCTCAGCAATAGAATGTAAATGAAGGTTCCGTTTTGTGATGTCACAATGCCCAATGCTGCGGGGGTTGGGGGGGAGGAGCCGGGGCTGGGGCCGCTGCAAAGGCATATGTAAATGGATCCATTCCGATTGGACATCTGTGACCATTGTGCATTGTGACATCACACAACGGAATCTTTACTAACATTCTACGGCTGAGCTGTTTTTTTTAAAAACATTTTGAAATGTTTGGTTTGGGGTGGGGGAGAGGTATTTTATTTTAAAAAGCGTACCAAAACACGACCAAATTTAATCAGGATCGTCTATTCGTAAAGATAAACGTAACCTCTTTAGAAACGGTAAAAAATATCGGCGTTTCCGCGCGGCGCGCGGGCGCGGGGCGGTATCAAAGGCGGGACAAGTCAAGCAGAACGTTGGACGTACAGACGTACAGACGTACAGACCTACAGACGTACAGACGGACGACAGCCAGAGAGTTTTAAAAGTATATAGATAGATAGATATAGATAGATAGATAGATAGATAGATAGATAGATAGATAGATAGATAGATAGATAGATAGATAGATAGATATACATCTTGTTTTGTTCAATGGAGATGTTGATGTATTTGAAGTAGATGACAACTTCCCACGAATCATGATATATTTAGACATGGACTGCCTTCTAGAATTTCTGCCCATATTCCATGAAAGAGTAATTGTTTTATTTTGGCAGTGATTCTAATTCTGCCATGAATGCCTCAAGAGTATTTTCAATTGAAATAAATAAATTATAAATTATTAATTCACAATGAGTAAGACAGCAAAGTAATTTAAGGATCAAAGTTAAATGAAATTACACAGTTATATAGAAACGGGCCCTTCGGCCCACAATTTCGGTGCCGAACATAATTCCAAGGTAAATTAATTTCCCCTGTCTGCCTGTAATCCATATCCCTCCATTTACTGCATATCCAATAGTCACTTAAAAAACACTATTGTATCTGCTTCCACCAAAATCTCTGCAAGCTCGTTCCAATCTCTATGGAAAAACCTTGCCCTGCACATCTCCCATAAACTTTCCTCCTCTAAACTTAAAGATAAACTCTCATATCTTTAACATTTCCATCCTGGGAAAAAAGATCTGACTGTTTACCTTATCTATGCCTGTCACAATTTAATATACTTCTATCAGGACCCCCCCCCCCCCTCAACTTCTGACACTCCAGAGAAAACTATCCAAGTTTGTCCAAACTCTCCTTATATTAAACTCTCTAATCCAGGAAGCTTTCTGATAAACCTTTTTTTGCACCTTCTCTAAGATTTCCACATCCTTCCTTTATTGGGGTGACCAGAACTGTACACAATACTCCAATTGTGGCTTAACCAAAGTTTTATAAAGCTGCAACATGACATCCTGAATCTTATGGCTTGTAAGTAATAATTGAGGTGTATAAAACAAATGTTTAGTTGGATTCCCCCTTCTCCAATGTTATTTTCATTTTAAACATGTTATTTGTTTAATATGCAGAATGATGCAACTATGATGCCCAAGTGTTTTAGATGAAAAAATATACATTTAATAGTTACTTGGAATAAATTCATGTAAATATAAGATACAGCATTAACCTGATCTTTCATTTCCTGGAGATGGATTTGACCCAGTGTAGATATGTATCATTTTAGTTTGTCTGCTGGAAGTGCTTTACATAGGATACTATTTGTTTCTCTGAACCTAGAAGATATACATATAAACTCGAACTGATATTTGGCACAAAATAATCATAAGAATTGCTGGTATGCAAAATAGAAAGCATCACATTGGTATGGTGATGGTGCTTTTCCGAAGCTAGGCAAGAGTAAAGAGATGGTACACAAAAATGCTGGAGATCCATGCTGGAGTAAAGGGATCTTTGGTAAGCTTGGAATTGTGCAGCGTCTGACCCAAATACATTTGTTGGTGTTATAAGCTTCCTGAAATTAGACAGTTTGGCCCTATGTTTGACTTCAAGAGCCATAACAATATTCCTTAGTTATAGCATCAGGTAGTACAAAAGCAGGCCATTTGGCCCATTTACTGCCAAGCTTGAAACATCTATTTACAAAATCATCCTACCATTATTCCCTCCACATTCCCATCAACTTTCCCAGACTGTATCACTTACCTACTAGGCAAGGGAAGAATACTTCATCATGCACCCGCCGTGCCTTATAAATAGTGGGAAAGGTTTAGATTGTAGGGAGGTGGGTCACTCACCTCAAATTACATAGCCTCTGATCTATTCTTGAAGCTGCAGTATGTATATGGCTGTTTCATTACGTTTTGGGTCAATTGTAACCAGGGATATTGGAAAGACTGATAAATTGACTGAATTTTAAGGGGAGAAGGTTAGATTTTCCCTTGCTGGAGATTATTATTACTTAATAATAGTATAATATGGATGTTACTTGTCTTAAAGTTATCCAGGTTTTAATGCTTGTAGACAGGTAGAGTAAAGTGTCAAAGGAGTCAAAAGTATTTAATTGTCATATGTACCGACAATGGTATAATTAAATTCCTTCTTGAATTACTTGACCAGGCCTGCAAACACAATACTTGTAGATAACATATAAGAAACAAAAATAACATTCAATAAATGAATAACCCCAATACTTTTACATAAAACTGACATCCTTAGTGAAACCAAGTCTGGTCCATAGTCCATAACGTAGTTAGTATTTTGTATTGTTCAAGAGGCTGGTGGCTATTGAGAACAAGCTGAAAGTTACAGCTTTCAGACTTGTCTACCTTCTTCCCAATGGTAGGAGTGAAATGAGAGTATTGCCATGGTGGTGTGGGACTTTGATGATCCCAGCAGTATCAGCAAATTATCAAATCATCATATCATCGTTTTATTATCTTTGGATTTGCAAATGGAACTTAACACTATGCAACTCTGAGGAAAAATCTTGACTTCTGACCTTATGATAGATGGTAGGTTTCTCAAATAACACTTGAAGATGAGGATGTGACTTAGGATACTCAAATTTCACTGTACCTTAATTGGTACATGTGACAATTAAATTAAATTTTGAATCTTGAATCTTGAATCTTCTGCAGCAGTGTCCTGGGACTGATATGATTATTACTACCAACTACAGCTATCTCACTATGTGCTAGATGTGGTGCCACCCCCAACCCCACTAATCCTGATTCGCAATGACATAAATACAACTAAGTTTCCTTCAAAAACACAAAATGCTGGAGTAACTCAATTGGTCAGGCAGCATTTCTGGAGAAAAAGAATAGGTGACGTTTTGAACCGTAACCCTTCCTCAGACCAAAAGATAGAGGAGGCCAGAACATAACAGGGCCGGCAACAGAGTCCGTAATGGCCCATTGTTGGCTGGGTAAGATGTGCTAATGACAGAGATCAAGTCTCCTTGATGTTGCATTCGTTCAAGTGCTACCTTAAGGGCCTGTCCCACTTGCATGCGATTGCGTGCGTTTTGGTGCGACCAACCGGAAGAGGAGGTCACGCGAAGTTTGCCCTAAGTTCGCGCGTGAGGTCATTTACGCATATAAAGTGGGGTTGCTGGCTGCTATTCCATGATCATCATGGAAGAGATGCAGACTGCATTGCTGCAACAGAGACTTCTGTTAGCAGCAACCCTCATGCTCACAAATCAGCTGGGCAGGAGGCGGGCCGACTGAATTTGGGCGTCGCACGGCGTCGGGCGTTGATGTCATCACACAATGCCACGCGCTAGGCGTACGCCGTCAAGACACTGCGTACGATCGCAATGTGCCTGCGTGCGTATGCGGGCCGACAGGCCGTTGGCGCGTGAAGATTTCGGTCACTGTAGGAATTTCGGAGCCCCGCGCGATGTCGGGATCAGCCCCGCACAACTCCATACCCCTCCGTGCTTCTAAGTGGGACCGGCCCCGCGTGGCCATACAGTGCCCGTACGCCTCAAGCGACCACGAGGTCGTGTAATTTGCGAGCCAAGGTCGCTTAAGTGGGACAGGCCCTTTAATGTCAAAGACTGTTGCTCCCTGTTCAACCTTTTCAGTCTTGTTTGGATGTAGGCTCTTTTGAGATCTGGATCTGAGTGGTCCTGGTGGAACCTAAACTGAGCAGTCTATTGGTCATGAAGCACAATGTCAATTGTCCATTTTATCACTTTACTGATGACTGAAGAGGAGAATTAATTCAATTTGATTTGTCTTGCTTTTGTAGACTCTATCCGCAGTACTGTGTACAAATTGGTCTCATTTTTAAGGAGGTGAACATCTATTGGAAGTAGTTCAGAGAGGGTTTACTGGACTGACGCCAGGAATAAATTGGTTGTTTTACAAGGAGAAGGTGGATAGGCTAGGCTTCATTATACTGGAAGTTCAAAAGAGTGACAAACAACTTAGTTGAAATGTATACGATCCTAACAGGTCTTGGCAGTGTGAATGCATTAAGAATGAATCTAGAACTAAGAGTTACCGTTTAAAAAAAAGGGTTGGGTATTCTTTCTTCTCGAGTCTCTGGAACTCACTTCCCACAATGGCAGAACTGACAGAGTATTTGAATAGTTTTAAGCTAGAATCTTGAAAAGCAATGTATTAAAGCAATGTAGCTGCTGCTGGCGCCGACGATGGCGGCCACGGTGGACTGCTCCTTGCTGTTTTGTATGTGTTTGTTCATTTGTGTCATCTGTGAAAACCCTACAAAGATTACTTTCACGAGAGAGGTACTCATAAACATCGGACATACGGTACCTCCAAACATCGTTCCGGATTTCTCTCACTCGCTGAATTATTTGGACATACTCGTCGGTGGGGCTGTGGCTGCGTTCAAGGTCGTGAGATGGAGGAGGACCCGTGGGAAGCGCTCTGGAGCACTCACCCGACTCCGGCGACGAGGATCACGCACACCACTCCCGAGCATATTCCTGGCAAACGTACGTTCTCTCAAGAACAAAGTGGACGAACTGCAACTCCTGCATCGGACAAACAAGGACTTCTCTCGAGCCGCTGCCCTGTGTTTCACCGAGACCTGACTTTGTGAGTCGACCCCGGACAACACGCTGCAACTGGCTGGCTTCCAACTTCACAGAGCGGACCGCGAAGTGGAGGCAGCGGGGAAATCAAGAGGCGGTGGAATATGCTTCTATACCAACCAGGACTGGTGCAGCGACATCACGGTACTGTCAAATTTCTGTTCTCCCAACCTAGAATCCCTCTTTATAAACTGCAAACCCTTCTACTCTCCGAGGGAATTTAACTCCTTTATTCTCGCTGGAGTTTACATTCCCCCCAAGCCTGCGTAAGTGAGGCGCAAATGCAACTCGCTGACCAGGTAATGAGGGTAGAGAGTGACTTCCCGGACTCCCTGGTCATTGTTTTGGGGGACTTTAACAAAGCTAACCTTAGCCGTGACCTTCCAAAATACAGACTTCATGTTACCTGCCCATCCAGAGGGGAGAGAATACTCGATCACTGTTATACGGCAATCAAGAACGCATATCGCTCTATTCCCCAGGCGGGTCTGAGTCTCTCTGATCATTGCATAGTTCACCTTATTCCGACCTACAGGCAGAAACTAAAAGCTGCTAAGCCTGTGGTAGAACAACGAAAAGGTGGACAAGCGAGGGCATTGAGAACCTACAATCCTGCTTTGACTGCACGGATTGGAATGTGTTCAGGGAAGCAACCACAAGCCTCGATGAGTATACGGACACTGTATCATCATATGTCAGCTTTTGCGAGGACAGTTGCATTCCAACTAAGACCCGGACATGGTTCAACAACAACAAGTCCTGGTTCACTGCAGAACTCAGGCAGCTCTGACGGTCTAAAGAGGAGGCCTACAGGAGCGGGGATGCAGACCTCTACAGGCAGGCCAAGTACAAGCTGAGAAGAGGAATCAGAGCTGCCAAGGAAAGGTACTCTGTGAAGTTGAGGAGTAAGTTCTCAGCTAGTGACTCTTCTTCAGTTTGGAAGGGCTTGCAAGAAATGACCAGCTACAAGAGGAAAGCCCACCGCTCTTTGGACAATCGTCAGCTGACCAACGACCTGAATGAGTTTTACTGCAGGTGTGAAAATCAGAAACATAACCCTGGTACCCCTCCCCCCCTCCCCAGCCAACACAGCCAGACCCCAGTCTACAAAGAAAGGACCCTGCACCCTCTCCTTCCCATTCACCACTTCACACCTACTTAAGGCAAGACTCCAGTATGAAAAGACTGGACCATTTCACACCCCAACCAACACTTCACACCCACTCACAGCCTGACCTCAGTCAGCAAAGACTGGGCCTTTCTACACCCACCCCCCTCCAATCACCACTTCACACCCAATCATCCACACCCTCTGTGCTGCACAACATCACTTATCCAATATCAACAATAAAAATAGAGGAGGTGGAGAGGCTTTTCAGAGGAGAAAAGAGCCGGAAATCTCCAGGACCTGACAATGTTTCCCCCTCTACTCTTAAGGGCCTGTCCCACCAGCATGCGATTGCATGCGTCTAGTGCGACCAAACGTGGTAGCTTGAGGCGTACGGCCGCGCGGGGCTGGTCCCACTTCGAACCGCGGAGGCGTATGGAGTTGTGCAGGGCTGGTCCCGACATCATACTCACCAATCAGCTGGGCAGGAGGCGGGCCGACTGAATTTGGACGTCCCACGGCGTCGGGCGGTGACGTCATCACGCAACGGCACGCCGGGCGGTGACGTCATCGCGCAACGCTACGCGCTAGGCGTATGACGTCAAGACACTGCGTATGCCGTCAAGACGCTGCGTACGCCCTCAATGCGCCTGCGGGCCGACAGGCCGTTGGCGCACGGAATTTTCAGACAGTGCAGGATTTTCGGAGCCCAGCGCGATGTCGGGACCAGCCCCGCACAACTCCATACGCCTCCGCAGTTTGAAGTGGGACCGGCCCCGTGCGGCCGTACCCCTCAAGCAACGACGTTTGGTCGCGCTAGACGCGTGTAATCGCATACTGGTGGGACAGGCTCTTTAAGCTCTGTGCCAAACTGGCACCGGTCTATACAGACATTTTTAACCAGTCCCTGCAAACATGTACTGTCCCTGCCTGCTTCAAAGTCTCCACTATTGTCCCTGTACCTAAAAAGGCAAGGGTTACTTGTCTTAATGACTACAGGCCTGTCGCACTGACCTCTGAGGTCATGAAGACACTCGAAAGGCTTGTGCTGGCCAAGCTGAAAAATATCACAAACTCGCTGCTGGACCCTCTGCAGTTTGCATATCGGGCCAATAGATGTGTGGATGATGCAGTCAACCTGGGCCTGCACTTCATCCTACAGCACCTAGACCACTATGCGAGGATCCTGTTTGTTGATTTTAGCTCTGCATTCGACACCATTGTGCCAGAGCTACTACACTCCAAACTTTCCGAGTTGACTGTGCCTGAACCCCTCTGTCAGTGGATCACCAACTTCCTGACAGACAGGAAGCAGCATGTGAGGCTGGGAAAGCACATCTCGGACCCGCAAACACTCAGCATAGGAGCACCGCAAGGCTGCGTACTCTCTCCTCTCCTCTACTCTCTCTACACCAACGACTGCACCTCCACAGACACCTCTGTCAAGCTTCTCAAGTTTGCGGACGACACAACCCTGATTGGACTGATCCAGGATGGGGAGGAATCTGCCTACAGACAGGAAGTGTCACAGCTGGCCTCCTGGTGCCATCGCAACAACCTAGAGCTCAATGCTCTTAAGACAGTGGAACTGATTGTAGACTTTAGGAGAGCCCCCCCCTCCCCTCACCCCATTCACCATCAACAACACCACAGTCACATCTGTGGAGTCTTTTAAGTTCCTGGGAACCATCATCTCCAAGGACCTTAAGTGGGGGGCTACCATCGACTCCACAGTCAAAAAGGCACAACAGAGGATGTACTTCCTGCGGCAGCTAAGGAAGCACAATCTGCCACAGGCAATGATGGTCCAATTCTAGACGGCCATCGTAGAGTCTGTTCTCACCTTCTCCATCATGGTCTGGTTTGGCTCAGCTACCAAGCACGACACCTGGAGGCTTCAGCGAATCGTCTGATCAGCAGAGAAGATTATTGGCTGCAACCTTCCCTCCATTGATGAACTGTACACTGCAAGGGCCAGAAAGCAAGTGGGCAAGATCATCTCTGACCCCTCTCACCCTGGCCATAAACTCTTTGAATCACTTCCCTCTGGAAGGCGACTCCGGACTGTCAAAGCTGCCACAGCCAGACATAAAAACAGTTTTTATCCACGAGTAGTTGCTCTACTCAACAGCCAAAAATCTGTAGCCTCCCTTCGATCTGGTATTTTGTTGGTTCACATGCTTGATCAATGGTGTTTTATCATTAATGTTTTATTATTATTAATGTTTAGTGTTTTCTGAGTCATTCGTAACTGTCACCGTATGTCATGTTGTTACTTGTGGGCGGAGCACCAAGGCAAATTCCTTGTATGTAAATACTTGGCCAATAAACTTACTTACTTACTTACCAAGTACAGGCAGGAATATGGGGCTGAGATTATAATCAGATCAATCAATATCTTACTAAATGACAGAACAGGGCTATTCAATGAGTCATAGTCATAGAGCACAACGTAGGCCCTTTGGCTCAACTTGTTCATACCACATAAGATGCCACATCTAAACCAGTCCAATTTGCCTGCTTTTGGCCAATATCCCTTGAACATTTCCAATCCATGTACCTTCCAAGTGTATTTTAAATGTTATATTATTTTATAGTACCTGCTTCAACTTCTGGTAGCTCATGCCATATATCTACCACCTTCAGAGTGAAAAAATTGCCCCTCAGATTCCTATTAACTCTTCCCCTAACCTTAAACCTATGTCCTCTGGTTCATGATTCCCCGACTCTGGGTAAAAGTCTCCATGCATCCACCCTATCTATTGCCCTCATGATCTGATACATATCTGTAAGATCACCCATCAGCCACCTGCCCTCCAGAGAATAAATTCCTAGCCTGCCCAACCTTTCCCTATAGTTCAGGCTCTCAAGTCCAGGCAACATCCTTTGATATCTTCACTGCACTCTTTCCAGCGTATTGACATTCTCATAGAAACATAGAAACATAGAAAATAGGTGCAGGAGGAGGCCATTCGGCCCTTCGAGCCAGCACCGCCATTCATTGTGATCATGGCTGATCGTCCCCTATCAATAACCCGTGCCTGCCTACTCCCCATATCCCTTGACTCCACTAGCCCCTAGAACTCTAACTCTCTCTTAAATCCATCCAGTGACTTGGCCTCCACTGCCCTCTGTGGCAGGGAATTCCATAAATTCACAACTCTCTGGGAGAAAACGTTTTTTCTCACCTCGGTCTTAAATGACCTCCCCTTTATTGTAAGACTGTGGCCCCTGGTTCTGGACTCGCCCAACATTGGGAAAATGTTTCCTGCATCTAGCTTGTCCAGTCCTTTTTATAATTTTATATGTTTCTATAAGATTCCCCCTCATCCTTCTAAACTCTAGTGAATACAAGCCTAGTCTTTTCAATCTTTCCTCATATGACAGTCCCGCCATCCCAGGGATCAATCTCGTGAACCTACGCTGCACTGCTTCTCCTGCTCCTAATTCATATGTTTGCATGTTCTTAAGGGGTATCTGGCCAGTTTTCAACATAATCAGGTAGATCCCAATATTAGGACTAACTCAGGCAGTCTTAACAGAGGAAATTATTTCTGCAACCCCCTTTACAGTATTACCCAAATCTGTTATGTGCATCATCCAGTTTACAGCTGTTCTGAAGAACTTTATTGCACCGACTTTCCAGATCTTTCAGGACAACATAAAATACAGAGATCATAAAATAATTAAGAAAAGGGAAATGGCTTAATTTCCTAAATGACATCGTAGTGGCAGCCTCGCCAGCAGCTGTTAGTCCTTTCACCCTTTTTGTTATTTTTAGTGTGTCTAAAAGTATGTACTAAAGGTTTCTTAGAGTTTTTTAAGTGGGGGGTGCTGGGGGGAATGGGGGAAACCGTTTCCCATTCACTTACCTGGACGGAAATGTGTCTTTTCTCTGTGTCGCATCTTCTACTCCCACTCACGGCCTATCAACTGGATTGGCGTGGCCTTTCCTACCGGAGACGGGCCAGAGCTTCAGCAGCGGGAGCAGTGCTGAATTACCATCGCTGAGCGGTGTTGTAGTTCCGGAGTGTTGGGCCTGCTGACTTTAACATCGTGGAACTGTGGTTTGCAGAGCTTCCAGCCGCGGGCGGCGCTGACTTTAACATCACGGAGGCCGGGGATCGCCAGTGTTGGTGCTCCGCCCAGCATGGCCTGCGCACTCGGAAACCGTGGTCTCCAGTAAGAAGCGGCTGATACGGAAACTCCAAGCCGCAAGTGTGTTCCGATCCGTTCCGACGTCGGAGTTCCGATCATCCCGGCGAGAGGGCCTGTACATCAGGCCGTCCGTAGCGGCAACTGCGGAGGGCTCAAAGGCCCCGACCACGGGTGAACAAAGAGGAAGATGACTGAACTTTGTTGCCTTCCCTCACAGTGGGAAATGTTGATTCCGCTGTGGGGGATGTTCATGTTAAATTCTATTGTGTATTGTGTTCTTTTTATTTGTATGGCTGTATGGTAACTCAAATCCCACTGTACCAATTGGTGCATGTGACAATAAATGTAACTTGAACTTGAACTCTACGAAGAAACGCAGTGATGACTTCCACTTCCATAGTAAAATATTCCATGATACAGTGGTGTAGCTGATAGAACCGCTGCCTCACAGCACCAGAGACCTGGGTTTGATCCTAACCTTGGGTGCTGTGTGGAGTTTGCACGTCCTCCAGGTGCTCCGGTTTCCTCCCACATCCCAAATATGTGCGTTTAAAAAAAAAGTTAATTGACCTCTATAAATTGCCCCTGGTGTGTAGGTAATGGATGTGAAATTGGGATAACATAGAACGGATGATTGATGGTTAGTATGGACTCAGTGGGCCGAAGGACTTGATTCCATGCTGTATCTTTAAACCAAACTAAACAAAGGAAGAATAAAATGGTGCTTAAAATTGAACAGCAAAACCCCTGTCCATGTTCCTATTAAGGCACCATTGCATGCTTGTTGAAGCTGACACCACCAGCAAAAGAAATCCCACGGCAAAGCACATCTGATTTACAGCAACTATGAATACTTATTTTATTATTTCCCCAACAAGTACCATTGCCTGGTTGAGCAAGGGTGGATATGCCATTTCCAGATCTCAGCCATGTCTGTTTCTCACTGTCCACTAAAACATGCATGAAATTCTCTTGTATCTCCCCCGTCAGGCACTATTTTCAGTATATTTATATTTCCCATAAATCACATTGTGTGAAACTGGCTCTAACGTTTTGACCTTTACCAGCACAGGTGCAAAAAGGATGGATAGGCTTGTAACTGAGAAAAATGAGGTCAGTGACTTTTATGAATAAAGCTTTGCAGACATACTGTATATCCCACATAGTAAAGTACTTTAGAGTCTTTAGCAAAACACACATAAAGAAGTCTGACAAAACACAGCCTGAAGATAAATTTATTCTCCTAGCTATTTCAAAAGATATAACAAATGCAATCTATATATCTGTGTTTATGATTTTGATACAAATAGGGAAGTTGGCTTCTGGGAGACAAGTGCATATAAATTTATCTTCTGTCAAAAGCATGTCTAGACTGTGGGAATTGTCTTCTGTTGGCTGTAGAACTTTATATGTTTCCCTTTTGACCATCTTCAACAAAATATGCTGCAGAGCTTTTGGTATTTAATCATAGAAACAGGGAATTGTTACAGTGCAGAGGAGGCTATTTGACCCATCGAGAGTATGCTGGAGTGTCAGATCAGCACAAACGCTCAGTAGAATTCATCTGCTCTTTTTCCAAAGCCCTGCAAGTTAATATCCTCCTAAGTGCCTACCTATTTTTGTTTGAAAATTTTACTTGATTTTGTTTCTATCGCACTTAGTTTCAGATTATAAGTTTCTGTGCAAAATTAATTTTTCCTCAATTTTCTCCTGTATCTTTTGTCCAAGATATGAAATCTGTATCCAAGCCCTCACACTTGAAGCATTCACAGATGGTGTCATGGTCGTAGAGTTATAGAGTTCATAGTCATAGAGTGATACAACTTCGGCCCAACTTGCCCACACCGGCCAATATGTCTCATCTACACTATTCCCACCTGCCTGCGTATGGTCCATATCCCTCCAAACCTGTCCTATCCATGTACCTGTCCAATTGTTTTTTACATGTTGGGATAGTCCCTGCCTCAACTACCTCCTCTGGCAGCTTGTTCCATACACTCATCACCCTTTGTGTGAAAAAGTTACCACTCAGATTCCTATTAAATCTTTTCCCCCTTCACCTTAAACCTATGTCATCTGGTCCTCGCTTCATCTACTCTGGGCAAGAGACTATGTGCATCTACTGGATCTATTCCTCTCATGATTTTATACACCTCAATAAGATCACCCCTCATCCTCCTGCGCTCCAAGGAATAGAGTCCCGGCCTACTCAACTTCTCAATTTCTCAATTTACCCTATTTAATTCTTGCCGTCTGTCAGATCTTCTTTTAACCTTCTTTGCTTCAAGATGAGTGCACCAAAGTCTGAAGAGTCCGAACCAAAATCATCATTCGTCCATTTATCTCCACAGACTTGCTGAGTTCCTCCAGTGGCTTGATCATGATTCCAGCATCTGCAGTCTCTAGTGTTCCCACTCCAGCTCTCAATAGATTATCAGTCCATTGACTCAGCCTTCAAGCCATCATTTAAAGCTTTGGAAGTATTACAACAAAACTTATGCACCGTAGTGGATAAACTTATGGAATTTTGAATGTCATCAATTTGCCAGAGGTAACATGATAGGTTTATCTGCTCAATTCTCCACATATTAAATTTCCATGTAAATCCTAAAGGGGATGAGTACCCAATCTCTTGGATTTTGAAAAAGCTTCTGCTTCTCCTGCCAAAAAACAAAATAATTATTTCAATCTGCCAAACAGACAGACAAACACAAAATTCCTCAGACCAAAAACTACTATAATCTTCTACGGAGAAGTCATTTGTATTCTACAGGGAGGGGTCAGAAGTATTTTGCTTGGAATAATGAAAAATCAGAAGCAAATATCTCTTGTTAGACATTCTATACTGACCAACGCCAAGGCAAAATTGCCCTTTGGAATTCTCCATTCCTTCCCATTACGACCGCTCATAAAACATGGAAAGAGGCAGCAAAATAAAAGAGAATTAATTAAAATATTACATGAAACGTCACATATTCATTTTCCTTCAATATTGGATACTAATCAAATTGGACCATATAAAATTCTTACTAACATCTCATTGCAGGTTTGTGATTTTTAACTATTCTAGATAAGAAACGTTATATATTCTTTAAGATAGCAAATCCTTCATTTGTAATAGCTTTGTTTAAGAATGATGGTGTACATTGACCATCATTCATAAACATCAATATATTTCAAACATCTTGCAATTGTGATCATTATTACTGTTTCTCTGAGGAAGGCTTCTCATATTGACTAATTAAATGCATTTTTATTTTAGAATATCTATGAACACAACAGGCCCTTTGGTTCCTGCCCTCATTTTGAGTATAATTCAATACAGTTCCTCTGCTAACGTGTTAAGTGGCTGCATCTAAGCATGGCTGATTGATGTCTATGTTGTTTTCAAACCTCTCAGAAGTTAGGGCAATATATCAAATACTAATAAAAATGCATTAACTACACTCATTTGGAACTGGTCAAGGTATAATCTGGCTACAATATATCCAGGTGTTAGCCTAGTCATAAGGTTCAATGGAATGTTGCACATTCTGGAAAAGTCAGAATGCAGACACATCCTGAGAACTGGATAGAATTTTGTTCTGCATTAAACGATACTATAATAGTGTAATAGCTCTTTGGATCTCAGTGGCACATACTTTTTGATCACATTTTTTAAGGAAATCTCAAGGTAAAATGTTTGTGCCATAGTTAATTTTTAATATATAATTTGTTGATTTATAATTCCAAATAATTATAAAACAAATATGCATGGCATACCATAGTGTATTTCACAATTTATAGAAGCCTTATGAAATCCAATGTCAAATGAAAAACTTTCTTGCACTAAGATAAAATCAGAGCATTGTTATCCATTGTTTGGACAAAGGCCCATGTGGTACTGGAAATCAAAGTGCCTCTGTAAACTGAGTCAGGCTAAGGAGCCACTTATGTCAACACACAGGGAATATCGTAAAAGCCATGTGTTTTCAGAAATCCATCAGTGACAGTGCAAAACTTTATGTAACTCCACCAAATATTCAGAAGGAAACTAGTTTAGTGGTCTGATAAACGACTCCTGGAGTTTTCAACAATACTTTATTCGAAAGTTCAAGTTGCAGCATACAGGTTTAACAGACATGTCTGGCCATATCGGTGGTCAGGGCTGAACTAACGCGCGCAAGGGAAAAACCGCGAGAAAACAACAGCCCCTCCCGAGTCACGTGACCGCGGCTTCCGAACGCTGGGTTCGATATCTGCGTGCGCTAGCAGGCGCCGCTACATGGCCCCCCCCAGAATCCGCAGTACGGAAACGCGGGGGTAAACGGACGGTACGACCGGAACGCGTGGTATGGGGACGTGGGGCGAGCGTAACATTTGGGACCGGTACAACAGGACCGGGGGGAAGTGAAAAACGTGAACGAGGGACGGGCGGAACAAAGGGAACCGTAGAAACGCGACCGGAGGAAACGGGTGCAGAGGGCGGCAAAACAGCAGGTGGACGTCCTCTACGCCGTGGAGTAGCCACTGTCACTGGGCACTCCTCGTCAATGTGTGCAGGCTTAAGGCGGCTCACAGAAACAAATTCCTCTTTGCCACCCATGTCCAACGTGAACGTCGAAACGCCAGTACTGAGCACCTTGTACGGACCCTCATACACCCGCTGTAACGGCGAGCGATGAGCGTCTCTACGGAGAAAAACATAAGCACAATCCCGTAACATAGTAGGCACATGCACCGAAGACGAACCATGCCGGGAAGTGGGAACCGGGACCAAAGCGCGCGCCCGCTCGCGAAGGTCCACTAACAACTGTGAGGTTGGAACCTCCTGGTCCGGAGGGACAGGCAAGAAATCCCCTGGAACCTGCAAAACCGAGCCATAAACTAACTCGGCCGAGGAGGCTTTGAGGTCCTCCTTAGGAGTTGTTCTGATGCCAAGGAGGACCCAAGGTAACTAGTCGACCCAATCAGAGCCGGTGAGTCTGGCTTTTAACGCCGACTTAAGGTGCCGGTAGAACCGCTCAACTAACCCGTTAGACTCCAGGTGATAAGCGGTAGTTTGATGCAGCTTCGCTCCGTACAGCTGCGCCATACCACACCACAATGAAGACGTGAACTGGGCCCCCCTATCGGTGGTAATGTGTGAGGGGACCCCGAAACGAGTGATCCAATGGGATACCATGGCCCTCGCGCATGCATCAGCAGAGGTATCCGCCAACGGGATTGCCTCCGCCCACCTGGTAAATCTGTCTACGATAGTCAGTAAGTGGGTAGCCCCGCGCGAACAAGGCAGGGGACCTACCAGGTCTACATGGATGTGCAGGAACCTGCCGTCTGGGACGGCGAAATCCTGGACCGGCGGGTGTACATGTCTCTGCACTTTGGAGGTCTGGCATGGAATGCAGGAACGGGCCCATGCAGCGACCTGCTTCCTCAACCCGTGCCAAACGAACTTCGCCGCAACCAAAGCAGAGGTAGCGCGAATGGATGGGTGCGCTAGGCTGTGGATGGTGTCGAAAATCCGACGACGCCAAGCGACCGGGACAATCGGACGGGCTTTACCGGTGGAAATATCACAAAGGACTTGCACGCCGGAGTTGCCGCATGGCACTCTTACCAGCTTCAGTTCTGATTCAGCATTGCGATAAATCTCCATACCAGCATCAGCCCGCTGGGCGGCTGCGAGTTCCTCGTAATCAATGCCCAGACTAAGCACAGAAATTTCTGGCAGCGCTGGACGGGACAATGCGTCGGCCACAACATTCAGCTTACCTGCCACATGTCGAATATCAGACGTGAATTCGGACGTCGGAGGCGTCCACGGTGAGGGCCGTTTGGGCCGTAGCCCTAGGTTGTACCAGCATAGTGGCTTTGGCCAATGCGGTCTTAGCCCCCTCGAACGCCTCCTGTGCCTCTTCGGACCAGACCAGGTCCTTGGGCTACCGGCCAGGCATTGGAATAGCGGCCACATGATGGCGGCAGCCGACGGGACGAATCGGTGTTAAAAGTTAACCATCCCGATAAACTCCTGCAGACCCTGGATCGATAATGGCCTTGGGAAATGACGGATAGCGCCGACTTTCTCGGGTAGTGGTTGCGCTCCCTGAGAGGTGATGCTATGCCCTAGGAACGAGATGGAGCGCAGACCGAACTGGCACTTCTCGGGGTTCATCACCAACCCGTGTTTGTGCAGCTGTTCGAAAAGTAGGCGGAGGTGCTTGGTATGCTCTGCCTGCGAGCGGCTGGCTACCAGGATGTCATCTAGGTAGATGAAAATAAACGGCAAACCCCGGCCGACCTGATCCATTAGCCTCTGGAACGCTTGGGCTGCGTTCTTCAAGCCAAAAGGCATTCTGAGCCACTCGAAAAGGCCGAAATGGGTAATGGTGGCCGTTTTAGGGACGTCGTCGGGGTGGACCGGGATTTGATTATACCCTCCGATAAGGTCGACCTTCGAGAATATGATCGCGCCTTCCAGGTGGGCCGAGAAATCCTGGATGTACGGGACTGGATACCGGTCGGCTGTAGTTACTGTGTTCAAACGCCTGTAATTGCCGCAAGGTCTCCAGCCCACGGACGCTTTGGGCACCATGTGCAACGGGGAAGCCCAAGGGCTATCCGACCGCTGGACAATCCCCATGTCCTCCATGTTGGAACTCGTCTTGTGCGATGTGCAGTTTATCGGGCGGGAGATGGCGCGCGCGGGCGTGTACCGGTAGACCCTAGGTGGGAATGTGGTGGACCACGCCATGACGGGGCGCGGCTCCTTCGAACCGGGGCGTGAGCAACCCTGGAAAGTTGGCAAGCAGGGCTGTGAAAGGTTGCTGGATCTCAGCTACCTCGGCGAGTTGCTGTAGGGGCGTTGACGGGTTGCGCGGCTTGGTAGGGCGTGGTCCCGGCGCAGGGATCATGCGATCACCCCGTACATCTACTAACAGGGAGAACGCACGCAGGAAATCGTCCCATAGGATCGGTTGGGCGACGTCAGCAACGATAAACTTCCATCTGTACTGGTGGGTCGAAATTTAGCTTCGTGGTCCGCGTGCCGTAGGTGTGAATATCGCTACCGTTAACGGCCGGAAGGACAGGTCCCACCTTACCGGCACGGACATCTCGGGCGCTTGGAGGCAGGATACTGGCATGGGCACCTGAGTCCACTAGAAAACGGTGGCCGGAGTGGCGATCACAGACGAAGAGGCGTGTGTTGGGGCCGATCGCGTTCGCCACTATGGACGATCGGCCTGGGCGTTTCCCGAAAACGAAGAAGGGCTCCGACATCTTCGGGCTTCCGTTCCTTAGCGCTGGTGGTAGTAGCACCATCTGCATTGGGTGTAGACCACTGGCCGCGGCGATTCGTCTTCGGCGCTGGGCTGGGTCTCCTCCTCTTCCCGATGCCGGCTTGGCTGCACCCGTTGTATGACCATGGGGTGGGTGACGGCGTGTACTTTCGGTCGCCGATGCAGTCCATATGTAGCAGTCTTGCCGTCCTGTCTCTACGGGTAAGACCGTAGGCATGAAATAACAGGGCTTTCAACCCATCGTACTTGCCGTTGGATGGGGGTTCTCTGATAAAGGGCAACAGCCTCGAGGCACAGTCTTGTGGTAATGCTCCAACCACATGAAAATACATGGTGTCGTCATGATCGATGCGATGTAGATGAAACTGTGCCTCCACATGGACGAACCACACCTGAGGTTGATCGGGCCAAAAAGCTGGCAGTTTGGAGGCCGGTGAGCCCTGCCTCGTGCTGGCCGATTCTGCGGGAAGACCTTCTTCTTGCATAATTCTATTGTCTAACGACGGCTAGACAGGTCGGGGTCACCAATTTAGTGGTCTGATAAACGACTCCTGGAGTTTTCAACAATACTTTATTCGTAAGTTCAAGTTGCAGCATACAGGTTTAACAGACACGTCTGGCCACATCGGTGGTCAGCGCTGAACTAACGCGCGCAAGGGAAAAACCGCGCGAAAACAACAGCCCCTCCCGAGTCACGTGACCGCGGCTTCCGAACGTCGGGTTCGATATCTGCGTGCGCTAGCAGGCGCCGCTACACTAGATAAAATATTGGTCATGCTGTCTCACATATTAATCATCCATGAATAACATTGATGCTGCAAACAATCCCCATGTTAAACAGCGATATTTCAGTGCAGCACCGTGGTGCAGCAGTGGAGTTGCTGCCTTGCAGAGCCAGAAACCCGAGTTCGATCCAGACTATGGGTGCTGTCGGTAACGGAGTTTGTATGTTCTCCCTGGCACTGCATGGGGTTTCTCCGGGTGCTCCGGTTTCCTCCCACGCTCCAAAGATGTATAGGTTTGTAGGTTAATTGGCTTTGGTAAAATTCTAAATTATCACTAGTGTGTAGGATAATAATAATAATAATAGCTTTTATTTACGGCGCCTTATACCGAGGTCTCAAGGACACCTTACAGAGATTGACAAATAGGAAACATATAATCGGAATAAAATAAATTATAAAGACCAATACACAAATTAAGGACAGAATTCTTTCCAAAGACACAAAAAAAGAAAATCAGAAACACAATTTGAGGAGTGAGCAGTGGCAGCTAAACCGCACCAGCGTCCACTCTCCCCTCCGACCGCCATCTTGAACACAGACTAACATAGACACAACACACAAAAATCATCCCCCACAATGATTACCACTGTGGGGGAAGGCACAATGTCCATTCCCCAACCCCAGTTCACCCAAAGGTCAGGCCAAATGAGGCCTCCGCTATTGCCTCTACGGAGGCCCGATGTTCCTGGCCGTTCTCACCGGCTGGAGTTGCCCCGGCGTCGGGAGAGTCCTCGCAGTGGCTGGGACGGCTGGAACAGACGATTTCCCATTGGAGTCCGTGGCACCTGAAGCCAACAGGGCCGCGCCGATTTGGAGCTCCGAGGCTCCCGATGTTAGAGTCGGCGCCGCCGCCCGCAGCTGGCCGCTCCGCAGTCCCGCAGCCCGGAGGTTTTGAGCTCGGCGGTCCAGCTCACCGGAGCTCCAGCGTGTCAATCCAGCGCGGCGACCCAGGCAAGGCATCGCCACTCCGCTGCACGATAGCGCTCCAGCGCTGTGCCGCCACCGAAGCTGAAGGGTGCTGGGCGGTCCCCGCCAGGAAACGCCGCTCCACGCCCGCTGGTACGCCGCAAGGACGGGTAGACGGGGCAGCCCGGAGAAAAAGCTGCCTCACCGACCAGGTAGGGACCTAGAGATAGTTTCCCCCTTACCCCCCTCACATTGTGGATAGTGCGTGTGTACGGGGTGACAACCAAAGGCCTGTTTCCGCGCTGTATCACAAATATGAATTTGGTTGTCATTGGAAATGTATCTCTGTGCTGCAGGTGCCCTTGCAGCAGGTGGTAATCTCGCCAGCTGTTTTCCTCCTGATCAGGACCATGTTGAGTCATTTGTTCTCAGTTATTGGCAGATATTGTTAGTGCTTTAATAATGGATGAAGTAGTCTGGCAGTTGAACTTACTGGTATGGTATTTTCTTCCATCTCCTATTACATCCAACTCAAAAGTGGTATTTGTAATGTTTATAGCAACCCCCGTCATTAGCATTACATGGATCGCTACAGTCATAATATCTTGCATTGGAAGTGGAAAAATAGTGATTTAATAAAAAGTTATTTTATCTAATAAAGTAAGATCTTTGGGTGTCAGGCCAGAATTTTGTTCCTCTCTCATTCCCCCACAGGGATAGGTAGCTTGAGACAATTTCCACACTAAACAATGTTATAATCTAGACAGCAGCCAAACCTCAAATTGCAGAGGGATCTCGGAGCATTAGTACATGTGGCGTTGCAGGCAGATAGGGTGGTGAAGAAGGGTATATGGGGTTTCATCAGTTTCATTGATTGTAGAAGTTGCGACGTTATGTTGCAGTCGTACAAAATGTTGATAAACCGCACCTGGAGTTTGTGTTCAGTCAACATCCATTCAGACTATCCTTCAGTAAACCCATTTTATTCTCCTCATATTTTCATCAACTCTCCCAGATTCTATGACTTACCAATACATTGGGAACAACTCGCAGTGACCTATTAACCTACTAACCCATATGTTTTTGGGATGTGGGACTAAATTGGAACATCCAGAGGAAACTAACATGGTCACAGGGAGAACACGCAAACTCCATAAAAGTTCATGAGGTCAGGATTGATACTGCACCTTTGGCATTTTGAGACAATGGTTTAACTGGCTGTATCACTCTGCAGCCCTGGATTTAAACATATTTGTGAATTTGGAGGGGAGACAGGAAAAACTTTTCACCAGAGAGTGATTGGTGTTCAGAATTGAATGCCAGGAAAGTATGGTGTGACCTGCAGGGCTACAGATCTAGTTATGTAGGCAGGATTAAATTGGTACTTTTTTACTGGCCTGCTTTATGTTGTATATTTTCTATTTTACATGATTCATGTACTCATGTTTTAATTCATCCAAAAACTCAATAAATCTATTAGTAAAGTATTAAAAAACAACTGAATGGAAATACAAATGAAAATATCCTCCAAACTCTGAACTTTACTTATTGACCCAAGGATGAGTTTGACCATAAATGGATCAATTGGTCTAGTTCACAGCCACACTATATCTGTTCCAGGTCATTTGATGTGGTTGACCCAGAAAATACATCCCAGCAGTGGGTAAATCTGCTTACAGGACTATTAAAAAAGAATTGGACAGAATGAGTGGAAGCCTACAAATACTCAGTTGCATACATTATAACGTGATTAGTTATGGCTGCTACCAGTTTATATTCCTTCAGAAATTATTTTGGACTCTTTACATGTTTTAAAGTGGCACTTTGTTGTACTTATGAAGCTTTAGAACTAGTGGCAAGCTGTGCCCTGTCAATCAAACCTCCGGGTTACCACAAGGAGATCTTTGCCAATGCTCTCACTTCCAGAGTATTTGGCCCCACAACATTTCATCACATTCATTCACAGCCTTGTTTTCATTTCACTGTAAATTGCATTACTTCCTCTAACTGGCTTGTTAATAGCTTTTTGCAAATAAACTTTTAGGGAAAGGTGAATGAAATTAGTTGGGGAATTATCTTATTGAGAGAAATATAATAAATGCTAAATGTAGAGGTGCTATTACAACCAACCTAGTTAGAGGTCTGGAATTAGCATGCAGTTTTGGTTCCAATTATCCCTTACCATCATTTGGAATGAAGTCAAACTTACACCAGCAGGTTCAACACGAATCTTTAATAAGGCATAATCAGAGCCGGATTTACCACTAGGCTTCATAGGTTGAAGCCTCGGGCCTCGAAATCTAGGAGGCCTCCGCTCTCCGCTTGCTCCTCATCCACCGGCACGGCCGGCCGCCTTGCACATGCGCACTGCTACGGCCAGCACATCCTCCCCCTGCACATGCGCACCGCTACGGCCAGCACATCATCGGCCGCCCTGCACATGCGCACTACCATGGCAACTGGTCGGCGCTGGGCACTTTCTCCCTCGCTTTGAATGGTGGGAGATCTGGCCGCCATTGCTGTCCGGTCGCCGCCTCGCAGAAAACCAACGCAGAATCACTCCCTGGAGCTGGAGTAACTCCCTAGAGTAACTCTTGCTTCTGGTTTCTTGGTCCTCCAAAAATATTCTAAATGGAATTTAAACTGGAGGTGGTGGAGGGTCCATCACCAAACCAAACTCTGAACAATAACAGCCTATTGCATTTTATCTGTTTATTTATTGTGTATATATATGGTCTATGGTATATAAACACACTGAACTTTTATCTCCTGTTCTGTATTATGTAAACATATTCTGTTGTGCTGCAGCAAGCAAGAATTTCATTGTCCTATCTGGGACACATGACAATAAAACTCTCTTGACTCTTGACTTGGACTTAAGCAAAAAAGAGTTCTTGGGGAAAAAAGAGCTACCTTAAATTTAGTTGCGTCTGATTGGGTAACTATGGCAGGGTGAAGACTATTCCATGCTTTAATTGTGCGGGGGAACTCCATGGAGCAGTCAGCAACTCTGGATAGAAGAAATTGGGTGACGTTTCGGGTAGAGACCCTTCTTTAGACTCCCTCTGGTTTTAGTGTTTTGAGCACTGCACCAACCCTGTCTACCTCGGTGTAACACTGGATCGCACTCTCTCCTATAAGGAACACGTCAAAAACACCAAACTGAAAGTAAACTCCGGAATAACATTCTCCGGAAGCTGACCAACTCCAAATGGGAGCCACAGCTCACACATTAAGATCTGCTGCTCTGGCCCTGTGCTACTCCTCTGCGGAGTATGCGTGTCCTGTTTGGGAGAGATCATCCCATGCCAAAAAACTAGACCCAGCATTGAATTACACCTGCCGCTCAATCACTGGCTGCTTGAAGCCCACCAACATAAACAACCTGCACCTCCTCGCTGGCATTGCCCCTGCTGATGTGAGACGGAAAGTCGCCAGCCGAGTAGAGATGACCAAGGCCACCAATGATGATCGCCACCTCCTCTATGGACGTGTACCCCGGCCCAACGGCTGAAGTCCAGGAGAAGCTTTCTCAGCCATGTCCAGCCCCTAATAGCATCACGGGAAGAAACCAGACTCCAACTATGGACAAAAAGGCTTGAGGACGACCCTCCTCCTACTGACATGGGTATCCCTCCTTCTGAAGCCCTCCCTCCGGGCTCAGAAGCACCATGGGTCCAGTGGAAGACGCTCAACCGCCTGAGAACAGGAACAGGCGATCAAAAGATGCCATGGCCGGATGGGCTATGAAACTGGCCAAACCACCTGTGAATGTGGAGACGAGGACCACACAATGCAGCACTGCCTTGTCTGCCCCCTACTACCCAACCAGTGCAGCTCAAAGGATCTTGCAGTGTTCAATAAAAACACAAAGGACTGTGTAAAGGAATGGGAAACTGTCATATAGCCAACCAGCTTCAAAGACACGAAAAGAAGAAGTGTTGTTAGTTTAATTTAAAGATACAGCGTGGAAACAGGCCCTTCGGCCCACCGAGTCCACGCTGACCACCGATCACCCGTACACTAGTTCTATCCCACACATTAGCGACGTAAGTCAAGAGTCAAGAGTGTTTTATTCTCATGTCCCAGTTAGAACAATGAAATCCTTACTTGCAGCAGCACAACAGTATATGTAAACATAGTACTCTGTGTGTATATTATATATGAATATATAACTATATAAATAAATATATATATATATATATATGTATGTATGTGTGTGTGTGTGTGTGTGTGTGTGTGTGTGTGTGTGTGTGTGTGTGTGTGTGTGTGTGTGTGTGTGTGTGTGTGTGTGTGTGTGTGTGTGTGTGTGTGTGTGTGTGTGTGTGTGTGTGTATATAAATATATATACCCACACACACACACACAATTTCCCTCCTGGGATTAATAAAGTTCTATCGTATAGTATCATGTGTGTCGGAAGGAACTGCAGATGCTGGTTTAAACTGAATATAGACACAAAAAGCTGGAGTAACTCAACAGGTCAAACAGAATCTCTGGACAAAAGGAAAATATTACGTTTTGGGTGCTGTCTGAAATATGTTCCTGCACACCTTTGGAATGTGGAAGGAAACAAGAGCACCCGGAGAAAACCCATGCGATCAAAGGGAAAAGGAGCAAACTCTATTCAGACAGCACCCATATTCTGGATCAATTCCGGGTCTCTGGCACTTTATGCAGCAACTTTATGGCGAATGTACTGCCCCATAGTCTTGAATTGAATTAAAACATACAGTAGTTGTAAAGGGGGACATAGCGTCACTTGGAGATTTAAGACTGAAAATGGATATTTTCATTTTTTTAGTAACCATAGTTATCAACGTATAATTTTGTGTGTGTTGGAAAACAAAATATAATGGCACAGCTGGTAGACTTCCTGCCTCACAAGCCAGATATCTGTGTTTGATCCTATCCTCGGGCACTGTCTGTGTTGAATTTGCACATTCTCCCTGCAAGCGAGTGGGTTTCCTCCCACATCCCAAAGATGCATTGGCTTTGTAGGTTAACTTGTCTCTGTAAAATTGCCCCTAATGTGTAGGGAGTGGGTGAGGAAAGTGGGATAACAGAACTTGTGTAAATGGGTAGATAAAAATGCTGGAGAAACTCAGCGGGTGAGGCAGCATCTATGGAGCGAAGGAAATAGGCGACGTTTCGGGTCGAGACCCTTCTTCAGACTGATGTGAGAGTGGGGGGACGGGAAGAAGAAAGGAAGAGGCGGAGACAGTGGGCTGAGGGTGAGCTGGGAAGGGGAGGAGAAAGCAGGGGCTACCTGAAATTGGAGAAGTCAATGTTCATACCGCTGAGGTGTAAACTGCCCAAGCGAAATATGAGGTGCCTCTCCTCCAATTTACGGTGGGCCTCACTCTGGCCATGGAAGAGGCCCAGGACAGAAAGGTCGGATTCGGAATGGGAGGGGGAGTTGAAGTGCTGAGCCACCCGGAGATCAGGTTGGTTATTGCGAACCAAGCGGAGGGGTTGGACGAAGCGATCGCCAAGCCTGCGCTTGGTCTCACCGAGGTTGATCATACGCTGAATAATCCAATCACATTTTTGTTTGGAAGTGGAAAGAAATAATAGAAATTGCAGTCATTGCAACGTGTAAAAAGAGTTGAGATACAGTATTATAATTTTGCTGCATGTCATTGTGGTATATATCATGTCTTGATTGGTGAATATGTTTAGTTTGTGACTTTATTGAAGCAGAAATAATATGTGAATGCTTCATTGAGCATAATTCCGACTGGTAACTACGCACTTCGTCCGAGCACATTATCGCACGCGTCATGCAAGCCATCTTAAATGACCACCTAAACTGTCATTTGGCAACCTAAAAAGCTGCCAAGGTTGCCCGACTGACAACAGAGAAAAATAATTAAGTGAGAGCCCTGCAAGGTGTATAATATTTTTGACACTGTCATAGGCCTTTCTTACATATGCTGTCGCAATGCACTGTAATCTTTAAACAACACTTCGGTAATTTTCCTTGCCCTCCATTTCAGAATAATAGTGTTTTAAGCCGATAACTCGACACTAGCACTGGCAATAAATAAATAAATAAAAAGCGCAGCTTTCCAGCCCCTTATCTCATTGGCCACACTCGGCTGCAAATCGGTGTCAATCTGGTGGACTCTTCCATCTTCCTCTAGTCGTGGGGGTGGGGGATTGGGAAGGGCCTCACAAGTTAACCTGATGAGAGCCCAGTAGGAGAGCATTAAATGCCAGCCCACTCAACAAGTGAACTTGCAAGCTATGTACATTAGTATGAGTTTCACAATCTCCTGCTTAGGAAAGGGCATAAGGTTCATCTAAATCCGGCCCTGGGCATAATTTTTTATGAAGTGAAATATGTGATTTTTGTGCATGCACCACTTTTTTTGAGTAGTGCTACTCCATGGATCTGCGGGGCAGTAAAGTTATTTTACTCTCCCCACTCTTCTCTTGTCTCCTACAGGTGCTGGTAGAACTCTAGCTTTCCTCATGTGTTGCTAGCTTTACTACTACAGATCACAAAGGGCCCTGGCATGATAAGGTGGTCCATGATGATACTTAAAATGTGCGCGATGAGTTAGAACAACACAGCACAAATGTCTAAACATCTATCTCTCAATGGTGGTTATAATCTCACCATACAGAAAAAGCAGGGCAATGGACTCCAAAACAACAATAAAGCAATATGCCAGTGGTATCTGTCTGCAAAGTCTGGGAAACAGGATAGAGATTCCCTTAAGATAAATCCCTGCTCAATTCATGCATTAGATCATACAGTCCATTGATGACTGTCTCAGCCACTTTGCCTATACAATGGAAACAAAAGTCCTTAAGCCTGCGCCTTGTAAAACATTTGTACATATATTAAAACATTGTTTGTACTGCAGTCTTCTACAATATATATTTAAAATATCAAATAAAATGTTCCCTTTAAGGATTTTGCAAATGAATGTTAAAATATACAGTTTTAATGATTGGACATAGGTTGGACTCAAAATGAAACAGAGCTCCAGTAAGTGAGTTGCATTCAAAGTTTATTTTTGAATCAAGGAAGCAAGCAGAAGATTAAAAATATGCTATTCTGCTTCCTTCCTTGATTAAAAAAATAAACAGATAAAAAAATTGACCAGAGTGCATCAATATAACCAATAAAGGAAAGTCTACAGATTTTTAAATGTAAAAACATCTAAAACCTACTTAAGGGGCTATCCCACTGTACAAGCTAATTCAAGAGTTCTCCCGAGTTTCCCCTGATTCGAACTCGGAGAATTACGGTAATAGCCACTCGTGGGTACTAGGGGCTCTCGTGGACATTTTTCAACGTTGAAAAATCTTCACGAGTCTTCACGAGCTTACCGCGTTTCCTGAATATCTGCCGTTAGCATTACGAGCCGCTAAGAGACGTCCCGAGCTCCGACGTACCCACTACGTACATTCTACGTGCTTACCACAAGTTTGATTATTTTTTTTTACTCGGGAGAGCTCTTGAATTAGCTCGTACAGTGGGACAGCCCCTTTACTGATACCAGCACCTAAGAAAATGCGCATAACGTAATGAGCAGTTCTGAACCATTCAGCAAAGGAATTTCTTTTAATCTACTGAGGGTTGACTGAGCTCTAATCTGTTTCCATCTGTGACCCATCAGCCTCTGTCCCTAAACCACCTCCTCCTCCTCCCTTTATCTGCGCATCATCCCCTAACTCACCTGGTTCCACCTACCACCCTCTGTCATATAGATATACTGGCTATCTTCCCGCCACACTCTCTGTCCTGGTGCATGATCATGGTTCAAAACACTGACAATCCCTTTGCCTCCACATATGCTACATGACACACTGAGTTCTTCCAGCACTTTTTTTTAAACCATTAAAGTGTTTTGTTTCAGTACAAATCATTTATTTTGAGGTTTACTTAATCGATTTTTCAGAACGAGCACTGGACAGCTTTCCGACAATGCTCACATGTATGAAAAAACCATTTTTAACAGTATTAGTAAAACTGCCACCCTTAGAGACATCAAGCAATACTTTTCAATGGATTGATATACGTTAATTCAGTTTAGTATAATATTGTCACGAGGTACAGTGAAAGCTTTTGTTTGTATGATATCGAAACAAAGTAAATACTATAAATGATTACAATCAAGCTGTCCTTAGTGCACAGAATTTTATATTTTGCTATTAAATTATGCAGGCGTTTGTGATTTTTGACATGTGAGTAAGACATTTTTTTTTTTTTTAAACAAAATACAATTTGAACTTATTTTAAGATGCAATACCCTTAATTCTTTGGAGGAACAGAAGATGTAAACTCTGAAATCCACAAAATGATAATTGTAATTGTTCAATTCATAAGAGCTAATTGGCAAATGAGCTATTGCCCATTGAATCAAAGACCAATCTGATTCTTAATATATCTTCCTTCCAGGTCATTTGCTTAATTTGGCCCTCGTGACCCTGGCAGGCTGAAGTTGTTAACCTATTGAGAGCCCAGTAGGAGAGCACTAAATGCCAGCCCACTCAGCAAGTGCACTTGCAAGCTATGTACATTAGTATGAGTTTCACAATCTCCTGCTTAGGAAAGGGCATAAGGTTGGATCTTGGGGAGAAAGAGGTGGGAAAGGCCATAAGTTTAAGTCAACAATCCTAAGTACGCATGCTCTTTACCCAGACTCATTCATGATCCATAAAGTTCAATTAGCTGCATGTTGATTTTGCTCCTGTCCTTTTATCTCTTGTTTTGCAACTCCCTACATAAGGATTCGCTGTGCTAATAAAGATTGGAAACATTTCACAATGTTGATATAAGCAGTGTGAAGGACTATTATATATTAATATAGTAAAGATGGCACTAAGTTTCAGCAATTCACAATTATAAATAGTTCAATTTAAATTGCATGTTAGTCAGGTTTGGAATTGTTCAGCAAACATTGTTTTCTGCCATAAATGCAACATGCCAGTGGGATAATATATGATCAGTTTTCCTTTGTTTGACCTGTATAAAGCAGCATACAACATAATTTACAATCTAATAAACCCAATGATTCCCACAGCTATGTTGACTACACCTATTCACACCCTGTCTCTCACAAGATGCCATCCCTTTCTTGCTGTTTTGCCATAATTGCTGCATCAGCTCTCAAGATGAGGCCTTCCACTCAAGGACATCTGAGATGTTCTCTCTTCAGGAAACATTTCCCCCTCAGCTCTTGCGGATTTAACCCTCAACTGTGTCTTCTCTGTTTCCTGTTCTGCTCTCACCCCCTCCTCCCTTGGACAGAGCAGGGATCGCTTTCCCCTGGTCCTTACCTTTCACCTCAACAGCCTCCACATCTAACACATCGTTCTCTGATATTTCCACCGCCAGTCACATCTTTGCTTCACCATCTCTTTCTGCTTTCCACATACATCACTCCCTTTCTGAGGGTTTGCACATCCCTGCCCGCTCATCCCTTCACCTCTCCAGGCACTTTCCCCTGCAGCCACAGGAGGTACATCTTTCCCTACATTTCCCTTTCACCTATCTTCACTGACCCCAGCAGCCCTTCTGGTGAGAGAGAGGATTATGTGCACCTCCTGTCACCACATCTATTGCATTTGATGCTCTCGATGTGGCCTCCTCTACATTGGTGAGAACAAGCATAGGTCAGATGGCTGCTTCATTGAATACGTGCTCCATCCATCAAGGCCAGCTGGAGCTCCATTTGCAAGCCACTTCAATTCCTCTTCCCATCCCACACTGTCTTGTTTGTCCTCAGTCTCCTCCATTGCCAGAATGGAGCCACATGCAAACTGGAAGGACTGCATGTCATGTCCTGCTTGGGTAACCTACAACTCAATAGCATGAACATGCAATTCCCCAAATTCAGGTTACCTTCACCCTCCCTTGTTTCTTTCCTCTCATCCAACTCTTTCATCTGCACATCACCTACCATGCCATACACTGGATCTTCCATTTTATTCCTCCCCCCCATCCACCATTCATCCCTCTAATTCTACATTTCACTCCCTATCTTCCGTTCTTAACAGATTCCACTGTTTGCACCACTTCTTCGCTTGTCATCTCCAACCTTGGTTACTATCTCCACCCTTCCCTCCCCCTCCCTCATCTACCAATCAACTCCTCCTTTCCTAGATCCACCTATCACTTTCCAGGTCTTTCTCCACCCCTTCCCCTCATCTCTTTCTACTAACTATCCTACCTCTACTTCATACATCTGATGTAGTGTAGGGTCCAGACCCAAACGTCTGTCAATTTTCTCTCCAAAGACACTGCCTGACCTGCTGAGTTCCTCCAGCAGTTTGTTTTTTCCTCGAGTTTCCAGCATTTGCTATCTATTGTGCTCTAATACAACCTTCAGTCATTAATTGGAAAAAATATATATTTAATTGAATGTCATTCAAAAAATCTGTCCATTCGTTCTCAATTAAGAAAAATCAGGTATAACACAGCAAACTTCATCACATTAGCTGTCAGATCCGCCCCCAGAAGTGAGCATTGCATCATACTCTTGAGTTTTAATCTGTAGATTCTGAAAAGGTGTTCATGGAGTCTCCCATTCAAGAGACTAAGAGCTACAATGAATTGTAACACTGACTATTCACCTTTAATATCTTGGTTTAAATCCATGAAGCATTAACGAGATGAAAATCTCCTGTACTCACGGTTAATACCTTGAATTAAGCTTGGGGCAATGAATCCAGTATAGAACATATCATAGTGAATCCCACAATACAGCTACCTTAATCTTTGTTTAAATTGGCAAACTTGCAAAAACAAAATGGAATGCTACAATATGACAAGGTAGTAGGGGAAGATTTTTTCTCATGATAATTTGGAAATTCCTAATTGAGGAATATGCCTTTGATTTCAGTGTGAATTAACAGCAGAGGAATTTCTCCTCACCATCGGGAACGGTAGAGATTTGATTTATATTTAGTCAGTTTACCTTAAGGGCGGTTCATAATTATACTGATGCATCAATTTTACAAGCACTGGCTTTGATCAATGGACAGAAAACTGTGGACAGTACTTGTGAGATGTTGGGAAATTACTGGGTGTAAGAGTATAAATAAATGTTTTCTTAATAATAACATTTGCTATCTTTTTGAATCAGTGATTCACTTCAACAAAAATAGAAAGTACAAAATGCTGGAATTGCTCTGTACGTCACACAGAATCTATAGAGTGAGGAATTGAGTTAATGTTTCAGGTTGATGAATTTCCATCCACTGTTAAAATAACAATGCCCAAAATGTTAACTGTGTTTTTCTCCCCTGCAAATGAAGCCTGATTTTTAGCATCCACAGTTTTGTTTTTGCTTTATCCAAAGATCAACAAATCTCGTAAAATGGAGAGAAAAAATACACACTGGCCTAGATTCCTGCCAATGATGGAGGGAAAAGAGACCAACATCTGAATGCTGACACTAAAAACTAGATGCTTGAATCTTGAGCAAAAAAAACAAAGTGCTGGAGGAACTCAATGGGTCAGACAGCATCTGTGGAGGGAATATACAGCATTTTGTCCTTACCTCCCTCTCTCTCCACTTCCCCCATTCCCATCCTGGTGTGCACACATTTCTCCCATAATTTCCAACCACCCTCGTCGCCCTGCTCCTTTCCCCTCCTCTGTACCCTCATTTCCCCTCCTTCGGATATAAATGTAGATATAAATGTAGATATAAAAATAGATAAACTCTTTGGATAATGGTTGCTTTGCTGTAGCATGGCATAGCATTTTTGGGAAAGCCTTTCCAGCAGAACAATGGCATGACCAAATCATACTGCCTGGCTTCCACAGGGAACTTTACACCACATGCAACAATTCAACAAATGCTTTGAATAGCGACTCAGGCTGAAGCCTGTCTCATGATGGTATCCTGTTGGATCTCAAATTACACTCTCCATCTTTTCAACTAGCCAGATTGACTTATTTCTACCTTTGTAAGATTACTGATTATATGACTACCTTATCCTAATATTGTTAAAGCCATTGCCAACTTCTTAGTATATTGATTAATTCGGTGCTGTCCTTGCATGGTGCATATGCCAGGAATTTCTAATTCCATGACTTTACTGTTCTTAATTTATGTAAAGCTGTGATCTGCCTCCCAATTAATCTACTTGTCAACAACTGCTATTTGCAGCACCATAATTATATTTATTTCAAGATTTGTTATTTTCAAATGACATAATTGCCACACTCCCGGCCTAAGTTCTGGCATGTATGCTCTGCAATTCTGAGTCATGTCTACTGTACATGGCTTCACAATTTGGTGGCAATGCACTGACCCACTGTGCACTTAAACTCTGGTTTATCTCCCTCAGCCTTGTCAGAATTTACTTCTTCTGTAGCGTTTTGGTCTCTCAACCGATTTTTCTTATCTTACATCTTATCCATTCTCATATGTCTGGTCGGTATCTTCTCATTTCCTCCAGAGCTCATTGGGATGATGCATTCTCAATAGATTCCTATAGAAATGTTTTAGTTCATGTCCTATCATGGAATATCTTACTAATCTTGGAAAAAAAAGTATATGTCAAGAAAAGCTAGTTTGAAGTAGAAAACCTGATTAACCATCATCCCATAGAGAGAACGGCTTATTGTACTGGCTTTATCTGCCCTATATTTGACTCCAATTCCTCATCTGAAATGGACCTATTGATCCATTTGGTCATGTGCTATCTGGTAGGGACAATAAATAAGATTCAGATTCACATTTATTGTCACATGCAGCAGTATAGTGATATTTGAGTTACCATGCAGCCATACAATTAAAAGTACACAACACAATTAAAAAGAATGATAGAACTTAACATAAACATCCACCACAGTGATCACTGTGATGGAAGGCAATAAAGTTCAGTCAGTCTTCCTCCTTTAGTTCACGCGTGTTTGGGGCCTTGACCCTCCATAGTCGCTGCTGCAGAAGGCCCGATGTACAAGTCCTCTCATTGGGATGATCGAAGCTCTGACGTCGGGACGGATGAACCACGGATGAATTGGCCACTTTCTTACCGGAGACTGCGGCTTCTCAATGTTATAGGCCGCAGGCAGGCCAGCGGTCGGAGCTCTTCTCCGGCAATCCCCGGCAATGGAATCCCTGGCTCCGGGATGGTAAGTCCGCTCCATGCCTGCTGCTAGAAGCTCCGCAGACCGCAGCTTCACGATGTTAAAGTCAGCAGGCCGGCAGTTGGAGCCTTTCTTCTGGCTCCGCGATGGAAGTCTGTGCCGTGCCTGCTGTTGGAAGCTCTGGGCTGGTCTCTGGGAAAGGCTGCACCAATCCAAGTTGTTAGGCCGTGAGGGAGGGCGAAAATGTGACTAGGAGAAAAGTCGCATTCCGCCGAGGTAAGTGACTGGTAACGGTTTCCCCCTCCCCCCCCCAAACCCCCCCCCCCCCCACATAAAAACATATCTAGAGACATTAACACATACATTTAGACATACTAAAAAAAAAACCAAAAATCGAAATGACCGACAAACTGCTGGCGAGGCTGCCGCGCATGGCGCCACCCGATGACGTCTTCATAAAATATGAAAATAACATCTTCATAATGAGGCTAACCCAAGAATAATTTATTGAAAAAAATCTGAGGCTGCCGAAAAGAATCATAGGAAATGGCTGGGGGCTATCTCTACATTAATGATCCTGCACAAGAATATTGCAAGTTATACTTGGTAAAGTGGGATTTAACAGAATTAAACAATGGAGATATTGAAATGTTAATTATTCTTTGTGAACAATATAAATTTCTCATGTATGTACAAGAATATATGAATACGACAAAGGCACTGAATTTTATATTTCAATGCTAAATCTCTTTGTCAGTTTTCATTGGGATATTCCTTGCAAATCATCTCTTGTGTTGTATTCAGTCCATATGCACCCTAGGCCTGTGGGAGAAACAAAGAATGATCAAATAAAAATTTTAAAAACATGGTTGGGAGTGCCTTTGTAAATGCATCTGACAGTGCTTTAGGGATTGTCGAGCTAATGATACTTAATACTTAACATCGTTATTTTAGAAGATTGCAATGCACAGAGAAAATAGTTAATGGGAACCATGATTAGGTTGTACAAATGAAGGTAATGTTTGTTTTAGTTTATAATGCTTTTTTATTTCTTATTTCCATAAATGAGAATTCCACACATGTTGCAGTGTACAATTTTTAGAGAGATGTTAAAGGTTCTCAGCAAAAGGAAAACAAAACAGTTACGTTAAAAAATGTGATAGCAAATTTTTGTAGCCTTCAGCTTTTAACCCATTCTCACTTAAACGTGAATCTTTTTGATAAATTTGATGTACTGACATATTACTCAAGGCACCAAGCTCAAAATGCTTTTGGAAAACCCTTCTCACTTCTTCTTGATTGTGCAAATATGTAATTTGCATTCAGCAGAGCAAGAAAGTAAAAATTAAAAGCAAGAGGAAAAAAGTAACCTGCACTTATGCAAGACATCAGATCATCCAGATTTGAAATGAAAATGTAAACTATTTGTACCTTATAACCTACTCTCCCATTGGAATTCCTTTGCTCTTCCTTCGGGAACCATGTGGAATAATCATTTTCTTTCCTTCTTGTCTATAGTATCTCCAAGGTATTTTACAAGCAGCGAGTTAGTATCCTTAATGCTTACCAGCAGCAGAGCCAGTAGCACATGATATCTTAAATGTAACAATCAAAGAGCCATGCAAGATTTTGGTATTTCCGTCAGCTTGCAGATGTGCAGAACCTGTGTCCAAACGCTGTAATGTCAACTTCGGACAAATTATAAACAAAGACATCAAAGCACAAAAGTGTTTTGTTACTATTTAGTCAAGAGTAACTAATCATAAAATCATCCAATGCACGCTTTCCACATTTCCATTTTGGAACGTAAACGTATATCTTCAGATATATTGTAATCAACAACTCCTGTCTGACACACACTAATCCCTGCATTCCTCCATCCAGTGGAATTCAGTTACATTTAAAACATTCAATGTTTTTTTCCGTTAGTTGTCAGTCTGTACAATAAATTGTTAGCTTTATACTTTATATTTTAAAAAAATCTGACATTACATTTATACTTCAAAACTGAAACAATTTACCAACACACTAGAATTATGTGCATCTGGGCATCTTTCCCACACGTCATAGACAATTCTTGTTATCTTACTGGGTAATAGCATTTAACCTGAAAGTGGAACTCTTTGCATTGAACACAGTTGTTACATGTTATTATAAAACAGCTCAATTCTTACAAACCAGTTACAATAACTTATACAGTCTGTCAGTTAAGACTGTGATCCAGTCTAATTTCAATTGTTTCTTTTGTCCGAGAATCCTGAAGAGCAATAAATATCTAAAATAATACAATTTTGCAAAATCTGAATAAAATGTTAAATTCCCACAAAATAAAGAGCAGAAACAATCGTTTCAGCCAAGAATATGATATCTCTATCCACTTGCACATTGCTACAAAATTACATGTGAAAGCAGAAATTCAAAAACAAAAACTCATCATCATCATCATCTGGATTTGTAATAACCACCTCCCATATAAATAGTGATGTTGAAGCTGGGGGAAATGGAATCAGTGAAATGCTGATTATGTGTTGCTCTGGCATAACTGATCACTGAAACCTTCCCCATTCCCTAATTTAGCCCTTTTCAGTCAACACTGGGTTTAACTTTTTCATCGCAGCCATTAAATTAAAAAGCTGTCAATACTGTGCTCTCCGCATGGCGTGCAACACGTCAGACCACATCGATCCGACATCATTTATCTTATTCATGCGATCCTTTGGCATCAAAGGTGACTTACTTCCACTCCAGCTCTGTGGGTTCTGTGGTGGTTGATGGGGCTGATGGGGCTGCTGTAACCAGGGAAGGAGGAACCTGAAAGAATGAATTAATTATTAGTTTGGGCATGATGCATTCCTTCTGATGTTTATATAAAGTTTCTGTATTTCTTGGCATATGGTGTCAAGATTCATAGTGACATCCAGAATGCTCCTAAGATGACAATTGTCCTATATTCCCTGCCGCCTGACCATTTCCTTGTGTGTGGCACCTAATCAGTCCATATTATTGTTCCTCATGCCAGTTTGGTGCAGTCTGAAGCCAGACTTTCAACAATAGTGTAGCTGGTAGAGCTGTTGCCTATTGGCTCCAGTGACTGGAGTTTAATCTTGAGCTCTTGTTTTGTCTGTGTGGAGTTGGCACCTTCTCTTTGAGACCAAGTGTATTTCCTCTGGATTTCCTTCCACAACGTAAATACATGTTGGTTGGTAGATTAATTCGCCACTCTAAATTACTCTGAGTATGTAGACGAGTGATGTGATCTGGGATGGAGGGTGGGATATGTTGATGGGTAGATGGGAAAAAAAATTGGGATTGATGTAAATAGGTGTGTGTTTGTCGGTGAAGGTTTTGTGAGCTGAATGGCCTGATTCAGTGCTCCATAAATCTATAACTCTGTATCACTTTGAGGTACTTGAGGTCAGTCTGTCATGAAAAATAAGTTGTGAGTAGGACTTGGATTCAGTGAAGAGACATTAACAGGGTAAGTGAGTGAACAAGAAATTGGCATTTGGAGCAGAATGTGGAAACATGTGAGGTTATTCATTTTGGCAGGAAGAACAGAAAAACAGAATGTCTTTCAAGCAGGGTGCAACTCGTGACATGTCTGTGAGGGATCTGGGTCTGCTGGTTTACATAGAAACATAGAAAATAGGTGCAGGAGTAGGCCATTCGGCCCTTCGAGCCTGCACCGCCATTCAATATGATCATGGCTGATCATCCAACTCAGTATCCTGTACCTGCTTTCTCTCCATACCCCCTGATCCCTTTAGCCTCTAACTCCCTCTTAAATATAGCCTATGAACTGGCCTCAACTACATTCTGTGGCAGAGAATTCCAGAAATTCACCACTCTCTGTGTAAAAAATGTTTTTCTCATCTCAGTCCTAAAAGATTTCCCATTTATCCTTAAACTGTGACCCCTTATTCTGGACTTCCCCAACATTGGGAACAATCTTCCTGCATCTAGCCTGTCCAACCCCTTAAGAATTTTGTAAGTTTCTATAAGATCCCCCCTCAATCTTCTAAATTCTAGCGAGTACAAGCCGAGTCTATCCAGTCTTTCTTCATATGAAAGTCCTGACATCCCAGCAATCAGTCTGGTGAACCTTCTCTGTACTCCCTCTATGGCAAGAGTGTCCTTCCTCAGATTAGAAGACCAAAACTGTACGCAATACTCCAGGTGTGGTCTCACCAAGACCCTATACAACTGCAGTAGAACCTCCATGCTCCTATACTCAAATCCTTTTGTTATGAATGCTAACATACCATTCGCTTTCTTCACTGCCTGCTGCACCTGCATGCCTACTTTCAATGACTGGTGTACCATGACACCCTGGTCTCGTTGCATCTCCCCTTTTCCTAATCGGCCACCATTCAGGTAATAGTCTACTTTCCTGTTTTTGCCACCAAAGTGGATAACCTCACATTTATCCACATGATACTGCATCTGCCATGCATTTGCCCACTCACCCAGCCTATCCAAGTCATCCTGCAGCCTCCTAGCACCCCCCTCACAGCTAACACTGCCCCCCAGCTTCGTGTCATCTGCAAACTTGGAGATGTTGCATTCAATTCCCTCGTCCAAATCATTAATATATTACATTAATACATTAATATATATTGTAAATAGCTGGGGTCCCAGCACTGAGCCTTTACGAGATACAGAAAGTAAACATGTAGTTCCACCAAACAATGATGAGGGGCAAATAATATGTAAGTTTTATTCCAGGACGATTGGAGGTCTTCCTGAAACTGTATAAGACTTTTATACGATATGTGCTTAAAATTTAATTTCTTCCACGATTGTGTGTTAATCATCATTCCAGGTGAATTTTGCCAAAGGTGCACTTCTACGCACAATCCACTTTGACATGCCTGATCTTACCCTGGCATCAGGCATACATCTAATGGCACCATTTTTTGTGTAATGTCCATTTTGGCTTTGAACTGGGCTACAATTATCTCAGAAAATTCAGAGCTCACCTCACTTTTGTAACTTTTTTTGGCTCTTATGCGGGTCAGTCTGCAACACTAAGAGACCTGAATGGGCAGGTTCAGGACTACATGTTGGCTACATATTGGCTGCTCAAACACATTCCAACTGAGAAAAGGTGTACCTCAACTAACAGGAAGTATTGTTTCCAGTATTTAACTGCCATGACCACGGTGGATTAGGGATGTCTTGACAGGAAGCAAAGACATCTTATCAGTAAGTTGCCAGAAGTCTTCAGAGATACCACATCCTATCTGGGCCTATCTGGTGACACCATATTCACAAAGAATTTTAAAAATTTGCTTTGATTTATTTGGTATTTTTAAAGTGGAGATTGACGGGTTCTTGATTAGTAAGGGTGTCAAAGGTTACGGGGAGAAGGCTGGTTGAGAGGGAAAGATAGATCAACCATGATTGAATGCTGGAGTAGACTCGATGGGTCGAATGGCCTAACTCTGCTCCTTTTACTTATAAACTTACAGCTTGGACACTGGGATTTGTTAATGTTGCTGGTTCCCACAAGAGCAGGCAGCCATTCGAATGCCCATAAGGATTCCCGTGAAGAACCCAGACCTCTTTACCAGCAGGAAAGATTTCTATTCTCGCAATCCACAGCTTGATGTGGATGCACGTTAAGAATTTCCTCATGTTGGATGTAATGTTTCCAGATACCACTCTTGATTTGTTCATCCTGAGGGTAATAGTGTTGCTGGACGGTTTTCAGTGGCTCCGAGACAGGGATTCCCTCCAGCTCTGTGGCAGCTCACACTAGTGTGCTCTCCAAATACACAGTGCATTGACATGTGAGAACCAGGAGAGTAATGGAAAATTCTATTGCAGAATGCAGCATGCCATTATGGAACTTGACATCTGCCTGGCTGAATTTCTGTAATTCCCTTACAAAACAGTTCTGGCAGTGGGATTGTTGCTTCAGCATGCAAGTGATCTGTTCCGTCACATCTTATGCTTTTGGTTTCATGGGTATGTAAGCTCATGTCAGTTAGTTATGAATTGGCATTAGGAGTGATGTCATGAGTGGTTAGTCTTAGTTGCCCAAGAGTCTCTCTCTGGTGCACCATGACGGCTGAAATACAGCTGGGGAAGTGGACATAATGAAGGTCATAGCTGTTATATGACTTTCTGCATATAGACTCACAGTGGATAGACACTGACCAGTGCAATCTCTTTATGTTCTCGTGCCTAGCAATGGTGTGTGCTATCATCAGGATGCTGCAGGACCTTTGTGTTCACTTCCCCTGCTTGTCTTTGGCACGACGGAATAGAACAAAGTTATCTTTCTTTGAATGAAGATGTTCAGTGAACCCACACAACAGTGGACTACAATCTCTCTCACAATGTGGCAAGATACGAGGTTGGTCATTTTCATGCAGGAAGTCACAGAGCTACTTTGCACTAAGCCACCTCACCCATTTAATATTCATTTTACTTCGGAGTCACGTGAGTGACTACGTGAAGACCCCACCAGCACGCATGCGTGTCATATCGTCTATCGCATTGTGTACGACTGGCGGGGGGGGCATGATGCTCCTGCCAGCGGTCAGACCTAAAGGTAAGTTTTAAAAACTTTTTCCAGGTTATGTCTTCTTGCAGGAACCTCTACTTAGAGGTCCTGCTAAAGTCCGGGGCAAAGTCCGGATGGAGGGGGTAACCCCAGTCACGGACTACAGGGAATCCTGGTCACGACCTCGGGGAATCCCACCCACGGACCAAGGGAACCAGCTCGGAAGAATGCGGGTAGCGGGCGGCGGTGAATTCGCCTTTTGAGCCGCTGGCGGTGGAGCCAGCAGTTCATACTGGTGCCGGTGGCACCTGGACAAACACAGCGGGGATACCCCCCGACTATGTATATCGCGGCTCTCCCTTTTATAGGGACCGCGGGGATATCCTGGCTGCAGTTACTGCGGGGATACCCACCTCATGGGGGGGGGGGGGAAGCCCCGAGAAGCCTTTCTATAAGGGACAGTGGAGGAAATCCCGGCTATAGCTACAACGGGAATACCAAGCTCGGGGAGAAAAACTCGACAATGAACGTCGCGGAGAAGCCCTTCTACAAGGACCGCGAGGGAATCCCGGCTGCAACGACTACGGGAATATCAAGCTCGGGGGAGAAAAACCCGACTATGAATATCGCGGGGAAGCCCTTCTACAGGGATCACGAGACCAAGCTCTGGGTGGGGGGGAGGTGGAGGAGCGTTGCCCCTGCAACGGTAGGTTTAAAACAGGACCTGCAGGTAAATTCTTTACTCTAAGGTCGTTTTGTTCTATTTTCTGTGAGAATTGTGTTACAGGAAAGGAACCATGGACTAAGTCCAAATGGATCGCATCCAGTCTGACTGCGGAGGACCGTGGAAGTGCAGGCAGTCAGCAGCCGGCTGCACCTGGATCGCTATTCGATCAGCAGTCTCCGACCTGGCACCTGCACAGTCCGAATCGACACCACAGACTGGCGGGAAGGCCAAGCAGAAGTCGGACAGGCCCGACTCACCGCCGGTGGGCAGCGACTGTGATCACATATCCCGCATGGAGCGGTTGATGGAGCAGATGCTCCAACGTAAATGGAGTCTAGTCACCATGGGGTCCTAGGACGCCCATGGCAGCACCTTATAGAGGGCTGCATAATGCATCTCCCTCGACAGAGGGGAGCATTAGGAGTCACTTCTGGGCTGACTCTGAAGACAGGGGTTTGGCTGAAGATACCACAAGTGTGCTGGGGGTGCAGGAACAACACAACCAGCAGCAGGAGCAGGCTGTGAATGACAACTACCAAATACCAAGCACCAGGGAACTGTGTTTCTCTCAGTGTCCCTGCGGTGAACAGCTATCTGGGGACCCCAAATTTGCAGGACTGTGTAAGACCAGTAACACACAACCACTGATACTGCCATTTGGGGGCAACCTGTTGAAACAGGTCAAGAAGCTCGACGAGGGCCGTCGGGCTCATGAACGCCACATCATCAGGCAAGACCTCACATCTCCGGCGGCAGCACACCTACGTACCCACCAGCAAACCACGATACACTGAAGCTGGTGAAAGCTTGAAGGCCGTACAACCAGGACAAAGGTCTTTTTCAGGCCACGGCCCAGAACGGCCTGGAAGATGCGCCAACCCCGTACTCGAGCTCCTCTACCTCCCAGGAGCAGAAGGTGCAAAAATCATGCACACATGGTTGAGGCAGCTCCTGGGTCGGGTTGCATAAGTCCTCCCATTCGGATGTGGAAGGATGAAGCTGATTGAGGCAACTCCTGGAAGTTCCCCATCCGGCGGTGTGAAGGTATGGAGCCCCATCGATGATGCCTCCTGTCACGGATACAAGTTGGTAATATTTACACTGGTTTGAATATTTAAACTGGTTTGGGATAACATGAGATTAGTTTATACTGCACAGCAGGTATGGTTGGAGTTGCCTTTCAAGGCAGGCTCGCAATTATGGGAGATGTGACATTAATGCTGACAAATGTGAGGTGCTACATCTCGGCAGGACAAATCAAAATAGGACGTACACGGTAAATGGTAGCGAATTGAGGAATGCAGTTGAACAGAGGGATCTAGGAATAACTGTGCATAGTTCCCTGAAGGTGGAATCTCATGTAGATAGGGTGGTAAAGAAAGCTTTTGGTGTGCTGGCCTTTATAAATCAGAGCATTGAATATAGAAGTTGGGATGTAATGTTAAAATTGTACAAGGCATTGGTGAGGCCAATTCTGGAGTATGGAGTACAATTTTGGTCGCCTAATTATAGGAAGGATGTCAACAAAATAGAGAGAGTACAGAGGAGATTTACTAGAATGTTGCCTGGGTTTCAGCAACTAAGTTACAGAGAAAGGTTGAACAAGTTAGGTCTTTATTCTTTGGAGCGCAGAAGGTTAAGAGGGGACTTGATAGAGGTCTTTAAAATTATGAGCGGGTTAGACAGAGTGGACGTGGATAAGCTTTTCCCATTGAGAGTAGGGAAGATTCAAACAAGGGGACATGACTTGAGAATTAAGGGACAGAAGTTTAGGGGGAACATTAGGGGGAACTTCTTTACTCAGAGTGTGGTAGCTGTGTGGAATGAGCTTCCAGTGGAAGTGGTGGAGGCAGGTTCGATGTTATCCTTTAAAAATAGATTGGATGGGTATATGGACGGGAAAGGAATGGAGGGTTATGGTCTGAGTGCAGGTAGATGGGACTAGGGGGAAGTATTTATTTTTAATTTTAAAAAAAATAATTAAAAAAAATGTTCGGCACGGACTTGAAGGGCCGAGATGGCCTGTTTCCGTGCTGTTATGGTTATATGGTTATATGGTTATGTGGACTGTTCATTGTCAACAGCTTCAACCCGCATGTGCAGTATAGACATTTCTGAATAACTTCCATGTGATCATTTCCACTCACAGGCTTCGGAGATATTTGAAATTTAGCTGGATGAGGCAATGATACACTCAGAAGCGTTGCAAAATGGGATAACCTCAGCTCCCAGGTTATTTACCAAATGACTACAATCAGTGCTTCAACTGCACAGAGCTAACAAACAAGTGTTATGGCCAAACTGGATGATATTGACCATACTGTATTTTGCTAAATGAGCCTTATCAGCCACATAGCTATATTTGAGAAATTGGGTTTCTCATCCGTCCAGTTAAATTTAAGTTAAGTTGATACCAACTGAAACTATTGATTATTGGGATACAATTAATCCATTCATTTGTCTGGGACTCCGCTCTGAGACAAAAGATTAGACCTCTGCTATTCCCAGCTGAAACTATCAAAGTCACAATGGTGGAAGAACAGTATTCAGCATTGCCCCACTAAACCTTTCATCCGTAAATCTTCAGTCAATTCCAAACTGATGCTATTACTCAAAGATGGAAAATTACTAATACCATCTCTAGTAACGGAGGCAGATGGGATTAGCATGAGTTATCAATTGTTCAGTTATGGTATCAACTGCCAATGGACACCAGGTGCATTTTGTGCATTAAAGGGTGTGTGAATATGCATAATCTGCATCCACAAGTCCAAGGTGATACACTTTGGTGGTGGTATATATTAATCACAAGGGTGCAATCAAATCAAAGTATCCGGAGATAGTTTACCTAACCGCATTTAGCACTGGTGTATTATCATGTAAAATCAATGACAACACAGAATGGATGTGTGATAACAAAGTATTTAATGACATTGTGGCTCGATGGAACACTAACGATCGAGATGTTTGCATCCAGGCTCAATTACCAGTTGCAGAAAATACGAGGCATATCAATGGCGATGGGTGCATTCTCGCTAGACTAGGGAGGAATGTTCTTTTATGTCTTCCTCCATTTGGCCTCATTAGATGGGTCTTGCAAAATTCAGCAAGTTTCCCGCTTCCGGCATTTTCGTAGTGCCTGCCAGGTTTATATACCCATGGTTCCCGCTGATGTGGGGAATGATCATAAAACCTTACATGGTTATTTCTGGACAGCTGGTTCAGCTGTGATGTGGAATTGCTGGTTCAGCTGTGATGTGGAAACCATCCTCTGCATGATATAATCAATTCATTGACTTGCAGACTCTGAGAGACCGTTCCTGCGGCTCGGGTTGTTAAACCAAAAACCTTGGAAATGCTCACTGCAGATTGCAGGGATAGCACCAAATAGCAGCATTACTCATGAGGAGATGGGAGGTATTGTTTATGCTTATTTACATTTAACTCGGCACGGATGACTGATGCCTTGAAATTCAGTTTATATGGCATTTTATAGCATTAAGTTAAAGTTCCATTTACTGTGCCTGAAATACCTCCTCATCATTTGGCTGCGGGGAACAGAAACCACTCTGTCGGGTCCCACCCTGTGACATCTAGATTATGAAGGGTATCGTCAACTTAAAACCTCCCAGGTCTAGGGACGCAGAGATATGGGTCGTTAACATTGTGCTACGTCATTTCGCCGATGGGCTCCAACAGCATCCCTGTCCTTGGTCAAACTCACTTATTAGTGGTTATGCCATGGCGCTGAGTACAGCGCAACGGGTCCAGTCATTGCTACACTGGATAGGATGATCATATCTGCGGGCAATAATAACATGTTATGTTTATGATTATGTCAAGCAGAGTAGACAGGGACATAGACCAAACTAGATGTTGCATAGCCCATGGACCTTAGGTTGTGTGTGATCACGCATCTACACCAGTATGTCAAGGTCCCTAAGAGCCTTATAGACTCTGGCTAGCAATATTGTTATTTACATAAAACCTCGTTAGAAGGTATCACTACAGACCTTCTCCAGGGGGTTAAATGGGTCTGGCTTTACAGGAGTGAACATTGACATTTTGAGTCTCACTCCACCAGGACCGCAACACCTCAGCAGCAAGGTTATGGACCACATCCTAGCGGCTGCAGGATGGTCAAACTAACGATCTGTCCAAATATTCAGAATAAACCCATTGCCAGATCGGGGGGTATTTGCCAACTCTATGTCAGGTCTGTTTCATAACTTCCTCCTGGTTGAGGGAGGTTACTATTGCCACTATTGTTCATTAATAGCATCAACATGTCTATATCTATGTCATGTCTGAATGCATTATTAATGTTCACTCATCATTGGCCTACTGATGCAGTGTATGACGCCTGGACTCGTTTCCACGGCATGAAATCACAGAGCTTAAAATTTTTCACATAGTCACTCACGTGACTCCGAAGTAAAATAGTAAGATTAAATGAGAATTTACCAGTTTGAAGTTTGATCTTTATTTTATGAGGAGTAACGTTGAGGGATTACGTGCCCTCCACGCCCACCCTCTATCATAAAGGTCAACTGGTATTCTAGTTTCTCTTATCTTACTATGTTTAGTTCAATAACTGTTGTCTGTGATTTCACACCGCTGCTTTGAAGATTGACACGCATGCGTGCTGGCGGGCTCTTCACGTAATCCCTCAACATTACTCCTCATAAAATAAAGATCAAACTTCAAACTGGTAAGTTCTCGTTTAATCTTACTATTTATTTTGTGTTACATGTATTCATGCTGTTGGTCTGGCTGTGTTTATAATGTTTATAAAGTCGTGTATATCTTTACCCCAAGACTGGAAAGAACCTCGCTCTGTCCTGGAAATGGACACATGATTGCACCAATCTTTTTAATGGAGTGTAAATGTCTTGAACATCAGCTGTTGATGAAGCTCAGCTGGAAGAATAACTCCACAAATACCTTGATGGGTATGACCTCCAGTTTAGAGATCTTCTCTCCACTTCCATTTCCTTTACCAGCATCATGTCTTGATTTGTGTGATCCCCGCTCCTTCTCTCAATCACGTTCAATTCCACAAGGATGTTTCAGCTAATCTTCCACGTCGGGGACTGACCTGGACGTCTGCAGAAAAATACTACAGTTCCTTCCTCATTGCCCCATGCAGAGTATTGAAACGTTCAGCAGGAAGCATTGAGATTATGGGGAAATGTAGCAGCAGCCAGAGGAAATAAACCTACTAAAAAGTTGCTGATCCCTATAAATGGCACTAGCATACGGTCCTTCCTGTTACTTAATGCATGCTAGCTGTGCAAGCTTAAACAAGTACAAAGGCAGAGGTACTGTGCTCCAGAGCAATGCTGGCATCAAGTCTGTACTGCATGCTGATTGACATCATGATCTATCTATTCAGCATATATTCAGCAGGCATTAACTTTATATATGCTAAAACATTTTATCTAGATGGCATAATCTATCTTTGCATCTAATGTTTGCACGTGAATTATGATGGCATTGTTGCAAACAGTTGCAGAGCCCATTTTCACCCTCATTGCTCTCTGATCTCCAGGCCATTCCCCTGATTCAGCCCTTTCAGCGATGAGGACAATTGTTACGTAACTGGTTTAGCCATTCACTACCAGTTCTTCTTGGAACATTAATAGCCCCAATGAGGGCTGGTCCCATCTGTCTACACTGTTTACTTGTCTTCCATGACCCTGGAGTACAAAGGTAGACCCAGTCTTGTTCTTTTATCTTCACCCCCATCCCCCCAATCTTCAACGGCAATGCTTCCAAGAAAAAGTGGAGGTGTTCATGGTTTTCATTGTGACTAAGATTGAGATCAGCTAGTTAACACACTTCTTCCCTAATCCACCAAGCTAACTCTAAGGATCCCATCCTCCCTTGCCTTAAAACCAGGGCACTTGGATCATAATATCTTTGAAAACCTCATCCAACTTTGTTGCTGGATGACATGCAGGCGATATAAATGATTCTCTTCTGCTAACATCACACATCACATATCAAATATATCATCATCGACCCTGATCTTGAAAGAAATGAACCGTTGATCTTACCACCCTTGCAGACTACTGGTCCAGTGGTGTAGTGGATAGCAATGCTACCTCAGATCTTCAGTGACCTGACTTTGATCTTAACCTTGTCTATGTGGAGTTTGTACATTCTCAAATAACTGCATGGGCTTTTCCAGATGTCAAAGTCATATCAGTGGATGAATAATTGACCACTACATGTTGCACATAGATGGACGGCATAAGGGTCAGTAGGTGAAGGGAGTGGGGGTGGGGAAGGGGCACTTGGTGGCCAATTCATAAGATGTGAGAGAAAAAATGGGATTAGTGTCGGTGGTTATTGATAGCAGGAGTGTGGGAAGCACAGTAGTAATGCAGCAGATTGGGATAAAAATGTAAAGGATAAATCAACCAAGTCCAGTGGGCAGAACAAACAAAGGCAGATCAGGAAGCATGAACGAGCTGGGTGACGAAAGGATAGGACAGCCAGCTTAATGTTCCAGAATATAGAATTTTCAGGTGTAAAACAGAGGGTAATATAAAAGAGGAGTTGTCGCATGACTGATTAGAGAGAACGCCACAGCAGTACTTCGAGAAGATATCCTGGAGGGATTGTTCAATGAGGCCAAATGGATACAACTTAGAAATAATAGAGGGGCCACCATTTTGCTGGTATTATAATATAGACTTCCCACTTTTCAGCTAGAATTAGAGGAACAGATATGTAAGCAAATTGCAGAAAGGTGTAAGAGCAATAAGATTACAGTAGTGAAGGATTATAACTTTTTTTCCAATATTGACTGCAATTGCCTTAGTACAAGGGTCTGAGGTGGGGTGGAATTTGTTAAGTCCATCTAAACTTAACAAATTTTTCAAGTGTCAAGAGTCAAGAATGTTTAATTGTCATGTGTACTGAAAGCAGAACAATCAAACAAAAAGATAGACAAATAATGCTGGAGTAACTAATCGGGCCAGGCAGCATTTCTGGACAGAAGGAGTGGGTGATGTTTCGGTTTGAGACCCATCAGACTAGTCAGGGGAAAGGGAAACAAGAGATATAGACAGTGATGTAGAGAGATATAGAACAAGTGAATGAAAGATAAGCAAAAAAGTAATGATGATAAAGGAAACAGGCTACTGTTACCTGTTTGCTAGGTGAGAACAGGAACCTGGTGCGATATATGGTGGGGGAGGGATGGAGAGAGAGGGAGTGCAGGGGGTACTTGAAGTTAGAGAAATCAATATTCATACCACTAGGCTGTATGCTGCACAAGCAAAATATGACATGCTGTTCCTCCAATTTACGATTAGCCTCACTCTGACAATGGAGGAGGCCTAGGACAGAAAGGTCAGTGTGGGAATGGGAAGGGGAATAAAAGTATCTGGCAATGGGGAGATCAGGTACTGCCACCCAGACTGCCACACTGCCACCCAGCTTTTAATTCTGCAAGTTTCAATGTCATTATGGAAAAGGATAAGGATGATCTTCAAGTTAACATCCTTGAATGAGGGGTGGGGTGTGTGGAGAGGAGGATCTCTGATTTTAATAATGCAAGGGAGTATCTGGCAGAAGGTGCCGAGAGGTAGAAAAACAGGTGATAAACGGGCCTGTCCCACTTAGGCGATTATTTAGGCGACTACAGATGACTAGGCTGTCACCACATGGTCGTCAGGGTGTCGCCTGTATGGTCATGAGTAGTCTCCTCAGTCGCCCAAAGAGTCGTAGCGTCTTTCTGGTCGCCGCTGGATTTTCAACATGTTGAAACATTTTCGGAGACAGTCAGCGACAGTGGGTTTGACGCCAATGAGCATAGCTTGACTTCTCCTGACGTAGGTGCTGTCATAGTTGTCACCAGGTTATCGTAGGTTGTCGCCGGGTTAACGTAGGTTGTTGCCAGGTGACGTAGGTGGTCGCCGGTGCTGACTTCGGTTTTTTGTAATGGTTCTATTTCAAATTTTATGTCGAAGGGTGGTCCAGTCGCCGGTTTTTTGACGACCTGCTACGACTATGACAGTTGCCGGCAGTCGTCTAAAAATAGCCTAAGTGGGACAGGCCCTTTAGTGAGAGTTCAGGACCAAATGTTCTGGTAGGGGGTGAAAGGCAATTAGGGCAAGATTAAAGGATCTTAGATAACAAAGGATATTGAAGTTCTTATTACGAAGAAAAGAAAATATATGTTAATTGATTCTGGAGTAGTTCCTGAGGATTGGAAGGTAGCTAATGTAACCCCACTTTTTAAAAAGGGAGGGAGAGAGAAAACGGGGAATTACAGACCAGTTAGTCTAACGTCGGTAGTGGGGAAACTGCTAGAATCAGTTATTAAAGATTGGATAGCAGCACATTTGGAAAGTGGTGAAATCATTGGACAAAGTCAGCATGGATTTATGAAAGGTAAATCATGTCTGACGAATCTTATAGAATTTTTCGAGGATGTAACTAGTAGAGTGGATAAGGGAGAACCAGTGGATGTGTTATATCTGGACTTTCAGAAGGCTTTCGACAAGGTCCCACATAAGAGATTAGTATACAAACTTAAAGCACACGGTATTGCGGGTTCAGTATTGATGTGGATAGTGAACTGGCTGGCAGACAGCAAGCAAAGAGTAGGAGTAAACGGGTCCTTTTCACAATGGCAGGCAATGACTAGTGGGGTACCGCAAGGCTCAGTGCTGGGACCCCAGCTATTTACGATATATATTAATGATTTGGACGAGGGAACTGAATGCAACATCTCCAAGTTTGCGGATGACACGAAGCTGGGGGGCAGTGTTAGCTGTGAGGAGGATGCTCGGAGGCTGCAAGGTGACTTGGATAGGCTGGGTGAGTGGGCAAATGCATGGCAGATGCAGTATAATGTGGATAAATGTGAGGTTATCCACTTTGGTGGCAAAAACAGGAAAGTAGATTATTATCTGAATGGTGGCCGATTAGGAAAAGGGGAGATGCAACGAGACCTGGGTGTCATGGTACACCAGTCATTAAAAGTAGGCATGCAGGTGCAGCAGGCGGTGAAGAAGGCGAATGGTATGTTAGCATTCATAGCAAAAGGATTTGAGTATAGGAGCAGGGAGGTTCTACTGCAGTTGTACAGGGTCTTGGTGATACCACACCTGGACTATTGTGTACAGTTTTGGTCTCCTAATCTGAGGAAAGACATTCTTGCCATAGAGTACAGAGAAGGTTCACCAGACTGATTCCTGGGCTGTTAGGACTTTCATATGAAGAAAGACTAGATAGACTCGGTTTGTACTCGCTAGAATTTAGAAGATTGAGGGGGGATCTTATAGAAACGTACAAAATTCTTAAGGGGTTGGACAGGCTAGATGCAGGAAGATTGTTCCCGATGTTGGGGAAGTCCAGAACAAGGGGTCACAGTTTAAGGATAAGGGGGAAATCTTTTAGGACCGAGGTGAGGAAAACATTTTTCACACAGAGAGTGGTGAATCTCTGGAATTCTCTGCCACAGAAGGTAGTTGAGGCCAGTTCATTGGCTATATTTAAGAGGGAGTTAGATGTGGCCCTTGTGGCTAAAGGGATCAGGGGGTATGGAGAGAAAGCATGTACAGGATACTGAGTTGGATGATCAGCCATGATCATATCGAATGGCGGTGCAGGCTCGAAGGGCCGAATGGCCTACTCCTGCACCTATTTTCTATGTTTCTATGTTTCTATGTTAAGAAGGGCAGTAGGGATAATTCAGGTAACTACACTTCAGTGAACCTTAAGTCAATGGTAGGGAAATAACGGAATAAAATCCTCATTGAAGTTTATATGCACGTGGAGAGACAATCAGGACTATTCAGCATGAATTTGTGTGTGGAAAATCTTATTTCACCAAATTGATTGATGAGGTACTTTAGATGCTTGATGAAGGTAGGATCATAGATGTTGTCTATGTGGAGTTTATTTAGACTATAGTGAGATATAGATCGGGTGGAAAATTGAGTGGAGCACTGACAGTAAAATTTTTATCCCAATAAGTGCGAGGTGATGAATCTTATGGCATCAAATAGGGTAGGACATATATCGCTAATGGCAGTGCATGAAGATGTTTTGATGAATAGAGGGAGCTTGGGATTCAAAGCCATAGTTCCTGAAAGTGGAAACACTGATTGATAGCGTAGTGAAGATGGCAAATGACATGTGTGCCTTCATAGGTCAGGGCAAAGAATAGAAAAACTGGACGTTATGGTGCAAACTTTACAAAACATTGATTAGACTGCATTTGGAGTATTGTGTGCACTTTTGATTGCCATCCTACAGGAAGGATGTGCTTGCAAGGGAGAAAGTGTCGAGAAGATTCATCAGGATATTGCCACATTGGAGCTCATTAGTTTTGCCGTGACCTTTGATGGATTTTGTTTGTTTTCCATGGAGTAAAAGAGGCTGAAGGGTGAACTGGTAGAGGTAAATAAAATTATAGGAGGCACAGACAAGGTAGATGGTCAGAATCTTTTGCGCACATGCATCAAAACATGAAGGCATCAGTTTAAGATGAGAAGAGGAATCTTTAAAGGGGATTTCAGGAGAAAGTTTTATTTTTTATATAGAAAATAGGTGACATTTTGGACTCAGTTCTGTCAGAAGAGGTGGTGGTTTAAAATACAGCCAGCACGTTTAAGAGACATTTTGACGGGCATTTAAATTGAGAAACTATAGAAGACTACACACCTAGTGTGGGCATAAGGGAATAGTGTACAGAGGCAAGAAGGTCATCATGGACCTGGTGAGCCAAAGGGCCCATTTGTGTGCTTTATAATTCTAGGGAAAAGGCCTGGTATTGCGAGATATGACTATGATTGTATCATTAACTTCACGTTCTTCTCCAATATGAACATGCTATTTCCTCCTATGTCAATAGACAATAGACAATAGGTGCAGGAGTACGCCATTCGGCCCTTCGAGCCAGCACCGCCATTCAATGTGATCATGGCTGATCATCCACAATCAGTACCCCGTTCCTGCCTTCTCCCCATATCCCCTGACTCTGCTATCTTTAAGAGCCCTAGCTAGCACTCTCTTGAAAGCATCCAGAGAACCTGCCTCCACCGCCCTCTGAGGCAGAAAGATGTCCATCTTTCCAGATACTTCATTTAATTCTCTTTATCATCTTACAGCTCAGTCGGCCTTTATCTAGCTGCTGCATTCTTATCTATCCAGTTGTGGCCAGATAATCACTCTTCTCTTCCTGCTCTCACACCATTCGTTATGGATATCTCTCATCCAGGACACCCTTCTATTTCTCATCTTTTTGCAGTCCCAGGCAAAAATCATCCAGAATTTCATTTTCAATGTTTAAGCTGAAACTGACCTCTAGCTTATCTCTTCTCTTGACCAATATCCAGCAATGTTTGACACAACTCTCTTGTTAAATAAACTCCACACCATCCCACCATTCCTGTGATTGCTAATCTACGTAAACTCCCAATTACAAAACGCCTCACCTTTAATATTCCTGTCCTTGCTTCCAAGTTCTTTATGATCATGTCCTTTTAATTTCTGAAATCTCTTTATGCCTTACAACAATCCAAATAAATTGTTACTTTATTAACTCTGAATGTTTGAGCATCCACAGTTTCACCATTGGCATCTGTGCCAGCAAGGTTAATCTATAAAATTCCCTCCCTAAACTTTTTACCTCTCTACCCCTCTTCTCTCTGATGTACCTTAAATGCAAGCCTGTCTGTCACAATACCTCCTTACATGTTTGATTATGTTTTGTGACAATGTACTACATTAAATGCACTTCATAAATGCAAGTTATTGTTATTGCTTAGTAATAAGCAAGCAACATGAACCAATGTTCTACAACAATATGCTTAGAAAACCCCAGTCTTATAAAGAGACATTCTGTTTGCAGGCAAAGTGAAGGCAAAGAGCCAATTTGGCTCTGGCTGGAATACTTTTTGGCTTTTGGTTCCAAAATGAAGATTGCTGAGTTGGCTCCAAACCAGTAAAATATGAGCCCTGGAGCCTCTCTTCATTGTGAATTTGACGCCAGACAATGGATACTTCTTTTGTTAAGTGCTAATCAAACCAAGAATGTATAACATACATGTACAAGGGAGTTCAGCCATTAGATTTTCTGAAATGTATAGCTTCCCAAACAGAAAGTGTCATTTTGAAACCATGCGGGGTGAATATAATGAAAGGGATGTCACGCTCAGGAATGAGAACTTATAATTTTTTTTGCTAGTCAGTGTTAGCACCAAGTAATCCCTGCCAGGCAAAATGTAAAGTGCACCTCTCCTATCTGTCTGTAACTACACCATCCCTACTGAAATAAATATAAAGTAATAGTATAAACTTTTACTCAGGAATATCAATAAAGCTTTTTTCTTAAGACTGATTCATGTTTTGGTAGCAGTTATTATCAAAATTAGATTATTTTTGCTGATGTTGTTCAGAATAATTTTTTCCATAAATTGAGGGAGAATTCTTTCTGAAAGACGTATATAGTCCTTGAAAGTATTCTGAGTGCTACCTTACATTACGAATCACTTTAAGACCTTTTGGTTATGGATTTCCACTAATTCTAACAAGTCCATTCACGGATGGAGGGAGTAAGAGCTTCCAAAAGTTGCTTGTTCCTATTTTCTAACCACTCAGTGACCAGCTTTGACAGAAATGGGACTAAATGGTTGGGAGACTAAAATTTGATTTTGTAATTCTCTGAGGCTTGAAAAGACTTCTGCTGATAGCGATTTATATAAAACACTGTTTGATTGTAGATACATTTTAAACCATCAGAGGAGCTCTTATTATTTTATGGCCACATGGGCCACTTTTGATACTTTTTCCAAATCTGTGTTGGTACTTTGATAAATGTTTGAGGCAGCATGCTGGTCCCTTGCCTGATTTTTTGAAATGTCATTCCAGCAAGGAAAGCTCACTACAGCCAGAGCACATCAGAGAGCGATCACTGTTAATATTCCCATTTCTTTCCTGTATTCTATCTGAAAGTGGCAACAGAGATAGAGAGGGTGGTGAAGAAGGTGTATGGCACACTTGCCTACATTGGTCATGATACTGAGTACAAGACTAGGGATGCCATGTTACAGTTATACAAAGCATGTGCTTGGAGTATTGTGTGCAGTTCTGGTTGCCATTGCTGTCGGAAGGATGTGATTTAGCCAGAGAGAGTGCAGAAAAGATCCATTGCCTGGACTGGAGGGTTTGATAATGAGAGATTGGATAGCCTGGGGCTGTTTTTTTCTGGGAGCGAAAGAGGCTGAGAGATAACCATATAGAGATTTATATAATTATGAGGTGCATTGATAGTGTGGATACTAACAGTTTTTTTTCCAGGGTGGGTATTCTAAAACTGGAGGACATTGGTTTAATGTGTGCGGGAAATTATTTAAAGAAGAATTGAGGGACAAGATTTTCACAGAGGGGGTAGTGGGTATCTGGAATGATTTGCCAGAGGAGGTGGTAGAGGGATATAGCATTACAATGTTTAATAAATATTTGGACAGGTACATGGATAGGAATGGTTTGGAGAGATATGGACCAAATGTGAAAAAATAGGTTTGGCTCAGAAAAGCATCTTGCTAGCCATGGGTGTGATGGGCTGAAGGACTGTTTCAGTGCTGTGTAAATCTATGAGTATATGAATCACTGTGAATCTAAGAGATCTTCATGTTCTGATTTAAGATACATCCACAAATCAGTCAACAACAAAAAGTTGGGTACTTTTCACATCTCAGCAAGTTAGGCAACATCTGTGGCAAGTTAACACTAACTTTTAGCTGAACAAGCTGTATAGTTCTTTCTTCAAATGCTGCTTTACCTACTAAGTTTTTTTTCCAGCATTTCTGTTTATACTTCAAATTTCTAACATCTGCAATATTTTTGGTTTCAACTTTTCAAATCTCTGTGGTTATGAGACACAAATCCTAAACTTGACAATGATAGAGCACAATTAACAGAACCCCTGGGAACTGTGGTCAGGATTAGGGCAGCACAGTGGTGCAGTGGTAGAGTTGTTGCCTTGCAGCTCCAGAGACCTAAGTTTGATCCTGATCAGAGGGGCTATCTGTATGGAGCTAGTACATTCTCCCTCTGACCATGTGGGTTTTCTCTGGGTGCTCCAGTTTCCTCCCACATGCCAAAGAAATACAGGTTTGTCAGTTAATTGGCTTCGGTAAGTTGTAAAATTGTCCCTGGTGTGTATTATAGTGTTAGTGTACGGGGTGATTGCTCACTCGGTGGGCCAAAGAGCCTGTTTCCACGTTGTATCTCTAAAGTCTAAAAGTAAAGATTGGCAAGAATCAAGAAGGAAACTAAAAAATCCCATTGCCTAAGGTTTGACGAAGACATTGGAGATATATTTGTTATTTGGTGAACTTCATGTGCTGGATAGTTTGTACAATGCCTTGCTGATGGAGAGGTGCATTATGTGGCTGGAGCCTGCACTGGGAAATCGATTCTTCAGTTTGTCACTTACACACATTTCAACAACAAATCAACTCCAGATCTTGTGCATATGTCTAATTAGCTTGAGGCCATCTGTTGCTCTACGTGTAATTAGTAGTGTGACCATGCGACATCAATCACATTCATACCCAGAACATGCACTGTGAAAGGCAGCTCTGCAAAAGATAAACTGTAAATGGTTGATTTGGCCCGATAAGCAGGTGTGCAACTGGTGCAGAGGGACCAATCAATTGGGAGGGCAGGCTCGATGCCAATTTTTTTTCTCTCTCAGCCTGTAATCTCACACTTTCCTGCATTTAGTGAACAGAAATTTCAGCATTCACTGAACTGAATTCCAGCACTCATTGTAAACTCACTAAAAGCCCAGCAATTAAGCAATATTTGAGCTGTGTTTCCCCCTCTTTGTGCACTGCACTCGTCTGGAATGACAACAAGACAAAGCTCATAAATTGCTAATTTATGTTTTGATGCTTTGTCGTTTTTGCTTTTAGATGTGCTGTAAAAATTACTGAAATGTTCACTATTTTTTAAAATAGAAAATGTAGGGGCCCTTTTTCTTTATTCCTCAAATTAGGTTTGTTTATGAGGTTTTTCAAGCATGGTAATTATTAATTTAATGCAAAATAAATAAAAGTATGCCAGAAATAATATCAGATCACCACCCCAGTTCTGAATCATGGGTTACCCACCCACCGTCCACAGACTAGGATAATCAGCCAGCTTGCTGAGTGTCAGAGAATTGCAGTTTACGACAAGGACATATGCAGCTAACTTACTCAGAATGAATGGCCATGAAAGATCAGTAATATTATTACAAGTCACAGCTGCATAAGACTGTAGTGTGGATCATATACTATCCACACACTAATAATTGAATCACAGAACTATACAATCTTCATAGAATCAAAGAATGATAAAATCTTACAGTTAATCATATATGGGCTGTCCCTGTGCAAGAGCTACCTAATTAGTTACACTCATCTGCCCATTTACTATGGGCCCTATCTTCTCTTCTTCAATATTTTATCCAATTCCCTTTCAAGAGATGCTGTTTTCACCGCACTTTCACGCAATACATCGAAAACCATCACAGTCCCTGTTTAAAAAAAAGTGACTTCCTTTCCTGTCACTTTTGCACCTTATCTTTGAAATGCTTCCTTGTTTTCTGCCAGTGGAAACAATTTCACTTTCTTTAGTCTATTTAAACCTACATAACTTTGAATTAATTTATTTAAATTAAATTTTTTATTTTTATTATTATTTTATTCATTAAATTTCTCTGTTCTAATCAAGATATTAATCCAATAAATCTCTACAATATGATATTTATACACGGTAAGTAGAATAATATTTCAAATCCTTTGATCATTGAGAATTATGGCAAGGCTCCACAATGTTTCGAATGCTCTGGGTCAGGGGCATGGGTTTGGAGGGTGATCACTGGGATAAGAGTGAGGTTGGCAGGGAGGGGTTCACTGATTGTTGTCACGTCCAATTACAGTCCATTCTGATGTAGTAAGCCATGCATTTATGTTTCAAATATTCAGTTGTACTGTACAGGTAGGTGACTATGGAAAAGCTCTGTCGTACTTTATATTTTGACTTTGCACTCTACTTGATATATGAGTAGGCAAAAGATAATGAATGAGATATAAATGTGTACGATGGCTTGACATCGCAAAGCAGTAATGGCAGCGAAGCTTGGAATCCTTGGCCATCTACCTGGAAAATTGTGCCAATGGTATGTCTTGTCTTGCTAAAACCCTTAAAGTGCAGTTTTTATTTCCCAGATTCAAGATTCAAGATTCAAGAGAGATTCAAGAGAGTTTATTGTCATGTGTCCCAGATAGGACAATGAAATTCTTGCTTTGCTTCAGCACAACAGAATATGATAGGCATGAATACAGAACAGATCAGTGTGTCCATATACCATTATATAAATATATACACAAATGAATAAATAAACAGATAAAGTGCAAATAAACAGATAATGGGCTATTAATGTTCAGAGTTTTGTATGAGTTGAGTTTAACAGCCAGATGGCTGTGGGGAAGTAGCTATTCCTGAACCTGGACGTTGCAGTCTTCAGGCTCCTGTACCTTCTACCTGAAGGTAGCGGGGAGATGAGTGTGTGGCCAGGATGGTGTAGGTCCTTGATGATGCTGCCAGCCTTTTTGAGGCAGCGACTGCAATAGATCCCATCGATGGTAGGGAGGTCAGAGCCGATGATGGACTGGGCAGTGCTTACTACTTTTTGTAGTCTTTTCCTCTTCAGGGCACTCAAGTTGCCGAACCAAGCCACGATGCAACCGGTCAGCATGCTCTCTACAGTGCACCTGTAGAAGTTAGAGAGTCCTCCTTGACATACCGATTCTCTGTAATCTTCTCAGGAAGTAGAGGCGCTGATGTGCTTACTTTATAATTGCATTAGTGTTCTTCAGAGATGCGCACGGCCAGGAATCTGAAGGTCTTGACCCTTTCCACCAACGACCCGTTGATATAAACGGGACTGTGGGTCCCCATCCTACCCCTTCCAAAGTCCACAATCAGTTCCTTGGTTTTGCTGGTGTTGAGGGCCAGGTTATTGTGCTGGCACCATTTGGTCAGTTGGTCGATCTCTCTTCTATACTCTGACTCGTCCCCATCAGTGATACGTCCCACAACAGTGGTGTCGTCAGCGAACTTGATGATGGTGTTCGCACTATGACCGGCTACGCAGTCATGAGTATAGAGTGAGTACAGCAGGGGGGTGAGCACGCAGCCTTGAGGTGCTCCCGTGCTGATTGTTATCGAGGCTGACACCTTTCCACCAATTCGAACAGTCTGTGGTCTGTGAATGAGGAAGTCTAGAATCCAATTGCAGAGGGATGCGCAGAGACCCAGTTCTGCGAGTTTGGTCACCAACTTGGAGGGGATGATTGTATTAAATGCTGAGCTGTAATCAATGAATAACAGACTGACATATGAGTTTTTGTTGTCCAAGTGGTCCAGAGCGGAGTGGAGAGCCAGCGAGATCGCATCCACCGTTGATCTGTTGTGGCGGTAGGCGAACTGCAGTGGGTCCAGGTTTTTGTCGAGGTAGGAGTTGATTTGCGCCATGATCAACCTCTCATAGCACTTCATAAATCCCCAGGGCCAGATAGGCTGCATCCCAGAGTACTTAAGGAAGTAGCCCCAGAAATAGTGGATGCATTAGTGATAATTTTTCAAAACTCTTTAGATTCTGGAGTAGTTCCTGAGGATTGGAGGGTAGCTAATGTAACCCCACTTTTTAAAAATGGAGAGAGAAAACGGGGAATTACAGACCAGTTAGTCTAACATCGGTAGTGGGGAAACTGCGAGAGTCAGTTATTAAAGATGGGATAGCAGCACATTTGGAAAATGGTGAAATCATTGGACAAAGTCAGCATGGATTTATGAAAGGTAAATCATGTCTGATGAATCTTATAGAATTTTTCGAGGATGTAACTAGTAGAGTGGATAAGGGAGAACCAGTGGATGTGTTATATCTGGACTTTCAGAAGGCTTTCGACAAGGTCCCACATAAGAGATTAGTATACAAACTTAAAGCACACGGTATTGGGGGTTCAGTATTGATGTGGATAGAGAACTGGCTGGCAGACAGGAAGCAAAGAGTAGGAGTTAACGGGTCCTTTTCATAATGGCAGGCAGTGACTAGTGGGTACCGCAAGGCTCAGTGCTGGGACCCCAGCTATTTACAATATATATTAATGATTTGGACGAGGGAATTGAATGCAACATCTCCAAGTTTGCGGATGACACAAAGCTGGGGGGAAGTGTTAGCTGTGAGGAGGGTGCTAGGAGGCTGCAAGATGACTTGGATAGGCTGGGTGAGTGGGCAAATGCTTGGCAGATGCAGTATAATGTGGATAAATGTGAGGTTATCCACTTTGGTGGCAAAAACAGGAAAGTAGACTATTACCTGAATGGTGGCCGATTAGGAAAAGGGGAGATGCAACGAGACCTGGGTGTCATGGTACACCAATTATTGAAGGTAGGCATGCAGGTGCAGCAGGCAGTGAAGAAAGCGAATGGTATGTTAGCATTCATAGCAAAAGGATTTGAGTATAGGAGCAGGGAGGTTCTACTGCAGTTGTACAGGGTCTTGGTGAGACCACACCTGGTGTATTGCGTACAGTTTTTTGTCTCCTAATCTGAGGAAGGACATTCTTGCCATAGAGGGAGTACATAGAAGGTTCACCAGACTGATTCCTGGGATGTCAGGACTTTCATATGAAGAAAGACTGGATAGACTCGGCTTGTACTCGCTAGAATTTAGAAGAAACTTACAAAATTCTTAAGGGGTTGGACGGGCTAGATGCAGGAAGATTGTTCCCGATGTTGGGGAAGTCCAGAACAAGGGGTCACAGTTTAAGGATAAAAGGGACATCTTTTAGGACTGAGATGAGAAAAACATTTTTTACACAGAGAGTGGTGAATCTCTGGAATTCTCTGCCACAGAATGTAGTTGAGGCCAGTTCATTGGCTATATTTAAGAGGGAGTTAGATGTGGCCCTTGTGGCTAAAGGGATCAGGGGGTATGGAGAGAAAGCAGGTACAGGATACTGAGTTGGATGATCGGCCATGATCATATTGAATGGCGGTGCAGGCTCGAAGGGCCGAATGGCCTACTGCACCTATTTTCTATGTTTCTATGTTTCTATGTTCATCACCATCGACGTTAGTGCCACTGGTCGATAGTCATTGAGGCACATCACCTTGCTCTTCTTGCGCACCGGTATAATTGATGCCCTTTTAAAGCAGGTGGGAACCTCAGACCTCAGAAGTGAGAGGTTGAAAATGTCCGTTAAAAACTCCAGCCAGTTGGTCCGCACAGGTTTTCAGAACAAGACCGGGTATACCATCAGGTCCAGGCGGTGTTCGAGGGTTCACCCCTCTGAGGGATTTTCTGACGTCAGCCTCTGTGACTGTGACTGAAATACCATCACAGCGAATGGGGGCGCGAGAAGGCACATCAGTGTTCTCCCTATCAAAGCGTGCGTAAAACGCATTGAGCTCATCAGGGAGTGATGTTTCGCCGACATTCGAGCTACCTGATTTCGCCTTGTAGGAGGTGATTGCACTCAGGCCCCGCCACAGCTGCCGAACATCCGTCTCATCCTCCAGCTTGGAGCAGGTCCCTTTTGGTCTTTTTGATGGCCTCACCAAGGTCATATCTGGACTTCTTGTAGACCACTGTATCATCAGACATGAATGCCCAGTGTCTGGTCTTCAGAAGAGTGAGGATCTGAAAGTTCATCCAAGGCTTCTGATTGGGAAACACTCGGAAGGTTTTTGTTGGGATGCAGTCCTCCACACATTTCTTTATGAAATCTGTAACGACTGTGGCGTATTTGTTCAGGTCCGTTGCCGAGTCCCTGAATACTGCCCCGACTACAGACTCCAAACAGTCCTGAAGTTGTTCTTCTGCCACCCCCCACCCCCACCCCCCCCCCCCACCCCCCCCCCCCCCCCCACCAGCTCTGTACAGTCCTCACCTCTGGGGGTGCGCTCTTCAATTGCTGCCTGTAAGCAGGAAGAAGCAGCACCGCGGTATGGTCGGATTTACCGAAGTGAGGACGAGGGATAGAGCGATAGGCATTCTTAATGGTGGTGTAGCAGTGGTCGAGGGTGTTTGGTCCTTTGGTGCAGCAGGAGACATGTTGGTGGAAGTTAGGGAGCAATTTCGTAAGGTTTGATTTATTCAAGTTCCCAGCTATGGTGGTAAATGCCTCGGTGTAAGACGTCTGGTGTTTGTTGACCATGGCGTGCAGCTCCTCCAGTGCCAGATGGATGTCTGCCTGGGGTGGGATGTAGACCGCGGTCAGGATGATGGAGGTGAATTCCCTTGGAAGGTAGAAGGGGCGGTACTTCACCACCAGATGTTCCAGGTGTGGAGAGCAGGAGTTGGAAAGGATTGCCACGTCTGAGCACCACGCAGAGTTGACCATGAGGCAGACGCCCCCTCCTCTCCCTTTCCCAGATGCCAGTGTATGGTCCATATGGTGGATGGAGAACCCTTCAGGCTGGACTGCTGAGTCAGGGGAGCTGGGGGTGAGCCATGTCTCTGTGAAACAGAACACAGAGCATTCCCTCAGCTCCCTTTGATAAAGCAGCCTTGCCCTTAAGTCCTCCACTTTATTTTCAAGGGATTGTACGTTGGCCAGTAGGATAGTAGGGAGAGGGGGCCGAAGTCCCCTGCGCTTCAGTCTGACCTGAAGTCCTGCCCGTCGGCCACTTTTCCGGACACAATGGAGGCCTCCCCGTAGTTTCCAGGTACTGTACTTACTGTACCTGCTGTTTCTGCGAGCCTGCGCTGGTACGGGGATTCCCTTGCAGACGGCAGCTCCAGCTCCGTTCCGATTGGGGATTCCCACACAGACTGCAGCTCCAGCTCCGGTGCTCCCGGGAAATCCTGCTCGTCGGCTCCGGAGGGCTTCCCAGGTCCAGTCCCTTTGATTTCTAGACGGGTCGGGTTCTCTCCAGCGGTCCAGGGAATGCTTGCAGTCGTAGGCTCCCGCAGCTGCGGGAGATCGCGAAATCGCTAGTGCCTTCAGATGCACTAGCAACATGTCCGTTACGGCGCGATTTCTGATGTTTTTCCAATCCAGGGCAGTTGCTTGTTGCTGTAAGTAATCTTCTTCTGTTTGGCTGATAGCAAAAAATCGCTGCTGGCAGGCACCATCTTAGAGATGGTACAGATTGTGCAGACATGCGTCACTCATAATATCATAGAATCATACAGTAATACAGCATGGAAGCAGGCCCTTCGGCCCAACTCGTCCATGGCTCAAGATGTTCATCTAAGCGAGTCTAATTTGCCCCTGTTAGGGCTATAGTCCTCTGAACCTTTCATAACCATGTACCTATCCAGATGTATTTTACATGTTGTTATTGTACCTGCCTCAACTACTTCATCTGGCAGTTTGTTTCATATAAGCACAGCACTTTGTGAAAAAACATGCTCTTCAGGTCCCTTTTAAATCTTTCCCTTTCCACCTTAAACCTATGCTCTCTAGTATAGATTCCCTTTCTCAGAGATGAAGAACATGCATTTACCTTATCTATGCCCTTCATGATTTTATATGTCTCCATAAGGTCACCCCTCAGTCTTTATGCTTCAAGCAATAAAGTCCTGTGCTGAGTGCTGGCAACATTCTTGCAAATCATCTTTGCATACTTTCCAGCTTAATGATATATTTCCTATAAGGTCATAAGGTCATAAGGAATACGAGTAGAATTAGATCATTCGGCCCATCAAGTCTATTCTCCATTCAATCATGGCTATCTATCACTCCCTCCTAACCCCATTCTTCTGCCTTCTCCCCATAACCTCTGACACCTGTACTAATCAAGAATCTATTTATCTCTGCCTTAAAAATATCCACTCTTGCCTCTGCAGCCTTCTGTGTCAAAGAATCCCACAGATTCACCACCCTCTGACTAAATAAATCTCTCCTCATCTCCTTCCTAAAAGAACGTCCTTTAATTCCGATGCTCTGACCTTTAATCCTAGGCTCTCTCACTAGTGGAAACATCCTCTCCACATCCACTCTATCCAAGCCTTTCACTAATCTGTATGTTTTAATGAGGTCCCCCTCATTCTTCTAAACTCCAGTAAGTACAGGCCCAGTGCTGACAAATGCTCATCATAGGTTAACCTACTCATTCCTGGAATCATTCTTGTAAACCTCCTCTCCAGAGCCAGCACATCCTTCCTCAGATATGGTGCCCAGAATTGCTCACAATATTCCAAATGCGGCCTTACCAGCGCCTTATAGAGCCTCAACATTACATCCCTGTTTTTGTATACAAGCCTTCTTGAAATAAATGCTGGCATTGCGTTTGCTTTCTTGTGTATGCTATACTTGCTATACTTGAGTTTGTTATATTTGTATAATATTCCAATTGTGGCCTCACCAATGTCTTGTTCAATTGCAACATAACATCCCAACTCCTGTACTCAGTGGCCTGACAGATGAATGCCAGCATGCCAAATGTTTTCGTCACCACCTTGTCTACCTTTGACATCACTTTACCACTATCAGGGAATATGCATTTGTGTTCTGAAGTCCTTCTATTCTATAACACTCCCCATGCCCCTACCATTCACTGTGAAAGTCCTTCCCTGTTTTAATCTCCCAAAATTCTCATCTTGCCATTGAATGCCATTTGCCATGACCTATCAGATCAAGATCCCACTGTAATTATTGATGACCTTCTTCACTGACTTCTATATTAGTGTCATCTGCAAACTTACTAACCATGCTTTGTGCATTCTCATCCAAATCTCACCCAAATCTTCGATTTATATGATAGGCCCTTCAGCCCAACTCGTTCATACCAACCAAGATGCCCCAGCTAGTCCCCTTTGCCTATGTTTGCCCATATCCCTCTAAACCTTTCCTATCCACGTATCTGTCCAAATGTCTTTTCGATGTTGTTATTGTACCTGCCAATACTACTCCCTCTGGCAGCACGTTCCTCTGGACCCACAATCCTCTGGATGAAAAAGCTTCCTCTCATGTTCCTATTGTCTTTCCCCTCTCACCTTAAACCTCTCGTTCTTGATTTCCCTACCATGGGAACTGTGCATTCACCACACTTGATCTATTGTAACAAATGGGAGCCTCGTAAAAGGCCTTGTAAAAATACAATTAGGCAATGTTTGCTTTCATCAGTGCTCTTGGAGACATCTTCAAAAAACTCTACTTGATTTTTGAAACATGATTTCCCATGTACAAATCCATGCTGACTATCGCTAATCATTTTTTGACTATCTAAAAGATGGTAGATCCTGTCGTTTAGAATCCCCTCCAGTAACTTATCCATCACTGATGTCAAGCTCACCACCCTGTAATTCCCTGGCTTGCCCTTGCTGCTTTACTTAAACAATGTTAAAACGTTTGGGGCGGCATGGTGGCGCAGCGGTAAAGTTGCTGCCTTACAGCTCCAGAGACCCAGGTTCGAACCTGACTACGGGTGCTTGTCTGTACGGAATTTGTAGGTTCTCCCAGTGACCTGCGTGGGTTTTCTCCGGGATCTCCGGTTTCCTCCCACACTCCAAAGACTACGTTGTAGGTTAATTAGCTTGGTATAATTGTACATTTTCCCTTGTAGGATGGCGTTAGTGTGTGGGAATTGTGGTGGCTGAAGGGCCTGTATCCGGGGTGTATCTCTAAACTCTAAACTAAACTAGCCACCTTCCATTCTTCTGACAATTCACCTGTGTCAAAGGATGATGCAAATATCTTTACAAATAATTTGACCGTTTCTTTCCTAGCTTCCCATAAGGTCCAAAGATGCACTTGATCAGGCCCTGAGGATGTATCCACCTTAATGCCCTTTAGGACTGTCAGTACCGCCTCTTTGGTAACTCGAATATAGTCTGACATCACAAGTTCTTTGTCTAATTTTGGGGCTTCTATGATTTTCTCCACAGTATAAAAAGATGAGACATATTCATTAATAATCTCACCCATCCCCTGTGTCCCCACGTGCTGAGGGCTGTGCTGATTATTAAGGGTTCCTATTCTATCGCTGGCCATCCTTTTACTCTTAATATACCTGTAGAATCTCTTGGGATTTTCTGTCATTTTGTGTGCCAAATCCATCTCATGCCCACTTTTCGCGCTCCTGATTTCCCTCGTAAGTGCTCTCCTACAATTCTTAAACTTGTCAAGGGATTTGCTTGATCTCAATTGCCTAAATATTATGCATCTCCCTCTTTTTTTCCCCAGAGCCTTAATATTTGCCATCAACATGGCTTCCCTAAACTTTCCAGCCTTACCTTCACACTAGGAATATGCTGTCCCTAAACTCTTGCTATCACACTATTAAAAGTGTTCCACTTGCCAGATATCCCTTTACCTGCAAACAGTGCCACCCAATTAATGCCTCCAAAATTGTCCTTGCCCCAATTTAGGGTCTTAACTTGTGGACCAATCCTAATTTTCTCCATAGATAGACACAAAAAGCTGGAGTAACTCAGCAGGACAGGCAGCATCTCTGGAGAGTAGGAATGGGTGACCCTTCTTTAGACTGGTTAGGGATAAGGGAAATGAGAGATATAGATGGTGATGAGGAGAGATAAAGAATAATGAATGAAAGATATGCAAAAAAGTTACGATGTTAAAGGAAACAGGCCATCATGGTGACTGGTGCCAAAGTGCTTCCCACTGACTATTAAGTCATATGCCCTATTTCTTTCTCAGAGAGGTGGTCCAACATTTAACCCTATCTAGTAGGGCCCTATATATTTTATCACAGAAGCTTTCTTGAATACATTTAACAATTTATACCCCATCCAAGCTCTTTGCACTATGAGTGACCCAGTCAATATTAGGAAAGTAAAAATCTCTCTGCAATGGTACTGCATTTTTCTTACAGCTACCTATGATCTCCCTGCATGTCTTTTGGGAGGCCTACACTACAGTCGCATCCAAGTGATTATTCCCTTTCCTTCCGGTTTCTAAGTTCTACTCATATGGCATCATTGGATGATCCTCCAAGAAAATCCTTTCTAAGCACCATCGGTTCTCGGAGTAAGTCCTCATCTAAAAAGCAATGTCCTTTATTCTCTTACCATTACCTCTACCATGCCTGAAGCATTTATAACCTGAAACAGCATCTACCGTCAGCACGATGGACTTTAGCAACTGACCAAAGCTTCATTGGAAACCTCTCCCATGTCCCTGACTTCCACAACCAGATGGACGGAAGGTCATGACAATTTTGATGTCTGGAAGTACCGTTCCAAGTTACACACCTTCCGGATTTGGAAATAGGATGCCGATGGGTCAAAATTCTGGAACTCCCAGCACTCTAAAAGTATCTTCAACACAGGGACTACAGCAAGCACTTCAAGGCTGCAGAATGTCAGAGAGAAGGCAGGGCAAACGATCTAGAGTTCTTATTCAATAATGTGGCAGTGAATCTTAAGAACCTAGTTTAATTCAAGAGCTGTGGCAGTAAGGACACAGCAGGTGATCTGGGACAGGGATAGTGCTGGAAGGAGTTGTTTCCAATGGAGCTGGTAAACTTCTTCTGAAAAGGACTTTGGGATTTTCTACAGAAGATAATTCCATTCACAAGTTCTCATTGTAAGCCATTGAGGAGCGAATACATCAAGTTTCAGCTCTCCTCTGAGATCTTATTTTGACAATCTAGCTGCTAATTCCCACTGATGTATGAGGGTGGTTCTTCCCAATCAAGTCCAATTCCCCACACATTCCCCACTCCACATCCTACACCATCAGAAGCACTTTGATCAGATCAGATCATGGCAGCATTGGGTCTACCTTAACTTTCTGAATTATTTTTTGGAAAGTATTAATCACTACAACTGACCCCAACCACTCCAACCCCATCTCACCCCCATCACGGGAACTTTTGGGATTTAAGTATTTTATTGCACATCATGGAGCCTTTGACCATAACAGAAAGAGCAGAGATACCTATGTCAAGGAGTGATTTGCTTTCCCTTTATATCTCCCTCCCTTTAAAACCTAGTATGAATACTGTTTGCACCATTGCTTCAGTATGTCAGCCCTTGTCCTAATGACTCTCTGTATAAATAAACATTTCCCCACCTCCCCTCTCATTCTGTTGAGTCTGATTTAAACATCTGTAATTCTGGCTCCTGAATATTAAAGGTCGGTTTACCCAATTTACCTTATTCAAAATGTATTTAATTATCAGCATTAATGTCAGATCTTTCTTTACTTTTACATTATTTACTTTAATCATAGCCAAATTATCATGGCAGATGATCTCTTGATTCTTTCAAAACCATTGAAATCTGCTGCTATAACATTGTAATAAAAAAAGTTCTTCTTGCACCCAGCTCCTCCAGCACTGTCCCTGTTCCAAACCATCTATTGTGTTCTTAATGCCAAGCAAGGTAGATAAGGTCAGCAAGGTCCTCGGTCTTGGACTGTGGCGCACTACCACATCATCTAACCTGAGAACATCTTACCATATGTCAAAATGCTGCTTTGATTACGGTATGAAACACAATTTAGAATACTCTCCACTTCAACACTAGCACTGCTCTAAAACTTATACTTAATTCAAAAAAATAGCAAGTCAAAATATACACTCAAGTCTGAATTAACCTAACTACTGACCTTCATTTAATTTCTGATCGATTCCTTTGAATACAAACTACATGTACTGCATCTGAATATTTTAACCCAATGCCTTAAGAAATCAAAAGAATCGTCAATAAATTGACTTATTTCTTAGTGACTGAGATGTTGATACAATTTGTCGTGCAGGCATCTTGGCATTTGATATTCTGAGGTCAGAAAAAAAAATGTAAACTGCACCTGGCCAGATAAGGAATCTGGTTGCACTGGAACTTGAAGACTAGTTTAGGTTTCTCAGACTCAAATATAGATTTTGCTTTGCTACTTTTTGAACGCATGAGTGGAATTAGCAATGAAAATAAACCCAGTCTCAAGGGCCCATTGTCTAACTAGGAACAGTTACTACAGGCATTCAGGGAGGTATCTAGGTAAGTGTTTCCGTCCCATCCACATCTGCTTGCTCTTCTTCCCAAGAAGCTGTGCGCCAGACAAAAATGTTTCACTTAGTAATGCAAAGATTATTGGTCTAGTGTCGCAAGCATAATAGAATGGAGGGGGCAGGGTATGAGTGCATTTTACTACAGTGATTTTTTCCATGCAGCAGTTCTAAGTTCGTACATAACCTATTGTTAGCTGCAAAACTATTACTGGGAAAAGGTAATGTCCTGCTTGGGGAATTGAAGAAGTTACCATTTTCTTTACTGAGTTCTGCTTATGTGGCAGGGCTACATGGAAGCAGATGGAAGATATTAGTATAGTATCAGCCAGATATTATTTTCCAGCAGAAGAGTTGTAAAACGCTCATTTTGATGTGCACAATTTTCTGCTATACAGAGTATCTCCCCAACACATATGATTCAGAATAGTCCATTTTTTAAATTAATAAGTATCTGAATATGCATAGACTGTTCTATGATCTTACCTTTCATTGAAGCATCGTCTTGTTTATGTATTGTATATTGGTTTCCGTTCTATGGACACTTCCCCAGACGGTTATCAGAAGATAGATCCAGAAGTTAATGTTTAAGAAGGAACTGCAGATGCTGGAAAAATCGAAGGTAGACAAAAGTGCTGGAGAAACTCAGCGGGTGAGGCAGCATCTATGGAGCGAAGGAATACGTAACGTTTCGGGTTGAGACCATTCTTCATTTCTTCATTCTATTCTGAAGAAGGGTCTCGACCCGAAACAATACCTATTTCCTTCGCTCCATAGATGCTGCCTCACCCGCTGAGTTTCTCCAGCATTTTTGTCTACCTCCAGAAGTTAAATGATAAGCTTGTCAATAACCTGAATAAAGGCTTTATCCACAATTGTTTCTGCATCACTGCTATGTAAATAAAAATCTAGAAAATACTACAACTAATAAATTGTTTAAGAAGGAACTGCGGATGCTGGAAAATCGAAGGTACACAAAAATGCTGGAGAAACTCAGCGGGTGCAGCAGCATCTATGGAGCGAAGGAAATAGGCAACGTTTCGGGCCGAAACCCTTCTTCAGACTGATAGGGGGTTGGAGGGGGGGGGGGTCGGGGAGAAGAAAGGACAAAGGAGGAGGAGGAGCCCGAGGGCTGAGGGAGAGATAGGAAGGGGAGGAGACAGCAGGGGCTAGCAAAATGTATTGTATATACTGTACACTGGGTCCTAGTGCCGGTCTCCCCAACCCTGGTAACCTCAGTGGCAGTTCCATTGGGTCTTCCCCATCCCCATCTAACTATGTGACCCCTGCTCTTCCCCACCCACACCACAGCCCTCTCACCCTCCCACCCCCTGACCACCCACGACCCCCCCACCACACATCGCCTCGTCCCCAGTCCACCCACCTGCCTTCCTCCGGCCCCCAACCCCCATCCCTGCCGGGTGTTCACCATCCCCCCTGACCTCCCCTTCGAAACCGAACGGTCTGTCCTCAGCAGAGGTCTTACCTTTGTCCCCCTCCGTCCCCACCTCAATGAGTTCCGCGCCCACCATGACTTGGAGCTCTTCTACCGTCGCCTCCAACTCACAGCGTTCTTCCATGGGAAGGAGTCCTCGCCCCCAATTGATGATCCCTTTTCCAATCTCCAACGCACCCCCTCCTCATGGACCCCCCCCCCCCCCATGGCCCTCCGGCTTTAGAACTTTTTATCCAAAACTGCCGCCGTGACATCAACCGCCTCAACTTTTCCACTCCCCTGTCTCACTCCAATCTCTCCCCCCCTGAACGTACTGCCATTGACTCACTCCGCAACAACCCAGACTGGGTTATCAAACCCGCCGACAAGGGAGGTGCCGTGGTAGTCTGGCGCGCTGATCTCTACAAAGCTGAGGCCACGCGCCAACTCTCGGACACCTTCTCCTACTTACCCTTGGACCATGACCCCACTGACGAGCACCAGACCACCATCTCCAGCACCATCACCGACTTCATCAACTCCCACGCCCTGCCCGACCGAGCCTCCAACCTCATCGTTCCCCAGCCCCGCATGGCGCGATTTTACCTTCTCCCCAAAATCCACAAACCTGACTGTCCCGGCAGACCCATTGTCTCTGCCTGTTCGTGCCCCACCAAACTCATTTCCACCTACCTTGACTCCATCCTATCCCCCTTGGTTAAATCCCTCCCTACCTATGTTCAAGACACCTGAGACACTCTCCGTCGTCTCCGTGCATTCCATTCTCTAGGCCCTCACCCCCTCATCTTCACCATGGTCGTCCAGTCACTCTACACCTCCATCCCCCACCAGGATGGTCTCAAAGCCCTCCGGTTCTTCCTCGACCAGAGAAGCAACCTATACCCGGCCACTGATACTCTCCTCCACCTAGTGGAGTTGGTCCTCACCCTCAATAACTTCTCGTTTGATTCCTCCCATTTCCTCCAAATACAAGGCGTAGCTATGCGCACATGCATGGGCCCCAGCTACGCCTGCCTATTTGTCGGGTCCGTCGAACAATCCTTGTTAGCTACGTACCAGGGCCCCATCCCCGTCCTCTACCTCCGCTACATCGATGACTGCTTTGGTGCCACCTCCTGCACCCACACACAACTGACTGACTTCATCCACTTCACCACCAACTTCCATCCGGCACTCAAATACACCTGGACCATTTCCGACACGTCCCTACCATTCCTTGACCTCACTATCTCCATTGCAGGTGATAGACTTCTGACCGACATTCACCATAAACCTACTGATCCCATGGCTATCTGGACTACACTTCTTCCCACCCTGCTTCCTGTAAGGACTCCATCCCCTACTCCCAATTTCTCCATCTACGCCGCATCTGTTCCCAGGATGAGGCGTTCCACACCAGGGCATCTGAAATGTCCTCATTCTTCAGGGAATGGGGGTTCCCCTCCTCCACCATAGATGAGGCTCGCACCAGGGTCTCTTCCATACCCCGCAACACTGCTCTCTCTCCTCATCCCCCCACTCACAACAAGGGCAGAGACCCCCTAGTCCTCACCATTCACCCCACCAGCCGTCACATACAACAAGTAATCCTCCGTCAGTTTCGCCACCTCCAACGTGACCGCATCACTCGCCACATCTTCCCATCTCCCCCCATGTCTGCCTTCCGCAAAGACCGCTCCCTCCGTAACTCCCTTGTCAATTCTTCCCTTCCCTCCCGTACTACCCCCTCCCCGGGCACTTTCCCTTGCAACCGCAAGAGATGCTACACTTGTCCCTTCACCTCCCCCCTCGGCTCCATTCAAGGACCCAAGCCATCGTTCCAGGTGCGACAGAGGTTCACCTGCATCTCCTCCAACCTCATCTATTGCATCCGCTGCTCTAGATGTCAGCTGATCTACATCGGTGAGACCAAGCGGAGGCTTGGCAATCGTTTCGCCGAACACCTTCCCTCGGTCCGCAAAAACCAACCTGACCTCCCGGTGGCTCAGCACTTCAACTCAGCACTTCAACTCCCCCCCCCCATACCGACCTCTCTGTCCTGGGTCTCCTCCATGGCCAGAGCGAGCAACACCGGAAATTGGAGGAACAGCACCTCATATTCCGCTTGGGGAGTCTGCATCCTGGGGGCATGAACATTGAATTCTCCCTATTTTGCTAGCCCCTGCTGTCTCCTCCCCATCCTATCTCTCCCTCAGCCCTCGGGCTCCTCCTCCTCCTTTTTCCTTTCTTCTCCCCGACCCCCCCCCCCCCCCCACCCCCTATCAGTCTGAAGAAGGGTTTCGGCCCGAAACGTGGCCTATTTCCTTCGCTCCATAGATGCTGCTGCACCCGCTGAGTTTCTCCAGCATTTTTGAATACATTGTTTATATTGTCTGGACGTTGATTGTATGGACTTTGGGTTTTGACAAGCACCTGCATGGTAGACGAGCCGGAAGGTTAAATTGCATGGAATCCAGGGTGAACTAGACAATCAGATTCAAAGTTGGCTCGGAGGATGGAGTCAAAGGTAGTGCCGGAGGGTAGTTTTCCTGTCTGTGACCAGTGGGGTGCCACAGGGATCGGTGCTGGGTCCACTGTTGTTTGTCATATACATTAACTATTTGGACGATGATGTAAATTTGCTCGCGTTAGTAAATTGTTAGTAAGTTTACAGATGACACCACCAAAATTGGTGGCATAGTTGAGTGAAGATCCTGTCAAGGATAGGCCTAGTCAGCCACAGCAGGAAATGCAACCACAGATGAAACATTCCCCTCTCCAAACAGGGCAACATCATAGCCGCACCATCATCCCTCGCAGATGGATGATGTTAACTAACTAGTTATAACTAGTAGTTATCATACATGACTGAATCTGCATGCTCCATGTAGAGTTCAAAAGCTGCAGTGACCAATAATGATAAAGATGAGGCAAGTGAGGGGAAATCGAGTGGAATGGAATGGAATGTGAGAACGGTTAACATCCTTGGCCTCGATCCAAATTGGTACGATTTGTCTTTTTATATTTGTGGTCAAACAAAGGCAAATCTAATTAATCAAAGTGAGTGAATGTCATAACCTAGGGGGACTTCAGGACCCTGGGGAGGAGGGGGATACTTGTAATTCTATTGTTATCAACGTACTCTACTTGATGAGTGCATGGTGGACAAATGGCTTCCCACACAATGCCCCGCATGTTAAACTGCTGCAACATGAGTGTTTTTTTACTTAATGTCTGAAGATATTGAATGGTGCGATTATCATAATGAAGTACTGCATTTTACATTTGTGTGTAATGCGGTAAGTATGCAATTCAGAAGGAAACAGTTTTGTCACAATGAATCTACATCATAATCTGTCTCTGCTCCATCTGTTCCTTTGTTTTGTTTTACATTAGGTGGCACTAGCACAAAAAGCAGCCAGAGTTGGCAAATACTGTCAAAACGGCTATTTTTTTTCCTGCATATCTTTTTTTAAGGGAACATTGTTTTTACAAAGAATTATTCCTTTTAAAATGTGAAAATAAGCATTTTTTCCCGCATAACTGGCTTGAAATGAAAATGACACAACTGTAGCTGATTGATCTTTTTTCAAGAAACACTTGCTTTGTGTCTCTATTTTTTTATACTCCAAATAATTTCTTAAAGTTGCAATGTAACTATGGATGAAATGCTCAAGGAAATCTTGCCAAAAAATGATAGAAAATGTAACAGGAAAGAATTTTACAGATGTTCCCCGAACCTTTCACGTTAACTTCATAAGAACTCCCAGAAAAAGGACTTTTTTAAAGTGACCTTTCATGTACAGGGGTCCAAATCCATAGCTCCCTGAAAGTGGCAACACAGGACAGAAGAGGCACAAGATATAGTTGTAAAAAAGACATATGGAATGCATGCCTCCATTGAATATGAGTCAAGAATTCATAATGCATCTTTATAGGACTTTGCTCAAGTTACATTTGAAGTACTGCATCGCTTGCAGTTCTGGTCACTCCATTACAGGAATGATGTCGAGGCTTTGGAACTGGTGCAGAGGAGGTTTATCAGAATGCTGCCTGGGCTGGAGGGTATTAGCTATAGGGAGAGGTTGGTCAGACTTGGATTGTTTCTCTGGAATGCTGAAGGTTGTGGGGAAACCTGTTTAAATTATGAGAGGCGTAGATAGGTTAGACAATCAGAACTTATTTCCCAGGATGCAAAAATTAAATACTAGAAGGTATACTTTAAGGTGAAGTAGGCAAATATTTTATGCAGAGGGTGGCGAGTGCCTGTAATGCATGGATTTTGTGCAAGCAAATAAGGGTGGTCTTGGCATCATGTTGGCAGAGACATTGTGGGCCGAAGGGCCTGTTCCTGTGCTGTATTGATCAAAATTCTATGCTCTGTATGATATTTCTTCAGTTTTTTTTTTAAATGACAGTTACGACAAAAAGAACCAAGGCATAAATTCTACATTTCATGCAAGCAAACATGGAGGAAATTTGCCTCAGAAGAAGTCTTCTACCTTCCTGAATATCAAGCTTTCATATACATGTCACCTATCTGAGTGGATAACAAAGTGCTGGAGCAACTCAGTGCATTAAGGGCCTGTCCCACTAACGGGACTTTTCAGCGACTGTCTTTGACCTTCAAGCTCGAGGGCACATACCTGAAAAACCTCCAGCTGGATCGACCGTCAACGATGAAACCACGAAAAACAAACACACACACCCCCCCCCCCCCCCAAATACGGGGGCCAGGGATAGCGGGGGAGTGCTGTCTGAAATTCACACCTGTCACGACACACCTTCCCATTCTCAATTGCAACCTTCATGATCTCGGCCTCCTCCTCTAGATGATGAAGAATCAGTGAATGTGATGTATTTGGAATTTCAGAAGGCATTCCATAAAAGTTCCACATAAATGATGAGCACACAAATTTAAAGCATATAGGATTATCGATACCATAATGAAATGGAAAGAGAATTGGTTGGCAGACAGGAAACAAGGAGCAGGAATAAACAAGTCTTTTTTTTCAGAATGGCAGCTATTGACTACTGGGATACCACATGGATCAATCAATGTGCTGACCCAAGATACTAACTGTTTACATTTGTGATTTGGATGAGGGAATTAAATGTAATACATCCAACTTGGCAGACAATACGTAGCTGGGTGGCAGTGTGAGGTTGCAACCAAACTCGACAGTGATGTGGACAAGTTGAAGGAAGAGGCAGATGCATGGCACATGAAGAATAACTTGGATAATCCAATTGGTTATCCAATCAGCTCAGATAATACTATACATAAACTCAACCGTCAAACTCAAGTACAATAGATAAAACAAAGGGGAAGATACAGAGAGTAGAATATACAGTAGTTCTCAGTATTGTTGCGCATCAGTTCCAGAGACAAAGTCCAACATCCATAGTGGGGTAGAGGTGAATCAGACAGTACCCTAGCATTTGGAAAGATCATTCATTGAATATGTTGAAGAAGAATACAGTTCTTAGTTCAAAAGGGATCAAGAGATATGAGGAGAATGCTTCTGTTGAAGTTTCTCAGGCACCGTCCCTCAAAAAGGGAAGGTAGCTGGCACAGGGGCACTAGGCTTCATGCTTCATGCAGTGATGTCCACTGTTTGTCCTTTCCTGAATCGTTCTCTGAACACCTGGGTTATCAGCTTCACTTCTTCCTCCAGTACTTCATGACCTTTCACCTTCATGTTGACACAATAAAACAGACAAGGCAAGGGTGATTTAAATTTAGACTTTATTGCCAAACTGCAAAAGTAAAATGCAACAGCCTTTTAAAGGCAAATAAGAAGGCAATGAATGATACATTGGCTATTCCTTGGCCTATTTGTCCAGCTGGTCAGGATATCCCACACACAAAAACATGCTGCCTATCCTTGATTAACCCCTGTCTATCCAAATGCATCTTATCCCTCAGAATTCTCTCCAGTAACTTTCCAACTATGGATGTTCTTACTGGCCTATAGTTAGAGAGGCACATCATTAGCCACCCTCCAGTCTTCCAGCACCTCAACTGTGACTAACGATGACATATATCTCAGCTGGGGCTCCTGCAATTCTTCTCCATGTGCTCATCATAATATATTTTTCTGTTGTGTTTTGTTGATAACTAGTATATTTGGACCTGATATAGTGCATTCACTAGTGTAGGCAAATGTATACACAGAGACAGATGAACAGATGATTTGCATCTGGCAGCCAAAACTTTTCTTTATTTTGATTACGTTTTTCATGGGAGGAAAGCAGTACCAGTGGGAGTTGGATCATATCACACCAGAAAGTATTGGTTTACAAATTTATGTTTTTGTTGATTATTTTGTTCTTAACAAGATGAGGGATATCATTGCCGAAAGAAGGGACCATTTATACTTTTTGGGCCCAGTGCCAATATCAACATTTTGTTCATTGTTGTGTGAATTAAAATAAAATATGCTTTAATCTATATGATACTAATGTTCCTTACTAAAATATTCACATATACTGTAAGTTGCACTCCAGTCTCCAATGAACAAAACCTCAATGGATATTTCAATTTCTTGGAAAACTATATTTATGACCTCTCATAATGTAATTACTTATTAGTGTGTATAAAGGGAAGTTTCCGTAATATGCACCATCTACAAGTGGATCAATATAATCTTGTTTTCACAAGAATTCTTATAATTGACAATTTCTTGCTTTATTTAAAGTAATTCAAAGAGAAAGAGGTGGGGAGTGGATGAAAGCTCAATGTGATGTACAATAGCTTTTTTTTTATTAATTATGGCATAAAGTCTATTTTGGTTAAAACACCCTGAGATTCTTGTACACCTAGAGGTAATAGTGGTTAAAATAAAACATAAATAAAATATCAAAAGGAAATTTAACTTCATAATGTATTTTGTATTTTGCATTCATAATATCCTTCTTTATTGAAATCAAAGGTACATGAATTTAAAGACCATAGCATCAGAAGGCATTCACAGTTGCTCTTATAGGTTTCTGACATTTTTCATTGAAAGATACTTGTGGGAAAATTTACAGCATATGTACCAGTACAGTAAAGAAAGTGAACTCATTTTTGCCTTGCATGCAAATACCATGTCTATCTCACATCATCTATATGTTTAACACCATGTGTAAATATCCCTCTCAAATTTCCATCCTTTCTCATTCTGTGCCTGGAGTGATGATGTATATCTTACTGCAAAGTTGGCATTCCTGCCAGTATTTATACTTTGACTTTGACTAGGGTTCATCCACAAGCCAATGATGAATATGACCTGAACACAAGTAGACATGCAGATGTAATAAAAAAAATACAGTGCTGGAGTAACTCAGCGGGTCATCCTTGGAGAACATGGATAGGTGATGTTTTGGGTCAGGACTCTTCTATTCATGTTCACCATGAACGCTGCCTGACCTGCTAGGTTATCCAGCACTTTTGTGGTTTTTTTGTAAACCAGCATCTTCAGTTCCTTGTAGAAACAGGTCAGGTAATAGGTGGACACAGGTGGCAGAGTCACACAGCGGTAGACTCGCTGCCTTACTGTGCCAGAGACCTGGGTTCGATCCTGACTACGGAGTTTGTACGTTCACCCTGTGACCGCATGGATTTTCTCTGGGTGCTCCTGTTTCTTCCCACACTCCAAAGATGTACAGGTTTGTTGGTTAATTAACCGGTGAAAAAATGTAAATTGTCCCTTGTGTGTAGGGTAGTGCTAGTGTATGGGGTGATCGCTGGTCAGCATGGATGGTGGGCCGAAGGGAGAGGGGAGGTGAAGGGGAGGTGCTTGATAGGCAGATGGTTGGAATAAAGGTCAGTGATTTGAGCAGAAGGTGCGAGAGAAGCAGATTTTATAATGTAGGAGGAGAGGGAGGGGGAGGAGAGAAGTAAGTGCGGGTTCAGGTGGGAAATGGGTGTCAGGGTGTTGGGGGGGGGAGGGGAAGCAGAAAGGGTCAAGTTAGTGGGAGGAGGGATTGTTAGAGGTTACTTAAAATTGGAGAATTCAATGTTCATATCATTGGGTTGTAAGCTACCCAAGCAGAATATGATGCTGTTCCTCTAGTTTGCATGTGGCCTCACAAGGCAATGGAGGAGGCTCAGGACAGAAAGGTCTGTATGGGAATGGGAAGGGGAGTTAAATTAGGTAGCAACCGGAAAATCCAGTCGTTCTTCGCCGACTGAGCGCAAAACAGTCACTGAGTCTATTCTTGGTCTCACTGATGTAGAAGGAGCACCAAATTCAGTAGATGTGATTAGAGGAGGTGCATATGAACCTCTCTCTCACCTGGAAGGACAGTTGGGGACCCTGGATGGAGGGAGGAGATAGAGGACAGGTGTTACATCCCCTGCAGTTGCCTGCTTCTAACCAGGTGTAATAGATCCTCGGCCTTCCTCATGCAGCAATCCCAGACGAAATGTGTTACAAGGAACAAAACTTCAGAATTCCTTCTTAATTCCTTCATAGACATAAGGAGTTGAAGCTGGGGCCATGCTCTGCATGTCAGGAACTAACTCCGAGAGAGACAATTTATCTTCAAGGTGACACTCTGCATGAATTGCCATGTGGCAAATATGGATAAGGTTGGATCTTGAGGCCATGATTTGGGTCTGGATTTTCCTGCAAAAAAAGCCATTTTAAAAATAATTTTACTTTATAAAATTCCGTCAAAGAAAATAAGCTTCACTCTTCTGAAGCATAACTCTTTACATTCATATTGCTGTATATTTGCAACTGCCATAAATGACCTTTTAACTTGCCATCAATTAGAATTTACATTGCTATCTTTTGCAAAATTTTTAATTTTGGAGATTTATTTTATTTTTGTATACCAGGAAAAGTTGTTGGCCTGGGAAAATATATTTGGCATTCATATTATCTTTTCTAAAAGAAATGCCTGAATATAAAGATCATCTTGTTCCAAACATCCAAAAATAGCTTGGAAAGTCTTAGACTGTCAATGGCAATTTATTGCACGCAAGTTGTTTTTGATAGTTTGGATTTTAGTATTGGTTTATTGATATCACATGTAATGAGATGCAATAAAAACATTGTTCTACATTTAGAGAATTGTTCAGTTTTGTTCACCCTATTGTAGGAAAGATGTTATTAAGCTGGAAAGGGTACAGAGAAGATTTACGAGGATGTTGCCAGGACTCGAGGGCTTGAGCTGTAGAGAGAGATTGAATAGGCTAGGAATTTATTGCTTCGGGTGCAGGAGGAAGAAGGGTGATCTTAAAATGATGTGAAAGACCATGAGAGAAATGTATAGGGTAAATACACAGTCTTTTACCCAGAGTAGACAATCCAGAGGACATAGATTTTTTTCGGTGTGGCGGTGCCTTGTGGCAGAGGCTTGACTGCAGTCCGTCCATTTTTTCTTTCTTTTTGTCCCGTTAGGTGTATGTTTTGGTTTTATTTTTTAGATGTGTATCTGTGGGGGGGTGGTGGGGTGGGGGGAACTTTTTAATCTCTTCCCTGTACGGGGACCTGACCTTTTCCCTGTCGGGTCTCCATTGTCATTGGGCCTAATATCGTGGAGCCAGCGGCCTCCAACCGGAACCAACCTGAGGGCTCCAGTCGTGGAGCCTGCGGACTCACCATCGTGGAGCTGGCCGACTTCGGAGCGTGGGGAGCTGTGGTGGCGCGCGGCTGCGACCCGACTTCGGAGCTTCGGAGGCTCTGGCTGCAGGCCCTGTGGACGGTAACATCGGGAGCTCGCGGGTCCCTGGTGGGAGACCGCTTTTCGGAGCTCCCGCAACGGCAACTTCTCCCGCCCGAATCGCGGGGTTAAAACGTCCCGGAGCAGGGCCTTACATCGCCCGGCGCGGCTTTAATGGCCGCGGGACTTACCATCGCCCGCCGGGGGCTTTAACATCGGGAGCCCCGGTCGCCTCGACGCAGCAGTTGGACTGCTAGACCGCGGGAGAAGAATAAAGAACAGGGAAGAGACAAGACTTTTGCCTTCCATCACAGTGAGGAGGTGTTTGGAGATTCACTGTGATGGATGTTTATGTAAATTGTGTTAATTGTGTGTCTTGTTCTTTTTTTTAATGTTATGACTGCAGGAACGAAGTTTCTTTTGGACTATGTCTGTTTGAATGACAATAAATGGCATTCTATTCAATTTTATTCTATAAATGGAGCATGTTAGTCATCATGGGAAAGTTGGGCCGAATGGCCTGTTTCCATGCTGTATGAATCTATGACTCTTTATGACTCTATAACCTGTTATCCAGGCACATCGTACGATATGTGAGTGCACCAGGTAGTGCAAAAGGGAAAATAAATAGAGTGCAGAATATAGCAAAAAAAACCTGCAAAGGGCCAATGAGGTAAATTAAATGTTTGGGAAATTCATCCCTGCTACATGAGATGTCTATTCAAATGTTTGATAACAGCAACAATTCAAGCTGTTCTTGAATTTGCTGGTACATCCTTTCAAGCTTTTGAAGCTTCTGCGCAATGGAGAAGGGAGAAGAGAGAATGACCAGGGTATGAATAGTTCTTGATTATGTTGGGTGCTTGTCTCAGGCAGCGTGTGGTATTGACCAAATTCCTTAAATTGTTTCAGGCATAGGCCTGTATAGGCGTTGATTCGCCATCTTGGCCGTGGCGTTTACTGTGGTTGTCCAGGCCACATTTGTGGTAACATTTTCCTCCAGAAACTTGACGTTTTTGACCATCTCCGCTTCTCACCATTGATACAGACTGGGGCGAGTACTTCCACTTTTATTTGTTTTAATTCAGCTTAGTTTAGAGATATAGCGCGGAAACAGGCCCTTCAGCCCATTGAATCAGAGTGGACCAGCGATCCCCATACACTAACACTATCCTACACTGGAGAGACAATATACCATTTTTACCAAAGCCAATTAACCTACAAATCTGTGCGTCTGTGGAATGTGGGTGGAAACTAGAGCACCTGGGGAAAACCCACATGGTCATATGTGAGACCCACATCGTCACAGGGAGAACATAGAAACATAGAAATGCCTGAATATAGAAAATAGGTGCAGGAGTAGGCCATTCGGCCCTTCGAGCCTGCACTGCCATTCAATATGATCATGGCTGATCATCCAACTCAGTATCCTGTACCTGCCTTCTCTCCATACCCCCTGATATCTTGAGCCACATGGGCCACATCTAACTCCCTCTTAAATATAGCCAATGAACTGGCCTCAACTACCTTCTGTGGCAGAGAATTCCAGAGATTCATCACTCTCTGTGTGGAAAATGTTTTTCTCATCTCGGTCCTAAAAGATTTCCCCCTTATCCTTAAACTGTGACCCCTTGTTCTGGACTTCCCCAACATCGGGAACAATCTTCCTGCATCTAGCCTGTCCAACCCCTTAAGAATTTTGTAAGTTTCTATAAGTTCCCCCCTCAATCTTCTAAATTCTAGCGAGTACAAGCCAAGTCTATCCAGTCTTTCTTCATATGAAAGTCCTGACATCCCAGGAATCAGTCTGGTGAACCTTCTCTGTACTCTATGGCAAGAATGTCTTTCCTCAGATTAGGAGACCAAAACTGTATGCAATACTCCAGGTGTGGTCTCACCAAGACCCTGTACAACTGCAGTAGAACCTCCCTGCTCCTATACTCAAATACTTTTGCTATGAATGCTAACATACCATTCGCTTTCTTCACTGCCTGCTGCACCTGCATGCCTCCTTTCAATGACTGGTGTACCATGACACCCAGGTCTCGTTACATCTCCCCTTTTCCTAATCGGCCACCATTCAGATAATAGTCTACTTTCCTGTTTTTGCCACCAAAGTGGATAACCTCACATTTATCCACATTATACTGCATCTGCCATGCATTTGCCCGCTCACCCAGCCTATCCAAGTCACCTTGCAGCCACCTAGCATCCTCCTCACAGCTAACACTGTCCCCCAGCTTCGTGTCATCCACAAACTTGGAGATGTTGCATTCAATTCCCTCGTCCAAATAATGAATATACTGTATAGTGTAAATAGCTGGGGTTCCAGCACTGAGCCTTGCGGTACCCCACTAGTCACTGCCTACCATTCTGAAAAGGACCCGTTTACTCCTACTCTTTACTTCCTGTCCGCCAGCCAGTTCTCTATCCCCATCAATACTGAACCCCCAATACCGTGTGCTTTAAGTTTGTATACTAATCGCTTATGTGGGACCTTGTCGAAAGCCTTCTGAAAGTCTCTTATGTGGGACCTTATCGAAAGCCTTCTGAAAGTCTCTTATGTGGGACCTTGTCGAAAGCCTTCTGAACGTACAAACTCTGTACAGACGACCCCTGTAGTCAGGGTTGAGCCTTGGTTTCTGGCACTGTAAGGCAGCAACTCCACTGTTGTGCCACCGTGCCGCCCCATTTTATTAGATCCTATTCTCAACTACATGGTTTTAACTTAGCAATGACAGTAAATCTTGCAATTGAATGTGCAATCACTGATATACTGTTAGTTCAAGAATAATTATATGAAAACCACAGAATGGTTGTTGCCAGGCTAGACTGTAGACCATCAAAGCCGTACAAAGGGTGTGATACAATTTGGAATTGTTCAAATCATAGCTAGGTTGTTCAAAACATTTTATGGATTTAAAGACAGAAATCTAGCACTGAGTGTTGATTGTAGTCTAAGCTTTCTGGTGCTTTTGAATTCTTAAGTAATAGGCACGGAATAGCATACAGTCTATGTTTCTTCTCCAAGACCTGGTCTACACCAGAGAATCACAGCCTGAAGCTACAGAGAAAGACTTTAATTCTTATTCATAACACTCGTCCTGACACACTAACCAGTGTACATCTATCTTCAAATACATGTGCGTGTCGAAAACATATGAGGTTAGATTTCGGAAGAGTAATTGAAATGTCTACACCAGCAATTTAGTCCAAAATAAAATTAGGATTAATGTTCTTCATGTTCTTCATGTTCTTGAACAAAGCACATGTGTTTAGTTTAGGGAGGAACATAGTAAAAAAAAAGTTTTTTAAAGGATCAAAAATAGAAAGTAGTGACTTTGGCATTTAATGTTAGGTATTAAGTGTGAAGGGAAATGCAGAATAGACCAGGTATCAAATAGAAGAACAGAAGACGTTTAGGCTAAATAATTATCTGTTGTTGCTCCTTTAAATGCTACAGAAACCATGGGCAAACTCAATCCCAGATGATGGCTAATGAGGATGATGTGGAACTAAATTGCCTACTATCTTGATTAATGTTAAAAAGTTCTAGTCATCCCAGTGTAGCTTTGTCCGACCACACAGATGTGAATTTCTTTTGTGCTAGCTTCAAATCTTAACCAATCCTTTCCTGCATTTGAGAGAGTAAAAAGTGCCTCAGTTTTGCATCTTGGCCATGAATTGGAAAATTAAACTAATCCAAAGGGTTCTCCTGACGGGCTTCAAACTAACACTGCAACTTGAAGAGTAATCAGCCAACCACTTTAGAAACTGGCAAGGCAAGGATCAGCCATCTTCAAAAGTGTGGTCTTTGGCATGAAGCAAACGTGGAAACCCTTTCTAGATATTTGTGTACTAAAGTATAAAAGGCCCCGCAACGTGGGTTAAAGAAAGATTTATTTTCCCAATTCACTACACCTTCTGAGAATATGATATTAATGTCAAAATTCCCCTGCTGCTTTAGCATACAATATGTCACCATGGAGACGAGTAAGCAGATCTCCTTGTTGTACTGACCTGTCACACAATGTAAGATCTTTCTTTGATTCATGGAATGTGAGGTCCGTATGATTAAAAAAAAAGATTAAAGTGAGATAAACTTAACAGATATAGATGTCAACTGAAACGACGTGCAAGGTTCAATGGTTTAGCTGCCATGTTAATGGCAAAATTGGGAATCAGGATCATAAGACCCTGCTACTCTCTATGTGGAATATTGTTTTCAGATTTTATTTAATTGTGCGCAGATTTGAAGTTTGTACAAAATGAAGCACAATTTGAATACTGTTTGGACATCATTAACTTCTGTTCGAATGAATATTAACAAATAAATGTAGAAACAAGGAACTACAGTGTATCCAACTCTGAGATTTGCCTTTTAAATTCTCTCCGCTCTCACTGCAACTCCCAACAGATGAGCAAGATAGAACAAGTGAACTTTTACATTCAACTGAGAGGGCAGTTGGGTCCTCAGTTTAGTTCATGGATGGTACTACCAATATTGCAATGATTTCCTATTTCAGTACTGCACTGTAAAGTCAGCCTAAATTTTAAGCATTTTATGAGGGAAATCTACAACTTTCTGATTCCAGAGCAACAGTGCTATCTGCTGAGACTCCAGGAAGCCCATAGTCAGGTGCTGGCATTGGCAAAATGTGAATCAATTGCCTGTAATTTAAACACAATCTTCCTGAAACTTAATGATCCACGTGTAACCTGAGTGAATCATGGTCAAAGCTGGAGGAGAGGAGGGACAGGAAACGTCTGGGAAGTGATATGTAGATACAGGTGAGGAAGGTTTTGAAAAGCAGAGATGGTTGGACAAAGGCCAGAGATGAAAAGACAAAAGGTGTGAGATAAGAATAGAATGCAAATTGTGAAACCAGAGGGAGGAATATAGGTGGAAGGGGCGGGAGGAGGGGAGAAATGGGTGCAAGTCCAGGTGGGGCACGGGGAAGAGAGGTTGAAGAAAAAGGGGAGTGGTTAGGGGGGTAAAGAAGGAGGAGGAGGAGGAGGAGAGGGTGATGAGACCTACCTCAGAGTTGTAACCTATCCAAGCGGAATAGGAGGTGCCATTCCTTCAGTTTGTGTGTGGCCACATTCTGGCAATGGAGTGGGCCCAGAACAGAAAGGTCAGTATGGGAATGGGAAGAGGAGTTAGCAATGGTTAGCAATCGGGAGATCCAGCAGGCCTTGGCGGACCGAGCGCTAGTGTTTGTTAAAATGGTCGCTAAGTCTACGTTTGGTCTTGCGATTGTACAGGAGGCCACATCTGGAATGCTGGATGCAGTAGTTGAGATTAGAGGTGCTAGTGAAAAACATGAATAGTGGTTATGGATGAGTGAATATTTGATAGCAATCAGTCAGATTTGGGGGAATCTTCATCTGAAGGGTCACTGGTTTGATATGGGTGGAAGGTTAAATTTAGCAAATATGTCAACAGGAAGCTGACCTGTATCTGACTGGAATGTGTTAGACTACAGAGGTTCAACTGCCGAGGAGAGGCTGGTTGCCAATCAACAAATGTTAATTTTGTGTTCGTTTTCTAGGTCTGCACAAAACTTGAGAGTCTTTAATTTACAACAGAAGTCTTTAATGCTTTGCTCAATGCTGGCAGCAAGACTACTCAAAATGGCTACACACACGCACACACTCAGAGACAGGAGAAAACTATATACAAAACATCTCCCTTTGTCCTGTGCAGCGCCACCTGCTGCACGGGAGGAGCAATGGGACCTCCCACCCCACACAGTCCACCAAACATCACACTCCCCCTTTCCAGTTGGAACATCTCTATTCCTGAATGAGTCGCCTTGGGGGAATACCACGATTACAACGTGTCGATCGATGAAGGACCACAGGCAGATCGGCGGGGAGTTCATCTGGCGGAGGGTCAAGCCAGGGGTGGGGCAAGTCAGGCACTCCAGTATACACGTGATTCGGCACCGGGGTGTCCGACTGCTTGGTTCTGGTCAGGTTCTGCGCAATCTTCGCTGGAGGAACGCGGCTTCGTAATTGGTCATCATGCCGTCGGCATTGTCCTTCTTTTCCTTGGACGGTGTACATTTTGGTTCCAATGTGAGCGATGACCCTGCCAGTGCACCATTTGCTTTCCTTGGCTTGTCGGTGATCGTAGACACCCCAAGCACTTGAATAGAAATGGTCTCCGCGATTTGGTCGACTGTGTTTTGCGCTTTCTTGCCCTTTCTCAGCTTTCCTACGGATTGACACACTGCCTGGAGGTGACCTTTTCGTAACAGGCATAACAAGCAGACTCGATATGCGGGCACTCAGGGTGATGATGAGCAGTCGAGCTGCACCGGTAGCAGGGTTTCGATCCTCCCCCCACAGGGGGACGGCTCTTCTGAAACTGTCCCACCTTCTCCGGATTTGCTCTGGGTCGATCAAGTAGTTTCTGGCGTTGCCGAATCTGGCGTTGCGGACGAGTCTGATGAACTGTATGCACCTCCTGAGGGAGCTTCGATGCTGTTTCGCCGGCCATTTTGTGTGGTTCTTTACTTAACAGCTCAGCCATCTTAGCACACTGCAGCACATTCTTCAATGAGGCGTCCGATTCCTTGAGAATCGCATTGTCTTGGCACTTTTCGCAGCATTGAGCTTTAAAATCACATGCCTTTGCCTTGGTGCGAAGTTCAGCAAGAAATTCGGTGATCGATTGCCCTTCCTGTTGCACCGTCCGGTAGAAATCGAGGCGAGCTGCAAGGAAATTTCGACTTTCTTCGAAATGCAGCTGCAAGGCCGTTGTGATTTCAGCATATGAGACTTCAGTTACTTTTTCTGTAAGTAAATTTTGAAACAGTGCAAAAGTTTCTGGAGACATTGATGAACAGAAGAGAGCCTTCTTCTTCACGTCAGTAGTAATTACCATACTTTCAAAATAAAACTCAGCTCGCATTAAATACGACGACCACCTTTCTCGCTCGGGATCGAAATGATCGAATTGCCGAGACATGTTAGTTTGAGTACACTACAGAACTCAATTTTTTTTTCTTTTTAAATCGAAAAATAGGCTCTTATCTGGGTCTTTGGGCGCAATCCAAAGTATCCCACTTCTGACACCACTTTCGTGTTCATTTTCTAGGTCTGCACAAAACTTGAGAGTCTTTAATTTACAACAGAAGTCTTTAATGCTTTGCTCAATGCTGGCAGCAAGACTACTCAAAATGGCTACACACACACATACACACACACAGACAGACAGGAGAAAACTATATACAAAACATCTTCCTTTGTCCTGTGCAGCGCCACCTGCTGCACGGGAGGAGCAACGGGTCCTCCCACCCCACACAGTCTACCAAACATCACAGTTAATTAGAACAATATTTCAACTAACATAAATTTAACTGTGCATCTGTGGGTTTCCTGGATTTTATAAAACTTTGCAGCGAAAATGAAATGAGATCGCTGGCAATTGAGAAGGCTAAATCAATCTCTTGGAAATGCTGCAATTAATACTCAGCACAGCTGCTTTCATAAATATTGTAGGCCAGGGTTATTCACAGTACCTTTGCTGAGAAATCAGGGTAGTCGGCTTCTTGGTTACATTCAATTGGATGTTGAGATCCTTGATGCCTATGTCTAACATTCAAGGATCATAAAATCTCCACCGATTCCCAGCCTTGTTGGCATTAGTATTGCCTTAACTGGATAGTGTTCGTCTATAGAAACATAGAAAATAGGTGCAGGAGTAGGCCATTCGGCCCTTTGAGCCTGCACCGCCATTCAATATGATCATGGCTGATCATCCAACTCAGTATCCTGTACCTGCCTTCTCTCCATACCCCCTGATCCCTTTAGCCACAAGGGCCACATCTAACTCCCTCTTAAATATAGCCAATGAACTGGCCTCAACTACCTTCTGTGGCAGAGAGTTCCAGAGATTCACCACTCTCTGTGTGAAAAAAGTTTTTCTCATCTCGGTCCTAAAGGATTTCCCCTCTATCCTTAAGCTGTGACCCGTTGTCCTGGACTTCCCCAACATCGGGAACAATCTTCCTGCATCTAACCTGTCCAACCCCTTAAGAATTTTGTAAGTCTCTATAAGATCCCCCCTCAATCTCCTAAATTCTAGCGAGTACAAACCGAGTCTATCCAGTCTTTCTTCATATGAAAGTCCTGACATCCCAGGAATCAGTCTGGTGAACCTTCTCTGCACTCCCTCTATGGCAGTAATGTCCTTCCTCAGATTTGGAGACCAAAACTGTACGCAATACTCCAGGTGTGGTCTCACCAAGACCCTGTACAACTGCAGTAGAACCTCCCTGCTCCTATACACAAATCCTTTTGCTATGAATGCTAACATACCATTCGCTTTCTTCACTGCCTGCTGCACATGCATGCCTACTTTCAATGACTGGTGTACCATGACACCCAGGTCTCGTTGCATCTCCCCTTTTCCTAATGGGCCACCATTTAGATAATAGTCTGCTTTCCTGTTTTTGCCACCAAAGTGGATAACCTCACATTTATCCACATTATACTGCATCTGCCATGCATTTGCCCACTCACCCAGCTGATCCAAGTCACCTTGCAGCGTCCTAGCATCCTCCTCACAGCTAACACTGCCCCCCAGCTTAGTGTCATCCGCAAACTTGGAGATGTTGCATTAAATTCCCTCGTCCAAATCATTAATATATATTGTAAATAGCTGGAGTCCTGGCACTGAGCCTTGCGGTACCCCACTAGTCACTGCCTGCCATTCTGAAAAGGACCCGTTTACTCCGACTCTTTGCTTCCTGTTTGCCAGCCAGTTCTCTATCCACATCAATACTGAACCCCCAATACCGTGTGCTTTAAGTTTGTATACTAATCTCTTATGTGGGACCTAGTCGAAAGCCTTCTGAAAGTCCAGATATAACACATCCACTGTTTCTCCCCTATCCACTCTACTAGTTACATCCTCGAAAATTTCTATAAGATTCGTCAGACATGATTTACCTTTCGTAAATCCATGCTGACTTTGTCCAATGATTTCACCACTTTTCAAATGTGCTGCTATCCCATCTTTAACAACTGACTCTAGCAGTTTCCCCACTACCGATGTTAGACTAACTGGTCTGTAATTCCCCGTTTTCTCTCTCCCTCCCTTTTTTAAAAAGTGGGGTTACATTAGCTACCCTGCAATCCTCAGGAACTACTCCAGAATCTAAAGAGTTTTGAAAAATTATCACTAATGCATCCACTATTTCTGGAGCTACTTCCTTAAGTACTCTGGGATGCAGCCTATCTGGCCCTGGGGATTTTTCGGCCTTTAATCCATTCAATTTACCTAACACCACTTCCCAGCTCACCTGGATTTCACTCAGTTCCTCCATCTCCTTAGACCCGCGGTCCCCTGCTATTTCCGGCAGATTATTTATGTCTTCCTTAGTGAAGACGGAACCAAAGTACTTATTCAATTGGTCCGCCATGTCCTTGTTCCCCATGATCAATTCACCTGGTTCTGACTGCAAGGGACCTACATTTGTTTTAACTAATCTCTTTCTCTTCACATATCTATAAAAACGTTTGCAGTCAGTTTTAATGTTCCCTGCCAGTTTTCTTTCTTTTCATAATCTATTTCCCTTTCCTAAAGGAGATGCTGGGTGGACTCACTGTGGTGGATGTTAATATGTGTTTATTGTTGTTTTTATTGTATTATATGTATGACTGCTGCAATTTCGTCCAGACTTCGGTCTTAATGACAATAAAGGCATATCTATCTACCTAAGCCCTTTGTCCTCCTCTGCTGGTCTCTGAATTTCTCCCAGTCCTCTGGTCGGCTGCTTTTTCTGTCTAATTTGTACGCTTCATCTTTTGCTTTGATACTATCCCTGATTTCCTTTGTTATCCACGGATGCACTACCTTCCCTGATTTATTCTTTTGCCAAACTGGGATGAACAATTTTTGTAGTTCATCCATGCAGTCTTTAAATGCCTTCCATTGCATATCCATCGTCGTCCCTTTAAGAATTAATCGCCAGTCAATCTTGGCCAATTCACGCCTCATACCCTCAAAGTTACCTTTCTTTAAGTTCAGAACCATTGTTTCTGAATTAACCATGTCACTCTCCATCCTAATGATGAACTCAACCATATTATGGTCACCCTTGCCCAAGGGGCCACGCACAACAAGACTGTTAACTAACCCTTCCTCATTACTCAATACCCAGTCTAGAATAGCCTGCTCTCTCGTTGGTTCCTCTACATGTTGGTTTAGAAAACTATCCCGCATACTTTCCAAGAAATCCTCTTCCTCAGCACCCCTGCCAATTTGATTCACCCAATCTATATGTAGATTGAAGTCACCCATTATAACTGTTTTACCTTTGTTGCACGCATTTCTAATTTCCTGTTTAATGCCATCCCCAACTTCACTTCTACTGTTAGGTGGCCTGTACACAACACCCACTGCATTTTCTGCCCCTTAGTGTTTCGCAGCTCTACCCATATCAATTACACATCCTCCAAGCTAATGTCCTTCCTTTCCATTGTGTTAATCTCCTCTCTAACCAGAAACGCTAGCCCACCTCCTTTTCCTTTCTGTCTATCCCTCCTGAATATTGAATATCCCTGGATGTTCAGCTCCCAGCCTTGGTCACCCTGGAGCCATGTCTCCGTGATCCCAACTATATCATAATCATTAATAGCTATCTGCACATTCAACTCATCTACCTTATTACGAATGCTCCTTGCATTGAGACGCAAAGCCTTCCGGCTTGTTTTTACAACGCTCTTACCCCTTATACAATTTTGTTGAAAAGTGGCCCTTTTTAATTTTTGCCCTGCCACTTTTATTTTTCACCTTGCTACCTATTGCTTTTACCCCCATTTTACACCTCTCTGTCTCTCTGCTCACACATTTAAGAACCCCACCACCTCTTATTCTCTGTTTATTATTGTTTTCTTCTTTCCCCCCAACATGTTGGATCTGAGTGCTTCCCTTCTCTGCCTCCTGCCTCACACACTGTCTACTAGCTTTCTCTATTTGAGTCCCTCCCCCCAACCATTCTAGTTTAAATTCTCCGCAGTAGCCTTTGCAAATCTCCCCGCCAGGATATTGGTCCCCCTCGGGTTCAAGTGCAACCCATCCTTTTTGTACAGGTCGCACCTTCCACAAAAGAGGTCTCAATGATCCAGAAACTTAAATCCCTGCCTTCTGCACCAGTCCTTCAGCCACGCATTTATCCCCCACCTCGCTCCATTCCTACTCTCACTGTCGTGTGGTACAGGCAAAAATCCCGAGATTGTTACCTTTGCGGTCCTTCTTTTTAACTCTCCTCCTAACTCCCTAAATTCTCCTTTCAGGACCTCTTCTCTTTTTCTACCTATGTCATTGGTACCTATATGTACCACGACCTAGGGCTCCTCTCCCATTTCAGGATATCTTGGACATGTTCAGACACATCCGAGACCCTGGCACCAGGGAAGCAAACTACCATCCGGGTCTCCCGACTGCGTCCACAGAATCGCCTGTCTGACCCCCTAACTATAGAGTCCCCTATTACTAATGCCCTCCTCTTCTTTTCCTTACCCTTCTGAGCAACAGGGCCGGTCTCTGTACCGGAGGCCCAGCCACTGTTGCTGCCCCCAGGTAGGCTGTCGCCCCCAACAGTACTCAAACAGGAATACTTATTGTCAAGGTGTACAGCCACCAGGGTACTGTCTAGTCCTTGCCTGTGCCCCTTGCCCCTCCTAACCGTGACCCACTTGCCTGCCTCCTGTGGTCTTTGAGTGACCACCTCTCTGTAACTCCTCTCAATGACTTCCTCGCTCTCCCTGACCAGACGGAGGTCATCGAGCTGCTGCTCCAGGTTCCTAATACGGTCCCTTAGGAGCCCCATCTCGACGCACCTGGCGCAGATGTGGACGTCTGGAAGGCTATCAGATTCCTTGACCTCCCACATCTGACATCCAGAACAGTAAACTGCCCTGGCCCTCATACTCCCCTCTTACCCTGGATACAATGCAAAGTACAGTACAATCAGCAAGGATCCGACTCCCAATCAGCTGCTCCCTCTTGTCCGATTCCACCAATCAGCGGCTTCCTCAAGCCCACTTGTTTTGAAATGCGAATGGAACTTGGAACGTTACAGATTTCGGTTCCTCCTCCCTCTGCGACCGCTCCAACGGCTCTCGGGCCTCTGTAAGAAGCAAGCCCCACACTCGAGTTTATCTCCTACCGCTCGGGTGTAGCTCCCCCCTCTGCGACCGCTCCAACGGCTCTCGGGCCTCTGTAAGAAGCAAGCCCCGCGCTCGAGTTTATCTCCTACCGCTCGGGTGTAGCTCCCCCCTCTGCGACCGCTCCAAAGGCTCTCGGGCCTCTGTAAGAAGGTCTATAAATTGGTCAGAGTCGGGCAGAGAATTCAAGTGATGTACCTGATGTACTTTAACATCATGGAGCTTGCGGTCCCTGGTTTGAGACCAACTTTGGGAGCTCCAAGCCGCAGGAGCTTCGATCGCCCCGACACGGGAGCTTCGATCACCCCGACGCGGGAAATTCGATCGTCCCGACGAAGGGTTCGACTGCCCCGACCGTGGGAGAAAAATGAGTAAAGAAGATTAGACTTTATTGCCTTCCATCACAGTGAGGAATGTGGGAAATCCACTGTGGTGGAAGTTTATGTTAACTTTTATGTAGTTGTGCGTCGTTGCATTTTTTTTAGTATGGCTATGTGGTAATACGAATATTACTGTATCTTAATTGGTACATGTGACAATAAAAGACCTTTGAAACCTTTGAAACCTTTGATGGTGGAATCTCTGAAGATGAAGGAAGTTGACACAACCTGTTCGTGAGCTGTTTGACTGAGCAACTGAGCTGTGAATTTATAACTCTAGGATCAGGGAAGACTTGATGGGCTAGGGGTTTCCAGGAGTCCATGAGGATTTTTTCCCAAAGGCTTTCAGGGAGCTTAGAATACATTGTCAGTTTTGAGAGGCTGGTGTGGGCTTGCAAATGATGTGGCCATCCCGGTGGAACTATCACTATGATCTCACCAATGGCATGGTGACAGAAATGTGAAATCACTCTTCCATAGAATCATTAAAATAAAATGATCAGAAAATCCCATCCAAGGATATCAATTCAAATTAACAGCATAAATACAGGATAAAATAAATATAAAGACATGAGCATTTTATTTTCAAAGATCTTTGAAAATATTAGAAAAATAACAAATTGAATTCACATTATCACTAATAACATACCTTAACAACATAGCAGTCACTACACACAATTAATATAACATTCAACACTCCTTTAAATAAAAGTACCTTGCAATCAGACTAATGTTTATCACTTTAGTTCCCTTTGTGCCATGCCCTATTGTTTAATAGGATCTGTATCCCCAGAGTTGAACTCAATTCTTACAGCACATTACTCAATTTCTTCTTTCCTTAATTACAGTGAATGATTCTCAGGTGTTTCCAATCTGAATAGTTTATAGAACTCTATATGTTTGCTTATTTAAACCTGGCTTGTCATGACATTTTTCCTGAGATAATTTTGATAAATTAAGTGATTCAGGATTCATTGCCACAGAACATCAGTTACATCATTTGAAAGCAATTTATATCCAGGTTGTCTCACACCAAAATGATGAATCTTCAATAATTTAACATGTTGTGTTATGTTATAACATAACATGCAGTAATATAATATGATATAAATACTGAGGAGAAAAAATGGGTGGTAATCTGAGTATCTCAAATGAGCAAAAATATTTCTCTTCATGGAGCAAAAATGGGAAACCGCTAAACAAGAAATTGCAATTAAATGGATTGTTTAATGGGTAATGTGTAAAACGAGCTTCATCACTAATGTTTAGCTCAATTGATGCTTTTATAACAGTGGGCATTCTGGTGGAGAAGGCCTAATCTGAATGAGTTCCCCAAGTAGATACAACTCAAAGTCTATTAGGTATATTTATAAATAATCTATGCAATTGAAAGAAAGTCTTTATTATGTAGCTGTCACAGCCCTTTGGATCATCCAAAGCAAATAATGGCTAGTGAGGTATTTTTGAATTGAAGCTACCTGTTGTAAAAGTAGAAAACACAGCAGTCAATTTGGCACAGCAAGCTTCCACAAACAAAAGAGAAACAAGTCACAATTTCAGCAAATACTGTCCAGTAAAGTGGGCTGGAGTCTATGTTTCTGATCGGAACTATTAGATTTCAGTTGGTGAAACTTTGGCACACACCACTGAATGCAGAAGTCCAGGACTATTGAATGCTAGATGGAGCCATATTTGTTATTCTGCCTTTCACTGGAATCCATATCATTTATTATTGCTGAGATTATCTGGTATTAAATTGGAGAATCTCCTCTCCAACCCAACTCAAGTCAGACCTGATGCAGAATCTGACATCAGTTGGGAGTCTAATGGGCCTGTCCCACTTAGGCGGATTTTTAGTCGCCACATGTTCGCGGGTGGTTGCTGGGGAGTCGCCTTCATGGTCGTGAGGAGTTCCCGCATTCTGGGAGCTAGTCACGGCCTCATTATGGTCACTGTGAATTTTTCAACATGTTGAAAAATTAGCAGCGACTAGAATGAAGTCGCCATGGAGAGTACCGAGAATTCTCGTGCCGTAGGTGGGTCGCCAGGAGGTCCTAATGGGTTGTCAGAAGGTCGAAGGTTCTCGCTGGTCCTTGTAGGTTGTAGCTGGTGCTGACCAGTGAATTTCATTGGCTCATTGGGGAAAAAAAGGTAAGCAGTAGTTTTCAGAACCAAGGATAACCGACCGGTAATGTTAAATGTCCGCCGAGCTTTTCAGCCATGTATCTCTGGTTTCTTAAAAGTTGTTTCCACTCCTTCTCCCCCCTTCTCCCCCTTCTCCCCTTCTCCCCCCTTCTCCCCCTTCTTCCCCCTCTCCCCCCCACCTCTCCCCCCCACCTCTCCCCCTTCTTTTAAAGGACTTACCGTACACTGTGCTTTAGCTCTTAAAGAAGGAACTGCAGATGCTGGAAAACCGAAGGTACACAAAAATGCTGGAGAAACTCAGCGGGTGCAGCAGCATCTATGGAGCGAAGGAAATAGGCAACGTTTCGGGCCGAAACCCTTCTTCAGACTGTGCTTTAGCTGTCTTTTTACAGCGCCAACCTTCCTGTTCATCACGGTGTGTGTCTGTTTCACCTTGGCTTTGCACCGCGTGAATTTGTTAGACAGCACTCCCCCCGATTGTCCTATCCCCCGCCTGCATAACGGGCTGGTGAAAGAAGCGATGTGTTTGTATGTGTGTGTTTCACTCTGACAGTTGCCGTTCCAGTTGCCGGTTTTTCAGGCGACTGCCAACAACTTGACATTCGCCAGCAGTCCGCTGAAAAATGGACTGTGGGACAGGCCCATAAGCCTATCAATATGATCTTTGTTGAAAATTAAATTTTTGGGGTTAAGTTTTTCAATAATATCCAAGTGTGCTTCATTTTTTAAATATTTTTTAACATTTTCTCATTCTTAATTTACCTCATGTTTACTGATTGTTTGAGACATAAAAACTGCTAATTCACTGTCAGCAAAACACAAAGTACTGGAGTAACTCTGGGCCCTACCATTCCCTCCACAGTTGCTGCCTGGGGTCTGAGTTTTTAGTTTAGTGTTTATTTTAGGGATACAGCATTAAACCTGGCCCTTCGGCCGACCGATTCCACACCCGCCATCAATCACCCCTACACTGTTATCCCACTTTTGCATCCTACAAACTAGAGGCAATTTACTGAAGCCATTAACCTACAAACCTACATCTTTTAACGTGGGAGGAAACCAGAGCACCCGGAGAATGCCCACACGGTCACAGCGAGAATGTACAAGCTCTGTGCAGGCAACACCCGTGGTCAGGATCGAAGGTGCTGTGAGGCAGTGGCTCTACCACTGCAACACCGTGCTGCCATGCCACCATGTGAGTTACTCCAGAAGTTTGTGTTTTGCTCAAGATTCCAGCATCTACAGTTCCTTATGTCCCGAATTCACTGTCAACTTTGACATAAAGCTAACCCTGCCCTTAGCTTTAAAGCTAACAGAATCAAGGGATATGGGGAGAAAGCAGGAACGGGGTACTGATTTTGGATGATCAGCCATAATCATATTGAATGGGGGTGCTAGCTCAAAGGGCCGAATGGCCTACTCCTGCACCTCTTTTCTATGTCTATGTTTCTATGTTTATCTGTCAAAGCTTGAGGTCAGTCACCATTTAGACCTTGCTGTCTAATTCAGTGATCCAGAGGATTTGGTCTCCGTGTGCAGTCTACCTTGGTGGAGGTGAGCAAAAACGGTGGGATGGATCCAACAAAATCTGGCTCAATATTTGAGAGGTGGTTTCGTTCAAGGAGCATGGGAACAATACTTCTTGGATCTCTTGCTAAGTCAGGTACCTCTCTAATTTGGAACTATATCGGTGTTCCTTCATTGTGACTGGGTATAAATACTGGAACTCACAGTCCAGCAACAGTGTTTGGGAATACCTTCACTCAAAGGACAGTAGAAAATGGCTCATCACCAATTTCCCTGAGGCTATTTGGGATGCTGGTTGGCTCACGATTCTTGCATTCCAGAAAAACAAATTTAAACTAAGGTGCAGACAGATACTCATTAGAGGGAAAGGAAATGCAAAAAAAATTAAAGCTCCCCGTTCGACGAAAAGCAGAGGCTAAAGTTAAAATGATAAAGGAAAGTTACGGTGATTCAGTGGAGAACCAAGCGGAAAATAAAAGCTACAAGGACAGCTGAAAGAAGAAATTAAATGATAATTAAAATCAAGACACAGCAAAAACTGGTAATATTTAGCAGGTCAGGCAGAATCTATAGAGTAAAATAAAATGCTTTCATATTGATGATCTTCTGTTAGCTTTAATGAAAAATGATTATTGTGAAATCTAACTCATTTTCAACCTTGATTGATGCTGCTTAATCTCTTGAATATTTTTAGAGTTTCCTTTTTCATTCTCAGATTTCTACCATCCACCGTATACACTATATCCTTTCTTTCGAATTAAATCAGATCAGTAGCTAATGCTGAAAGGAAATCAAATGTCCTTTATCAATATAGGAACTGTGAAAGAGCAGTTAAACATGATGCTATTGGGGACCAAGAAGCATGTGCAATGGAAGAAGGGATTCTGCAGAGATAATAAATTACTACCGGTAACCTGAATTGGAAACAACAAACGAGAGGATGCTCTCCAGTAAATGACAAGGTTGGAAAGAGAGTATTTACATATAAACTGGAGTGTGAAATTAAAATGGATGTCAGCGGAAAAAGTGGAAAAGACATCAGGCAGAATAGAGTGCATCTTCTTTGGCTGAGGGAAGTAATCCAGAAGCTCTGGTCAAAATTTCTAATTCATCTTCAAAATAAGAGCAGTGCTAGTACGCTGGAGTACCTCAAACGATACACCAAAGGAGGGAAATGTGAGTCTAGCAATTGTAGACCAATGCACCCATTGTCAACAATGGGGATTGGTTTCGAGACAAAGGTACTGGAAAAAAAAGACTTGCTGGAAAATACGGATTAATTGATGAAAATGTAGTCATTTTTTTCTAAAAGACTAGAGTGCTTGTTAAAATTAAGTCCAAATAAAACTACTTGACTAATTTCAAGGATGAAGTAATGGTTGATACAGATTGACATGTTCATGCCATTTGATAAAGACTTCTGAAGACAATGGAATAAAAGGGACAGTACCTGGACGGAAACAAGTTGGCTAAAGGATAGAACGAGCAAATTCTGACACTTGAAGGTGCAGAGATGACTTATCAAAAAAAAATCCAGAGATGAGAAACTTACATTTTGTAAGATGCACTGAGAAACTGGAATTGTGCTCCTTAGAGTCAGAGGATTATGGGGAAATTAAAAAAAGATGTTGACATTTATGTGAGGTTTTGATTTGAGTGGAAAAAGAGTTTTCATTGGCAGGAAGAGTGGTAACCAGATGAAGCTGTTTTAACATGATTGACTAAAGAAAAATTCTATTTATGCAACAGATTTTTACGGCATGGAATGATCTGCGGTGGAGGAAATTCAATGATAACTTTCAGAAATTTGAGAAAGGACATCCTTGCTATTGAGGCAGTGCAGCGTAACTTCACGAGGTTAATCCCCGGGATGGCGGGACTGTCATATGAGGAAAGATTGGAAAGACTGGGCTTGCATTCACTGGAATTTAGAAGGATGAGAGGGAATCTTATAGAAACGTATAAAATTATAAAAAGGACTGGACAAGTTAGATGCAGGAAAAATGTTACCAATGTTGGGCGAGTCCAGAACCAGGGGGCACAGTCTACGAATAAAGGGGAGGCCATTTAAAACTGAGATGAGAAAAAACGTTTTCACCCAGAGAGTTGTGAATTTGTAGAATTCTCTGCCACAGAAGGCGGTAGAGGCCAACACTGGATGAATTTAAAAGAGAGTTAGAGCTCTAGGGACTAGTGGAATCAAGGGATATGGGGAGAAGGCAGGCCCGGGTTACTGATTGTGGATGATCAGCCATGATCACAATGAATGGCGGTGCAGCTCGAGGGGCCAAATGGCCTCCTCCTGCACCTATTTTCTATGTTTCTATGTTTCTATGTTTAGAAAGGAATATTTGAAATGAATACATTTTTTGGAAGAATAGAAAACAGGTCAGTTGGAATAATTGAACAGCTCTTAAAAGCTGCCACACAATGGGCCAAATGTTCTCCTGCTCTGCTGTAGGATTGCACAATTCTATGATAAAATGACAATGATAAATTTGGAAAGAAAATCAATAAGTTCAGTTGAAAGCATTTATTTTAGTGAAATTTATTGCATTCTCTGAGAACCACCTTTTCACATATCTATTCGTCTTTTACCACATGATTACATGATTCTTTTATATAAAATGTACTGTAACTTTACTGAAACCTGTTACAGCTGTAATGCTAGAACCTGTAATTATCAACCAGTTTAGTTGCTGAATACTGATAGAAATTCAATGCCTGTGAAATGCCCTATTGTACTCTAAAGGCATGTAATAAGAATACTTTTCTTGGGAAGACAGGATTTTATGTATTACTAAGAAAGGAATAAACCAACATACCAGTTTGATTCCAAAACTATTTCGTCTCAGTTTTGCAGCTGCTGATGTTATTTGAGTTACTGGTGTCTCAATTCATTCAATTTCTTCTTAGATGACTTTTTGTTTAAGTGCTGTTGCACTGCAGAGTGGGCTTCATTCCAGCATATGGATGATTTTGAATATTAACCATTTTGAGCAAAATGAACTGTGGCCAATTGCACCAAAAATTGCACTCCCCATCCCCCCACTCGTAACAAGGGCAGAGTTCCCCCTTGTCCTCACCTTCCACCCTACCAGCAGCCACATACAACAAATAATTCTCTGACATTTTCGCCACCTCCAACGGGATCCTACCACTGGCCACATCTTCCCATCTCCTTCCCTTTCGGCTTTCTGCAGAGACCGCTCCCTCCATAACTCCCTGGTCAATTCGTCCCTTCCCACCCAAACCACCCCCTCTCCTGGCACTTTTTCTTGCGACTGTAGGAAATGCTACACTTGTCACTTTACCTCCCCCCTTGACTCCATCCAAGGACCCAAGCAGTCTTTCCAGGTGCGGCAGAGGTTCATATGCACCTCCTCCAACCTCATCTATTGCATTCGCTGCTCGAGGTGTCAGCTGATCTACATCGGTGAGACCAAGCGTAGGCTTGGCGATCGCTTCGCCCAACACCTCTGCTCAGTTCGCAATAACCAACCTGATCTCCCGGTGGCTCAGCACTTCAACTCTCCCTCCCATTCTGAATCTGACCTTTCTGTCCTGGGCCTCCTCCATGGCCAGAGTGAGGCCCACCGTAAATTGGAGGAGCAGCACCTCATATTTCACTTGGTTAGTTTACACCCCAGCGGTATGACCGTTGACTTCTCCAATTTCAGGTAGTCCCTGCTTTCTCCTTCTTTCCCCTCCCCTTCCCAGCTCTCCCACAGCCCACTGTCTCCGCCTCTTCCTTTCTTCTTCCCACGCACCCCCCTCCCCCCACCCCCACATTAGTCTGAAGAAGGGTCTCGACCCAAAATGTCGGCTATTTCCTTCGCTCCATAGATGCTGTCTCACCCGCTGAGTTTCTCCAAAACTTGTATTACATTGAGCTTTAATGCAACCAAAAACTTTAAGGTGTTTCAAACCAACATTATTGGACAAAATTGACACTGACATCAGGGTAGATGACCAAAGTCTGCTCAATGAGGTAACTTTAAATGAACACCTTAAAATAATAGAAAGTTGAACGTAAGTGTTTGTGGATAGGATTCCAGAGCTTGAGGTTTCAGCAGCTGAAGGCAAAGCCACTGGTAGTGGATTTAAAACAGGCCCTAGAGAGTAGTAATGAAGCAGTGTAGATATCTTGTGGGATTACAGGGGTGGAGTCACAGAACCATGTAGGGGTTAAAACCAAACTATTGCTTAGCCAAGGATTATTGGAGGTCCGTGAACACGGCAGATGGATGAATGTCACCCAATCCAAGTCATCTAATGGAGAAAAAGTTTCTGCTGATTTATCTACAGAGACTAACATGGGGAAGATATGCAAGGTGGGTATGAAATAGTCATTTTTAGCTGCAAGGGTTTCTGCAGCAGATACACCAAGGCAGGGGAAGAATTGGCACTTCCTGGAGTCTGCGCAATGCAGTGAGGAAAATCTACTGCAAGGATGTAAAACATATTCAACTGGAATTATCATTATAGCATCCCTGCTTACATGTTCAAAGCTGGATGTGTATCAGAATCAATAACAATAACTTAATGAAGTAACAAATCCAGTGGGTATTATGAAACGTTATTGCAATGTGTAGACATTTAATAATAGGACAATGGTGTAGCTAGCAGAGTTGTCACCTCAATCCTGACCTCGGATGCTGTCTGCTTAATTGGCATAGAATTAATGAGCTATACAGCAAGGATACAGGCCCTTCAACCCAACTCAGCTATTTTGACCAAGTTGCCGAACCAAGATAGTCTCACTTGCCTGCACCTGGCTCATACCCCTGCAAATCTTTCTTGTCCAAATACCTGTCCAAGTGACTTTTAAATATTGTGGTTGTACCCATCTCTATCACTTTCTATGGCATCTCCTCACATGTACGCTCCACCCTGTGTGTGAAAATGTTGTCCCGCAGATCCATTTAAAATCTTTCCCCTCTTACGTTAAACCTCTGCTCTTTGTTTTACCCACTATTACCTTGGGAAAAAGACCATGGCTGTTCACCTTATCTGTTCCCCTCATGATCTTATACCTCTATGTGGTTGTGCTCCAAGGGAAAAAAGACCCAACCTATTTGCCTCCCCTTATAACTCAAACCATCTAGACCTGGTGTCATGCTTGTAATTTTCTTTTTGCACTCTTTTATAATATCTTTCCTAGAGCAAGGCAACCTGAACTGTACACAGTACTCCAAATGTGGCCTTGCCAATGTCATTCCCCAAGGCTCTATCATTTACAATGAACATTCCCAATGAACATTCCCCAAAGCTCTATCATCGTGCCCTTATTTGTCTTACCAAAATGAAACATCTTGCATTTATTGGAATTAAACTCCTTTCCCCATTGACCCAGTTGATCAAGATCTCTTCATAGTCTTAGATAACTTTCTTCACTGTTCACCATGTCACAGATTTTTGTGTCATCTAAAAACTTACTAACAATGCTACCTACACCCTTATCCAAATTGTTGATATAAAATACGAGCAACAGTGGATCCAGCACAGAGTCCTGTGGTACACCACCTATTACAAGCCTCCAGTCTGAAAAAATCAACCCTCCACCACTACCTGCTGTTTTCTACCGTCAAGACAATTTTGTATCCTATTGGCTAGCTTGCCCTGGATCTCATGTGATTGAACCTTCCGGATCAGCCTACCATGCAGTACCTTGACAAAGGCCCTGCTTATCTCCATGCAGACAACATCTCCGACACTGTCATCAGATTCAGATTCAGATTAGTTTATTGCCATAGAAACATGCGTGCAATGAAATTCCTATTTTACAAAAATTGAGGAATGGTGTAGACAATAAATACAATAAGTACAACAATAAATATGATGAATGCAAAGCAGCAGAATACAGTCTGAAGCAGTACACAAAAAACTCTAAACTGCAATGACAGAATAACTGAATGAGACCAGAGTACATGGCAACACCCCTGGGAAAGGGCTGTAAAAGAAAAGTCTGATGGCCATAGGGAAGAAGCTGTTCTTAAGTCTGGATATCCAGACTTTCAAGTTCCTTATCTTCTCCCAGAAGATAAAAGAGAGTAAAGGAAATGACCAGGGTGGCAGGTATTCTTGATGATACAACCAGCCTTCCTGATGCAACACACCACGACGATGGACTGGATGGTTGGAAGTGACAAGCCCATGATAGAATGGACATTGTTGACCACTCTCTGCACATGCAGGTGGTCAAGAGTCCTCATAAGTCTTCCTGGTCACCCCTTCAAAAAACTCAATCAATTTGGTGCGACACAATTTCCTATCCACAAAGCTGCTCTGACCATTCCTGATTCGTCCTGATTGTTCCAGATGCATAGAGATCCCATGTCTCAGAAACCATTGCAATAATGTATCCAGCACTGATGTAGTCTTTGTTCAATAGAGGCATAACATTAGCCACCCTCCTGATGCACAGAATCTCTTGCCCAGAGTAGGAGAATCGAGGGCCAGAGAACATAGGTTCAAGGTGAAGGAGAAAAGATTTAATAGGATTCTGAGGGGTAACCTTTTCACACAAAGGGTGGTGGGTGTATGGAACAAGCTGCCAGAAAAGGTAGTTGAGGTAGGGACTATCCCAATGTTTAAGAAACAGTTAGACAGGTATATGGATAGGACAGGTTTGGAGGGATATGGACCAAGCTCAGGCAGGTGGGACTAGTGCAGCAGGGACATGTTGTCCAGTGTGGGCAAGTTGGGTCGAAGGGTCTGTTTCCACACTGTATCACTCTATGACTCTGTGACTCTATGATACAAATAAATATATTTGCCAGTGGCCCTGCAATTTATTTCCTAGCTTCTCACAGTGCTCTAGAATGTATTTGAACAGGTCAAAGGGTTTTGTCTACCTTCATTCATTTTATGACCTCCTGCACTCTTCTGCTGTAATGTTGACTCTCTTTAATACATCGGTGTTAACTTCCCCAAGTTCTCTAACTTTCTTAATGTCTTTTTCCACAGTAAATACAGATGAGAAATATACATTCAGCATCTTGTCCTCCTGTGCCTTCAAAGGGTCCTTCACAGTTACCCTTTTGCCTTGAATGAATGCAGCCAAAGGGTCTATTTCTCTGTTGTATAGCTCTATGACTCTATGACTGTAGCACAGACACTGAAATCCAGGCACAATTGCTATTGTCTGAGACTGTCCACACTAGCAAGAGGCTCCTTGCATTACGAAAAAAATAAAATAATTTTGAGGCGGCACATTGGCACAGTGGTAGAGTTGTTGCCTTACGGCACCACAGCCCCGGGATCGATTCTGACTATGGGTTCTGACTACGGAGTTTGTATATTCTCCCGTGACCGATTTACCCGGATGCTCTGGTTTCCTCCTAAACTCCAAAGATATACAGGTCTGTATGTAATTGGCTTTGGTAAAAACTATAAATTGTCCCGAGTGTGTAATGTGTGGTAATATGACGGGGATCGCTGGTCGGCACAGGCTCGGTGGGCCAAAGGGCCTGTTTCAGCGCTGAATCTCTAAAGCTAAAACTAAAAATAGATATTTGTGAAAATAAAGCAACATTAATGAAGCAAGATTAAATTGCTACGTATATCTTAAATTAATGAATGTAAAATTATAAACTGCTTTGAACAATTTCTGCATCTGGATCTGTGGATCAACATTGTTGAATAACTCCTAGGAGAAGTACCGTTAACTTGTGTTGGAAGGAGGCAATGGCACTCCCGGCAACACTAAGAAGTTCTGCAAGTGCCTTAAGCAGAATCAGTGCCAGCCTCTGACCCCACTTAAAGAGTGACAGCTGGGAAAGACATAGGAAGCAATTAAAAACACTGCATTGTTCAGAAAGCCCTGTCCCTGATGGCACTTCGCACTCTTGAACAGTGGTCTGCAAAAGAGATAAAGGGTTCCAGGCTTGTGTTACATGGCCTGTAAGACTTTGTGTGATGTATCCTTCTGGTTTCACTTGAGGTTATTTATTTACGTAGGCTGTTTTTAAGGGCTGTAGGCTTTGGCCTACTTGACTAATTATCCGCAACACCTGTCTCTGGCGACACAGTTTGCAACAAAAGCAGATCCCCCCCTTAGCCTGCTAACAGTCGAAAGCCTTTGAGTGGATCAGGAAAAACAAAGAAATGAATAGATATGTTTTTGTTTTTTCACTGAGATGTTTACCATCCCAATAAGTTTGCTGCAGATACTCCCAGGAGAGATTTCTTTTAACTTTACAGTGCGGCTGAGGTCTTAATAAAGTTCACATCAAGAGAAGTCATGCTAGCACTTAATTTAACTTCTGCCTTCTTCTGACTTACTGCAGGCCAGATCTGGACTTTAGCTTCCCGTTTCTGCGCTTTAGAATCGCCACCAAATGTTTCACATTACTCAGTGTGAAAAACCTCCTATTCTTTCAGATTTTTACAAGTTCATACATCCGCGGAAACTTGATATTTCATATTTCATTCTGCTTTGCGGATGTCACGATGAGGGATGCTGGTTCACATGCAACTGGCCCCTTCGGCCTTTGATCAGCCTGACCACAACTAATTGGAGATGGAGAACAAATGAAGGAAATATTTACAAATTTCATGGGAATTCAGCGATGGTTCGTCTAAAGCCTCCACTGTCCTATAACTTTCCTTGGCAGTACATGGCCAGTCGATGGTCTTTCTCCACAAAGTGCACTGGAATTTTTTTATAGTGCTAAGTTTGGGACTATATTCTGCGGCTTTACAGGACCAACGATGAAATGGCGTCTTATCCTTTTCTTCTTAAAGTCCTGTTTGTTGAAACGGGGGAGAGTTCTTATTTTCTTTCCAGGTTGCAGCTGTAAGCAAGACAAAAGAAAAGGATGACCGTAAAATTAAAACCAAATTTTTAGGCGCACAGTAAAGTGGAGAAAATTAGTAGAAAATGCAACTGTTGAAAATAAAGTTACAAACACTTAGAGCCAAATTTAACAGCTGAAGGGTCACAGAGGCTAATGCTAAATGACAATTGTAAAACTCCGACAAAGTTTATTTTACAAATATTCCAGCTGAATTAAAATGCCTGGCAGCAAAACTTTAGTTAACCAGATGTGCTTTTGAATGCTCTATGTTATTTTTGCTTTGCTTCATATATATCATCAAATATAAATCTGGCAAAGGAAAAGGATTAACAAAACAACTTATTTGCAAAAAATGTGAATCTGGCTAAACTGACAACATCTAATAGTTAAATCATGGATAAAATTGTGAGAGAGAATTAGTGTGTGTTCGGCCATCCTCTGTCCATTTTCAATGGAGCTCAGTTCTTATATTCAAAAAATACTTCTGTGATTAATATCTGACATTTAAAAAAAAACCTCCATTCACACTTACACACACTAACCACCCCCACACACACACACTAACCCCCCCCCTTGATATTATATTAATATTATTCATTTGCCCCTTTTCCCCATCCCCCGCCCTATCCACTCACGCACAGCCCGCAACTGCGCAGACGCGGTTAGAGAGGAAGAGGGAGGGGGTAGAGAGGGAGGGGATAGAGAGGGAGAGGGTGAGGGGGGTAGAGAGGGAGGATGGAGGGAGGGGGAGGGGGAGGGGGTAGAGATTGAGGGGCAAGGGGTGCGCGCGGTGTCACAGGGGAGGGCTGGTTCCCGAATGCAATATTCCACCACTCACCCATAGGTCCCAATACTCACCACTCCCTAGAGCGGGAGGGGGGGTGGTGTTGAGAGGGAGAAGGGGGGAGAGAGTGAGAGGGGCCAGAGAGGGAGGGGGCAGAGAGGGAGGGGGCAGAGAGGGAGGGGGCAGAGAGGGAGGGGGTGGGGTAGAGAGGGATGGGGAGGGGGTAGAGAGGTAGTGGGGTAGAGAGGGAGGAGGTAGATAGGGAGGGGGGTAGAGGGGGGGCTGGGTAGATAGGGATGGTTAGAGGGAGGGGGAGGACAACTTGTTCTATTTGATCTTATTTGATTGTGCACGCCAGGTTGATTGCATCCGTGGAAACACGTGAAGATTGCAATCTCCCACCCCTGTCCCATTGTGATGTCATATGTAAATGATATCCATTGTGATTGGACGTCTGTGAGGTGGCACTGGGACATCATCAATGGAAAGTGCTGCAAGTCTCCCACTGAAAAGCAGTTATTTTTTTGAAATAAACGATTAAAACTTAAAAAAACGTTGGAAATATAGGTTGGAATGCGACGGGAAGATGTTTATCCCGTCGAGGGAACAAATGTGAGTAGCATGTGTGAAAATGGGAAGGCTGTGGCCAAGCGTTTTGGAAGAAGATACAAATTAAGGAGATTAAAAGAAAGCCAACACAACCCTGCACACACTTAGAAATTTAGAATGTGGAGAACAAAGGGAAGAGTTTTAGTATAATATAGATGAGTAATTAAAGAAAAGTAATTAAAGAAATTTGGAAGGCTATATAGTAGCTAATTAGATTTTCTTTTCACATAAAAAGCCCTACAAATAGTTCCTATAATGAAAGGAATACAGGGAAAATGGTAATAATAGATGAGATGTGGTTTTCTTCCTGCTTCTTCTTCACTCAGTAACGGAGTGACCAGGAATTAATTGCTGTGACTGTGCATGAACGAAAGCAGAAACCAAGCAGCCTCTTAGGGATTTAGAGGGTAAATACCCTCTGTGTACTATGTAGCAAAATTGTAACCCCATTTGTAAAAAGTGATGTTCCAAAACTGTTACATGTGGTGCTTGAGGAATTCTTAACCCAAGTGGGTTTAGAAAAGGTATTAGCATTTCTGCAGTTTTTGAAGAAGTTATCGCACCTCAATGAGAGAGTTGTACAGTGACAAGCTATCTCTATAGAATGAGTTGTGATGATGATAGTCAGACAACTCTGGCATGAGGGAAAACTCTTACCCAGCGCCAAACAGGTTTTGTTCGAGCTGTAGAAACAAAAGTAAAATGCGAAAAAAGTAAAAACAAACACATTTAGCTGCGTACAAGGAGTTTGTGAGGCAAATTTCCCTTGAGCTGTCTATCTGAAGAGGGATGGGATCAGGATAAAATGCTGGTTTTATGCCTTGCCCAATATCACTGTAAATTAAGTTAACATGAGAGAAGGTGTAGAGTAGGCAATTCACTCAGAATTGTGGCTTTCCGAACGGATCAGATGACTAAAAATTAATCCTTTCTCCTGCCATCTTAACTCTTTCCCTGGTTCTATCTATATTTGTTCCATCTACTTTTCTATATTAGCCCTAATATTCTTTAATTTGCTCTTTAGATTTAAATTGACGGTATTCTCGTAAATCCAGAATTTATTTCAATAAACTCTATTGAAGTCCATCTTATGGAATAAGGTGATAAAGAAGTCCACTAAAACTGCAGGGAATCTTGCTAAATCTTACTGCAGTTACTTTTTCTATCAAGGTAGTTTTCTTTCTTGTTTTTTTTTACTCCCCAACTCCCTTCTCACAAGAAATAATCACAGGGAGCACTTTATTCACCCTTTATTCCTGCAAATCACTCCTAGGTGCACATAAACAAACCAGAATACCTTTTGTGTAGACTTGCCCCCTTCTCTGTGAGGAAATTCCAGACTGCCACTGATCTTTGTACAACAACACACAAAATACAATAAATCTATTTTATCAGACATCCATCTGATTTGCAGCTGACTACTTTGTAGCTCAATGCTTTGGATCTCCATAATGCTTCACTGCCCTGCCTTTCCTGGCTGAGATTTATTTGTGAAATGTGCAGAGATACTTTTGTGAAATTTGAGGTACAATTTCCTTACAGTTAAAACTGTTTCCTCATCAATAAAACTAATGCACCACATGTTGTCAATAATAAAAAGCACATGGCCGCATTAGACAAAGCACTGAATTTATTTCACAAGTGCCAATTCCATAATCCATCTCACTTTCACATATGCATTCAGCTTTACTAATTAGTTTTGATTCTTCCTGCTCGCATTTTCAACACCTCTGCACTGAATGAATATCAAAAAAAATAACTGCAGGTGTTGGCAAACTGAAATAAAAAAGAGAAAATGTTGGAAACACCCAACAGGTCAGGCAGCTGTGGAAAGAGAAACAAGATAAACGTTTCATGCCAAGATCCTGTCAGAATTAGGAACGTTGGGAAACAAGTTGGTTTTATGTTGCAGAGACAGTGGCAGTTAAGACAAAGGCAACAACTGTGATTATGATGATAGAGAGAGGTCAGGGAGGACATTTTAAAAAGTTGTGGAGATCAACTGGTTGATAGGTTAATGACAGTGATCACTGAGTGAGAATGAAAAGAGTATAAACAAGATGGCCTGAATATTGGAGCCAATTAATCTAATCAGGGCCTCACTGCTGGCGAAATTGGCTTGGGAGAGGACATTGATGTGACAAAATTGACTTGGAGGATTTGTGAAAACAGGTTTGACAGTATATTTCCAGTGTTTTGACATTCTTACACTGGTGCAGGTGGGACAGGGAAGAAGAACATTTTGTCTCTACTGGATCTACTTCATTAGAAGGCTTAGGAAGTTTGGCATGTCCCCTACAACTCTCACCAATTTCAACAGATGAGGTGAAATTTTATCGGGATGCATCACAGCATGGTTTGGGAACAGCTCCATCCAAGACCACAAGAAATTGCAGAGAATTGTGGACACAGCCCAGACCATCACACAAACCAACCTCCCTTTTATTGACTTCATCTATACTTCACTTTACTTCGGCAAGGCCAGAAGCATAATCAAGGTTGAGTCTCACCCCGGGCACTCCTTCTTCTCCCCTCTCCCATCAGGCAAGAGGTATAGAAATGTAGAAATATACACATCCAGATTCAGTTTCTTCCCGGCTGTTATCAGGCAGCTAAACCATCCTATCACCAACTAGAGAACAGTCCTGAGCTATCATCTGCCTCATTCTAGACCCTCGGCCTATCTTTCATTGGACTTTGTGTAGGAAAGAACTGCAGATGCTGGTTTAAATTGAAGGTAAACACAAAATGCTGGAGTAACTCAGTGGGACAGGCAGCATCTCTGGAGAAGGAGTGGTTGACGTTTCGGGTTGAGACCTTCAGAATCTGAATCTTCAATGTCTGAAGAAGGGTCTCGACCTGAAACATCACCCATTCATTCTCTCCAGAGATGCTGTCTGTCCCGCTGAGTTACTCCAGCATATTGTGTCTTTCATTGGACTTTAATGGACATCTGTATCTGTACACTGTGGATGGCCGGATTGCAATCATGTATAGTCTTTCTGTTGACAAAAAAGCATTTCACTGTACCCTCAGTACACATGACAATAAACTAAACTAAACTATACTAGATGTTGGGTGTAAGATTCGTACTCTTGTATGGGAACAAGCCAGCAAGGACAAAGTATGGCTTCCAATGTACATACACACAAGCAACATTTGCACACAACATCTCGACTACCGAGTATGTGTCAATCTTTGTAAAGACATATTTAGGTTTAGGTTTATTGTTTAGGTTTATTATTCTCACATGAGGTACGGTGAGGAGTTTTTGTTTGTATACTATTTAATCAAATCAGTTAATACTATACATGATTACAATCAAACCAAACACAAAAGACAGAGCAAAGAGAAAAATACCAGTGTAGAATATAGTTCTCAACATTTCCAAAGAAATTAAATGCACAATGTTTGGATTGTCGATTACACAGTTGCCCATTAAGAACCATTTAAAAACCCTTCCCATTCCTATATTGACCTTTTTGTGCTAGATATCCACAATTGCCATAGTAAGACCACATGCAAACTGGAGGAACAGCACCTCCTATACTTCTTGGGAGCTTACAACCCAATAGTATGAACGTTCATTCTCAAATTTCATGCAATACCTATTTATCGCCCCTCTCCTTCCTGTGCCCCCAGCCTGGTGTGCATCTATTTCTCCCAACATCATGTCCCCTTCCCCCCCTGTCCCCTTCCACCTTAATCCCTTCGGCTTTATATTTCACACCTCTTATCTCCTTTTCATATATCTCATTTTCATCTCTGGCCTTTGTCCACCAATCTGCCAATCAACCTCCTCTCATCTGTATCCACCTATCACTTGTCACTCTTTTTTCCACCCCAACCTCTTTTCCAGCTTACTCCCCCTACTACAGTGAGTCTGAAGAAGAAATGCCAACGTTGCCTATCCATTCCCTTCACAGATGCTGTCTGACTTGCCGAGTTACTCCCACACTTTTTTTGACTTACTCAAGATTCCAGCAACTGCAATTCCTTGTGTCTTTGTGTTCCCATTAGCAATGTTGGTTAGTTTCATTCCAGGCAGGAAGCTCATTGGAGGTAAGGTACAGCATTGCAGCAAGAAGAACTGTTGGTTTAGTGAGGCAGCTTTGTTTGGCACAGGTCTTCACTGAGGATAGTAAGATTAAATGAGAACTTACCAGTTTGAAGTTTGATCTTTATTTTATGAGGAGTTACGATAAGCGATTACGTGAATAATTCCCGCCAGTCCGCATGCGCGTCAATCTTCAAAGCACCGGTGTGAAATCACAGGTAAGAGTAATTGAAGTAACATAGTAAGATTAGAAACCTAGAACTATCAGATGACCTTTGTGATATGAGGGCTGGGAGCGGTGGGCACGTAATCACTCATCGTAACTCCTCATAAAATAATGATCAAACTTCAAACTGGTAAGTTCTCGTTTAATCTTACTATTTTACTTCGGAGTCACGTGAGTGATTCCGTGAAGATTTCAAAGCTCTGTGATTTCATGCCGTGAGAAACGAGTCTACACAACCACAACTGCTTCATTGACAGATGAGGGAAACATTCATAATGAATAAATAATATTAATAGTAACCCCTCTCATCCGGGAGGAAACTATACAACTGAACCTAAAATAGAGTTGGCAAATACACCTGGTCTGGCAATGGGTTATTATGAAATGTTTGGAAAGTTCGTTCGTTTGACCATCCTGCAGCCGCTAGGATATGGTCCAGCGGAATGTAAATAACCCTTGCTGCTGATGTTGTAGCAGCCCTGATGAAGTGAGATTTGAAAATCAGTATCTGCTCCTGCATAAACCAAACCCCGTTTCACCACCTGGAGATGGTCTGAACTGATACCTTCTTATAAAGGTTTTTGTAACTAACAAGCATTGCTAGTTCAGAGCCTCTGAGGCTCTAGGTGACCTTGATGTATTGTTGTATATGTGTGACCTCACATAACCGAAGGTCCCTGGGTATGCCATGAAACTAGTTTGAGACCTGACACCCCTTCTGCTCTGCTTAACTAAATCATAAACATAAAATATTATATTATTTGCAGATGTAACCATCCTGTCCAGTCGCAATTATGTAGCGACTGAACCCGTTGCGCTGAGACCAGCGCCATGAGGATAACTACCTTATGAGAGCCGGCCAAAGCTAAAGATGTAGCTGGAGCCCCCTGGTGAAGTAGTGTTAACACAATGTCAATATCCCATACTGCCCTGTACTTGTCCTGGGAGAACTTGTGTTAAAGATATCCTTTACAAACTCGATATCCGGGGGTGAAACCCGACTGAGTGGGTCCCATTCGTTGCAGCAAATATGATGGGAAGGCATGTTGGGCACAGTTAATGGCCCTATAACTCAATTATTGTCAAAGACCCATTTGAAAATGAACTCCAAGATGTCAGTAATCTGTACCATATTAAATGTAACATTAGCATTAAACAAAACGCTTCCCATCTCCTGAAGAAGAACTGTACTGCTTTTTTGGTGCTATCCCTGCACTCTGCAGTGAGCACATACATGGATCGTTGTGACATCCCGAGCTGTAGGAGCAGTCTACTCAGAATATGTAAGTCAATAAATTGATTTTATCATGCAGAGGCTGGTTTCCCGAGCCACAGGCTGAACCAGCAAAGTTTTACGTTTAGAATAACCGTATAAGGTTGTATTATTATTCCTGACAAAAGTGGGAATCATGGCTGCATAGGTCACAGACAGTACAAAACCTAAAGCGGGATCTAGCTGACTTCATTTCGAGACCCGATTGATGAGGCAAAATGGAGGAAGACATAAAAGAACATTCATCCTCCTTGTAGCGAGAATGTATCTCTCGCCACTGTTATGCCACATATTTTTGCAACCGGTGAATAAGCATGAAAACAGCATATCGATATTCGGTGTTCCATCGAACCATAATTTCATAAATACTTTGTGCTCCAACACCCATTCTGTGTAGTCATTGATCTGTACTTGATGATACACCAGTGGCAAATGAGATTAGGTAAATTATTACAGGATACTTTTACTTGATTGCACCCATGTGACTAACATATGCCACCACCATAGTGTATCAAGTTGAAGTTGAGCATGCAGATTATGCATATTCGCTCAAAAAACCTTTAACCCATAGAATGAACCTGTGTCTATAGATAGTTGATACCAATAACTGAAGAATTGGCAACTCATGCAAATCTCCTCCACCTCCGAACTAGAGATGACATTCACAATTTTCCACCTTAGAGCACTTAGCATCAGTTTGTAATATAACTGAAATTTTACTGACCAAACTACTGGAGCAATGCTCAAGTTCAAGTTCAAGTGAGTTTATTGTCATGTGTCCCCGATGGGGCAATGAAATTCTTGCTTTGCCTCAGCCCACAGAACACAGTAGGCATTTACTACAAAACAGATCAGTGTGTCCATATACAGGTACCGTTATATAAATATATACACACATGAATAAATAGACTGACAAAGTGCAATTAACAGATACTGGGTTATAAATTATCAGAGTTTTGTCCGAACCAGGTTTAATAGCCTGAATACTGTTCATCCATCATTGTGACTTTGGTAGCTTCAGCTGGTAATAGCATAGGAATGTTAACAATGACCTACATGGCACTTGAGAGGTTGCTACTTTGCATGATGTCAGCCCCACTTGCACAGCTGAATCACAGCTACTATATTGCCAATTACTCTTGATGAATAGAAGGCTGCTTTATAACAACAAGGTTGTTATAGGTTTCTATTAACTCCAATCTCTTGCCCAAGGGCGGAGTCATAGGCTAATTAATAGTTAAAGGTAAATCCCAAAGACCAACAAGTCTATTTGGTAACAACTTAAATTTAACTGGATGGATGCCAATTTCTCAAATATAGTTTGAGGCTGAAACAGTTGATTTTAGCAAAATACAGCATTAGAATATCATCCAATCAAGACATAACAAGTGTTTTTGAACTCTGAGTAGTCCAAGCACCGATTTTAGAAAGTTTGGTAAAACCTGGGTAAATAATTTAGCCCATTTTGCAATGCTTTACTGTTATCATTACTGTTATCAATCCTGATCATTTCAAATGTCTCCGGTGCTCCCTGTAAATGGGAACTGAATAGAATGTATCTTTAAGATCCTTATGAAAATCAGTTGTTAGTCACTAATGAAGTTTCCTTATTCGGAAAAGTTTATACTGCACATGCGAGTTAAACGACATTCTCCATCTTTCCCAATGAACAGGCCACGCCTGCCATCTCTCGCCGAGATTGCCAGTATGTGGAGCTCCGTCCAGCGTGGCCTGTTGGATTGGAAGGCGCGGTCTCCGGTAAGAAGGTGGCCGTTGCTGGCACCCCAAGCCACTGAGAGGGTTCTCCCGACGCCGGAGTACCATCACCCGGCGAGAATGGCCAGGAACATCGAGCCTCCGTAGCGGCGACTGTGGAGGCCTCAATAGGCCCGACTATGGGTGGACATGGGGATGGGGACTGGACTTTGTGCCTTCCCCCACAGTGGGAACCATTGTGGGGGGATGTTTTTATGTTTAATGTTAAACTTCTTTAATGCTATGTTGTATTTTTATTAGTGTGCTGCAAGGACATCTGAATTTCCCCTGAATAAGGGGATTAATAAAGTATTTATTATTATTATTATTATTATTACTATTCCGTGCCTGCCACGAACGACAACTCTAGCCATAATTCTGAGCCTGCCGCGAAAGACAACTCTGGCCATATTTCCGATCCTGTCTCGAAGGCAACCCTGGCCATAATACTGAGCCTGTCTCAAAAGACAATTCTGGCCCAAATTCCAAACCTGCTTGGAATGTTAGTATTATGCAGTTTTACATGGTTAGATGCTGCTTAGTAGATAACAATGCCTTAACCATTTGTGTGTTGTACAAACAAGTGTAAATATAACCACCTTGTAAGTGGTCCACTTACCCCATGTTTCGGAAGTGCCAGACCCACCTACCTGCCTGGTTATGTAGAGTAGGACTGGTAGGGTGCGTGCAACCTCTGCCCAGCTTTCACGCTGCCATCAGCTTCAGTGAACCGCTTACTGCCGCTGGAGGCGTGGGGTGCATTGTCGCCTTAACGATGAAGCTTTGCTCATCTTTGGTACCTTGATTGGTCCAACAGCTTTTGCTTCCTCATCCAGGTTTTGTCTGTTGAATAGGTCTTACCTGAATAGAAGATTTGGCGGCTGCTCTACTGTTCCCCTTATAGCGCTGTTCACTGCCGGCACTTGTAGCGTGAGGGGAACTCTGGCCCCTTCCGGGTATTCTGCCAACAGCTGGTAACCAACTCTTCTGGCAGCAACACCTTCGTTTGCGAGGATTCTCTTGAAGCCATACGCATGTGCTCCAGTATGTTCCACGGACATACTTTAGAATTTGAAGTCAGTTACATACTGACCACTCGCACTCCCCTCCACAGAGAGGGAGATTCGTAGGCAGCCCTGAAACCGGAGCTGCTGCAGGCCCCTGAGGATACCTGCCCTGATATGGCCCCTCCAATGGACCTATACCAGGATGGAACATCACCATCCATGCTCCATTTTTCCTTGCGGGCACGTCGATTTAAGCCCTTTGTGCCTCGTGGTATGCTCTCCGCTGTACCTTCGATCTCCTGAGTCAGAAAACTGACCCCGAATGCTCCCCTCCTCAGAGAGGGAGACATTGTGCAGCCCTGTAACAGGTGCCGCTGCCGCGGGCTCTCGAGGAGACCCGGGCTGATAGCTCCCTCCATCGGAGCATATCATCGTGGAGCAACCTCTCCATTAGGTGCTCCATGTGGGGTAGACGTCCGAAGACGCTACCTATTGAAGGAGGTGAACCCTCATGGCCTGACTCACCCGAGTCCATAGGCCTGACCGACGTATTGTTGGTTTTACCCCATGTCCTGGGGACCACAGCGGTCTGGGAGCCACTGACCGCACTGTCAGCGACTCTGGTGGTGATACCGCCTTCCTCTTGGATTTACCCCTCCACGGGAACCACAGCGGCCTGGATTCCGCTGACCGCATTGTCAGCGACTGGGATCGCGAACCCGCCGGCCGCCGGCTACCCGCGCTTCCGCGGTCCGGACCGGAGTGTCCCCACAGCCCATAGCCGGTTTCCCGCGGCCCGTCCGGACTTCGCGACAATATCGAGCAGGAAACCTCTGTAAGAAGAGGTTCCTGCAAGAAAAAACAGAACCTGGTAAGAAATACAAAACTTACCTGTAGGTTTAAACTTACCGCTGGCAGGACCAACGCGCCTGCCAGTCAGTCGCTTCGCCATGCGACAGACGTAATGACGCACATGCGGACTGGCAGGACTTCTTCACGGAATCACTCACGTGACTCCGAAGTAAAACGATGAATTCACTCCATTGTGAATGGATTGTATCGTATGTGCTATCATGTAACAAATGTAAGATAATATAATTTCATAATAAACTGGAATAATAGTAATTACAGTTTTATCATGAAACAATAGAAAGAATAAAATATAGATATAAATCATATATTTGTTATTTATATGTTAGTATATTTCTATCAATCAACCACCTTAGGAAATACTACGATTAAAGAGGTGAATATTTTATATAAAAGTTTTACAAGAGAGATTCAGAAACACGTTTTGGAATGTTCTATTGGTGCTGTCAGAAATAAAGCAAAATTAATTTGTTCCCTTTGTTTTTTTTATTCATTTAGAGGAGAGTTCAGAAATGTAAGAAAAGATGTTTCTTTGTGTCAGAGCAGCTCTTTTCAACCAGTAATCAGTGGAAAAACATAGAACAATCTTGCCTGATCCCACCTGTCAAGATAATGCTATCTCTCATTAAATTATGCCCAATAGATTATCCAAAGATCCATTCTGCACTCTCCTTGTGTATCCTGGTTCCCTCAATTTCTAAATAATGATAAATTTCAGACTGTAGACACAAAATGTTGGAGTAACTCAGTGGGACAGGCAGCATATCTGGAGAGAAGAAATCGGTGACGTTTCGGGTCGAGACCCTTCTTCAGACTGATGTCAGGGGAGTGGGCGGGACAGAGATAGAATGTAGTCGGAGACAGTAAGACTGGTGGGAGAACTAGGAAGGGGAGGGGTTGGAGAGAGAGGGAAAGCAAGAGCTATTTAAAGTTAGAGAAGTCAATGTTCAGACTGCTGGGGTGTAAGCTACCCAAGCGAAAAATTAGGTGCTGTTCCTCCAATTTGCGCTGGGCCTCACTCTGACAATGGAGGAGACCCAGGACAGAAAGGTCAGATTGGGGATGGGAGGGGGAGTTAAAGTACTGAGCAACCAGGAGATCAGGTAGGTTAAGACGGACTGCGGAGGTGTTCAGCAAAACAATAGCCGAGCCTGCGCAAGGTCTTTCTGATGTACAGAGGTTGACACCTGGAACAGCGGATACAGTCCACGAGGTTGGAGGAGGTGCAAGTGAACCTCTGCCTCACCTGAAAATACTGTCGGGGTCCTTGGACGGAGTCAAGGGGGGAGGTAAAGGGACAGGTGTTGCATCTCCTGCGGTAGCAGGGGAAAGTACCTGGAGAGGGGGTGCTTTGGGTGGGAAGGGATGAGTTGACCAGGGAGTTGCGGAGGGAATGGTCTCTGCGGAAAGCAGAAAGGGGTGGAGATGGAAAGATGTGGCCAGTAGTGGGATGCCGTTGGAGGTGGCGAAAGTGTTGGAGGATTATATGCTGTATGCAACGGCTGATGGGGTGGAAGGTGAGGACAAGGGGGACTCTGTCCTTGTTGCGAATGGGGGGAGGGGAAGCAAGAGCGGAGCTGCGGGATATCGAAGAGACCCTAGTGAGAGCCTCATCTATAATGGAAGAGGGGAACCCCCGTTTCCTAAAGAATGAGGACATCTCCGATGATCTAGTATGGAAAACCTCATCCTGGGCGCAGATGCAGCGCACAAATTTCAGATTGACAGTTTGAAAACAATCCATTTGTTATAACCAAGATATATGTATTCACATCGAAATAAGGAACTGCAGATGCTGGTTTACAAAAATTGACACAAAGTGCTGAAGTGACTTCTCTGAGAACATGGACAGATGATGTTTTGGATTGGGTCCCTTCCTCAACCTGAAACTTTACCTATCTATGTTCTCGAAAGATGCTGCTTGACTCGCTGAGTCCAGCACTTTGTGTCCATATACATATTGGCATCCATCATGAGTTATGGAATGTGAGCAGAGATGTGCACAATCTCTCCAAAACATTGCACAAGGACAAAAATGGGTAAAGTAAGTCCCATCCCTAAAGATACACTGGCCATCTTAACTGCTATCAAATAATTAGCGTGATGCCAAGGCCTAAATCTAACATATGCCTCCTTTCTCCTGACCAGAGCCTCAAGATCTCTTGTCAAATAAGTTTCCCTACACATGCCAACCTTATCCTTTGCCATAACATGTACATGCTGCCCCCGTACTCTTGCTATCTCACTTTGAAAAGCTTCCCAAATGCCAGCCCTCCATTGACCTGCAAATAGACTCACCTAACCAAATCTGCAAATACCAGCCTAATGCCTCTAAAATCGGCCTTGCTCCAACTTGTGGACCAGTCATATTGTTCTCCATAACTACTTTAAAATTAGTAGAATTATGGTCACTGGTCCTAAAGTGCTCCCCCACTGACACGTCAGTCTCTTGCCCAAGCTCATTTCTTAAGAGAAGATAGAGTGTTGTCTAGTAGCACCCTCTATGCAGTGATTAAGGAAGCTTTATGGGTGACATTTAACAAAATCCATCCCATCCAACCCCTTTACACTTTGAGAGATACAATCAATGTTGAAGTTGAAGTCTCCCACTAATGCTATTCCATTATTCTTACAGGTATCTACAATCTCCTTACATGTCTGCTCTTACAATTTGTGCTGACTATTGGAGGAGGCTATAATACATCAAAATGATCATTCCCTTCCTGTTTTTACACTCTACGCATATAGCTTCACTGGACAATCCCCCAAGAATATCCTCTCTAAACTCATATATCCTCCCTCATTAAAAAAAAAAACCTCCCCTGCTCTCTCTCCGACATCTCTATGGTGCCTTTAATATAGTGTACCCTAGAACATTGAGCCTTCTCTCATCCACGTTTCTGTTATGGTTACAATATCCCAGTCCCTGAGCCAATCCACGCTCTGAGATCATTCACCTTACATGTTAAGCCTCTAGCATTGAAATCAATGCATTGGTGTGAACCATTGGTCTTTCCTATCTCTTTGCTGTGCCCCTGTCTGTCTTGTCTGCTAACCTCGCTCTCTTTGAATTGTGACATTGTAGGATTAATTTGCAAAGGAATGATTCTATATCAAAGGTGGCATGGTGGCACAAAGGCCGGCACAGTGAAGCAGCAGTAGAGTTGCTGCCTTACAGCGCCAGAGACCAAGGTTCGATCCTGACTACAGGTGCTGTTTGTACAGAGTTTGTACATTCTCCCTGTGATCTGCTTGGGTTTTCTCCGAGATCTTTGGTACCCCCCCCCCCCCCCAACACTCCAAAGACATACAGGTGTGTAGGTTAATTGGCTTAGTATAATTGTAATTTGTCCCTAGTGTGTGTAGGATAGCGTTAGTGTGCGAGGATCGCTGGTCGGTGCTGACTTGGTGGGCCGAAGGGCCTGTTTCAGCGGTGTATCTCTAAACTAAACTAACTAAATTAGTAAAAACTGCATGTACAACATGTGATAAACACCATATGAAATCTGTCAGTGATCATGAAGAAGCAAACCACCGTTATATGTGCAATCATCTGGGACTATGCCAGTTCTGGCTATTTAGCAGTACTTTTGCCTTCAAGTCAGAAGGTTATGGGTTCAACTCTCACTCCAGAGACAAGAGTGCAGCAATGTACACTGCTGAGATTCAATTCAATTCAATTCAATTGAATTCAAGCACTTTATTCATCCCCAAGGGTCAATTTAAAAGGGCGCATTACAGTAGCTTTTAAAAAAAAAGAAAGGGACACAAACAACGTAATGAAAAGACAAACATTCAAAGCTACTCTCTGCACCGACCGGTCGACCGCACGAGCAGTGACCCGGCAAGGATTGGGTTGTCAGCAGCGATACAATAATAAAGAACACACAAATGTAACACAAACATCCACCACAGCATTCATCACTGTGGTGGAAGGCACAAAAATTTGGCCAGTCCTCCTCCATTTCCCCCCCGTGGACAGTACCAGAGTCCAAGTCAGTCCAGCATCAGCTCTTCCTCACCGGAGACCGCGGCTTTAGATTGTTGTAGGCCGCAGGCCGGCGGTCAAGATTTAAAGTCCCCGCCGCAGCCAGAAGCACCGTAGACTGCAGGGCCGGCGGTCGAAGCTCCCCTCCAGGGGTGATGGTAAGTCCATGCTGGCCCCGCGGTAGAAATTGGCTGCGGGCCGGCAGTGATGGCTTCTTCTTCCCCCGGGTCCCCCACGAGGGATCCCGGGCTGTAGACGCCACACCAGCTGGAGCTCTGCAGACCACGGCTTCAGGCTGCGACTTCAGGCTGCCGGCTGCCCCGGGCCAGCGAAACGGAGCGCTCCCCTCCAGCAAGCCCCAGCGAGGGTTCACCCGCTCCACGCCGAGAGTCCACGCTGCGCCCGCCGCTGAAGCCCGGGCACGTCTCCGGGAAAGGCCGCGCCGATCCTTGATGTTAGGCCACGGGGGAGGCGACCTGGAAAAAGTCGCCTCTCCATGGAGGAGGCGACCGAAGCAGTTTCCCCCTTACCCCCCCACACCAGCCCCCACACAAGACACCCAAAGAAACATTAAATACACACTTTAAAACATAATTTAAAAAAAAAAAGTAAAAAAATAAAATAAAATAAAAAAAATAATAATAAAAAATAAATTAAAAAAAATAAAGAGATTTGGTGCAGTGCTGAGAGAGTGCTCTACCCTTGTAGGCAAAATATTCCATGGCACTCAAAGAAGCAAAGGGGAAATATCTCTGGTACTCTGACCTCAATTAACATTATCATGTGTAGAAAGGAACTGCAGATGCTGGTTTACACCGAAGATAGACACAAAATGCTGGAATACCAAAGGGTCAGGCAGCATCTCTGGAGAAAAGGAATAGGTGACAGTTTGGGTCAAGACCATTCTTTATCATTCTCCGTTTGAAATGTTACTTATTCCAGGGAATAAGAAATTCTATCACGTGTTTGAGTGCAATAGAATATTGTGAAAACATAATTGTAGTTAGCTCATCTGTGCATATGATATACAAACTGTATGTATGGAGGCATGAGCAACGAAAACAAATAGCACACTGTTATGCTTTGTGCATAACTGTTCAGTACAAATGAAGTCTACACATTGCATGGTGAAGCATGGTGAGGGGTTAATTGAGGGGTTGAGTCCTGCTTCATTGTAAGTAAAAGGAGTCTGTTTTTTGATGTTCTGCTACCGGAGCATTTCAGACATGTTCTCCTTTTAGTGTTTTATTCCGTTTATCCAGACCTGCAAACATTTTCAATATCAATGTCCTGATTACCCCTCAATCTAAAACGTTCACCCAATCCCTGATCTCCTTTTTGACTGTTCCCATTCTTTGACCCCTATTCATCATT
>CM075977.1:153854185-153906233 GCA_038087875.1 Malacoraja senta
CTCAGAGGACGTCAGGAAAGGCTTGGGAGTATAGATAAGTTTTTAGTCTTGACTTGAAAGAGTCGATGGAGGGGGCAGTTCTGATGGGAAAGGGGATGCTGTTCCACAGTCTAGGGGCTGCAACCGCAAAGGCGCGGTTGCCCCTGAGCTTATACCTAGACGTGGGATATTCAGCAACCCCAAGTCGGCTGATCTGAGGAGGCCTGGAGGTCGGAGTGGTGGGTAGAGAAGACTTTTTATGTAGGTGGGCGAGGCAAGCCCATTGAGGGCTTTGTAGACATGGAGGAGGATCTTGAAGTTTATACGGAACCTAGCACAGGGAGCCTGTGGAGAAGAGGCCAGGATCGGGGTGATGTGGTAACCTTTTTCGGATGCCCGTCAAGAGTCTCGGCAGTGGCGTTTTGGACCTAGTTGCAGGCGGACAGTGTAAAGGGAGTTGCAATAATTCGAGGCGGGAGGAGATGAATGTGTGGATGATCTTTTCGTGTCATCAAACTGGAGGAATTGTTTTATTTTAGCTATCGTCCAGAAGCTGAAATAAGCTAGCTTTTACCACAGGCATTGACTTGTTTGTCAAATTTCAGTGCTGAGTTCAAATATCACGCCAAGGTTTTTGACGTGAGGTTTAAGTAGTGGGGTAAGGCTTCCAAGGCTGCCTGCTATCATTTCGATTGAGTCCGAGGGGCCGAGAAGGATGACCTCAGACTTACTCTCGTTTAGTTGGAGGAAGTTCTGGGCCATCCAACACTATATATCCTCGAGGCAGTGGGTAAGGTTAAGCAGATTTGATTGTTTTTTGGGCTTCAGGGAAGACAGAGTTGTGTATCGTCTGCGTAAGCAATGGAAGGAAATGCCGTGCCTTTCAATGACTTGGCCTAAGGGGATCATATACAGGGAGAAGAGAATTGGGGCCAAGGATGGAACCTTGTGGAACCCCACAGCAGAGATTAGCTGGGGAGGAGAAAGAGTTGCCTATGTTAGTCGAGAAACTCCTACCTTTGAGGTAGGAGATGAACCAGCTCAGGGCAGTGCCATCAATACCAACCCCATACTGGAGATGGTCAATTAGGGGGGGTTTGGGTTGAAGTGAAAGGCACTGCCTGCAAATGGTTGTTTGGGGGGTTTGGGTTGAAGTGAAAAGGCAGTGCCTGCAAATGGTTGTTTGGGGGGTTTGGGTTGAAGTGAAAAGGCACTGCCTGCAAATGGTTGTTTGGGGGGTTTGGGTTGAAGTGAAAAGGCACTGCCTGCAAATGGTTGTTTGGGGGGTTTGGGTTGAAGTGAAAAGGCACTGCCTGCAAATGGTTGTTTGGGGGGGTTGGGTTAAAGTGAAAAGGCACAGCCTGCAAATGGTTGTTTGTCTAAACTTGACAACTTCCTGTTTGCACTATATTGATTTTAGATAAAACGCTACCACTTACGGCTGTGATTTTTGGCCATCTTACTCCATTCCCCTCCGCTCATCAGGTGCAGAGGATTCTTCCCATCAATGAAAAACAAAAGTGTTATTAGTGTTTAAAAAATGTTGAAAATCTCTCACATGTTAATCACGCCATAAAGGCCACACCTTTTTCCGGTGGGAGGGGGAGGGATTATAAAACCCGGAAGTGTGGGTGTGGCTCAGTCTCTGCTTGATGGGGGAGAGAGAGGTCACAGAGTCTGAGCTGTGAATCAACTGAACACACTGAATGTCTACTGAACTGTGAGTGTGGTGTTTTGTGTGGTTTTATGGTGTTTTTTTTATGGTGGTTTCACCCTGCTTGAAATAGTATGAAACTGCATTTGAATGTGGTGGCCTTGCATCCTGCATGAAATGGTATGAAACTGCATTTGAATGTGGTGTTGTTGCACCCTGCATGAAATGGTATTAAACTGCACTTGAATTTGGTGGCCTTGCACCCTGCTTGAAGTGGTTGGAAACTGCACTTGAATACGCTGGCCTTGCACCCTGATTGAAGTGGTATGAAACTGCACTTGAATTTTGTGGCCTTGCACCCTGCTCGAAGAGGTAAGAAACTGCACTTGAATTTGGTGGCCTTGCACCCTGCTTGAAATGGTAGGAAAATGGATTTGAATTAGGTGGTCTTGCACTCTGCTTGAAATGGAATTTCAAGGAATAGCCCTGAGTGAGCCGCCAGCCCACCAGCCATGAGTGAGCCGCCAGCACATCAGGCGTGAGGGACTGAGCTGCCACCCAAAGAATGCATTTGGCCCACAATGTCCATACTGGCCCTCTGGAGACCAGTAGTCCCTGCAGTCAACAACACCCATACCAGCGCTCCAGAAACCCCCCCCCCCCCACTGGCCACCAATATTGGAATTGGTGGAGGGGCGGAATATTGCATCGGGGACCAGCCCCCCCATGTGAACATGGGACCCAACGGGTCCCACTTAGACACGCACACACGCACACATGAACACACACACACACGCACACACGCACCACACCACACACACGCACACACACACATATATATCTTACACACATATATCTTACACACATATATTCACACATATGGGGCAATTTTCAATTTTACCAAGCCAATTAACCTACAAACTTGTACGTCTTTGGAGTGTGGGAGGAAACCGGAGCACCCAGGGAAAATCCATACAGGTCACGAGAAGTACCTGCAAACTGCATACAGCACCCGTAGTCAAAATCGAACTCGTGTCTCTGGCGCTATAAGGCTATAACTCTGTGATTCACTGTAACTAGACCACTGCGCCACTGCTCCGCCCCTGTTTTGTGGTTGTTGTGAAAGGCTTATCTTCTTGCCAACTTCGTTGAACAAATAGGAAGTAGTTTGATGCTCAGCCTCTAAGCATGCACAACTGCAAATATTGTTTCAAGATAAGGTATTGTTTCAAATCATACTGTGGTAACTACAAAGTGTTTACCCGATCCTTGCCTAAGATTAATGTCACACTGATGAGCTAAAAACAAATACATCATCAAATGTTACATGAGATGTTACTTGAAAAGTTATAAAATGCAGTAAAACTGTTAGTCCAGTACACACAGGACTTTAGTGGTGCCATACGGGCAGATTTTCTGGACTATTGTATATTATTCCCATTAATAATCCAATACGCTTTTTGTTAATTTTTCAGACATTTAATTTTCCAATTAACCCATCATGTTTAAAAGAAGTGCAGTTATGGAGAACCTGGTGGGTTTTAGCAGAATATGGGAACGGGGTTTCAAGTGAGTTTCAAGGAGAGCAGGATGCAGGGCCATGGTCTGTCAAAGAGAGTGTGGATAAGGGGATGCCAGCATGTCACAGGGAGTTAGGGAATCAGCACGTGGGGAGCCTGATGCTGCAAGGTTAGGATTTCTGAATAATGGGACAGTACTTGAAATGCAAATGCAGATTCAGATACTGTAACTAAACAGAAACTGCAGGTTAACATATATGCCAGTCTTTGACATAAATTCCACCTGTGATCTTTTTTATCCATTGAAGGGGAAGAATTTGGAATCAATTTATATGGCTATCTGATCTGGAGGAGGGTTTTTCACAGTCCCTCCCATTTGAAGAAGTCAAGAGCTTCAGTAAGTTTAGTTTAGTTTAGTTTATTATTGTCACTTGTACTGAGGTACGGTGAAAAGCTTTTCTTTGCGTGCTATCCAGTCAGAAAAGAGAATGTACATGAATACGATCAAACCGTCCACAGTGCACAGAAAAAGGGTACAACATTCAGTGCAAGATATAAAGGATTTAAAGAGGGTATTATTAGTGTAACTAATGTGCTGTTAAAGATTTAAAAGAGTGGAGCGATTGTAATGGATTATAGCAGATCCCCTTCTGGGACCAGCATGCAAAAGGTCACCTTGCTCCAGCGCTATCTTGAACAAGGTCAAAGAAGGCCATGTGTAGCAGGTGCTGCTACTCCCTGCAACCTTTTAGATTCATAAATTCATAGGTTTATTCAGCTCAGAAACAGGCCCTTCATCACAACTCATCCATGCCGATCAAAATGCTTATCTACCCTAATCCCGTTTGCCTACATTTGGCCTTTATCCCTTTAACCTTATGTAATAAAAAAGGACTGCAGAGGTTGGTTTATACCAAAGATAGACACAAAATGCTGGAGTATCTGGAGTCAGGCATTATCTCTGGAGAAAATGGATAGGTGACGTTTTGGGTAAGGACCCTTCTTCAGACTCAGATTCTGTGATGAACTTTTTCCTCGGAACTCCTTTAAATATTTCTCCTCTCACCTTAAACCTATGCCCTCTAGTTTCAGGCACTCCTCTGGAAAAACCTGTATCTACCCACCTTATCTATGCCCCGCATCATTTTACAAACCTCTATATGGTCACAGCTAGACCTCCTTCACTCATGAGAAAAGTCTCAGCCTGTCCAATCTATTTTTATAATTCAAGCCTGCCAGTCCAGGCATATTCCCATGAATCTTTTTGGCACCCTCTTGCGTTTAATCACATCCTTTCGACAGCTTGGCAACCAGAACTGCACACAATACTCCAACTGAGGCCTAACCCTTGATTTGTATATCTGTATAATATCATCCCTGTTCCTATTATGTCTCGGTCGATTAAAACAAGCACAAGACAAGTAGATAGTGTGGTATAGTAGCCGTATGGAATGCTTGCCATCATCAGTCAGGGCACTGAGTATAAGAGTCAGGAAGTCATGTTGCCAAATCAGACCTTTATAATATTTTGATTAGGCTGTATTTGGAGTACCATATGTTGCTCTAGTCTTGCATTTTGGAGAGTATGTTGAAGACGTTTACCCACATGCTGCCTGGATTAGAGGCTATTAGTTATAAGGAGAGGTTGGATAAATTTGGATTGTTTCCTCTGGGGTGTCGGTGACAAGAGGTGACCTGAGAGAAGTTTATAAAAATTATGAGAGACATAGAACGGGTAGACAATCAGAACATTTTTCCCAGCCGGGAAATATCAAATACTAGAGTGCATACGTTTAAGGTCAGAGGGGGGGAATTTAAAGGAGGTGTGCAGGGCAATTTTTTTACACCTGGAGTGGTAGGTGCCTCGAACCTGCTACCGGGGATGGTAGTGGAAGCAGATATGATAATGGTGTTTAAGATGCTTACAGAAGGCACATGAATATGCAGGGATGGAGGGTTGTGGATCATGTACAGGCAGAAGGGATTAGTTGAAATTGGCAGCATGTTAACACAGATATAATTGGCTGAAGGGCCTGCTTGTGTGCTGTACTGATCTATGTGTTTTAAATGCCTTCTTCAAACTCTGTATTGATTTGTCATCACCTTCTGGGAACTACAGTATGTATTTTTACCCCAAGCTCTCATTGCCAATACTAAGTCTGCCGATAATGCTCTCCAGGGCCCTGTCATTCGCTAGGTATATCCTAGCATAGTATAAATAGCCAAAATGCATCACTTCACACTTGCCTTTATTGCCAGAATTGGACTGGCCTCATTTCTTGAAGATGGTCATGATAATAGCCAGCAATTGCGTCTGTGCTCACCTTCATTGGTGAGCATTAGCACATGCTGTGGAGACTGGTCTCTAGTTCTCTTGGTCCCTACTTTCAATTGATCAAGAGTCCATGTACTAAACGACAAACAAATCTTTCTTTAATCAGCAAGGAGGTTAGCGTAGAAATAAACCTGGTTTGTATGTCTCTATTCAAATTTCTTATCTTGAGCATTTTGGTTTACTCCAAGCCTGCTGATACATCCAATCGAGAGTCAAGAGTGTTTTATTGTCATATATACTCGAACAGAACAATGTGATTCTTACTAGTAACAACAGTAAGTTTAGTAAACGCAGTACTCAATAAATAATATAAGAAACAATTTTAAAAATTCAATAAATAAATAACCCAAGTTAGTGCAAAAAACACAACATGCCCTAAGTCTCTAGTGCAACCCAGGCTGTTCGTAGTTCAGAATTTATTTGGAGTTTGTAGTGTTCAATAGCTTGATGGTTGAGCTAAGTTTACATAGTCTGTTTACATATTCTATTGTGCTGCAGCAAGTAAGAATTTCATTGTTCTATCTGGGACATATGACAATAAAACACCCTTGACTCTGGACTCTTGGTTGTTGGGAAGAAGCCGTTCCTGAACCTGATCGTTACACTTCTCAGACTCCTATACCTTCTTCCCGATGGCAGGAGTGAAACGAGATTGTGGGCAGAGTGGTGTGGGTCCTTGGTGATGCTGGTTGGTTTCTTGAGACAGCGCTTCTTATTGATCTCTTCACTGGTGGAGAGGTCAGCACCCACCATGCACCAGGCAGTATTCATCACTTTTTGAAATCTCCTTAGTTTTTGATCATTTGAGTTGCCAAACCAGGCTGTGATGCAACTAGTCAATATGCTCTCTGTGATACACCTGTAGAAGTTCAAGAGAGTATCCATCGACATACCAAATCTCATCAGTCTTTGAAAGAAGTAAAGCGGTTGGTGTGCTTTCTCTATGATTGCATCAATGTGCTGGGTCCAGGAGAGATCTTCAAAGATATGCACACCCAAGAATTTAAGGTTGTTGACTGTCTCCACCACTGACCTGTTGATGAATATAGGTTTGGGAAGGGCCTTTTCTAAAATCATCAATCATTTACATGATTTTACTGCTGTTCAGGGGATCAAGGTAGAAGCGTTCACGTCGCGATGCCTGTCAAGTAATATCACCAAATTACTTGCGAATTCTACCAAACACTTTGAAGCCAAGCCGAAAGACAAATGATGTCCAGAAGCCCAACAAATGGCAGTAGCCCATCAGCCCGGAACAGGAAGAGAGGCCAACACCAGCCCCCAAGGCCGGCTTTGACCATCATATCTCTAAATGGTGAAGGACTGTCTGCAACTAAAGAAGAACTTGTTGCCCAACTCTGCAGAGAGCATCAGTGTGATATTCTCTGCCTTCAAGAAACTCACTGCGGACCCAAACATCCCCGCCCTCGAGTGGAAGGCATGACCACCCTCATTGAAAGACCACATGAGAAACATGGAAGCGTCATGCTTGCAAAAAACGGGACAATCATCGAATCAACATCAAAGAGCGATGAAAACAACATTGAGGTCCTAACCGCTGAGCTCAGAGGAATTACCATCACCTCCGTCTACAAGCCACCTCCCACACCTTTCCTGATGCCAGAAATACCATCATCTGGGAAACCAAGGATAGTGATTGGAGACTTCAACAGCCACAGCTCACAATGGGGTTACACCGGAAACAACGCTGATGGAGATGCAGTGCAAGCATGGGCCGAAACTAACCAGCTCTACCTGATCCATGATGCCAAACAACCAAAGTCCTTTAATAGCGGGTGATGGAAAGCCGGCTACAACCCTGATATCGCGTTTGTCAGCCATAGCATCTCTGGATTGGGCAAGAAGCTGGTACTGAAGCCACTGCCAAAAACCCAACACCGCCCCATTGGCCTTACAGTCAATGCTGCAGTTACCCCAGCCACAGTTCCTTTCCAGAGAAGATTCAACTTTGGGAAAGCGAACTGGCCTGGTTTCCAAGAAGATCTTGAAGGGAAGATCGCCCACCTTCCAGCGGACCCCAAAAACTATCAAATCTTCACCAAGTTAGTGCACCAGGCAGCTCGGAAGAACATCCCAAGAGGCTGCCGCACTCAATACATCCCCGGCCTTGACACTCCAAGCAGTGAACTATATGAGGAATACCAACAGCTCTACGAATCTGACCCCTTTGCTGAAAGCACCATGGAAGTAGGTGAGAGACTCATGACCTCCCTATCAGAATGCCGCCAGCGGAAATGGCAAACTCTACTGGAGACAACTGATATGGCAAAAAACAGCAAAAAGGCATGGAGCCTCATCTGAAAAATCAGCAATGACCCATCAACACCAACACATCAACAGTATACCACCACGGCCAACCAAGTTGCGTATCAGTTGCTGCTCAACGGGAAATCCACCACCAAACAGCCAAGACCAAAGGCAGACCGACTTCAGCACTCCCAAAACATCGGACTGACTGAGCCGTTCTCCCTTGAAGAGCTCAATATCAGCATCAAAGCCCTCAAGACTGGCAAAGCCATCGGCCTGGACAATATTTTCACAGAGATCAAGCAGTTTGGACCTCTGACACGGAAGTGGGTCCTTGAGCTGATGAACAACTGCATGCTGACAAGAAACATCCCAAAGATCTGGAGGAAAACCAAAATCATCGCTCTTCTAAAACCCGGTAAAAATCCAGCATATGCAAAGAGCTTCCGCCCAATCTCCCTGCTATGCCACCCGTACAAGCTGTTTGAGCGCCTGATCCTCAACAGGCTTGCCCCAGTCATTGAACCAGCCATCATCCCTCAACAAGCTGGATTCCGACCTGGCAAATCCACAACAAGTCAACTTCTGAATCTCACACAGCACATTGAAGACGGGTTCCAGAAAGGACTGGTGACAGGAGCCATCTTTGTTGATATGTCTGCCGCGTATGACACTGTGAACCACCGCCTCCTCCAAAAAAAGATCATGGAGAATACCAAAGACCTGGCACTCACGGACCTCATCGGAGCCCTCCTGAAAGATAGGCGCTTCTATGTTGTCCTTAACAACAAGCAAAGTTGCTGGCGACGACAACGGAATGGCTTGCCTCAAGGTAGTGTGCTGGCTCCACTACTATATAACATCTACACCAATGACCAGCCAATGGACCAGAACACTGAGCGGTTCATCTACGCCGACGACCTCTGGGTAACATCCCAAGAGAGTACGTTTGAAGCTGTAGAAGCGAATCTCACCTCAGCCCTAGATGAGCTACACCTCTACTATGAGTGCAACCACCTACACGCAAACCCTGCGAAGACCCAAGCCTGCTCGTTCCATCTCAGGAACCGGGAAGCAAACAGACCCCTTAACATCACATGGTCTGGAACACCTCTTGAGCACTGCACCAACCCTGTCTACCTCGGTGTAACACTGGATCGTACTCTCTCCTATAAGGAACACGTCAAAAACACCAAACTGAGAGTAAACTCTCGGAATAACATTCTCCGGAAGCTGACCAACTCCAAATGGGGAGCCACAGCTCACACATTAAGATCTACTGCTCTGGCCCTGTGCTACTCCTCTGCGGAGTATGCGTGTCCTGTTTGGGAGCGATCATCCCATGCCAAGAAACTAGACCCAGCGTTGAATAACACCTGCCGCTCAATCACTGGCTGCTTGAAGCCCACCAACATAAACAACCTGCATCTCCTCGCTGGCATTGCCCCTGCTGATGTGAGACGGAACGTCGCCAGCCGAGTAGAGATGACCAAGGCCACCAATGATGAACGCCACCTCCTCTACGGACGTGTACCCCCGGCCCAACGGCTGAAGTCCAGGAGAAGCTTTCTCAGCCATGTCCAGCCCCTAATAGCATCACGGGAAGAAACCAGACTCCAACTATGGACAAAAAGGCTTGAGGACGACCCCCCTCCTACTGACATGGGTATCCCTCCTTCTGAAGCCCTCCCTCCGGGCTCAGAAGCACCATGGGTCCAGTGGAAGACGCTCAACCGCCTGAGAACAGGAACAGGGCGATCAAAAGATGCCATGGCCAGATGGGGCTATGAAACTGGCCAAACCACCTGTGAATGTGGAGAAGAGGACCACACAATGCAGCACTGCCTTGTCTGCCCCCTACTACCCAACCAGTGCAGCTCAAAGGATCTTGCAGTGTTCAATAAAAACACAAAGGACTGTGTAAAGGAATGGGAAACTGTCATATAGCCAACCAGCTTCAAAGACACGAAAAGAAGAAGACTGATGTTCAAGGCAAGGTTGTTGTTCTGACACCATTCATAGAGTCAAAGTATAATACAGTGTGGAAACAGGCCCTTCGGCCCAAATTGCCCACACAGGCCAACATGTCCCAGCTATACTAGTCCCATCTGCCAGCATTTGGCCAAATACCCCTCCAAACCTGTCCTATATATGTACTTGTCCAACTGTTTCTTAAATATTGGGATAGTCCCAGCCTCAACTACCTCCTCAGGCAGCTTGCTCCATACATCCACCACCTTTTGTGTGAAAAGGTGACCCCCATCTACTCTGGGCAAGAGACTCTGTGCATCTACCCGATCTATTCCTCTCATGATCTTATACACCTCTATAAGATCACCCCTCATCCTCCTGCGCTCTATTGAATAGAGTCCCAGCCTACTCAACCTCTGCCTGTAGCTCAGACCCTCTAGTCCTGGTAACATTCTCGTAAATCTTCTTTGTACCCTTTCCAGCTTAACAACATCTTTCCTATACACGTGGTGCCAAGAACTGAACACAATACTTGTGTGGCTTCACCAGCGTCTTATACAACTGCAACATGACCTCCCAACTTCTATACTCAATACTCTGGCTGATGAAGACCAATGTACCAAAAGCCTTTTTGACTACCTGGTCTACCTGTGATTCCACCTTCATGGAATCATGCACCTGCACTCCCAGATCCCTCTGCTCGACAACACTACTCAGAGCCCTACCATTCACTGTGTAAGTCCTGCCCATGTTAGACTTCCCAAAATGCACACCTCACATTTTTCTGCATTAAATTCCATCAACCATTCCTCAGCCCACTTGGCCAATTGATCAAGATCCTGCTACAATTTTTCATGACCATCTTTATGATCTGCAAAACCACCCAGTTTTGTATCATCTGCAAAGTTGCTAATCGTACCGTGTATGTTCTCATCCAAATCATTGATATAGATCAGACGATCGGTATCCCTCCTATGATTCATCGATATCCATAATTCATTTAACAATAGTAGTATCATCAGTGAATTTAAGGATGGCGTTGGATCTGTGTCTGGTTACATAGTCATTGGGTATAGAGTGAGTGAGCATGCAGCCTTGAGGTGCCCTTGTGCTGATGGTTATCAAGTGTGTTGCCAATTTGTATGGATAACATTCTGTTGATCACAATCTTGGTCAAGTCTATACATGCACCTCCTTGGAAAAGCACTGCCCCTTCCTTAACCACAGAAAACTTGATAGTGAGGTAGCAAAGGAATATTGTGATCAGAAAAAAGAAAAAAGATCTGAAATAAAAACAGCCAACTTTGGAAAACTTTCAACAGGTCAGATAGCATCTGTGAAAGGAGAAACAGAGTCGATATTTCAGCTCCAAAACCATTCATTACCTTTGGGAATACACGCTCTTTTTCCTAGTCTCTGATCGGCTTCTCTTTCCACAGATGCTGCACAACCGGCTGTGTGCTTTCAGTATTATCTTTTTCTATAGGAATCAAGACATGCAGTGGGGTGGAAGATTGCAACCTTCACGTGGTCCGCCCTGTTTCGACGAATGCAATCAACCTGGCGTGCACAATCAAATAAGATCAAATAGAACAAGTTGTCCTGCAACTTTAGGCTGTGCACGCCATACGCAAGAAGAAGAAGACATGCAGTTAATGCAGTGATTTGAACAGAGAGCTGAGGTGGACAAGTTTAAGGTAATACCAATGTTATTGCTGGATTGGATACTTGTATGGTCACCAATGTTGGGAGAAATGAAGTTGGGAAAAAGATTTAAAAAATTCTTAATAAAACGTAGAGACTATACTGAAGATACGGCAAAATTAAACTCAATAAAAGCTTCAGTTGAAACAATAATTTTCTTGTCGTGGTACTCATACAATATAGTGAAGATCTATGGAATGCCTGAGGCAGTTTGATTGGCAGTTATAGACATTGTTGCCATTGTGTATAAGATTTATATACACTTAACTTATTTGTACAGATAGAGAAAGCATTCTTTTGTGGTTCGCAGCATGTACAGTATCTGACATTATGCTGAATTATTTTCCATCCAGGTTTTGTAAGTAAGGAGTGATTAAATCATAGTTGAATTCCATGCATCTCTATAAATATTAAATGTTATTGAGGGGAGTGAAATGTAGTAGGCTCCGGGCACTTATTCGCCTCTTTTGTTAGAACAATACCTTTCTGAGCACACTTGTCTCTCTCAAAAAGACAAGCAGCATCATAGTAATTAATAAATGGAACTGAAAAAAGGGGGGATAGATAGAGTGAATGCACAGAGTCTTTTACCCAGAGTTGGGAAATCAAGAACCAGAGGACATAAGTTTAAAGTAAGAGGGGAAAGATTTAATAGGAACCTGAGGGGCAACGTTTTCACTCAGAGGGTGGTGGGTATATGGAACAAGCTGCCAGATGAGGTAGTTGAGGCAGGTACTATAACAACATTTAAAAGACCTTGGACAGGTACATGGAGAAGAAAGGATTAGAGGGATATGGGCCAAATACGAGCAGGTGGGGCTAGTGTAGATAGGGAATCTTGGCCAACATGGGCATGCTAGGGAAATGTAAACAACAATTATGCTTAAATCTGTTCTTTTTGGTATTACCTTCAACAAACTGATGGATGGTGTAGAAGGCAATGATGAATGGTGTTGAAGAGTGACACAGTGGTGCAACAGTAGAGCTGCTGCCTCACAGTGCCAGATACCTGGGTTTGATCCTGCCTATGGGTGCTGTCTGTGCAGAGATTGTACATTCTCCCTGTGACCATGTGGGTTTCCCCCAGGTGCTCTGCTTTCCTCCCACATTCCTAAGGTATGCAGTTTGTGGGTTAATTGGCCTCTGTAAATTGGAGCTAGTGTGTAGAATGTGAAAGTGGGATAACATGGAACTAGTGTGTGGGTGATCAAAAGTCTGTGTGGACTTGGTTGGCCAAAGGACCTGTTTCCATGCTGTATCTCTAAACTAAACTCAATTAAACTAGCAAACAGCTGACTCATTAGTTACCTACTCATTAAGCCATCTACCAGGACTACTGGACTCCAGATCTCATCATAGCTTCAGCCCAAAGACAGACAAAAAATGCTGAATCCCAGGACTATGGTGATGTTGAGAGCACTGAACGTCAAGACAGCATTTGACTGGGTGTGGTCTCAAGGACCCTCAGTAACATTGGTCAAAGGGAGTCAAGGGGAAAACATCCTACTATTCGCAGTCATACCTCACAAATTGGTGTGTGGCTGCGTGAGATCTGTTGTTGTCTACACAACAAAATGTTCTGCACTTCAAAGGAAATTAACTGTGAAATATTTTGGACATTTCAACATGATACAGCATGTGGAATGACTTGAAAATCCTGTTTTGCCACACATTGTCATATTTGTTATACGTGTACGATCAAATGTGATCATGGAGGCCCATCCATTTGATCAGCAACCTGCTTGAATTTCTGTACTTAAACTAAATGATTATGAATCAGACTCAGTGACCTGCAGAATCCCTGGAACTACTCAATCTACCACCTAGAAGGTACACATGACAAATATGGAAGGGAAGCTGGTCAATGCTACTTGTGCAGAAGGGCTGATTATGAGTTGGCTGCTCCATATGTAGCTCTTGATTTTTCATTTCCATTCCACTAATTCTGTATGCATCCCAAAAGGTTTGAAAGAATACTACAATATTTCAACTGATTTTAACTCTCTATCTTGAATGACATCGGCTCCAATCAGGAGAAATCCAAGATAGATTGGTTTCCATTGGCGTTCTGGCAAGGATGATGGGTAGGAATTTTCATTGTTTCCACATGGATAGTGAGCTGGCAGGAGGGTCTCACAGCTGTTGCAGCAACCACAAATTGTCATCATACTGAACCAATGAAAACGGAATTAAGGTGATCTCCAGTGTCAGATCGTGAGGGTGAAATTTATACCCAATGAATAATGATTAGACTCAACATTGAGTTGATTTTCACCTTCATTAGACTGTGTGTTTTACAATTTTTATCAGTACCATCCGTGGCTCAGCTAGAATCAGCAGGCATATTGCAGGCCAGTTTTGTACCACATTCTCCTCATCTGGAGCACAAGAGACTGCAAGGTGCAGGAATCTCTGGCAAAAAAAACAACTTTGTAGATCAGGCAGCACCTGAGGAGGGAAATGTTTGAAATTCATGTTTCGAGTCAAATCTTGACTATCCGTTTCCCTCCACAGATGCTGCCTGACTCGCTGAGTTCCTTCAGTTGCTCTACCCTTTCTAGTCCTCATCTGTATGGCCAGTACTGTGCATAACTTTATTTTCATCAACTAATCAGGGGAACATGTTATAATTTGTTTTTATTACATCCTGTTGCACAAGACACAGACTGAGTCGATAGAAATAAAGTATCCACACAAAAATCCAGTTACAGCTTGACGGTGACATTCCAACCCCAAGAAATATTTTTTGAAGGACACTCACCTGTCATAAGGTCATGAAATCATGTGATAGGAGTAGAAGTAGGCCATTTGGCCCATCAAGTCTATTCCACCATTCAATCATGGCTGATCTATCTCTCCTAACCCCATTCTCCAGCCTTCTCCCCGTAACCTCTGACACCCGTACTAATCAAGATTCTTTCCCCATTTAGAAAATAGTCTACACCTTTATTACTACTACCAAAATGCATGACTCCACACTTTGCTACACTATATTCCATCTGCCACTTCTCTGCCCACTCTCCCAACCTGTCCTAGTCTGTCTGCAGAGTCCCTGCTTTCTCTACCTATTTTCGTATCATCCGCAAACTTGGCCACAAAGCCTTGAATCCCCTCATCCAAATCATTAATATACAACATGAAGAGTAATGGCACCAGCACCGACCCCTGTGGAACTCCGCTAGTCACTGGCAGCCAAACAGAGAAAGCCCCCTTTATTGCCACTCTTTGGCTTCTGCAATCCAGCCAACCTTATATCCATGCTAGTAATGTGGGAAATGTGGCATCTGACTGGAGCATATTCAGATCATTCACAATGCAATTTGATAATGAGCAGATAATCTGTGAGTTATAATAACAGAGATAAATATTGTTCAGGACTTCAAAATTAAGCCCCCTTATTCTTGTTCATATAGTACAATGGGTGTCACCTGAGCAAGTCAACCAGACCTCACCTTAACATTTCATCCAAAGGATGGTAAAAATTACAAATGCTGTGCAGTCATTTTTTAGGTATACCCAAATTTTGACCTGGCCAAATTGGATGAACAATATTTTGATAACCCTGTAATTTTGGTTTAGCCTTGAGGTAGTTTCTCTTTCTCTCAGTCCACCACAAAAAGATTGAAGAGGGACAACGTGAAAAATATAAGAAACAGGTTCTGATTCCTAGAGATCACCTGTACCTGACAATATCTGTCAAGCCTATTTGCATTTATTGTCATGTGTACAACTACAGTGAGGGACAGATACAATGAAAATCTTGCTTGCAATGGTATCACGGGCACAAAGACACAAACAACATGAAAAAACATCAATTATAGTTAAATTACACTTGAATTCTGCAGTGAATAGAAAAAGACTGCAAAAAATATTTAGAAAGCAAGTCCATGGTAGTGGAAACGGTAATGTTTCGTTGTTGAAGTAGCATTAGAGTAATGCAGCTTAGTTCGAGAACCTGATAGTTGTAGGAAAGTAGCTGTCCTGAACCTGGCTTCTGTACCTTCTCCCGATAGTAGCAGCAAGATGAGGTGCATGGGCCGGATCGTGGAGATCCTTAATGATGGATGCCATCTTCTTGAGGCAGCAACTCATGCAGATGCATTTGATGGTGGAAAGAGCAGTGCTTGTTATCGTATGGGCTGAATCCACTGCTCTCTATAGCCTCTTGTGTTTCTGTGCATTGGAATTGTCATACCAAACCATGAACTAGTCAGTCCGATACGTTCTACAGTACATCTGCAAAGTTTTCTAGAATATTCGGTGACATGCCAAATCTCTTTCAACTTCTGAAAAAGCAGAGGCATGGCAAGCCTTCTTTGTGATTACATCTGTGCTGGGTCCAGGACGGAACATCCAAGATGTTAATGCTCAGGAATTTGAAGCCGCCAATTCTCTCTATCTCTGACCTACCAAAGTAAACTTGTATGATATGTTTTTCTGTATAACTTTGCCAGAAAGTCTACATTCAACATTATGCAGAATGAACTGTTCATTTAATATGTGCAAGCAAGGGGCGTATTATTTTCATGAAAATTACTTAATTGATTACTCTTCAATTTGAAATGTTTCACTGTCGATGACAGCCAAATATCCAGTCTAACTTGGACCTTTTTCATCTGATGGTCTTTTCTCATTCAAATATAGCACACTCCACTTGAGTAACAATCAGAGCTACCAAAGGCCAGCTTAATCATGTCTTGGTGAAATGGTGGGGGGAACATTCCATTCAGCTATATATCAATCATCTGCAATTAACACAAACTGTTGTCTGAACATACCTTTAATGTTGCTGGAATTTAAACAAAATCTTTTCAATAAGATCACCTGGCTCAAAAAGAAGAGGTTAAATTGAACCATAATACAGATTTGTTTTTACTCCCTTTTTGGTTATGTTAAAGATAATATTGCAAATGGTCACCATGATTCTGCCAACTGGAATACTGAGCATGAAACTACTTCAAGTAATGGAGAATAATCTTTAAATGATTCACAGCTGCTGGGCGCAGCAGTCAGAATGCAGTGCATGAAGTATGCTTTGCTTCTTCAATCTACTTGTGACAATGAACCAGATGGGAAAAATTATTCCTGCCGGCTGTTTAACGCAGAGCTCTGTAATCTTGTGCTTAATGTGATCACCAGGCTTCCATTTTGACATTTGGTCTTCACTTGAGGTTTAAATGTGCTGTCTTATAAAGAGTAGACATAAATTTCAAATATGACTCAATAAATTAATTGAAATTATCTCGTTGTAGGGTCATACATAACAATAAGAAAGGTGTGGTTTTGATCATGCTTCCTAAAATGTTAATTATATTATCATTCAAAAGCATTTTTTGGAGGTCACTATATTACAGGAATTTCCCATGGAAAATTTTAAAGGGGAATTATTTATATTTCCTGTCAATCTTCTAAACGAAAATAAGTGTGTCCGTTTTATATTTCATGATGCAAATGGCTTTTACCTTATAATAGTGCTTTAAAACTGCCATTTCAATCTGGAGATTTGTACTCTGTGCACAGATACATTAACAACAGAACTGGGAACTGATTTCAAAGGCTGGCTTTGACATGCTTAAGAAGAAAAATACTATTAAGGAGGACTGAGAGCAATTGACTATAAAGGAATATTTTATTAAATATTAGCAACGATTATATGGAAATTTACACAAATCCTCTTTCCTTTTAATATCACCTGTTGAGTGCATTGATGCAGGAAACCCTCTGCTTAAAACTACAATCATCACATCAATTGTTGATCCTACCAAGTATTTAATTTCACTTCCACAGACTCAAATTGTTATTTACGATTAAAACTGTGTGAATACATGTATCAAATGGTTTTACCTTTTTAAATTTCCTTGTGGATCTAAATTGCCCTAGATTTCAGGCTTGTGTTTCCTTCTCTTTGCGTCTGTGAGGTTCTCAGCTGCATAGGCTTTTGAATGGGTTCACTGCAGGTCCAATGAAAGCATTGCTGGAAGCATTCCTCATGAGAATGCCCTACATCTAACCATTTTCTAGACCTTCCCTCCATCTTAAGCTCAGAATTATAAGGGTGTCAGTGGTTATGGGGTGAAGGCAGAAGAATGGGGTTGAGAGACAAAGATAGATCGGCCATGATTGAATGGCAGAGTAAATGATGGGCTGATTGGCCTAATTCTGCTCCTAGAACATATGAACTGATGAAATGGGGATGCTCACTGCTGATCGGTACGGTACATGTACGGTTCCATTCAGGCAATGAAATAGTCCAGGTTTGCATGATCAAGACCTAGACAACATTCATTATTGGCCTCATGAATGGCAAGTGCAAGGCAGTAACAATCTCTGTCAACTTATAAAATCATACAGCATGGAGAGGCCATTTGGCTCAATATCCCCATGGCAAGCAGAGTGTGCCCTTCCATTTTATTCCCATTGGTTCACACCCCTCCAAGCACCCTAAACATATTTCTTCATAACATTTTTTTGCCTCTGATTTGGGGGAATTTAATTCCACCCAATTGGAACAGCATTTCCATTGCTGAATTTCTGCCATTGACATCCTGATTCACCATTAATCAGAAATTTAACTGGAGTGGCAGCATAAATAGTGGGGCTACATCAACAGATCAGGGACTGGGCTTTCTGTGGTGAATGACATACCTCTTAACATCTAAATATTTCCAGTCACCTTCATGAAAAGGTGAAGTGTATGGTGGATTACTCTCTACTTGCGGGATATGTACAGCCCTAGCAATACCCAGGTAGCTCAGCGCCATTCTGGACAACTCAGCATCTTTAGTTGGCCTCCTCGTCACCACCTAAAGTATTCTCCATTACTGGTGCAATGAATTCTTGATGTTCATCTTGTAGAAGTGAATTACAAAATGAACATCAGGAATTCACTAAGATTTGTTTGACCTCAGAAACTCATGCCTTCTGCCATTCAGGCTGACAGCAGCAGAAAACAAGTGAGAACAACACCACCTCTAAAGGCCCTGTCCCACTTTCCTGAGTTACTCACGAACTCTCCCGTGTTTTCCCCTTGATTCGAACTCGGGGAATGTCAGGGAATGTCGGTAGCGAGCTCGTAGGAGGTCGTAGGAGTCCGTAGATGTTTCGTAGCGGCTCGTAATGCCAGCTGTAGGAACTCGGGGCATCAGGTAAGTCGGGACGTTTTTTCAACATGTTGAAAAATGTCCATGAGTTTTTAAAAATAGCCCCGTGTACATACGAACGGCTATTACCGTAATTCTCCGAGTTCGAATCAAGGGGATAACTCGGGAGAGTTCGTGAGTAACTCGGGAAAGTGGGACAGGGCCTTAGCTTGCCATCCCAGTCATAAACGACCCTCGATGTGAAAGCATTTCTCAGTGCAATTAGGAGTGTGCAATTAGTGCTGGCTATTGCAATAATGTCCACATTCAGTGAATGAATAAAAATAACTAGATTGCTGCTTCCTTCATTGTCACTAGGCCAAAGTTATCCGATGGTACCATGGCAGCATGTTCACCTCATAAATAACAAAGGTTCAGAAAGCTGATTGCTGCCGTCTTCTTGAGGTTAATTAGGAATGAGCATTATTTTCTGGCCCTTTTACCTATTCCCACATCACACGTACGAATAGCAAAATATATACATTTTAGTCCTTCAGTTAGTTTTTAAACCAGCAAATTTAAAGGCTGCTTAAAGTTTTTGCACACCTCTTCAACCAAATTTTCATGACAGGAAAAACAGCAAAATTATGTCTACTGGAACGACATTCAACATATCCAAACATGAGCAGACACCACACAAATACCAATGCATCATACTGGCGTTTAACAGGCACAACGTTTGTAAGGATCCATTATTTTTATTTTTTAAATGATGGGCGGCGCGGTGGCATAGCGGTAAAGTTGCTGCCTTACAAGGCCAGAGACCCAGGTTCAATCCTAACTACTGGTGCAGTCTGTATGGAGTTTGTACGTTCTCCCCATAACCGCGTGGGTTTACTCCGGGTGCTCCGGTTTCCTCCCACGTTCCAAAGACATGCACGTTAGTAGGTTCATTGGCTTCGGTAAAATTGTAAAATTGTCCCTCGTGTATGTAGGATAGTGCTAGTGTGAGGGGATCACTGGACTGCGCAGATTCGGTGGGCCGAAGGGCCTATTTCCATGCTGTATCTCTAAACTAAACTAAACTAATATTATTGAATGGTCTTCTGCATATTACTGTAGATGGCGGTATCAAAAATTAAATGACTTATTAAGTGTACACACTTTCCAAGTGTGACAAACAAGTGAAAGAAAGAGACAACAATGCTGTGAAAGCAATAGTATAGATGTAAGGGTGGGCTCTACTGGCATGTTAATCATCGCCACTCAACAGGAATTATTCCCCCTCCTCGGAATGAATGCTTTATCTATTAACAAATTATCTGGTGGGTTCCACGTGCATTATGTTCAATCCAGTTCAGGTGTCAGATGGTTGCCTCTCATGTCAGATGCAGTATAAGGGAAAGAAGCTTCTAGTTCCAGCACATAAGCATCTGTTTGAACTGATTACTGTGATGTAAAATGTCTTAGCTCGACTTAATAACACTTCAACAGGCAACAATGGTTCTGCTGAGGCTGGTGTGATATAATCAGTGGTGTGTAGGACAATTTGATTTTTCATTGCCTTCTCTTACAAATGCAGGATCGTCTATGTTGTGTATTTGGGTGACTTAAAATAACACTCAGATACGGGAGTAAACTAACAAGCTTCTTTATTCCAGGATGCCACCTTGAGTCTCTCCCAACACATGCGTCCCCTCGCACAAGACATAACATATGCTAATTATGTCACATACATCACACTGCTCCCCCTTTAACAGATAACACCATTTATATAATATACACCACAGTCTACTTGAAAATGGGGGTCACATTGTGCTCCTTCAGTGTTATATATATGTACAGTAACTCTGAGCATTTACTTCGCCGAAACCAAGTGTATTCCGACATAAAAGGACACAGATTGCAGGAGTAACTCAGCGGGTCAAACAGCATCTCTGAAGATCATGGATGGGGGACATTTCGGGTCAGGGCCCTTCTTCCGACCCAAAATGTCACCCATCCATGTTCTCCAGAGGTGCTACGCCCTTAACAACAACTGGGACTTAAAACTGGTGCTAAATTTGGCGACTGTATACTGTCTCAGTGTCCTACTGCTCTACACTTGTTCTGTATCTGAGATGCTCATCTAAGACATATCTAAATGCTTATGTATAGTAATACTGAACTATAAGCAAAATTTAATTTCACTGTACCTCAGTGTGTGTGACAATTAAAGTGCCATTGAACCATTGTGTTACTCCAGGACCTTGTGTCCTTTGGTGAACACTAGTATCTGCAGTTCCTTTGTACATTCCGTGTTCTGTCATATCTATCCATCTGTAACAGTCTAGGTGTTTGGTCATTGAACAAAACATTCTGGATGTGAAATATTTTGTGTTTTTCTTTTGTTCCAATTTGTCCTCCATTCATTTTTGAGTTCACTTTTTATACTTTGAACTACCCTTTAGGTTAGGTCAATGCAGTTGAAACTGGGTGGAGTTGTGTGCATACTTTTGATCCAATCTTTGCTGAGGAATTTACAAAATTCAGCACCAGTGAGGTTATTAAATTGTCCGTCATATGCAACTCAGGATCATCCTGTAACAAAGGTAATGCCACTGTGGTCATGGGAGATTTCAATAGGCAGGTAGACTGGGAAAATCAGGTTGGTTCTGGACCTCAAGAAAGGGAGTTAGTAGAGTGCCTCTGAGATGGATTCTTAGAGCACCTTGTATTGGAGCCGACCATAGAGAAGGCATTTCCAGATTTAGTGTTGTCTAATGAAACAGAATTAATAAGGGAACTCACGGTAAAGGAACTGCTAGGAGGTAGTGACCATAATATAATGAGTTTTAATCTGCAATTTGAGAGGGAGAAGGTTAAATCAGAAGTGTCAGTGTTACAGTTGAACAAAGGGGACTATGAAGGCATGAAAGAGGAACTGGCCAAGGCCGACTGGAAAAGGATCCTAGCTGGAATGACGGAAGTACAGCAATGGCAGGAATTTCTGAGCATAATCCAGAAGATGCAGGATCATTTCATTCCAAAGAGGAATAAAGATTCTAAGGGGAGTAAGAGGTAACCATGGCTGACAAGGGAAGTTAGGGACAGTATAAAACTAAAAGAAAAGGTGTAAAACATAGCAGGACGGGACGCCAGAGGATTGGGAAACTTTCAAAGGACATCAGAAGGTAACAAAAAGGGCAACACGGGGTGAAAAGATGAAGTACGAAGGTAAGCTCGCCAAGAATATAAAGAAGGATAGTAAAAGCTTCTTTATGTTAAGAGAAAAAGATTAGTAAAGACAAATGTGGGTCCCTTGAAGGCAGAGACAGGTGAAATTATTATGGGGAACAAGGAAGTGGCAGAAGAGTTGAACAGGTACTTTGCTGGGGCCGCAACTATTTACAATATATATTAATGATTTAGATGATGGAATTAAAAGTAACATTAGCAAATTTGCAGATGACACAAAGCTGGGTGGCAGTGTGAACTGTGAAGAGGATGCGAGGAGGTTGCAGGGTGACTTGGACAGGTTGAGTGAGTGGGCAGATGCGTGGCAGATGCAGTATAATGTAGATAAATGTGAGGTTATCCACTTTGGCAGTAAGAACAATGAGGCCGATTATTATCTCCATCGTGTCAGATTAGGAAAAAGGGAAGTGCAACGAGACCTGGGTGTCCTTGTACACCAGTCAGTGAGAGTAAACATGCACGTACAGCAGGCAGTGAAGAAAGCTAATGGCATGGTGGCCTTCATAACAAGAGGATTTGAGGATAAGAGTAAAGAGGTCCTTCGGCAGTTGTACAGGGCCCCGGTGAGACCACATCTGAAATATTGTGTGCAGTTTTAGTCTCCTAATTTGAGAAGGACATCCTTGCTGTGGAGGGAGTGCAGGGTAGGTTCATGAGGTTAATGCCTGGCATGGCAGGACTGTCATATGAGGAAAGATTGGAAAGTCTGGACTTGTATTCACTGGAATTTGGAAGGATGAGAGGGGATCTTATAGAAACTTATACCATTATAAAAGGACTGGACAAGCTAGATGCAGGAAAAATGTTCCCAATGTCGGAGGGAGTCCAGAGTCCATTTAAAACTGCGATGAGAAAAAACATTTTCACCCAGAGAGTTGTGAATTTGTAGAATTCTCTGCCACAGAAGACAGTGGAGGCCAATTCACTGGATGAATTTAAAAGAGAGTTACAGTAGAGAGAGCTCTTGGGGCTATCGGAATCAAGGGGTATGGGGAGAAGGCAGGCACGGGTTACTGTTGTTGATGATCAGCCACGATCACAGTGAATGGCAGTGCTGGCTCGAAGGGCCGAATGACCTCCTCCTGCACCTATTTTCTATGTTTCTATGAAATTATCACTGTAGCTACAGGAATGGCTTCTATCTACGAATGACTGTATTCATAGTTATTATTATCCATACATGGACATGTGAAATTCATAGCTGGGGCCATGAGATGAGAGGTGCTACTGGTGAGTTTTTGTAATACTCTTGACATTGCTCACAATGCCTCACAGTATTGTCTCATTACTTATTTATTCCCAGCTACTTGTTAAAACCTCTGCTAACTAAATAAATTTGGATACACCAGTGTACACTTCAAGCAAATTCTTCACACAGTATTGAAGTTGGGATGTTATGTTACAGTTGTACAAGATGTTGATGAGGCCACATTTGGTGTATAGGCACTCCCCGACTTACATAAGGATTACGTTTCATGAACCCTTACGTAATCAGGTTCCACATAAGTTGGACTCACCAACTCTGTGCCTGTTTCCATTCCCTGCACAAAATAACTCACTGAGTATTGACTCAAACCAGGAGTCAATGCCGCTGAGCTAAAGCTTGCTGTCTCAGCAGCATCTGGCTGCAACACAGCAGCAGCTAATTTACTCCAAACTATGCCACAGCATCTGTAGAGGAAATGTACATCCATGGCATCCAGAGATTCTGAGTTACTCCAGCACTTTGTGTTTTGCGCAAGTTACTTGTACACTTGAGTTCTGTCTTGACATTGGGGCACTTTCTGTGGCCTCTGGGTAACACTGCAGGCTTCTTTCCGATATAAACTTTAGTGATCGTATAGTGTTGTGGAAATTACAAACTGCCTTGATTGCACTAGGGACTAAGTACAGGATTGTTTATGTATGTTTGAGTTAACGTACTGTGTCACCTATTGCATTAGAGGGGAAGAATCTGTATTGTGTTCGATGTTGGTCACCCTGCTATAGAAAGGATGTTGTTAAGCTGGAAAGACTACAAAGAAGATGTACAAGGATGTTGCCAGGACTTGAGTGCCTGAGGTATAGGGAGATGTTGGACAGGCTATAACATTATTCCTTGGAGTGCTGGAGGCTAAGTGGGGTGATCTTATTAAGATCTTATAAGATCATGAGGGGAATAGATAGGGTAAATGTGCAATGGCTTTTACCCAGAGTAGGGGAATCAAGAACCAGAAGACATAGGTTTGAGGTGAGAGGGGAAAGATTTAATAGGAACTTGAGGGGCAATTTTTAAAAACAGTGGGTGATGGGTATAAGGAATGAGCTGCCCAAGGATGTAGTTGAGGCAGGTATGATAACAACATTTAAAAGACAGTTAGATAGGTACATAGATAGGAATGATTTAGAAGGATATGGGCCAAATGCAGGCAGGTGGGTCTAGCATAGATGGGGGATCTTGGTCGACATGGACAAGTGGGGCTGTTTCCATGCTGCAAGACTGTATGACTCTAAGACTCTTTGAGGTGTCGACACTGTGTCATCTGTAAAATAATTTGAGTCCAAAGATTGTTGTTTCAGTTTGAAAAGCAGCAAAGCAGGTTGCTAGAACCAAATCATGATATTGTTTTCACCTGGCATGGGACCTTGAAAATCCTTATGATAAATAATCCAGTTATTGCCTTTCATCAAAGTAACTGATAACTATTGTGCCTACTAAGGGAAGCATCTATTTATTTGTGGATGAACACAAGGGGAAGAAGCTGCTCATCTTTGATCTGTTTCCACATTTATGAAATTAGATATTATTTGAGCATTAATATTATATTACTTTTAATTTTTGTACTAACACTGTGGGACACACGTGATAAATGTGAACGACATGAGAAGCAGGTTCCGACCACAAGAGATCACATGCTTTTCCTTCATCTGTCATGTTGTGTCAAGTCGAGTTTATTGCCATTGCGTGAGAGACGGATACAATGAAAACCTTGCTTGCAGTGGCATCACAGGCACATAAAAACTGAAAATGCACATCAACTTTCTAAAAGAAAAAAGGCTGTGGGGAAAAAAAACAAGACATTAATATAAATACACAATTTAAAAAAAAATCTATCGTAGTGCAAGATGTGGACCTTAGTGTTCCATTGCTGAGATAGAATTAGAGATGTGAACTTGATAGTTCTAGGAAAGTAGGTGTTCCTGAATTAGGTGGTGTAGGCTTCTGTATCTCCTGCCCTGCGATAGCAATGAGAAGAGGGATTGGGCTAGATGTTGAGTATTTTAGATGATAGATGCCATTTTCTTGAGGTAGTGCCTCATGTGGAGGTTTTTGATGGAGGGGAGGGGTGTGCGTCTGAGGGAGTAGGCTGTATCTCCCCATTATCAAGGTTTCCCCCAACACTCCTCTGCAGCACCATACAAACCATCCTATCAGGGTGCAACATAGCTTGATATGCAACTGCTCTGCCCTAGACTGCAAAAATTGCAGTCGTGAATGCAGATCACCAATCATGCATCCGACACCCACACCGCTGAATTCTTCTAGCATCTGCAGTCTCTTTTGTGTTCACATCCATTCTAAGTCTAAGAATATTACTCCCAAAGGCCTTGCTCCAAATTGGTAGAGTACGCAGTGGAACTTGAACATGTGTTTTTACACCAATAATTTTTAGAAGATTATTTTACACCAATAATTTTTAGGTTAAATTCCTCAGTGAACTGAAAAATGGGAAGACACCAGGGCCTGATTGTTTTAATAATGAATTCTATAAAAGATTTCAGGAGTTGAATGAATACGTTTATTGTCATTGCACAATACTGTGCAACAAAATTCCATTGCATCTCCTCCGGTTAAAAAATACAAACACGACAACCATTGACACATATGTACACTTATTAGTAAAAATAATAAATAAGTATTTAAAAAGAATTTTAAAAGAATGTTGCATTTCTTGGAATTACATTTTGCTTCCCCAGTGTTCTCTGTTGGATTTAAGTTCTTTTATCGCACATGGGTAGAAACTATTTTTTAGTCTATTGGTGCGAACCTTCAGAGACCCGAATCGCCTCCCAGAGGGTAGCAGAGTGAAAAGGTGGTTGGCAGGGTGGGATGTGTCCTGCTTGATGTTTATGGCCCAGCGCAAGCATCGGGCCCTATATATATCATCCAAGGAGGGCAGTTGAGCGTTTGTGATGCTCTGTGCAGTTTTTATTACTCTCTGCAGCGCCCTCCTCTCAGCCACAGTGCAGCTAGCAAACCACACCAGGATGCCATAGGAGAGGATACTTTCCACGGCGCATTGGTAGAAGGACAGCAGCAGCGGCTGTGAGACGTTTGCTCTCCGCAGAGACCTCAGGAAATACAGCCGCTGCTGTGACTTCTTCACGAGAGTGATGGTGTTCATTTGCCATTTGAGGTCCTGGGAGATGTTTATTCCCAGGAATTTAAAGCCAGTGACTCTCTCCACTATGTCTCCTTTGATGTATAGAGGAGCAGGTTCCTCTCTCCTCTTCCTCCTGAAGTCAACGACCAGTTATTTTGTCTTTGATGGGTACCAGGTTGTTTTTGGTACACCAGACAGTCAGTTTTTGGACCATCTCTGTTGGCAGACTCGTCGTTGTTGTGTATCAGTCCCACTACAGTCGTGTCGTCCGCAAACTTGATGATCCTGTTTGTACTGTGTGTTGGTGTGCAGTCATAAGTGTATATTGTATACAAGATGGGACTCAGCACACAACCTTGTGGCACTCCTGTGCTGAGCGTCAGGACTGGGGAGTAATTGGACCCTATCCTGACAGTCTGTGGGCGGTCTGTTAAGAAGCCCTTAATCCATCTGCATGTGTTTGCATTAACACCCAGATCAGACAGTTTGTCCACCATTCTGCTGGGGATGATTGTATTAAATGCAGAACTAAAGTCTACAAATAACATCCTCACATATGAGCCAGGGCGCTCCAGATGTGTCAGTGTGGAATGTAGAGCTATGTTGATGGCATCTTCCGTTGACCTATTTGCTCTATATGCAAACTGATGCTGATCCAGGGTGGATGGGAGTGAGGACTTAATGTGGGCCAGGACCAGCCGTTCAAAACACTTCATCACAGTTGAAGTGAGAGCAACAGGTCTGTAGTCATTCAAACTGGTAATGGAGTTAATGGTCCCACGATTACTTAAATTATATACTTATGCTTTTACCGAAAAGAAATTACCAGAAACTTTAGCAGAATCTACAATTACGCATATACCAAAAAAAGATAAAGATCTAGAAGATCCAGGCTCGTATAGAGCTATATCACTTTTAAACACAGATCAAAAAATTTTAGCAAAGATTTTAGCAAGAAGATTGAGTAAATATATTAATAAATTGATAAACCCGGACCAAACGGGGTTTATACCTAAAAGACAATCATTTAATACTTTGAGATGACTTTTTAACATAATGTATTCACATAGAGTGGAAAAGGAAGACTTATCAGTTATATCTTTGGATGCAGAGAAAGCATTTGATCAGGTAGAGTGGCAGTATTTATACATAGTATTCCAAAAATTTAATATGGGAGATAATTTGATTAGATGGGTGAAATTATTATATGATAAACCAATGGCAAGAATATTAACTAATAATATGTTGTCTCCAAAATTCCAATTATCACGGGGCAATAGGCAGGGATGTGTTTTATCACCCCTGCTATTTGCCCTTATGATAGAGCCTTTGGCTGAAAGGATAAGAACACATCCGAATATTCAGGGATATAATACTAAGGACTCTAATAACAAAATTTCATTATATGCGGATGATATACTTTTATATATTAGAAATTCAGAAATGAGTATCCCGAATTTACTAAACGTAATAGAGGAATTTGGCTCTTTTTCTGGATATAGAATAAATTGGAATAAAAGTGAAATTATGTCATTACAGCCCCAGAAAGCGAAGCATCTATTAAAATTTATATTTAAAATTGCAACGGAAAAATTTAAGTATTTAGGTATTCAAGTTACTAGAAGATATAAATCATTATTTAATGCTAATTTTAGTCCTTTATTAAATAAATTGAACGCTCTGATTACATTTTGGAAAACGCTCCCACTATCATTAATCGGCAGAATAAATGCTATAAAAATGATAGTTCTACCACAAATAATATATTTATTTCAATCCATACCAATATATATACCAAAATATATATATTTTAAACTAGACTCTAATATTACTAATTTTATTTGGGACTACAAAGCACATAGAATTAAAAGAAATCATTTGTGTAAACCTAAAGATGTAGGGGGTCTTGCACTGCCTAATTTTTTATATTATTATTGGGCAGTGCATATTAAGAATATCATTTATTGGTTGGACTGCCCTTCTCAACAGATGGAATGGATAAGAATGGAGAAAGAGGATTGTTTTCCGTACGATTTAGGAGCGATCCTCTTCTCCCCGATAAAATTGAATAATACATTATATAAGAAGAATCCAATTATACATAATATAATTCGAATTTGGAAACAAATAAAATTAACTTTAAAATTAAGGAACTTATCATCATTAACACCAATAGTGAATAATCCGGTATTTAAACCATCTTTTATGGATAAAACATATAGACAATGGGAAAGATTGGGAATTAAAAAGGTGGGTGACATGTATGAAATGGGAAATTTATTATCATTTCAACAATTAAAATCAAAATTGAATCTGAATAATAATCAATACTTTAAATATTTACAGATATGTGACTTTATAAAAAAATATATACCAAGACTACAGAGCATAATGATAGACCCACTGGAAGAAGCAATGAATATTAAGGCGGACTCACAAAAGTTAATATCATATTTATATAATAGTATTCTTAATAGAGAATTGCCATCAACAGAGGCAATTAGAGAAGACTGGGAAAAAGAATTAATGGCAAAAATTTCTAAAGAAACATGGGAGAGGTATTTGATATATATACATAAATGTTTGATTAACGCTAGACATAATTTAATTCAATTTAAAATATGACATAGATTATATTATTCAAAAGTTAGTTTGAATAAATTGTATTCAAATATTTCTCCCATCTGTGATAAATGTCTTTCTCAAAATGCTAATATCACACATTCTTTTGTTTCTTGCACAAAACGTCATGGATTTTGATATATTTGATATATTCACTAGTTTATTTAAGATAAAAATGGAACCTAATATGGAAATGATTATCTTCGGAGTAATAGGAGATGGAAACAAATTAAATATATCCCAAATTTCATTTTTTAATTATGGTTTAATAACAGCAAAAAAACTCATACTTAAATTTTGGAAATATGCTACTATACCAACACTCAAAATGTGGATTGGTAATATGTTGGAAACTGCCCACTTGGAAGAAATGAGATTCCTCCTAATAGATAAACAAGACCAATTCTTAACGAGTTGGTCTCCATTTATTGACCTTGTGGATTCATGTGGTGCAATAGTATCGTAAAATTAAAAATTCTGGGTTTGGGCGAAAAATGATTAAGAATATAAAAAAGCATCGACTTGTGGCGAGGGAGAATCTCCTTTCTGCTTCACTTTCTTACTTATTTCTTTTCTTTACCTCACACTCACTAGATTTTCCCTTACTCTTCACTACTTCTTTCTTTCTCATTTCTTTCTAAAAAAAAAAAAAAGGAAGTTGTACAAAGAATGTTTTAATAATTCTGGGAACCTGTAAAAAGGTACCATCAAAATGTAATGTACTTACTTCTAATAAATAAAATATTTAAAAAAAAAAAAAAAAAACCTCAATAAAAACACGAATGTTACAAAAAACAAAACAAAAATTCCTCGGTGACCTTGCTTGCTCTAAATACTTCATTTTATATGTGAATGATGTTCCTTGATGTTACTGAAAATTACATTGAAGTAAATGAAATATGTAGAAAACAGGATGAAAAATCATTGAATTATCATTATGTTTCCGTGACAATCATGAGATGGTATAAAATTGTTTTGATGTAAAAAATTTAAAATTATATACTATTTTTTGATGACATTGCAGACGTAATGTCTATAAAGCGTGCCAATGTAGTTTGAAACTTAACCTTGTCATTGTGGGCAAATATGAAGAATCATTTGGAGTTTTGCTTCCTCAGTAAGTATATGCTGGAAATGGAATGTGTGGACTCTGTTGGCATGTTGTGAGACTTATGGGTCTAAATTTTCATTCTTACTGAAATTGGTGAATCAAATTGGTACAGCAGGCAGTGAAGAAAGCGAATGGCATGTTGGCCTTCATAACAAGAGGAGTTGAGTATAGGAGCAAAGAATCCTTCTGCACTTGTACAGGGCCCTGGTGAGACCACACCTGGGGTATTGTGTGTAGTTTTGGTCCCCTAATTTGAGGAAGGACATTCTTGCTATTGAGGGAGTACAGCGTAGGTTCACAAGGTTAATTCCCGGGATGGCGGGACTGTCATATGCTGAGAGCATGGAGCGGCTGGGCTTGTATACTCTGGAATTTAGAAAGATGAGAGGGAATCTTATTGAAATATATACGATTATTAAGGGTTTGGACACACTAGAGGCAGGAAATATGTTCCCGATGTTGGGGGAGTCCAGAGCCAGGGGCCACAGTTTAAGAATAAGGGGTAAGCCATTTAGAACGGAGATGAGGAAATACTTTTTCACACAGTTTGTGAGCTTGTGGAATTCTCTGCCTCAGAGGGAGGTGGAGGCCGGTTCTCTGGATACTTTCAAGAGAGAGCTTGATAGGGGTCTTAAAGATAGCGGAGTCAGGGGATATGGAGAGAAGGCAGGAACCGGTTACTGATTGTGGATGATCAGCCATGATCACATTGAATGACGGCGCTGGCTCGAAGGGCCGAATGGCCTACTCCTGCACCTATTGTCTATTGTCTAAAACTCCATTGGAAACTCACTTCCTTCCAAAGTGACAGAGCTGGGACACAGAAATTCGTCCAGATCGCAGTTCATACATTTATGCATGATTTGAATGGTCACTTCTGATAGCCTGTTAGAGCACTTATGCATGTGCATGTGTGAAGTCTTAACAGGGTAAATTTGGAGAGGATTTCTGCATGAGTCTGAGTGCTGCTTTTATAAATTTACCCCATATTATTTTTCATTAATTTAAGCCATGAGACTTCAGGATGAGACTCATTCACTGGTGACCTTTCATTGTAACAGATTTAACTATCAAAAAATCAGTAGTCTGACAGCATGTCATGGCAACTGTGCGTCTCTGTTGTGTGCTCACATAATCCTCTTCTTTCAGTTTCTCTGCTAGCATACTCTCCCTGCCCCACCTCATTCACCTCACCTTGCAGTAGAACCGCAGGGAAAAGGTGTCCTCCTGTGGGTGAGGTTGTGATGCGAACAGCTGGCAATGGATAAGAATATTTTTTTCTCCTGAAAGTACTTCAACACCCCACCCTGCAATGCATATACCAGAAACCTATCTTAGGCATTCCAAAGGTACTCTCTACAAGGTTCCTGGTTGACTTCATTGAAACGTTATTTCTGCAGCATGGCTTTGAATTATAGAGCAAATAAGAAGGGGATGGTTCTCTTCTCTCACAAAATGGACATTAATATAACTTGGTGGATGAAACATGGTAACTCTGAGAATAACGGGGACCCCAATCTCCCCAGGTACAAAACATTGACCCTGAGACATATATATTCATGATTGCGCAAAGGTCATATCTTCAGGGAATGATAGCCTTTACTATTCATATCAATCTCCGGGACCCCGCAGGGTTATGGTGAGGGTACTTTACCATTGCCTGAACTTTGGGGTAGACTGTCATTGTCACAAATCTACATAGCTGCTCAGCCTGCTGGCCTCCACTCACTGAGTGACCTTCCTGACACAGCAGAGTACAGTGGACTAGATTACATGATATAATGCAGCCACCATGGGCTGGACTAATCTAGAGGCTAGAAGCTCCAAGTGACCGTGACTTTGGTCTAGTCGGGTAGAGCAGTCCAGGCACAGTTGTATTTCTGGAACTCCAGTTGCAAAAATACACAAACTTCCACCACTTCCTCTTGCCCACCCAAGAGAAACATAGAAACATAGAAACATAGAAATTAGGTGCAGGAGTAGGCCATTCGGCCCTTCGAGCCTGCACCGCCATTCAATATGATCATGGCTGATCATCCAACTCAGTATCCCGTACCTGCCTTCTCTCCATACCCTCTGATCCCTTTAGCCACAAGGGCCACATCTAGCTCCCTCTTAAATATAGCCAATGAACTGGCCTCGACTACCCTCTGTGGCAGAGAGTTCCAGAGATTCACCACTCTCTGTGTGAAAAAAGTTCTTCTCATCTCGGTTTTAAAGGATTTCCCCCTTATCCTTAAGCTGTGACCCCTTGTCCTGGACTTCCCCAACATCGGGAGCAATCTTCCTGCATCTAGCCTGTCCAACCCCTTAAGAATTTTGTAAGTTTCTATAAGATCCCCTCTCAATCTCCTAAATTCTAGAGAGTATAAACCAAGTCTATCCAGTCTTTCTTCATAAGACAGTCCTGACATCCCAGGAATCAGTCTGATGAACCTTCTCTGCACTCCCTCTATGGCAATAATGTCCTTCCTCAGATTTGGAGACCAAAACTGTACGCAATACTCCAGGTGTGGTCTCACCAAGACCCTGTACAACTGCAGTAGAACCTCCCTGCTCCTATACTCAAATCCTTTTGCTATGAAAGCTAACATACCATTCGCTTTCTTCACTGCCTGCTGCACCTGCATGCCTACTTTCAATGACTGGTGTACCATGACACCCAGGTCTCGCTGCATCTCCCCTTTTCCTAGTCGGCCACCATTTAGAAAATAGTCTGCTTTCCTGTTTTTGCCACCAAAATGGATAACCTCACATTTATCCACATTATACTGCATCTGCCAAACATTTGCCCACTCACCCAGCCTATCCAAGTCACCTTGCAGTCTCCTAGCATCCTCCTCACAGCTAACACTGCCCCCCAGCTTAGTGTCATCCGCAAACTTGGAGATATTGCCTTCAATTCCCTCATCCAGGTCATTAATATATATTGTAAATAGCTGGGGTCCCAGCACTGAGCCTTGCGGTACCCCACTAGTCACTGCCTGCCATTGTGAAAAGGACCCGTTTACTCCTACTCTTTGCTTCCTGTTTGCCAGCCAGTTCTCTATCCACATCAACACTGAACCCCCAATGCCATGTGCTTTAAGTTTGTATACTAATCTCTTATGTGGGACCTTGTCGAAAGCCTTCTGGAAGTCCAGATACACCACATCCACTGGTTCTCCCCTATCCACGCTACTAGTTACATCCTCGAAAAATTCTATAAGATTCGTCAGACATGATTTACCTTTCGTAAATCCATGCTGACTTTGTCCAATGATTTCACCACTTTCCAAATGTGCTGCTATCCCATCTTTAATAACTGACTCTAGCAGTTTCCCCACTACCGATGTTAGACTAACTGGTCTGTAATTCCCCGTTTTCTCTCTCCCTCCCTTCTTAAAAAGTGGGGTTACGTTTGCTACCCGCCAATCCTCAGGAACTACTCCAGAATCTAAAGAATTTTGAAAGATTATTACTAATGCATCCACTATTTCTGGAGCTACTTCCTTAAGTACTCTGGGATGCAGCCTATCTGGCCCTGGGGATTTATCGGCCTTTAATCCATTCAATTTACCCAAAACCACTTCCCGACTAACCTGGATTTCACTCAATTCCTCCAACTCCTTTGACCCGCGGTCCCCTGCTATTTCCGGCAGATTATTTATGTCTTCCTTAGTGAAGACGGAACCAAAGTAGTTATTCAATTGGTCCGCCATATCCTTGTTCCCCATGATCAACTCACCTGTTTCTGACTGCAAGGGACCTACATTTGTTTTAACTAATCTCTTTCTTTTTACATATTTATAAAAACTTTTGCAGTCAGTTTTTATGTTCCCTGCCAGTTTTCTTTCATAATCTATTTTTCCTTTCCTAATTAAGCCCTTTGTCCTCCTCTGCTGGTCTCTGAATTTCTCCCAGTCCTCTGGTATGCTGCTTTTTCTGGCTAATTTGTACGCATCATCTTTCGCTTTGATACCATCCCTGATTTCCCTTGTTATCCACGGATGCACTACCTTCCCTGATTTATTCTTTTGCCAAACTGGGATGAACATTTTTTGTAGTTCATCCATGCAGTCTTTAAATGTCTTCCATTGCATGTCCACCGTCAACCCTTTTAGAATTAATTGCCAGTCAATCATGGCCAATTCATGTCTCATACCCTCAAAGTTACCTTTCTTTAAGTTCAGAACCATTGTTTCTGAATTAACAATGTCACTCTCCATCCTAATGAAGAACTCAACCATATTATGGTCACTCTTGCCCAAGGGGGCACGTACAACAAGACTGCTAACTAACCCTTCCTCATTACTCAATACCCAGTCTAAAATAGCCTGCTCTCTCGTTGGTTCCTCTACATGTTGATTTAGATAACTATCCCGCATACATTCCAAGAAATCCTCTTCCTCAGCACCCCTGCCAATTTGATTCACCCAATCTATATGTAGATTGAAGTCACCCATTATAACTGTTTTGCCTTTGTCGCACGCATTTCTAATTTCCTGTTTGATACCATCTCCAACTTCACTACTACTGTTAGGTGGCCTGTACACAACACCCACCAGCGTTTTCTGCCCCTTAGTGTTTCGCAGCTCTACCCATACCGATTCCACATCCTCGAACCTAATGTCCTTCCTTTCCATTGCGTTAATCTCCTCTCTAATCATCAATGCTACCCCACCTCCTTTTCCTTTCTCTCTATCCCTCCTGAATATTGAATATCCCTGGATGTTCAGCTCCCAGCCTTGGTCACCCTGGAGCCATGTCTCCGTGATCCCAACTATATCATAGTCATTAATAGCTATCTGCACATTCAACTCATCCACCTTATTACGAATGCTCCTTGCATTGAGACACAAAGCCTTCAGGCTTGTTTTTACAACACTCTTACCCCTTATACAATTATGTTGAAAAGTGGCCCTTTTTGATTTTTGTCCTGGTTTTGTCTGTCTTCCACTTTTACTTTTCACCTTGCTACCTATTGCTTCTACCCTCATTTTACACTCCTCTGTCTCTACGCTCACACATTTAAGAAACCCTTTCCCTTTAACTCCATCCTCCACTATCCCATTCGACACCCCACCCCCCTTATTCAGTTTAAAACCACCCGTGTAGCAGTGGCAAACCTGCCTGCCAGAATGCTGGTCCCACACCTGTTAAGATGCAATCCGTCCCTTTTGTACAGTTCCCCCTTACCCCAAAACAGATCCCAGTGATCTAAGAATCTAAATCCCTGCCCCGTGCACCAGTTCCTGAGCCACACGTTCAGGTCCCGTATCTCCCTGTTCCTGCTCTCGCCAGCACGAGGAACTGGAAGCAAACCTGAGATAACAACCCTGGAGGTCCTGCTTTTCAGCATTTTTCCTAGCTCTCTAAAGTCACGCTGCAGAATATTCATCCCCTTCTTTCCGACAGGGACAGGAGCATAGGACCAATTTTCCTTTGAGGGAACGTGTTTTGGTGACATGAGCCTTCCTGGACTTCTTTCCATCTGGTCTCAAGCAGTAAATCTATTTATGCCATTGAAAGGGACAATGGCAGAACAGTAAATATCTGCGGTAATTTTGGTTGTTTCTTGAATCCCTCAGCAATTCACAAAACAAAATGCAGTGTTTTGCAGAAGTTAGAAAGCAAAACAAATGCAGATGCTGGAAATCTAAAATGAATACAATCAGTGCTGGAAACACTCAGCAGGTCAGGCAACATGTACGAAGAGAGAAACAGAGAATATTTCAGGACAATTACTTTTTATCAGAACTGTTGGGGTGTAGTGTCTTTAGGTTTGAGGGTTGATGTTTGATAAGGTAGATTACAGAGAATGAACTATTGACAAAATATACTTTATTGGAAACAGGCAACTTAAATAACAGTGGCTGGTATAATAATGCATGAAATGTATCTCATGGTACACTGACATCATGGTATTAGTATACCATGAGATAGATTTCATTCATCCATGGTATCAGTATAACTCATAGTACACCCAGTTCTTAAAGGTACATCACATTCATATGTACCAGATAAGCTAAGTGAACTGGCTTCTGAAACGCCCAGCTGCAGTGAATGGAAAGCTTTGAAAGTTTTGATTCTTGTATGTTGTATCTTAAACCAAAAAAATGTGACAACATTTCGACTGTTGATGCTCTAAATGAGCACTGCATGAGAAATGTATTCACTGCATGCCCTATGTGCCAAACATCTTGCATGCGTTAACGTGATTAACACATAATATGCACAGAGGTAGCAGGTTGAATTTCATAGACTGCAAAAAAACATTGAAATTCAATCATACAGTGTTCAAAAATGCAGCTTACAATGAATTTCTAAGCTGTGGTATTTCTGCATGAAGATACAAAAAACTGCTGATTCTGCTTTACGAAAAAGACACAAGTGCTTGAGTAACTCAACGGGTCAGGCAGCATCTCTGGAGAACATGGTTAGGAAACGTTTTGAGTTGGGATCATCATTCTGACTGATTGTGGTGGGGGCAGGAGAAAGTCTGGCTAGAGAAAGGTGGATACATAGGTGATAGGTGAGGGGTTCTTCATTGGCAGATGGTTGGACAAAGGCCAGAGATGAAAATACAAAAAGTGTGAGATAAGGAGATAAGGATAGAAGATTCGTGAAATGTGAAGCCAAAGGAAGGAATATAGCTGGAAGGAGATGAGGGGAAAGGGAGAAACAGGTGCGCATAGGGAAGAGAGGGAGAGAAAAGGAGAAGATAGGGAAATGGAAGGTGGGGGGCGTTTGTGGGTTAGTTATCTAAAATTGGAGAATTCATTGTTCATATTGTTGGGCTGTAAGGTACCCAAGCGTAATATGAGATGCTGTTCCCACCACCAGTCACTTTTTACCCATTCACACCCTTTTCTGCTATCTGCAGAGACCATTCCCTCTACAACTCCTCGGCTCACTGATCCCTTCCCACCCAAAGCATCCCCTCCCCAGGTACCTTTCTCTTCAACCACAGGAGATGTAACACCTGTCCCTATACCTCCTCCTTCACATCCATCCAGGAAACCTAGCAGTCCTTCCAGGTGAGACAGAGGTTCTTGTACTCTTCCTCTAATTTCATCTATTGCATTTCATGCTCATAATGCACCCTCCTTTACTTCGGCGAGACCAAGCATAGATTAGGTGATTGTTTCACTCAACACTTACGCTCAGTCCAGCAAGGCCTGCTGGATCACCCGGTTGCTAAGTATTTTAACCTCACTCCCATATTGACCTTTCTGTCCTGGGTCTCCGTGAGACAGCAGCTCTACCAGTTGTGTCACTGTGCCACCAGCTAACTTTGATTTCCTACAATGTTCCATTGTGAATTTGAGGAAGAAGAACCTCATCCTCCAGCCTCACTCATAATTGCCCTCATGCTCAACAAAATGTTCAACAATTTCAGGTAATTCACTGTTCTGTCAATTCATTAATCATTCATTTGTCTCTTCCTTTGGACTTTCACAATTCATTCATCTCCTTCTATTTACTTCCTGTTCTAAGCATAACTTTACCATGCTCTGTCATCCATCATCACTACCACTTATGTGTCCACTCCTTATACGTTAAACTCTCGGGCTTCCACCTTATTGCAAACATTCCCTTTACTTCTCTCTTACACCCTCTCATCATTACACTAATCATAGAATAATATAGCACAAAATTTGCAACTTAAAACTTTGTTTAATGTTTTACTTACCCCATTTCTGGGTAAAGATCCTTAAACTGAGATGTTGACCCTGTTTCTTTCCCTCCATAGATGCAGCCTGAAGTGTTGAGCATTTCCTGCATACTTCTTTTTATTTCAGATATTCAACATCTGCAGAACTTTGCATTGACTTGCGTTATGAGGAAAAACTTTTTCACACAGAGAGTGGTGAATCTCTGGAACTCTCTGCCACAGAGGGTAGTTGAGGCCAGTTCATTGGCTATATTTAAGAGGGAGTTAGATGTGGCCCTTGTGGCTAAATGGATCAGGGGGTATGGAGAGAAGGCAGGTACGGGATACTGAGTTGGATGATCAGCCATGATCATATTGAATGGCGGTGCAGGCTCGAAGGGCCGAATGGCCTACTCCTGCACCTATTTTCTATGTATCTATGTTATCATTGTTTCTACCAATGAAGACACCACCTCTCATAATTGTCCTTCAGTGGGCATTTGGAAATGAAACATCTCGAGTAGGGCATCTGTCAAATCCTAGAACACCCATCTGTAGAGGTGTTGTCTAAATATAACTTTACACCCCCATCTGATCAAGACTTTGGCTTCCATTTTGTTTGCCTTTTTTAGATTCAGTCTCCACATTGGTCCAGCAGGAAAAATGTTCAGTTAATTTAACTATTTAAATTAGGAAGGCAGGGTTCATTTCCCAGTTAGGTGTTCTAAATTACAGTAGCAATTGGAAATGCCAACCTTTTAACTAGGGAGTGTTCCAGCTACCAACACAATTCGGCGATTACTGGAGAAAGCATGTGGGCACAATCGATCAGATGAAGAATTAACTCAGCTATTTTAACTTGCACAGTTGCAAAAGTTCCTGACACTGATGTTCAGGCATAAAATGTGATTAATTTTGTAAAACTTCTTGGCCTGAATTAATATCTCCTAATAAATGCAAAACCAAAAAAAGGGATGCAGCTCAGATTAAATGCCATGTAAATAAAGCCCAAACATTTTCGTTTATTCATTCAAGGAGTCCTCGCAGGCTGAAGCAGCATTTACTTGCCTGATTGTCATTATACCCACAATATTGTTAGAGAGAGAGTTCCACGATGTTAACCCAGTAACGTGAAGAAACACGAATGTACTGCCAGGTAAGAATGGTGTAACCTATCCTGGTTTGGAAATGTACTTCCATTTCTTCACGTCACAAGGCCTTTACTTCCCTGGGAGACTGATGAATTTTGGCATGTTATCAATTTGTCTCTTACAAACTTCTAATGCACCATAGAAAGCATGCTGTCAGGTTACATACTTGATTTGGGAACAGCTCTGCCTAAGACCACAAGAAAAGAGTTGTAGATGTAACCCAGTCCATCGCACAGACCAGACCAGACCACAGACCAGACCACAGGCCAGACTCCCCATCATTGACAAATACTGCCTCGGAAAAGCAACCAACATAATCAAACACTTGTCCACTCTGGTCATTCCTTCTTCTCCCTGCTCGTGTCTAGTAAAAGGTATAGAAGCTTGAAAACAAGCACCACTGGACACAAGAACAGCTCCTTCCCCACTATTTTTAGGCCTCTGAACAGTCCTTACATAAGCAAGGGTACTGTTCGATTCACCTCTACCTCATTGCAGATATTAAACTTTATCCATGGAACTGTTGCGCTACAATTCTGAGAACTATATTCAGTACTCTGTACCTTCCCTTTTGCTCTACCTATAATATTTGAGTTTGACTTGATTGTATTGATGTATGATATTATCTGATCTGATTGGAGTGCATGCAAATCAAAGTTTTTCACTGTACTTTGGTACACATGACAATAATAAACCTAAACCTAAACCTCCCCACCATTATAGGAATCTGCAGGAAGTGCTGCCTCAAGAAGGCAGTTAATATCGCCAAAGACCCACACCACCTTGGCCACACTCTAATCTCACTGCTACCATCGTGACGAAAATACAGGAGACCAATAACCGTTACATCCAGATTCAAGAACAGCTATTCCCATCAACAATCAGGTTCTTGAACTACCCTGCACAACCCTAACCACAACCCTACCTCAGCATTGAACCATTATGGACTTTGTATAAGGCTGCACCTCATAATTTAGGTTGCACTATTACAGTCTGGTTAGCTAGTATAACTGATAATTTATTGTATATTTGTCTGTTGTATTGTTGAGATAAATGTGCCTGTAAGGCAAGTAAGAATTTAATTGTTCTAGTGCATTTGATAATCAAACGCTCTTGACTCTTGACTCATGTGTTGTATTGATACAATTATACACAAAAGAAGGTTTGTGTGTGGTAAATTTAAAACCTCACCTCAAATGGGGGAAGCGGAATCAGAGCAGATTCCCAAAGTTAGTGTTGGATGCATGGTGTGGGTGGTAATTATTTCGCTCCCTGCCTGCTATATTATTTTGAAATTACATACTGATAAATGTAATACAGTGCATTTTGATCAGCTTCTGATGCTTAAAATCCTTTTAGGAGAATCAAGAGTTAAGAGAGTCAAGAGAGAACTAAGTGTTTAATTTTCATGTACTGAAATAGAACAATCAAATTCTCACTTAATGAACTGATCGTGGGTATTTAACTGTCAGTATTTTAGCACGGCTGACAACTTTACTTTGTTGGCATCAATACAGTCTGAAAATATCTTGAGTATATCTTGGCCTTGTATGATGCACAAATAGTTGCTAAAACAGCATGGTTATGGAAAAATCAGATGTGAAAAATAAATGTAGTTCCATTCATTAGGGAGCAACAAAGACTCAACAGCATCTGCAATCTCATTACTGTAGCTGTAGCCAACTTTAGAATCTTGGTCATTATGGTCTTGCTGCACAATTACATATTGACATTGGTGAAACGAGTGCCCAGAGTATCTTAAATAATGATTTGCGTAGCTCATATGTCTTGCAGGAATGGAAAAAACAAATTCTAAATAAAAAATCAAACAGGAAGGCCCAGCAGCAGTCAGATTCACAAAGTGCTGGAATTCCTCAGTGAGGCAGGCAACATCTCTGGAGGACATAGATGCTGCCTGACCCACTGTGTTACTCCAGCCCTTTGTGTTTAATGCAATTTTCCAGCATCCCCATTCAGGTGGCATGGTGGCGCAGTGTTAAAGTTGCTTCCATACAGCGCCAGAGACTTGGATTCGATCCTGACCACAGATGCAGTCTGTATGGAGTTTGTACGTTCTCCCCGTGGCAGTGCGGGTTTGCTCCGGGAGCTCCAGTTTCCTCCCATATTCCAAATAAGTACAGGTTTGTAGGTTAATTGGCTTTGGTAAAAATTGTAAATTGTCCCTAATGTGTAGGGTAGTGCTGGTGTACAGGGATCACTAGTCGCCAGGATACTCGGTGGGCCGAAGGGCCTGTTTCCGAGCTGTATCTCCAAACTAAACTAAATTAAATTTGCAGTTCCTTGTGTCTCCTCAATCAGATTCACATGTAATTTTGGTAACAATAATGATGAAGCCAAAAAGAGTGCAACTCAAGGTAAAAAAAGATATGTATCCATGGTCACCAGGTGCAGCAGATATTTTTCCCATTTGGTGAAATCACATAGATAATTGAACTAAAGAAGCCCAGGAATAGATTGAAAGGGAGCTTGCAATTCAAAAGTGAACTGATTCTTTGCACTGAGCTCTTGTATATGGATATGGTGATCACATGTTAATGTGACTGTGAACATAACATGATAACATAAAAACAGCAGCTGGAATAGGCCAACCAGCACCTTGTGCCAGCTAAATCATTCATTAGGATCATGGGTGATCCAATCTTGACCTCAGCACCACCATCTCACTTTCCACTCATACCCCTGGACACCTTTGTAATTGAAATCTCTGTCAAACTCTGCTTTGAATACGTATATTCAATGATACCAACCACACAGCTCTCAGAAACAAATAAAAATCACTACAGTATGAGGAAATAAATTACTCTGGAATTCCGTCTTGATCTTGATCTTCCTGTGTTTACTGATATGAACTGCAAGATCAAACGAGGATAATGGTTAAAAGACAGGAACAGGACAAAAGTAAATGTGGTAAAAATTTACGGTATAGATGGTTTAGATGGACAAGGGCTGATTAGGGATAGTCAACATGGTTTTGTATGTGGGAGGTCAATTCTCATGAATCATTTTTGAGGATGTGACCAAAAAGATTGATGATGGATGAGCTGTAGGCATTGTATACATGGATTTCAGTAAGGCATTCGACAAGGTCCACATGGTAGGATGTTCTGAAAGATTAGATCCCATGGGATTCAAGGAGAAATAGCCAAATGGATAGAAAATTGGCTTTATGAAAGAAAGCAGAGCGTGATGGTGGAAGGTTGTTTTCAGACTGGAGGCCTGTGACTAGTGGTGTGCCTCAGAGTTTGATGTGGGCCTATTGCTGTTTATTATCTATATCAATGATTTGGATGAGAACCAACATGGCAAGATTAGCAAGTTTGCAGATGATACAAAAGTGGGTGGTATTGTAGACAGTGAAGATGGTTGTCAAAAAGTACAGCATGATCTTGATCGATTGGGCAGGTGGACTGAGGAATGGTTGATGAAATTTAATACAGAGGTGTTGCATTTGGGAGCACTAACATGGCAGGACCTACACAGTGAACAGTAATGATGAATTTTATTTACGGGCACCTTATACCGAGGTCTCAAGGACACCTTACAGAGATTTATAGGAAACATATAATCAGAATTTAAAAAAATAAGTAATAAAGACCAATACACAAATCAGGGACAGAATTCCTTCCAAAAACACAAAAAAGAAAATCAGAAGCACAATTTGAGGAGAGAGCAGCGGCAACGAAACCGCGCCAGCGTCCACTCTCCCCTCCGACCGCCATCTTGAACACAGACTAACTAATACAATTACAAACAATTACATACATAAATCATCCCCCCACAATGATTTCCACTGTGGGGGAAGGCACAATGTCCAGTCCCCAGCCCCAGTTCACCCAAAAAAGTCAGGCCAAATGAGGCCCCCGCTATTGCCTCTACGGAGGCCCGATGATCCTGGCCGTTCTCGCCGGGTGATGTAGCCCCGGCGTCGGGAGAGTCCTCCAGCAGCTGGGCCACCTGGAACGGCCGCATCCCTCACCGGAGGCCGCAACTACGGCTGGAACGGCAGATTTCCCGCAGGCGTCCGCAGCACCAGAAGCCGACAAGGCCGCGCCGATTTGGAGCCACGAGGCTCCCGATGTTGGAGTCGGCGCCGCCGCCCGCGGATGGTCGCTCCACAGTCCCACAGCCCGGAGGTGTTGAGCTCGGCGGTCCAGCTCACCGGAGCTCCAGCGCGTCGGTCCAGCGCGGCGACCCAGGCAAGGCATCGCCCGCTCCGCTGCACAATAGCGCTCCAGCGCTGCGCCGCCACCGAAGCTGAAGGTGCTGTGCGGCCCCGCCAGGAAAACGCCGCTCCACGCCGCTCCACGACCGCTGGTAGGCCGCGAGGACGGGTCGACTGGGCAGCCCGGAGAGAAGGCTGCCTCACCGACCAGGTAGGGACCGGGAAGTGATTTCTCCTTGATCCCCCCACATCAAAAGGCTAAATAAATAAAAACAAAGACTTAAAGAAAACTAAAAAACTTGGTAAAAAAGTACAATTAACGGACGGCTGCTGTTTTGCAGCCGTTCATCAAGATCGGGATCAAACAGTAGGGCTCTGGGGAGTATTGTAGAGCAGAGGAATCTAGGAGTACAGGTACATAGTTCTTTGAAAGTGGTATCACAGGTAGATAAGGTGGTCAAAAAGGCTTTTGGCACATTGGCATTCATCGTAAGGTGATGTCATAAGTCATAAGTGATAGTAGAATTAGGCCATACGGCCCATCAAGTCTTCTCCGCCATTCAATCATGGCTGATCTATCACTCCCTCCGAAACCATTCTCTTGCCTCCCCATAACCTCTGACACCTGTACTAATCAAGAATCTATTTGATAATTTATAAATATCCACTGATTTGGCCTCCACAGCCTTCTGTGGCAGAATTCCACAGATTCACCACCCTCTGACTAAAGAAATTTCTCCTCATCTCCTTCCTAAAAGAACGTCCTTTAACTCTGAGGCTATGACCTTGTAAATTGGTTATTTCCTACTAGCCAATTGTAGTGCTTGTTAGTAGTTGCTCCGCCCAATATGCATTTTATATTAACAAGAGCTCACCTATGGCATTCAGTACGAGTAGCTGCTAGGAACTGTAATGTCCTGCAGATCGATGCTGTAAGTAGATTTAATAAACATGTGTTGTATCTTGATATCTGTTTGACTCGACTCATTACATGATGTCAGAAGTGGGATACGAACTCACGCCTCCAATTGGATGTAGCTGCAGCGGTTTGATTTCAACATTGTCTATAAGAAAGGTGAGGACATGCACATGGCTGCACGCTGCCAGTTTCGTGATCTGTGAAATGAACTCATCCGTGACAAAATTGTTGGAGGTATGCTTGATAGCAAGTTAAGGGATGAACTGCTCCTTAACACTGACCTAACCCTTAATCGTCGAGCACGCCTGCCGGATTGCTGAGATAACATCTTCTAACACTAAGTCTGTGACCTCCGGTCAGCGTTCGCAGTATGGTGTCAATCTTACAGGCACCTCCTCTCATAACAGCCGTTCCCAGTCTACTGTTCGATGTCCAAATTGCAACTATTTTCTTGCTACGGGTCGACAGTTCTGTATTGCTTATGGTAAAGCCTGTAACTTCTGCAAGAAATTCACTTTGCTAGCTGCCGTTCCCATGCGACTCAACCAGCTCCAAGGACAAGCCTGCACCTATTACAACATGAGCTTGCTGATAACGAATACCAAGAGCCTCTTGCCATCCCCCGCTCAGCTCTCTGAAAGTACAGACACCAGCTCAGCATTCTTTTTTTTTAATTATTATTTTTTTTAATTATATCTTTTATTTCGAACGATAAAAAAAGAAGAAAAGAAAAATACATAACATATATGTACATACATAAATTAAAAAATCAAAAGCCAATTTCAACATAATACACATTAGACTCGTTCGAAAAGGGGATAGGAAGAAGCCTATGCTTGTCAAGTCCTACCCCCATTCTTCACTATTAACAAATGGAAAATTCAATAAAATAAACTAAACAGACAAATCAAATAAAAGTACTCCAATTAAGCTATTAAGAAAAAAAGAACAAAAAAAGAAAGAACAAAAAGAACAAGCACCATTAACATCTGTGAGATTTACATTCTCCTTCCTCATTACTGTACTTTTCCACATGAGACTCTCCACATGGAAATCAATCATTTCCAGGCCCAGGGAAATGTGCTACTATTAGCAATGTTACAAAATTTTGAGATTTTAAAAATCAAGTCTGTAATTTATCCCCATCAGATAAAGCATTACAAGAAGTTTAATTTGACACCTAATTCACTTTGATATCTTCAGTATTAAAAAAGTTATGGCCATTTTCATACTCGGAAATTAGCATCTTGTTCCCTATTGCCTTTCCATTGACTTGTCTCAAAAGCTGTGATCGAGGACAGTCAAAAGCCCATAACTTTCTTAAAAATTAAGAGAACTGAATGAAATTTTCAGTTATTATAGATTGAAGCATTCTGAAAACAAATATAAAATAATCTTACTTGGATGACCTGAAATTGCAGCATATAATTAGTTAGTTACTTAATTGTAGCTAATTACAAAATTGACCGTTGTGACGGAAATAGTAATAAACACCCAGACTGCTTTGAAAATTCAAAAATGTGATATTCTCAAGATCAGAACTTTAATATTATTGTATTATATGCTGTAAGTCCATAACAGATAGGTAATTAATTTAAAGGACCAAATCTTTAAGGAGAAGATCAGCTGCTAGCTGGTACATTGGCATATCAAAATCAGTAGCATCATCATACTCGTCAGATTGCAACCAATAAGCAACTCTGTACACCTTGTTTTTCCTCAACTTTTCAATTTTGGCATTGTAAACTACAGGTTTTTGCTCTTCAAACCACACATGACATGCCTTTCTGCCCACTACTTTCCCATTAAGTATGTCCTGTAGATCATCACATTTGGAGTAGTCCAAATTTGGATAATCTTTGCGAATGCTGTTTAAATCAGTCTCTTTCAATTTTTTTTCTATTTTTTTCCTCTCTTTCATGTCCCGAGCATGCTCCTTGCCTTTCTGTCGCTTGATGATTTCTGCTCTCAATTCCTTCTGTTTTTTCTTCCGTCTGTTCCTCTGCACTCTCCCCAATTTCATTGCCTTACAGAGCACCTCCTCCTTACGATGCTCCTCGAGATTATCAAGGTAATTGACTGTTCTATTCTTGCAGGCCCGCATCCTACATGACAAATAACACATGGTGGCATTGGGAGATTTCTGTTTCGATGAGCTAAACATCCCCATTATCTCCTCCGCATCAATGTTGTGTGATCTTGCTGATGCAGTCTCCTCCTTCAGTTTCTCAGTTACATCAAGTTCAAAGTATTTACTATATTGCCTCTCCAACACAGTGATGACAGCTTGAAGACAGCTCCTCATCTTTGAACTGAACTGTGGATGTATTGGTAGCTCCCAAAGTTTTTTCAATGTGGCGTCAAGATGTACCTCCTCACCGAAGAAATCTTCCCTTGCCAATATCATGTTCTCTGGATTTTCTGTGCCTTCCTTTAGAGCAGCAATCACCCCTTTAACCACTTTGATGCCATCAACATGGTTGATCTGATTCTGGCTTGAAGTGTAGAAGCGTTTCATCCAAGGCCCAGTCAGATATTTGCCAAGTAAGCCCAATATCTGAAGTTCTACTTTTGCTTCAGCCTGGGTGAAGTCATGGAGGATGGCGCTTTTCAACCCCCCACAGGATGTTCCGCTATTCAGCAGTGCTACAAAGTCATCATAATATTCTATCAGCTTGCCACTAATATGAAACAGTATGTGCAATCTGTTGCCACGGTACCGTGGGAGGACACCTCGGGGGATGTTCCTGTCATGTAAAAATGCGACAAATCCTTTTGGGTCCCCTTTTCCGTTTTTGTATCTAAGTTTGCTCATCTGCAGTATGGCATTTACTGCTAGACAGTCTTTCCCAAATAAGAATTGTCCTCCGGATTGTTTCTGCATTTTTAGGGCTGAGCGAACTGATGTAGCAATGGAGTCAAGAGGATGCAAGTGGCAGTAGAGCTCGTTCAACTATTTACCCCACTCACTACTCACAATTCTAATAGCAGCATGATTAGCTGCACACCTGTCACTCATTGTGTTTGAAATGTTGTCGATTATCTTTTGTCTTGTATCTTGAAAATTTGTTTGCTCATTAAAATAAATGTAAGTTTTACACAAATTGTCAATTGTTTCGCAAATATGTTGTGCATAGTCCTCAGCAGTCCCACCAGCCAATTCATCAACTGCTGCAGAGAGACATTTGTTTGTGGTGGTGAAATGAACACTGTTAATGTGGGTCTCTTCCTGGGTGGTTGCATCAAACCCCACAGTCAAACCCCTTGTTGCAAGGAGCATCTCTGCTGTTTGCAACTCAGCAATAGCTCCCAATTCTCGGGCCAGAACTTCAACTGCACTGCGTCGAGGAACATAATCCAGATGAAGTCCACTCCGCTTGTAGAACTGGCTTATCAGGATTGGAATGTTTGCTGTGGGAGTTTTGTTTACAATACAGTCAAACACATGCATCCTTATTGTTGAGGAGTAGGTTTTCTGGCCCACCTTGCCTTGACAATACTGGCAGCCTGCAGATTTTCGATTCTTTCTTTGAGGACAAGATTGTCAAATTCGAGGCGTCTCACATCCTCTTCCCTGTCCTTTAAATTTTCATGAACTTTTCTGTACTGGTGAATTGAAACAGTTTTCCTCTTTTTCGTACTGCCACGAAACATCAGCAATTGTCTGTGTGCTTTTTTAAGTTTCAAAAACTCTGCCTTGGTGTTAGCAAGCACTCGTGCAGAAGTATTATCACGTAATTTGGTTTTGAGTTCCTGAGTCTTTCTGTCCTTTAAATCTATTTGGTTTTGCTTTCTCTTTAAGGCTTGATTAACTGATACGTTTGGGAGTTTTCAACCGTGCCCTAAGTTCACTGATCTTTGTGTGATACTTTGTTGAAAGAGCAGCCCTGGATTCGTACATATACTTTAGTCTTTTCGTCAATTTTTGTTTCCCTGGTGAAAGACTTAGAAATTCTCTGCTACATCTTTTTGAAACACTAGATGTCGATGGCATTGGTTCAGGTGAGGCAGCAGGTGTCGTTGGCATTGCTAGATTCAGTGGAGGATGCAGACTATGACTGTCATCGCCCATGTCCTCAGTGTCTTGAAATATGGGCACTTGGCTTTCGGCAGATGTCAAGGATTCAGGATCTTGAGCACCAGGCAGTGGAATGTCATCTAAAGAAATGTGTTGACTGCCTTCTGGAAGTTTAAAAGTTTCATCACAAATTTCCATAAATACTCCAAGTTCCTTGGGATTGGTGAGTTTTTTAAACTTAAGCAAAGTCCGGTTAACGAGAGTCTTCACTTTTAAATTAACAGTAACAAATGAATAGCCTTCTGCATCCGACAAAGAGAAATGTGAACTCAGCGATTTCTCTGTTTCAGGCAGACTTTTTCCAAACGAGGTATACAAGTACAAGATGTGTCCATTTTTAAGATCCCTCTTAGACTCAGGCATGACAGAGAACTTCTCTTCAAGTTGAACTCTAGCTATGCCTGTCTGGGCTTTTGGATTGACAATTTTGCATTTCTTCTTTGGAGACATCTATTTACAATGTAAATTTTAAAAAAACACTGAACATCATTAACAGAAACAAGTTATTATTTGCAGCTTTAGAAAAAAGGTAGAAATGATAAAGTTAAATGCTAAAACAAATAGTAAATACTCAACAAGAAAATCATCAGTTTCATCTAAATTCAATTACTAGATTTAAACATCTATCCATTTATTTAAGAATAGATTAATATTTTTAAAAGCTTAAGTGTCCAAATAACATTCACACAAGAATTCACAATATAACATAATTTTTAAATCTAATTTCATGAATTTACAGGCCAAATGGAAGGAATTGAATGTTTAATACCTGTAAATTAATGGGAATTTATATCATCTTGCGAATGGGGATTTCTGGAATGCGATTATTTGGAACGTTCATTTGCGGTGAATTTAACCCCGTATTGGCATGAAAAATACTGCCGTTAATTCGGGGGAAAAAATCACCGTGTCGCATGAAAAAAAGTGAATTAAAGGCCTCTTAAGCAGAACGTTTATACATTAAATAAAGCACTTTAGTTACCTTTCCCTTGTGTGAAATCCGTCCCCGTTGTTGGCGTTGACGCTTCAGAAGATGATTTTAAAATGATTCCAACGCTGAACTTGTTGGGAGATTTTTTAAACAAACTACGCAAAACGGCACCCGGAACGATTCTTTCACAGAGGCTGGTACTCCAACAAAATATAATCAGGACAAGGGAGGAGAACCCGCGCTTTAACCCCGCCCCCCCTTAAAGGCGCCAAAATCGCGCACACGGACAGTGGCAGAATTACAGCGCCGCTGAAGGTAGTATTGTAACATACCTACTACTATGTGGAGACCTGAATGCAAGGACCGGATATGAACCCGACTCCATAGACCCACAGGGCAACAACCATGTGTTCGGTCAAACCCCCTTGTATGTCACACCAACTATCATTAACCGGAACAACCTGGATTGTGAAATAAATAAAAGTTTAGAGAGGTAGTGCATCTCTGTCGAGCCTTGGGCCTGTACATAGTTAATGGTAGGCTCAGAGGGGACTCGATGGGAAGGTTTACATATTCCTCAGCTCTTGGGTCTAGCGTGGTAGACTATGCAATTACTGACATAGACCCCTGCACTATCAGTGCATTCACTGTTAGGCAGCAGTCCCCTCTTTCAGACCATAGTCAAATCAATGTGTACCTACAATTTCCTCTTCAAACTAAAGATGAAAAAAAGGAACCAAGTAAGCTGTATAAACTAAATCAGACTTACAGATGGGCTTCAGATAGCGGAGACAAATTCATCGTGGCCCTGAATTCACTTGATCTCACAAATAAAATATTGAAATACAAGACTAACCCATATGAGACTACTAGAGATGGTGTAAACATGGCTATAAAGGACATTAATATGATCTTTCACAAGGCAGCTATTAAATCTGACCTTGTGAAACAGAAGAGAAAAATTATCAAAATAAACAACCATGAAAAATGGTTCGACCACGTTCGACCACGAGTGTAAAAATGTCAGAAAAGATCTGAGGAAAATATCGAACCAAAAACACCGTCAACCAAACAATCCAGACTTACGCATTAGATATAATGAAACTCTTAAAAGGTATAAACACACGATTAGGAACAAAAGGCAAAATCACACTCACAAAAGACTTGAAGAAATTGAAAATTCCATAAATCAAAACCAATTTTGGGATATGTGGAATAACCTGAGCACAACAAAACTACAAACATTACAATTCAAGACGGTGATATCTGGAGAGCACACTTCAAAAATCTATATAAAGACATCCCAATAAATAAAATAACTCAAATCATTCTCATATCAAAGAAAAACTCCAAACACTAGAAATAGTAATCAAAGATTATCAAAACCCCCTTGATTTCCAATTACTTTGGAAGAACTGACCTTAAAAATAAAATCTCTTCACTCAAAGAAAGCCTGTGGTCCAGATGGCATTAAAAATGAAATGCTCAAGTACAGCACTCCGGAGATGCAGGACATAGTGCTTAGGCTGTTCAACATCATACTACGTTCAGGTTATTTCCCTGATATTTGGTGCCAAGGGCTTATTTCACCCATTTATAAGAGTGGAAACAAACTAGACCCAAATAACTACCGCGGTATCTGTGTCAGTAGCTGCCTAGGGAAGTTATTCTGCAGTATCATAAATAACAGAACACAGGATTTCCTTAACAAACACAACATTCTCAGTAAAAACCAAATTGGCTTCCTCCCAAAACATCGTACCACTGACCACATTTACACCCTCCACACTCTCATTGAAAAACATGTACACCAAGCAAAAAATGGAAAAATATTTGCCTGTTTTATTGACTTTGAGAAAGCATTTGACTCTATTTGGCATGAAGGGCTCTACTACAAACTCCTCTGTTGTGGTATAGGAGGAAAGGTATATGACCTTATCAAATCAATGTATCTGAATAATAAATGTGGCGTTAAAATTGGGGACAAACGCACTGATCTCTTCACCCAGAGAAGAGGCGTCCGGCAAGGCTGCAATCTGAGCCCGACACTGTTTAATTTATATATCAATGATTTGGCAATAAAGCTGGACCAGAGCACTGCGCCGGGCCTCTGTCTCCTGGACGGAGAGGTAAAATCTCTGTTTTATGCGGATGACTTGGTTTCTGCTGTCCCCCACAGAACAGGGACTGCAGCGACAGTTGGACCTACTTGATGAGTACTGCCAAAATTGGGCCCTGGCAGTAAATCTAAAGAAAACCAATATCAGGATTTTCCAGAAAAAACCCAGATGTCAGGAAGATAAATACAAATTTACTCTCAATGGTATTATTATCGAACACACTATGAGCTATACTTACCTTGGTCTAACTGTTGCAGCATCAGGGAGCTTCAATATGGCAGTGAATGCACTAAAAGAGAAAGCTCGAAGAGCTCTGTATGCAATAAAAAGAAGATTCTACAACATCCAAATTCCCATTAAAATCTGTCTTAAAATATTTGACAGTGTAATCCAGCCTATTGCGCTTTATGGTAGTGAAGTATGGGGGCCGCTCAGTCACCATAGTTATAGTAATGGGAAAAACATACAACGGAGGCCCTGCCATGCGGAATTTTGTCGGAACATCCTCCGCATCCAAAGGAAAACACCAACAAACGCATGTAGGGCAGAATTAGGCAGATACCCACTGATAATAAATATCCAGAAAAGAGCACTAAATTTTTGGAATCACCTTAAATCTAGCCCACCAGATACCCTCCAGTTTAAAGCCCATAAAACACAAGAGGGGAGCCCAGAAAAGAGTTCCCTGTGTCAGTTGGTACGGAGACTAACTACCCCCATTCAGTTAAACCTATCCAGTTAAATCCTGACACAGCCTCAGATCAATACTGATTACAGCTGCAAGAACGTGTAGCAATCAATAAAAGGCTATAGGCCTCTTGCGAGTTTATGTACAGGGACATATCTATCTATGCACTGTATATTGTATTTATACTTATGCATCTTAAATATGTATGTCATGTTTCATACTTTGGCAATATAACAATGTTTTTTGTATCATGCCAATAAAGTTATAAATTGAAAAAAATGAAGAGAGAGAGAGACAGAGAGAGAGACAGAGAGAGAGAGAAAGAGAGAGAGAAAGAGAAAGAGAAGAGAGAGAGAGAGAAGAGAAAGAGAAAGAGAGAGAGAAAGAGAAAGAGAGAGAGAAAGAAAGAGAGAAAAGAGAGAAAGAGAGAAAGAGAGAAAGAGAGAGAGAGAGAGAGAAAGAGAGAGAGAAAGATGAGAGAGAAAGAGAGAGAGAAAG
>CM075977.1:153906433-154015620 GCA_038087875.1 Malacoraja senta
GACCGGGATCAATCCTGACTGCGGTGATGGACTGCCGAGAGTGTTTTGGCACGTCTCCCTCCTCCAATCACCACGCTCTATCCTAAGTCCCACCCCCCCCCCCTACTTCCACCTCTGACCGACACCTCCCTCCTCCAAGGGTTTGTTTTGAAAGCGCCATTGGCGGAGTGGCAGCAGTGGCCGTTATGAAGCCGGGCGGGGTGTGGGAGGAGGAGGAGATGGAGCCGCCGCCGCTGCTGTGTGGGGCCCGTCATTCGCTCCGACCCTCCGTCATGCCACACTTAGCATCTTTCCCACAACCGTCGCCGACACAAAACGTCACGTTCCTTTTCTCCAGGGATGCTGCCGGACCAGCGGAGTTACTCCAGGTTTTTGTGTCTATCTTCGGTATAAACCAAGTTGCCAAGCCGGGCAAAATGACTCGCCATTTAGGTTGCCCGCCGGCACTTTGAGTGGTCAGTGGCACCCGGGCAACCGCTAATTTCGAGCCCTGCGTTATCAAACAGTCAATGTTCGCTCTGAAGATATTTCCAGCACAATAGGGTCAGGGAGGGGTGGGGTAGTGAATCAGTGCGGGGTGGATAGATGTCGGGGGGGGGGGGGGGGGGTGGGGGGGTTGAGAAGGCAATCGGTGCGGAATGGATGGATTGAGGCAGGTGAATTAGTACGTGTTGGTTGGCGTATGTAAAATTGTGAGGGGAGAGCACGGGGGATGTCAGTGGTGTTGAATGGGGTGATCAGTATGGGATGGATGGGGGGGATCAGTACAGGATGAATGGGTGGGATCAGTACAGGATGAATGGGGGTAGACAAAAGTGCTGGAGAAACTCAGCGGGTGAGGTAGAATCTATGGTGCGAAGGAAATAGGCAACGTTTCGGGTCGAGACCATTCTTCAGACTGTTCCCCCCATTCTACTTGAATGGGGGGGATCACTACAGGATGGATGGGGGGGGGGGTCAGCGCAGGATGAATGGGGATCAGTAAAAGATGAATGAAGAGATCACTACAGGATGGATGGGGGGGATCGGTGCAGGGTAAATGGAGGGTGGGTCAGCACGGGATGAATGGGGGGATCAGTGCAGGATGAATGGGGGAGCAGTGCAGGATGGATGGGAGGGTGGCAGGAGAATCAATGCGTGGTGGATAGGGTAATCAGCGCAGGATGAATAGATGGGGGGGGGGTAGATGGGGAGGGGAGCACAGGGGATGTCATTGAGGACTGAATAGAGGCGGGAATGGGGATCAGTGCGGGATGGAGAGGAGGGGTCTCGGGATAAGGGGGGGTGGAGGGGGGCGTACAAGAGAGAGAGAGAGTGGGAAAGGGGCAGAGGAGGTGGGGAGGAAGGAAGGTCAGCGTTCCTCGGACAACATCGCTCCTCTGCCTTGGCCATCCCTGTCCACCGCCAAGTGCCGCCGCCAAAGGGGGAGGCGGTTGGGATCTCCTCGCCACCGCCTCCCCTCTTCCGCTAGCCAACAGCAAGGTGCGGGGCCGAGAGGTGCAGCTCAAAGATCCTACAGCTATAGGATCTTTGGTGCAGCTGCTTCAGACAGCGGAAGGAGGCCCCCCTCCCTCCTCCCGGCCTCGGCATGTGAGAGGGTTTGTTTTGAAAGCATTTATCGCCGTCAGTGGATTTGCAAGCAGCGGCCGCTATCAGGGCGGGCGGGGTGTGGGAGGAGGTGGAGATGAAGCCACTATCACGGCCGCTGCTGCCGCTGTGCGGGGCCCGTCATTCGCTCTGACCCTCCATCACCACGCACCTAATATCTTTGCCCCGCAATACAGCCGCCGCCGACCCGAAACGTCACGTTCCTTTTCTCCAGAGATGCTGCCTGACCTGCTGAGTTACTCCAATTTTTTGTGTGTATCTTCGGTATAAACCAGTATCTGCAGTGCCAAGCCAGGCAAAATGACTCGGCTATAAGGTTGCCCGGCGGCACTTTGGATGGTCATTGGCACCCGGGCAACCGTTAATTTCGAGCCCTGCAACGTCACTCCTGTGGTCCGAGCACCACATAGTGTTCCACATGCTATGTGTGACAGAGTACACAATGAACTCAAGCGGATGACCTCCATGGGTGTTATTGCTGAAATTACCGACCCATCTGTCTGGGTTTCCACCATGGTGGTCGCAACGAAAAAAAAACAAGGAGGAGATCGGTATCTGCATAAACCCCAGAGATCTTAACACTGCTATCAAATGCCCACATTACCCTATGCGAACAGTAGAGGAAGTTGCTGCTCAAATAGGCAACGCATCAGTATTCTCCGTTCTGGATGCCAAAAGCTCGTTTTGGCAGATTCCACTGGACCCAGACTCATCCAATCTTACTACGTTCGGCACCCCCTTCGGCCGCTACAAATTTCTGAGAATACCCTTTGGCATCAACTCCGCCAGCGAAGTTTTCCAGCGCACGATGGAACAATTGTTTGCTGATTATCCATGCGCCATCATAGTTGATGACATTCTCGTCTACGGACGCGACCTGGCTGAACATGATGCCAATCTGAAGAAAGTACTAGACCGTGCCAAAGACATTCAGCTCAAACTCAATCCCCTAAAGTGCAAGTTTCAAGTCCCAGAAGTTACCTACGTTGGACATGTTTTCACAAGTGATGGTCTCAGACCAGACCCATCAAAAACTGCAGCTATCAACGAAATGCCGGTTCCTACTGACGCTGCGAGTCTACAAAGGTTCCTTGGAATGGTCAACTACCTGGGGAAATTTATTCCCAACCTCAGCGACATATCTGCCCCCCTGCGAGAACTGACACACAAAGACATTGCATGGTCGTGGTATCCGCAGCACCAAAGAGCTTTTGACACTCTCAAGTTGCAGCTGGCTAGTGCACCTACTCTCGCCTACTTTGCTTTGGAGTTACCAATAACGCTCACCTGCGATGCGTCCCAGTATTCACTTGGCACTGCATGCCTGCAGCCCACTACCGATGGCGACTGCAAGCCTATTTCTTATGCCTCTCTCACACTAACTGACACTGAACAACGTTACGCCCAGATCGAAAAATAATTGCTCGCAGTGGTTTTCGCCTGCACAAAATTCAAAGACGTTTTGGGGGGGAAGTCTGTGACTATAGAAACTGACCACCAGCCGCTGGTCACTATTTTGAACAAACCCATTCACGCTGCCCCAGCCCGCCTACAACGAATGACGATGCAGCTGTAGCGGTTTGATTTCAACATTGTCTATTAGAAAGGCAAGGACATGCACATAGCTGATACGCTATCATGAGCCCCACACAAAACCAACGAACAACAACTCTCTGAACAGGACCAATTCTCAGTAATGAAGTTATCGTATGTTCCTACTGATTGCTTGAACAGCCTAGCAGAACACACGGCTGCTGATGAGACTTTACAATTGCTGTCCGCAGTTATCCGGCGTGGTTGGTCAAATAAACAACACAACATCCCGCTCGCAATCCGCCCTTACTTCCTGGTTCACGACGAATTGGTATTACAGGACGGGATTATAGTTAAGGGCCACAAGGCAGTTGTCCCAGCTGTCCTCCGGGACAAGTACTTCGATGCCATCCACAGGGGCCACCCCAGCGTGGAGGTAATCATGTTTTACTGGCCTGGTATGACCAAGTACATACGCGACAATACCGAAGTCTGCGCCGTCTGCAAAAGCCAGACGCCACATCAGCAGAAGCAGCCCTTACTGCCGCACTCGGTTCCTCCTCTCCCGTGGTCCACGTTAGCCACTGATATATTTGAATGGCATGGGAAATACTATCTGGTTCTTGTTGACTCTTATTCGGGCTGGTTCGACATCGATTTACTCCAAACCATTACATCTGAAGCGGTTATCGAGAAGTTACAGCATCACTTGTCCGTGCACGGCTCCCCTGCACGCCTTCTATCCGACAATGGCAGACAGTTCACCAGCCAGTGTTTCAAAAACTTTGCAAAACTATGGGACTTTCGACATATTACCAGCAGCCCTGAGTTCCCGCAGTCCAACGGACTCGCCGAACTCGCCGTCCGAAGCGCAAAACAACTAATGGAGCGTTCATACCTTGCAAAATCGGACATCTACCTGGACCTGCTCAACTTAAGGAACATTGCACGGGATCCCATACTGGGTTCCCCAGCCCGACAACTGATGTCTCGCCAAACCTGTGCTCCCCTGCCTGTGTCCCAACAGCTTTTGCAGCCACAAGTTCGTTCTCCGCCTGCGTTCCAGAAACAACTACAATTCAAACGCGGTACACAGAAACGTTTTTTCGACAAATCCAGTAAGCCACTTAAACCTCTCACCAATGGACAGGTGGTTTGCCTCCAGACCAACAAGGGCTATGGCCATCTGGGTCACATCTACGGCACTGACAAAGAACCGCGCTCTTATCTGGTTGCAGCGGACGGAGCCATTTACAGACGCAACCGTCAACATATCCTTCCAGTGAAGGAACCGCGTCCTGCGACGCCATATCCAGATGTCTCGCATTTTGTATTCCCTCCCACTGCCGGTCCTGCTGCTCCACTATCAACGGCCATTTCCACCGCGGCCTCCCCGCAGCGTTTGGCGCCTGGCTCACCTATCTCACCACCTCCCCGCCCCGTCGGGTCCCCGGTCACATCTCCCATTCCCTCCCCAGTATTTTCTCCGGTGAAAGGAGGTGAGGCGGATTCGCACCGCACACGCGCCGGACGGGTTAGCAGGCCACCCATTAGATACGGTGATTTTGTGTAACTATACAAACTTCCCTATATGCGTTATTAACGTTCCGCCACCTATATTGCTCAGCCACCGTGTTCCTATGTACCGATGCTTTCTTTTGTTTCTACAAGGAAAGATGTATATTGGTTATTTCCTTCTTTTTTTAAAAATATTTTAATTTTATTAGAAGTAAGTACAATTGTATACAATCATATTTTCATAATACATTTTATGTACAGCTTCTTATTTTTTTATTATAATAAAGAAGAAAAGAAAAAGAAATTAGATAATGAAGTATAGAAAATGTGAGATATATAGTGTGTGGAGAAGAAAAATAGAGAGTGAAAGAGGAAAGTTAAAGAGTAGAAAATAGGAAAAAGAGAATAAAAGAAAAAAAGGACGAAAAAGAAAAAAGAAGTAAGGAGATCTTATTTATAATCTTGACCATCCCTCGCCCAGTCACGAGTTAGCTTTTACAATTGTGTTGCACCATATGATTCCAAAAAGACGACAAATGGAGACCAACTCGTTGTGAATTGGTCAAATTTATCTATTAGGAGGAATCGCATTTCCTCAAGATGTGCGGTGTCCAACATACTTGCAATCCACATTTTGAGCGTTGGTATTGGTGTATTTTTCCAAAATTTAAGTATTAATTTTTTTGCTATTATTAAACCATAATTAAAAAACAATTTTTGAGATGGATTCAATTTATTCCCATCTTCCATTACCCCAAATACAATCAATTCATTATTAGGTTCCATTTTTATCTTAAATAATTTTGTGAATATTTCGAAAATATCACTCCAAAATCTATAAAGTTTTATACAGGAAACAAAAGAGTGTGTTATAGTTGCATCTTGGATTAAACATTTATCGCAAGTGGGGGATATATTTGGGTAAAATTTATTTAATCTTGTTTTTGAGTAATACAATCTATGTAAAATTTTAAATTGAATTAGATTGTCTTGCATTAATCGAACATTTGTGAATGTATATCAAATACTTTTCCCATGTAACCTTCGTAATTTTTAACATTAATTCCCGTTCCCACTCTTCTCTAATTACCTCAGCCGCAGGTAAATCTATATTTAAAATACAATTATATAAATATGATATTAATTTTTGTGTATCAGCTTTAATATTCATTACTTCTTCCAATAAATCAGGAATTATTTTTTGATATCCCTGTATGTATGTCTTCAAGAAATTGCAAATCTGAAAATATTTAAAATAATGATTGTTTTTCAGTTTAAATTTTAATTGTAATTGTTGAAATGATAGTAAATCTCCCATTTCATACATGTCCCCGATCCTTTTAATTCCTAAACTTTCCCATTGATTATATATTTTGTCCATCATAGATGGTTTAAATAAAGGATTATTCGCTATCGGTGTTAACAATGATAGGTTTCTTAATTTTAAGGATAATTTTATTTGTTTCCATATTCTTATTGTATCTTGTATAATTGGGTTCTTCTTATATATTGTATTGTTCATTTTTTGGGGGGAGAAGAGGATCGTTCCTATATTACAAGGATAACAATCCTCTTTCTCCATTTTTATCCATTCTGTCTGTTGGGTTGAACTATCCCAACTGGAGGAGATAATATTAATATTTAACTTTCTAACTATTATATTCTAATTATAATTAACCAACTAATTTAACAAATTTAATTATACTAATGATTAGTGATTGTATGTAGTAAATATGAATAAATCATGAATAAACCATTGCTTATAAATTGTAATTAACCAAAATGTCTATAACATTACTAACGTATTTTTCTTGTGTGGCAACGCAACATAAACTTGGAAAAGATCCAGGAATGAGGTTAACCCCTCGGTACCTGCTTGTATGGTAGTTGGTTGGATAAATTGGAAAGGTATAAATACTTATAGAACTGAGAATATGTTGTGTTTTATATTTGTTTTTTTATTACCTTATTTTTTACTTTTTAATATTTTCTCTCTGAGGTTTTTTTTTGCTTTTTACTAGTGCTAGTTTGATAAATTTAAATAAGAATAAACAAGATATGAGACGGTCTGTAGTATTTTACGAGGTGTTAATAAGGGATTGGGGTTCAATGTAAAACAACATCAATGGAAGTCTATAAATTTTTCGCCACCTTAGGTGGCTATTCGTCTTTAAGGTATCTTTTCTTAGATACCTTAATTTCACTTAAAAAAAAAAATCACTATATAAATTTGTATTTGCTTAGTTTTTGTGTAATCAATTTTAAATCACAATTTTTCTTGCTTTATCTAAGGTACTTTTGGAGAGGGAGATGTAATATAAACTTAAAAATTTGGAATGACCACCCAACGCCCAGAATTCTGAGGTATTTGTTTGCACCATATGATTCAAGAATACTACTTTGATATACAATGCAAGACGATAGACAAATAAAGAATGGAGGAATCACATTCTGTAGTTGGAATATAAGGGGTGCCAATGAACCAATAAAGAGGGGTAAAATTTTTGCTCACCTAAAATCTTTGAAAAGTGACATAATTTACTTGCAAGAAACTCACATGAAACAACAAACACAAATGAGATTAAAGGCGAAGTGGATAGGCCAAACATATTATTCGTCATTTACTTCTTATTCGAAAAGGTATACCTTTCAAATTAAAGAATACTATATCAGATAAAGAGGGAAGGTATATCATAGTTTCGGGAGAAATTTATGCTACCCCAATAACTATGGTAAATATTTACGCTCCGAATTTTGATAACCCTCAATTTTTTGATAAAATTATAGATATAATATTAGAGTTTAATTATCAAAATGTGATAATAGGGGGGGATTTCAACTGTGTTTTAGATCCATACTTAGACAAATCAGTAAAACAAAGAAGGAGTAATTTAAAATCTAAGACTAGTGAACTTCTAAATACATATATAAAAAATACTAATATAACAGATGTATGGAGATCTGCTAATCCAGCAGGAAGGGAATATTCGTTTTACTCTTCGGTACATGAAACATATTCAAGAATTGATTATTTTTTAGTGGATATGAAATTAATGCCATATACAATTAATCCAACATACCACATTAGTAGTATTTCTGATCACTCTCCGTTGACTTTTTCAGTAAAATTTGAGGGAATGCCGGGTAAAAACTTTTTTTGGAGATTTAATACATATATATTAAATGACTTACATGGTTATCAATACTTAAAACAACAAATGAAATTATTTTTTGAGATAAATGATACACAGGTACCTCACCTTCTTTACTATGGGAAACTTTTAAAGCATTTATTAGAGGAATTATAATTTCATACGAAATTTTTCAAAATAAAAAGAATAAAACAGAACAAACATTGTTAGAACAAGAAATAAGACAGTTAGAGTTAGATAATGCTAAAGATTCCACTATAGATAAACATAATAAGATAATATTACTGAAATTTAAACTTAATCGAATTCTCTCGGCAAGAGTAATAAGATTATTCCAAATTACAAAACAGGAACATTGTGAGTTTGGTGACAAACCACATAAGCTGTTTGCGCGTCAACTGAAAAAACAAGAAAAAGAAAATACTATAAATAAATTTAAATCCGAGAATGGTGAATTACTAATACTACCTAAAGATATTAATAAATGATTTGCTCAATTTTATCAAAATTTATATACATCAAAAACTAAACCAGAAGATAGTAAAATTAATTTTTTTTTAGATAATTGTAATCTACCAAAACTTGATCTTTTGGAACAAGAAGAACTTGGAGCGCAAATTACAATCGAAGAAATAGGTGAAACAATAAAATTGTTGAAAAATGGTAAGACACCGGGACCAGATGGTTTTAGTAATGAATTTTATTAAAAAATTCATGAGATAACGACCCCCTATTTATTTCATTTATATACTCATGCTTTTAAAGAAAATAAATTACCTGAAACATTAGCAGAATCAACTATCACGCTTATTCCAAAGAAAGATAAAGATCTAGAGGAACCGGGCTCATATAGAGCTATATCACTTTTAAATACAGATCAGAAAATTTTAGCAAAAACCTTAGCCAGAAGATTAAGCAAATATATTAGTAAATTGATAAATCCTGATCAAACGGGGTTTATACCCAAAATATATTCATTTAATAATTTGAGACGCCTGTTTAATATAATGTACTCACATAAAGTGGAGGAAGAAGACATATCAATTATTTCTTTGGACGCAGAGAAAGCATTTGATCAGGTAGAATGGCAGTATTTATACAAAGTATTACAAACATTTAATATGGGAGAGAATTTTATTACATGGGTGAAATTATTATATGATAAACCGATGGCAAGAATATTAACTAATAGTATGTTATCTCAAAAATTTCAATTATCGAGGGGTAATAGGCAGGGATGTGCTTTATCACCCCTGCTATTTGCCCTTATGATAGAACCTTTGGCCGAAAGTATAAGAAGTCATCCGAATATTCAGGGTTATAATACTAGGGACTCAAATAATAACATTTCATTATATGCAGACGATATTTTGTTATATATAACAAACTCACAAACGAGCATACCAAATTTATTAAATTTAATAGAGGAATTTGGGTCCTTTTCTGGATATAGAATAAATTGGAACAAAAGTGAAATCATGACGTTAAAACCCCAAGAATCCACACACTTACTGAAGTTCCCCTTTAAAATAGCAACAGAAAAATTTAAATATCTGGGTATTCAGATTACTAGAAAACATAAAGCTTTATTTAATGACAATTTTATATCTTTAATAAATAAACTTAATATAATGATTAAATTTTGGAAAACACTTCCTTTATCACTAATAGGTAGAATAAACGCTATAAAAATGATCTTTCTACCACAGTTATTATAGCTATTTCAGTCTATACCAGTATATGTACCAAAATATTTTTTTTCTAAATTCAACTCTAATATTACTAATTTTGTTTGGGACTATAAATCACATAGAATTAAAAAAGAACACTTATGTAAACCAAAAGATGTCGGGGGACTTTCACTCCCGAATTTTCTGTATTACTATTGGGCAATACATATTAAGAATATAATTTACTGGTTGGTTATTTCCTACTAGCCAATTGTAGTGCTTGTTAGTAGTTGCTCCGCCCAATATGTATTTTATATTAACAAGAGCTTGCCTACGGCATTCAGTATGAGTAGCTGCTAGGAACTGTAATGTCCTGCAGATCGGTGCTGTAAGTAGATTTAATAAACATGTGTTGTATCTTCATATGTGTTTGACTCGACTCATTACAGACCACTAGTGGAAACATCCTCTCCAATCACTCTATCCAAGCCTTTCATTATTCTGTATGTTTCAATGAGGTCGCCCTTCATTTTTCTAAACTCCAGCGAGTACAGGCCCTGTGCCGACAAACGTTCATCATAGGTTAACCTACTCATTCCTGGGATCATTCTTGTAAACCTCATCTGGATCCTCTCCAGAGCCAGCATATCCTTCCTCAGATATAGTACCCAAAATTGCTCACAATATTCCAAATGCGGCCTCACCAGTCCATTTTACTTCGAAGTTATGTGAGTGACTACATGAAGAAACCCGCCAGCCCGCATGCGCGTCAATACGTCTAACGCATGGCGCACAACTGGCTGGGAAGAGCGTCGCTCCTCCAGCGGTAAGTTTAAAACCTCGCAGGTAAGTTTAAAACTTATTCTGAGGTTGGGTTTTCTGTTAGAAATCTTGTCTTACAGTGTTTGCTGAACGGATGATGGAGTCCAGGGCGTAAGTCAGACGGCCCGCGGGGAAATCGGCTAAGGAGGACCGCGTGAGTGCGGGTAGCCGGCGGCCGGCGGTTTCGCCGTCAGAGTCGCTGACAGTGGAGTCAGCGAATTCAGACTTGGTGCTTGCCCAAAGCACATTGGCAACCCCGAAAGCGGGCAAAGCCAAACGCAAGTCTGTGAGGCCTGTAGACTCAGATGAGTCAGGCCAGGAGGATTCCCCTCCTACAACCATGGATAACGTCTTCAGGCGTTTATCCCGGATGGAGCACCTCATGGGGAGGATGCTCCATCATAATATGCTCCATGATACGGAGACATATAAACGGAGGTCTCTTTTCGAGCGCCTGGTCCAGGGCTGCTTAATGCCTCCCACTCTGAGGAGGGGAGTGTCGGGGTCAGTATATGACTGACTCCGAATTCGGAGGTATGTCCGTGGAACATACTGGGATGCATGACATACGTGAGGCTCAACAAGAATTGCTTGTCATGGCGTCGAGATTCGCGATACCCTCGCAAACAGGGGAGCCGCTGCAAGAAGAGCTGGCTTCCAGCATCAACTACCTCACGTCTCACCAATTACAGGAACAGGTTATGGTTGAAATGGCTGCGAAATACCACATGCCTGTAAATTGTGCATCCCTAAAAGTGCCGGCAGTCAACAGCTCTATCTAGGGATACATTGGAGGAAGGCATCAAGGCCCAGGAAATGAAGCTCCAACGAATTTTAAAATTGCTGGCTTCAGGCATCACGGCATTTGCCAGATCTGTGAATGGCGGGCCGTTATCGGATGTCCAGCAGGATGCCCTGGCATTAATGTGTAATGCACACTTTGAAATGAACTGCTTCCGAAAGAATACCATCTGGCCTGCCTTAAATCCAAAATTTGCAGGCCTATGTAAGTCCAGCAATGTCCAGCCACCTAATCTTCTGTTCGGGGAAGTCCTACCCAAACAAGTAAAAAACCTGGATGAGGAAGCAAAAGCTGTCTGGTTAATAAAAGCACCCACGACAAGCAAAGCTTCACCATTTCGGCGACAACACCCCTACGCCTACAGCAGCAATAAGCGGTTCGCTGAAGCTGGTGGCAGCTCGAAAGTTGATTTTTCTGTGCAGAGGTCTTTTTTAGGCCAAGGCCCAGGCCGGCCTTCATGGAAAATGCGCAATCCTCGCACTCCAGCAGTTCTACCCTCCAAACCTCGAGGACGGAAATAGAACCCGTATTAGGGGCCTTTGGGCCTACCACAAGACCACCGGTAGCCATGGAGGTAGGTGGGGCTGGTTCTTTCCGGAACATGGGGTGTGTGGACCAGTTACAAGTTGGTGGTAGATTACACTTGTTTTTGCACGAATGGCGGTGGATAACATCAGATCCGTTTATACTGCACAGTATACAAGGGTTCCAAATTGAATTTCTTCCTAACTCATTGCCACCCATACAACATACACCAAGTTGGGCATTTATTCATTCCAAACAAGAAGGTTTGGATATACAAGCAGAAATTCATAAATTACACACAAAAGGGGTAATCGAGAAGTCAAGTCATGAACTTCATCAATTCGTCTCCAATATATTCTCTAGGCAATGGAAACTGGGAGATTCAAAGAAGAGGAGGTGCGGACACTTTTGAAAAATATGAAAACGGATAAGTCTCCAGGTCCTGACAGGATATTCCCTAGGACATTGAGGGAAGTTAGTGTAGAAATAGCAGGGGCTATGACAGAAATATTTCAAATGTCATTAGAAACGGGAATAGTGCCGGAGGATTGGCGTACTGCGCATGTTGTTCCGTTGTTTAAAAAGGGTTCGAAGAGTAAACCTAGCAATTATAGACCTGTTAGTTTGACGTCAGTGGTGGGCAAATTAATGGAAAGGATACTTAAAGATAATATATATAAGCATCTGGATAAGCAGGGTCTGATTAGGAACAGTCAACATGGATTTGTGCCTGGAAGGTCATGCTTGACTAATCTTCTTGAATTTTTCGAAGAGGTTACTAGGGAAATTGATGAGGGTAAAGCAGTGGATGTTGTCTATATGGACTTCAGTAAGGCCTTTGACAAGGTTCCTCATGGAAGGTTGGTTAAGAAGATTCAATTGTTGGGTATTAATGGTGGAGTAGCAAGATGGATTCAACAGTGGCTGAATGGGAGATGCCAGAGAGTAATGGTGGATGGCTGTTTGTCAGGTTGGAGGCCGGTGACTAGTGGGGTACCTCAGGGGTCTGTGTTGGGTCCACTGTTGTTTGTCATGTACATCAATGATCTGGATGATGGTGTGGAAAATTGGATTAGTAAGTATGCAGATGATACTAAGATAGGTGGTGTTGTGGATAATGAAGTAGATTTTCAAAGTCTACAGAGAGATTTAGGCCATTTGGAAGAGTGGGCTGAAAGATGGCAGATGGAGTTTAATGCTGACAAATGTGAGGTGCTACATCTCGGCAGGACAAATCAAAATAGGACGTACACGGTAAATGGTAGCGAATTGAGGAATGCAGTTGAACAGAGGGATCTAGGAATAACTGTGCATAGTTCCCTGAAGGTGGAATCTCATGTAGATAGGGTGGTAAAGAAAGCTTTTGGTGTGCTGGCCTTTATAAATCAGAGCATTGAATATAGAAGTTGGGATGTAATGTTAAAATTGTACAAGGCATTGGTGAGGCCAATTCTGGAGTATGGAGTACAATTTTGGTCACCTAATTATAGGAAGGATGTCAACAAAATAAAGAGAGTACAGAGGAGATTTACTAGAATGTTGCCTGGGTTTCAGCAACTAAGTTACAGAGAAAGGTTGAACAAGTTAGGTCTTTATTCTTTGGAGCGCAGAAGGTTAAGAGGGGACTTGATAGAGGTCTTTAAAATTATGAGCGGGTTAGACAGAGTGGACGTGGATAAGCTTTTCCCATTGAGAGTAGGGAAAATTCAAACAAGGGGACATGACTTGAGAATTAAGGGACAGAAGTTTAGGGGGAACATTAGGGGGAACTTCTTTACTCAGAGAGTGGTAGCTGTGTGGAATGAGCTTCCAGTGGAAGTGGTGGAGGCAGGTTCGATGTTATCCTTTAAAAATAGATTGGATGGGTATATGGACGGGAAAGGAATGGAGGGTTATGGTGGTGGGGGGTTGTGACGGGGTTTGCAGTCTCTCCCTGCGAGGTAATGCGACTTTTTGTCGTATTCCCCTTCTCTGCCTCCTTCTGCGCCGAACATTTCTTTTAATTTTTTTTAATTAAAAATAAATACTTCCCCCTAGTCCCATCTACCTGCACTCAGACCTCTGTTCAACTGCATTCCTCAATTCGCTACCATTTACCGTGTACGTCCTATTTTGATTTGTCCTACCGAGATGTAGCACCTCACATTTGTCAGCATTAAACTCCATCTGCCATCTTTCAGCCCACTCTTCCAAATGGCCTCAATCTCTCTGTAGACTTTGAAAATCTACTTCATTATCCACAACACCACCTATCTTAGTATCATCTGCATACTTACTAATCCAATTTTCCACACCATCATCCAGATCATTGATGTACATGACAAACAACAATGGACCCAACACAGACCCCTGAGGCACCCCACTAGTCACCGGCCTCCAACCTGACAAACAGCCATCCACCATTACTCTCTGGCATCTCCCATTCAGCCACTGTTGAATCCATCTTGCTACTCCACCATTAATACCCAACAATTGAATCTTCTTAACCAACCTTCCATGAGGAACCTTGTCAAAGGTCTTACTGAAGTCCATATAGACAACATCCACTGCTTTACCCTCATCAATTTCCCTAGTAACCTCTTCGAAAAATTCAAGAAGATTAGTCAAGCATGACCTTCCAGGCACAAATCCATGTTGACTGTTCCTAATCAGACCCTGCTTATCCAGATGCTTATATATATTATCTTTAAGTATCCTTTCCATTAATTTGCCCACCACTGACGTCAAACTAACAGGTCTATAATTGCTAGGTTTACTCTTAGAACCCTTTTTAAACAACGGAACAACATGCGCAGTACGCCAATCTTCCGGCACTATTCCCGTTTCTAATGACATTTGAAATATTTCTGTCATAGCCCCTGCTATTTCTACACTAACTTCCCTCAATGTCCTAGGGAATATCCTGTCAGGACCTGGAGACTTATCCGTTTTCATATTTTTCAAAAGTGTCCGCACCTCCTCTTCTTTGAATCTCATGGCTTCCATTGCTACTCTGCTTGTTTCCCTTACCTCACATAATTCCATATCCTTCTCCTTGGTGAATACCGAAGAAAATACATTGTTCAATATCTCCCCCATCTCTTTTGGCTCTGCAGATAGCTGTCCACTCTGACTCTCTAATGGACCAATTTTATTCCTTGTTATCCTTTTGCTATTAATATAGCTGTAGAAACCCTTTCGATTTACTTTCACCTTACTTGCCAAAGCAACCTCATATCTTCTTTTAGCTTTTCTAATTTCTTTCTTAATATTCTTTTTACATTCTTTATACTCCTCAAGCACCTCATTTACTCCATGCTGCCTATAATTATTGTAGATCTCTCTCTTTTTCCGAACCAAGTGTCCAATTTCCCTTGAAAACCATGGCTCTTTCCAATTTTTACTATTTCCTTTCAACCGAACAGGGACATAAAGATTCTGTACTGTTAAAATGTCACCCTTAAATATCCTCCATTTCTCGTCTACATCCTTCCCATAAAACAACATGTCCCAATTCACTCCTTTTAAATCCTTTCGCATCTCCTCAAAGTTAACCTTTCTCCAATCAAAAATCTCAACCCTAGGTCCAGTTCTGACCCTCTCCATAATTATATTGAAACTAATGGTATTGTGATCACTGGACCCGAAGTGCTCCCCGACGCATACCTCCGCCACCTGCCCTGTCTTATTTCCTAACAGGAGGTCCAGCACTGCCCCTTCTCTAGTAGGTACCTCTATGTATTGCTGCAAAAAACTATCCTGCACACATTTTACAAACTCCAAAGCCCTTTTACAGAATGTGTTTCCCAGTCTATGTGTGGAAAATTGAAATCTCCCACAATCACTACCTTGTGCTTACTACTAATATCTGCTATCTCCTTACATATTTGCTCTTCCAATTCTCGCTCCCCATTAGGCGTTCTATAATACACCCCTATAAGTGTTGCTACACCTTTCCCATTTCTCAGTTCCACCCAAATAGCCTCCCTAGACGAGCCCTCTAATCTATCCTGCCAAAGCACTGCTGTAATATCTTCCTTGACAAGCAATGCAACGCCCCCACCTCTTGCCCCTCCAATTCTATCACCCCTGAAGCAACGAAATCCTGGAATATTTAGTTTCCAATCACAGCCCTCCTGCAACCATGTTTCACTGATCGCCACAACATCATACTTCCAGGTGTCAATCCAGGCTCTAAGCTCATCCACCTTTCTTACAATGCTCCTAGCATTAAAATATACACATTTAAGAAACCCACCACCACTTATTCTCTGTTTATTATCTTTTTGTTCTTTCTCCCCTACATTTTGGGTCCGAGTGCTTCCCTTCTCTGCCTCCTGCCTCCCACATTGTCTACTAGCTTTCTCTATTTGAGTCCCTCCCCCCAACCGTTCTAGTTTAAAGTCTCCCCAGTAGCCTTTGCAAATCTCCCCGCCAGGATATTGGTCCCCCTCGGGTTCAAGTGCAACCCGTCCTTTCTGTACAGGTCACACCTTCCCCAAAAGAGGTCCCAATGCATATTATTCAGTTCCAATTCACAGGGATCACCGGAGATATTTGAAATTTAGTTGGGGAAACTATGGCAGTTTAAAGCGTTGCCTAATGGGCTAACTTCAGCTCCCAGGTTATTTACTAAATTACTAAAGCCGGTGCTTGGGCTGCTCAGAGCTCAAAAACACATTGTTATGGCTTAGCTGGACGATATTCTAATTATAGGGAAAACGCTGTATTTGGCTAAATTAGCTGTTTCAGCCACGAAACTCATATTTGAGAAATTGGGGTTTCTCATCCATCCAGTTAAATCCAAGTTGATACCAACTAGAGTTATTGATTATTTGGGATTTACCATTAACTCTATTAATATGTCTGTGACTCTGCCCTGGGGCTAGAGATTAGAATTAATAGAAGCCTGTAACAACCTTGCTGTTATGGTGCAGCCTTCTATTCGCCGGGTGGCTAGTGTAATTGGCAAAATAGTGGCTGTTTTTCCAGCTGCGCAATTTGTGCCTTTGCATTATCAGAATTTACAACATGCAAAGGAACAAGCACTCAAGTACCATTTAGGTCATTTTAACAGACCTATGCTATTACCAGCTGAAGCAATATCAGAATTACAATGGTGGACGACCAATATTCAGCATTGCTCCAGTAACATTTTGGTCAGTAAACCTTCAGTTATATTACAAACTGATGCTAGTGCTCAAGGATGGGGAGCTACTAATACCATCTCTAGTTGCGGAGGCAGATGGAATTTGCATGAGTTATCAATTCTTCAGTTATATGATATCAACTACCTGGAGTTGCTGGGGGCATTCTATGGGTTAAAGGCTTATTGTGGGAATATGCATAATCTGCATGTTCAACTACAAATTGATAACACTACAGCGGTGGCATATATTAATCACATGGGTGGAATCAAGTCAGTATCCTGTGATAGTTTAGCTAACCTCATTTGGCGCTGGTGTATCGAAAAAAGCATTTGGATTTCAGCTATCTACTTGCCAGGTAGATTCAACATGGTGGCGGACACCAGGTCACGCAAATTTAATGACAACGCAGAATGGATGTTGGATCACAAAGTATTTAACGACATTGTTCCTCGGTATGGAACACCGGATATCGATTTGTTTGCATCTAGGCTCAATCACCAATTGCCAAAATATGTTGCATGGGAGCCAGACCCAAGGGCAGTGGCGTTAGATGCATTCTCGCTACACTGGGGAGGAATGTTCTTTTATGCCTTTCCTCCATTTTGCCTCATCAGTCGGGTCTTGCAAAAAATCCAGCAAGACTCCGCTTCAGGCATTTTGGTAGTGCCTGACTGGCCTACGCAGCCATGGTTCCTGCTGATGTTGGGAATGATAATAGAACCTTATATTAGATTAGATTAGATAGCCCTTTATTGTCATTCAGACCGAAGTCTGAACAAAATTGCAACAGTCATACATAAAACAACAATAAACACATATTAACATCCACCACAGTGAGTCCACCCAACATCTCCTCACTGTGATGGAGGCAAAAGTCTTAGGTCTGCAGTCTCTTCCCTCCTCCCTCTGCGCTGAGGCGATACCTCCCGGGCGATGTTTCCCGCAGCTCAAACACCGCGTCCCGCGGTGGTTGAAGCTGCCGCCCACCAGTCCTGCAGACGCAGCCGCTGGCCCGCGGCCGAACCCCGGACTCAGGCCACCACCGCCAGAACACTGTCCTAGCCACCCTCACGTGAGTACCGTGCCATCTTCAGCCTCGGGCTGGGCCGCCCCGACATGGGCGCCGAACCTCCCCCGGGTCGGGCCGCTCCGACATGGGCGTCGCTTCTCCCCCGAGCCGGGCTGCCCCGACTTGGGCGTCGCTTCTTCCCTGGGCCGGGCCGCCCCGACATGGGCGTCGCTTCTCCCTCTGGCCGGGCCGCCCCGACATGGGCGCCGAACCTCCCCCGGGTTGGGCCGCTCCGACATGGGCGTCGCTTCTCCCCCGAGCCGGGCTGCCCCGACTTGGGCGTCGCTTCTTCCCTGGGCCGGGCCGCCCCGACATGGGCGTCGCTTCTCCCTCTGGCCGGGCTGCCCCAACATGGGCGTCGCTTCTTCCCCGGGCCGGGCCGCCCCGACTTTGGCGCCGAACCTCCCTCGGGCCGGGCTGCCCCGACTTCAGCGTCGCTTCTCTCCCGGGCCGGGCCGCCCCGATTTGGACGCTCACGGGAGCACTGTTCCAGCCCTGAGCCGGACCACCCTCACGGGAGCGAGCTTAGGGCGAGTCCTGACGGGCTCTGCCTCCGGAGCCTCGAGGTCGCCACCTCCATTAGCCCTCAGCGCAGACGGAGGCAGAGAAGGGGAATACGACAAAAAGTTGCATTCCCCCGCAGGGAGAGACTGCAAACCCCGTTACAACCCCCCAACCCCCCAAAACACAAACTAAAAACCAAAAACTAGACTAACCAAAACGAAATAAACAACACAAAAAACACAAACAAACAGGACTGCCAATGAGCCGCTGCAGCCAGTGCTGCGCCGCCACTTCCAACTATGGTTATTTCTAAACACAAAAATTTGCTGGTTCATCCCGTGACTCGGGAAGCCCACCCTCTGCATGATAGAATCAATTTATTGATTTGCAGACTCTAAGAAGACCTTTCCTGGGGCTTGGGTTGTCAGACCGAACCGTGGACATGATCACTGCAGCTTGGAGGGATAGCACCAAGAAGCAGTACATTTCCTACATCAGGAGATGGGAAGTGTTTTGTTTAAATTCTAATATAACATATAATACGGCACGGATAACTGATGTTTTGGAGTTTCTTTCAAAATTATTCTTTGACGAAAGATTAAGTTATAGTGCCATTAACTGTGCCAAAAGTGCCTTGTCATCATACTTGCTGCTGGGATCGGGACACCACTTTGTCGGGTCTCACCCTCTGATATCCAGATTTATGAAGGGTATCTTTAACACAAATCCTCCCAGGCCCAGATACACGGAAGTATGGGATGTTAACATTGTGTTAACACTACTTCGCCGGTGGGCTCCAGCTACTTCCTTATCTTTGGCCCGGCTCACATATAAGGTAGTTATGCTCATGGCGCTAGTTTCAGCGCAACGCGTCCAGTCTTTGCATAAGTTACGGCTGGACACAATGGTTATATCTACCAAAAAAATAACGTTCTATGTAAATGAACTAAATAAACAAAGCAGACCGGGGGTGTTAGGTCTAAAGCTGGAATTTCTGTCATATCCTATGGACCATAGATTGTGTGTTGTCACACATATTCAACAATATTTTAAGGCTACAAAGAACCTTAGAGGCACTGAGCTGGCAATGTTCATTAGCCACAAATAAACACACAAGAGGGTTTCAGTGCAGACCATCTCCAGATGGTTAAGATATGTATTGGCTTGTGCAGGAGTGAACACTGATGTTTTTAAATCTCACTCCATCAGGGCTGCAACAACATCAGCAGCGAAGTTTATGGAGGTTCCGCTGGGCCGCATCCTAGCGACAGCAGGATGGTCGAATGAGCGGACTTTCCAAACCTTTTATAATAAACCGATTGCCAGGCCGGGTTCGTTTGCCAACTCCATTTTAAGTTCTGTTCAATAATTTGCTGTCCTGGATGTAAGGGATCAATATTATTATTATCATTTGTTTATTAAAAAGCATCAGCATGTTTTAAATCTATGTCATGTCTGAATGCATTATCTTTTCAATCATTTCTGGTCAACTAATGCAGTGTGTGGCATGGACTCGTGTTCGCGGCATGAAATCACAGAGCTTTAAAGTCTTCACGTAGACACTCACATGACTTCGAAGTAAAATAGGAAGATTAAACAAGAACTTAGCGGCAATAAAGTTTGATCTTTATTTTATGAGAAGTTGCGATGAGGGATTACGTACCCTCCGCTACCAACCCTCTTCTCATAAAGATCATGTGGTAGTTCTAATTCTCGGATCTTCCTATAATCAGTTCAGCAATTGTTTTCTGTGGTTTCACACCGCTGCTTTGAAGGTTGACGCGCATGCGGGCTGGCGGGCTTCTTCACGTAATCCCTCATCACAACCTCATAAAATAAAGATCAAACTTCAAACTGGTAAGTTCTCGTTTAATCTTCCTATTATATATATATATATATATATTATTTTTTAAATAATTTTTTTAATAGAAGTACGGTAGATTACAGTAATGTACAACACGTATATATTAATACATTTTTTGTACCGCTTCACTTTTTTAAACTTTAAGAAAGAAAAAGAAAGAAGTAAGAAAAGTGAAGAAAGTGCGCAAAGGTTGTGAAGTGCAAAAGAGTGTTGGGAAAAGAAAGCCCCTTAGAAAAGAAGTTAGAGAAGGAAGTAAAGTTAGAAAATAGACCCTAGAAAAGAAAGAGAAAGAAAGAAGGAACATTTATTATAGAGCCTCAGCATTACATCCCTGTTTTTGTATACAAGTCCTCTCGACTTAAATGCTAGCATTGAGTTTGCTTTCTTTACTACCGATCAGCCAAAGCATTGGGTATAGAAGTTGGAAGATCATGTTACAGTTGTATAAGACTTTAGTGAGGCCGCATTTAGAGTATTGTGTTCAGTTGTGGGCACCATGTTATAGGTAAGATGTTGTCATGTTGGAAAGGGTGCAGAGATTTACTAGGATGTTGCCAGGACTAGAGGGTTTGAGCTGTAGGGAGAGGTTGAGAGTGCTAGGACGCTATTTCTTTGAGTGCAGGAGGAGGAGGGGTGATCTTTTAGAGGTGTAAAAAATCATGAGAAAAATAGATCGGGTAGACACACAGAGTCTCTTTCCCAGATTAGGGGAATCGAGAACCAGAGGACATAGGTTTAAGGTGAGGGGGGAAAGATTTAATAGGAACCTGAGGTGTAACATTTTCACAAAAAGGGTGTTGGGTGTATGGAATGAGCTGCCAGAGGAGGTAGTTGAGACGGGTACTATTGCAATGTTTAAGAAATATTTAGACAGGTACATGGATAGGACAGGTTTAGAAGGATATGGGCCAAATATAGGCAGGTAGGACTATTGGAGATGGGACATGATAGCTGGTGTGGGCAAGTTGGACCGAAGGGCCTGTTTTCATGCTGTAACACGCTATGACTCTATGTCTCTCCTTGGGGTTGCTACCATGCTGTGTGAGTCAGGATATTTACATCTATCAAAAGTTCAGTCATCTTCCAATACAATTCGATAGTCACATTAACAACCATTGCTGGGCTCACAATCATTCAGTTTACTGATGAACTGCACAAACATTTCAGAGTCATGAAGTCATAGAAAGATACAGCACAGTACAGGCCCCTTGTCGCATTAAGTCCATGCCAGCCATCAAGCACCCATTTTTACACTAATCATTTTATTCCCATATTTAAGTCATTTTACTTCCATCACTGGCCCTCGAACCATAGGACTCTACCACTTAACCTACGACAGGAAAAGCCAGAATAACATAACTGACACACTATCGGCAATTTGCAATGGTCAATTAACCTACCTGCCTGTATGTTTTTGATGTGAGGAGAGATCACTTGACCCTTGTGGTCACAGGGAGAACATACAAACTCCTCTTAGACAGCAGTGGAGGACAGGATTGAACTTTGGTCACTAGGGCGGTGAGGCAGCAGCTCTACCTGCTGTGCCACTATGCTGCTCATTCCTCAGTGTGCAACTAAGCTACGGTACATGTGAAGAAATATTTAAATTCTCCTCACCTCTCTTTATAATATTTTGCTCCAAAGCTTGATAATGTTGCTCTTCGGTGCCTAAAGTACCTTCTTCTGGAATCTTCCAGGCACATTCCAGGAAGAGCTGGAGAGAGCTTAGAGTGGTTAGAACTCACACACCATTGGCAATACGTTGAAAATCTTATCTCTGTTCTTGAGAATACTCTCATAATTTACTAGAACATTGTGGCATATTTATGGGCCTTTCACACCTGTGTAATAATTCCTGAGACTTCCCACCACTGGTGTGATGATGCCCTGTAAATAATGTTATTAAATATCATTTTCTAGGATGCTGGAAAATAGCAAACAGAGTTCTGTTCTCAAAGCTATCTGGGGAATCCATTTCTCAGCCACAGCATTTCTTGTTTGGGTTGTACTTGTCGTTGAAAGCCAGAATAACATAATTCTTCTATCTGCAGTCCTTTACAATGACAGCAACTCCATTCATACAGAACAGATGATGATTAATGTAAGAAGGGGCCCTAAAGTAACTAAACAGAATATCACTGCCTTATTGGCATTTCAACAAGCACTTGTGATGTGTCAAGCAGCAAGTTAAGCTTAAACAAAACTGAGCTGCTAGAAACATGCAGACCTCTTTAGTTCCACACAACACACTCGTATATTTACTCACCACCTGGCTTCACTACTTTTATGTGAGACGAGCATTAAACTGATTCTACTTGGAACTCAAGATGGTTTCTCAAGATGATGCACCTGATACTAAAAAGCAGTTCACAGGACTCCGAAGAAAGAATTGCTCCCTTGGGACATCTTCTGCTTTCTGTTATATCCCAGAGTTCCACTTTAACACTCTTACAACTTTGACTGCCTTCTGCTCTGCATTTGCTACCCCGGTGACATCAGCTAAACTGCTGGGGTCAAGAGGTTAACAAGCATTCTCATGAGCTTTGGCCATTGTGATCAGCATCAAATCGTGAAATGATAATAGTCACCAAGTCATGAGCAGATTAATTAAAATACTTTTCTGTGTGCAGCGGTTTATAGTAAATTTAATTTGAACATAGCCTGCCTTTGTTATATACTGTATTTAATGCATATGGGAATGACAGGTTGTTTCTCATCTCTGTACTGGTAACTTGATGATCATCGCTGCATTGAAAACATGTTGTTTCTTGGCAGAGTGCACACACTGCACTAGACAAAATACTAATGTGCAGCAGTCTGAGCCTGGCTCCTGCTGTGCACTCCCTACAAATCAAGTGCATCAAGGCATTTTATTTGTCAGCTATAAGTGCTTCTCTGTACATTAGGCTACTTTATGTGCTGAAATGTGAGCCGAGTGGAAAAGTGAAGGTGGAAAGGTTACTGCTCTGTGAATTTAAAAAAGAATAATTTAATTAACAAATATGACGATTACGTGCCAAGTTGTAAAATAAATGATTTCTGTTACAAGGAAGTCTCATTGTTTTGAAACTTAGTTTTCATTTCATATTAATTATAATGTTAATTGAACGGTTGTCAGTGTTGTGCGATTTTACATAATAGTCACCATGGTTTTGGGCTATCAGTTATTAGAATCATAGAGTGGTACAGTAATATAGCACAAAAACCAAGTTGCCTACCTGAGCTAGGTTTTTTTTCTTCATTTGTTACTTTTCCCTCTAAACTTTTTCCATCCATGTACCTGTTCAATTGTCTTTTAAATGTTGTCATTGTACCAGCCTCTCACACTTCATCTGGCATCCTATTCCACATACCACCAACCTTTGTGTGCAAAAGTTGCCCCTCAACCCCTTTAAAACCTTTCCCCTCCCACCTTAAATCTATGCCCCTAGGTTTAGATGACCCTACCCTGGGAGAAAGATCATCCTCCTTATCTATGCCCCTCATGACTTTATATACCTCTATAAGTCAATGCAGAATGAATTCCTGGTGGTAATTATTCAATCATGAGTTATAACCAATCATGAACAATTAAAACTCAAAGCACTGGATCAGTTTCCTTCACTCCCAACATTTACCACTTGCTGGACTCCCAGTGGGTTATCAGTACTCTCAGTTAATGCAAGTTGGTGAAGATTATCTGCAATTTTTCTTATACATATTTCAGGTCAGATCACTTTCATATTAGGAGTAATGGCTTAAAGAATTAATTCCTGGTTGAACAAAATTAACAGGTTTTTATTAGTAATTATCAGAATCAAATTGAAGGAAAATGTTTGATAGAGTTGAAATCTGTGCTTATTGCTTTTCTGGGACAACATCTGTTCATCATTCATTGCTCATGTAACTCACAGTGAATGTTAGAATGGATGGAACTTCAAAGGAAGGGAAATAATATACTTAGCAATTTATCTCAGTATTTAATGTAATTAACACCAATCTGACTGCCCAAGCGAAACGAACACCCAGAATTCCCCGAGCCTGCTGCTTCAAAAATACTCCAGTGCTTAAGAAGGAACTGCAGATGCAGGAAAAATCGAAAGTAGACAAAAAATGCTGGAGAAACTCAGCGGGTGAGGCAGCATCTATGGAGAAAAGGAGTAGGCGACGTTTCAGGTGGAGATCCTTCTTCAGACTGATGTTGGGGGGAGGGCGGGAAAAAGAAAGGAAGAGGTGGAGACAGTGGGCTGTGGGAGAGCTGGGAAGGGGGAGGGGGGGTGGGAAGGAGGGAGAAAGCAAGGACTACCTGAAATTAGAGAAGTCAATGTTCATACCGCTGGGGTGTAAACTACCCAAGCGAAATATAGATACATAGAAAATAGGTGCAGGAGTAGGCCATTCGGCCCTTCGAGCCTGCACCGCCATTCAATATGATCATGGCTGATCATCCAACTCAGTATCCCGTACCTGCCTTCTCTCCATACCCCCTGATCTCTTTAGCCACAAGGGCCACATCTAACTCCCTCTTAAATATAGCCAATGAACTGGCCTCAACTGTGGCAGAGAGTTCCAGAGATTCACCACTCTCTGTGTGAAAAAGCTTTTTCTCATCTCGGTCTTAAAGGATTTCCCCCTTATCCTTAAGCTGTGACCCCTTGTCCTGGACTTCCCCAACATCGGGAACAATCTTCCTGCATCTAGCCTGTCCAACCCCATAAGAATTTTGTAAGTTTCTATAAGATCCCCTCTCAATCTCCTAAATTCTAGCGAGTATAAGCCGAGTCTATCCAGTCTTTCTTCATATGAAAGTCCTGACATCCCAGGAATCAGTCTGGTGAACCTTCTCTGCACTCCCTCTATGGCTATAATGTCCTTCCTCAGATTTGGAGACCAAAACTGTACGCAATACTCCAGGTGTGGTCTCACCAAGACCCTGTACAACTGCAGTAGAACCTCCCTGCTCCTATATGAGGAAATATGAGGTGTTGTTCCTCCAATTTACGCTGGTCCTCACTCTGGCAATGGAGGAGGCCCAGGTCAGAAAGGTCAGATTCGGAGGGGTAGTTGAAGTGCTGGGCAACCGGGATGTCAGGTTGGTTAGTATGGACTGAGCGGAGGTGTTGGGTGAAGAGGTCGGCTTGGTCTCACCGATGTAGAGAAGGTGACACCTACAACAGCGGATGCAGTAGATGAGGCCTTGGTGAGGCCTTGGTGAGAGCCTCATCTATAATAGAAGTGGGGAACCCACGTTTCCTAAAGAATGAGGACATCTCCGATGCCCTGGTCTGGAACACCTCATCCTGGATGCAGCGTAGACGCAGGAATTGGGAGTAGGGCATAGAGTCCTTACAGGAAGCAGGGTGGGAGGAAGTGCAGTCAAGATAGCTGTGGGAGTCAGTGGGTTTGTAGTAGATGTCCGTCAGTAGTCTGTTACCTGTGATGGAGATGGTGAGATCAAGGAACGGTAGGGAGATGTCGGAAATGGTCCAGGTGAATTTGAGTGCCGGATGGAAATTGGCGGTGAGAGTCAGTGAGTTCTGCATAGGTGCATGAGGTAGCCCCAATGCAGTCGTCAATGTAGCGGCGGTAGAGTTCAGGTATAGGGCCACGGTACACCTCGAACAGGGGTTGTTCGACGTACCCTACAAAGAGGCAGGCATAGCTAGGGCGACGTACCCTACAAAGAGGCAGGCATAGCTAGGGCCCATAGCTACGCCTTGGATTTTTTTTCTCACACCATCTATTCAATGATTGCCAAGTGCTTCAGGATATGCTGAAAAATGTGGAAGCTGCTATATAAATGCAAATATTTTGTTCATAAACTTCAAGAATGTCACAGAAAATGCTGCCCCTCTGCTAGCTCTTAAACAAATTATACTTGTATCTTTGCACCACTGCCTTAATAGTGTGAGACTGTCAAAACATAGAACCTCACACATATTTCTCCCTCCCCCTGCACCCACACTCCTTCTCTGGCATCACAATTCACAACTCTTCAACCCTTTTTTCTCACACCATCTATTTTAATCTCTGGCCATCCATCTGCGTATCAAACCCCACCCCATCCTGCGTGTTCACCTATTACCTGCCACACTTCGTTCTGCCTTTCCTCTCTCCCAGCTTTCTTCCCCCTCCCCCACAGTCTGTTCCAACCCAACCCAAAATGTTGCCTATCCATGTTCCCCAGAGATGCTGCCTTACCCGTGGAGTTACTTCAGCACTTTGTGTCCTTTGAGAAACTCCATTCCAGGTGTCAAGCATGTGAATCAGGTAGCATATTCATCCTGCCAGTGGTTCTATACAAATTTGTGGAAAGAGAGACACAACGAACTGCAGATGCTGGAAACTTGCATAGAACACAAAGTGATAACTGGACAACTCCTCCCCCTTCTGTTGTGGGATAGACTGACAACCCCCCCCCCCCCCCCTACCCTTCCCAATCTTTGCACATCCCTAATTCTTTCCACTCGTCAGTTTAATTTCATGTTTCATGTATCTTGTGTTTTATGACTGTTGGCAGATCAATTTCCCTCCTGGGATAAATAAAGTTCTATCGTATCATATCGTATCGTAAAGTAACTCAGTGGGTCAAACAGCATCTCCCATGGACTTGGATTGGTGACGTTTTGGGTCGGGATCCTTCTTCAGATTTTATGCAAAGCATTGGTCATATGAGTCATGTGCTTTAAGGTGTCTACTATCAGCAACAAAGATACTGAAGCATACAGGACTGCAAACATATTTTACCACAGGCAGTTAAAGGCGGTTGTGGAGGTACATTATGGGCAACTGTAAGTTGCTTCAGCACTAAGTAATGGCTCCCATGGCATAGAAAGTGGTTAACACCTTCCAGTATCTCATCGTGGATCTTTATTGTGTATTATGTTTACATATTCTGTTGTGCTGCAGCAAGTAAGCATTTTGTCCTATCTTGGACACACGACAATAAAACTCTCTTGAATCTTTATTGTCAGACAAAACGTATTGCAGCAGAGGCAGATTGGCAAACAAATCTTGAACCAGGCATCATTATTTTGTCAGTGCTTTACAAGGTAAACAAAACTTTCCATACTGCTCATCAATGGCTTCTTATACATCTCCATATTTTTGGTTACTTGAAAAGAGGGGAAAAAGAAAAGCTATTTCACTTAAGAGTGGGACGCATTGTTCCTGTTCTCTTTTTCCAGATTCATTCGATATTTTTGACCTTACAATTGAACAGGAAAACTCATCTGCAATTACCTTCAGATAGACCTCTAGATATTGAGATGCTTGAGAGCTTCAAGATTCCAGGCATGCTCATCACCAGCAACCCAACCTGGCCCCTTCACACTGACGCGGTGATCAAGGAAGCATATCAATGTATTTACTTTCATAAACGTCTGAGAAGATTTGGCATGTCCTTGAGCATTCTCAAATTTTACGGATGTGCTGTTGAAAATATTCTGACGGGATGCATCTCAGCCTTTTCTGTTTGAACCTGCAGAGAGTGGTGAATACAGCCTTCATTCACAGACGCTTCACTTCCTTCCATCCAATCTATCACGGGGAGTGGCATCAGGTAGGCCGAGAGTATTGTCAAGGATGCATGTCACCCTGGCCATTCCCTTTTCTCTCTTCTACCTTCTGGGAGATGGTACAGGAGTTTAAAAGCCCAGACCTCCACGTTTAAGGATGGCTTCTTCCCCACTGCTTTCAGGCTCCTGGACCAATCACCTCATACATATCTACTTCCTAGCGATGCTGCCATGTGTTCTTACTCTTAACTCTACCTCATACAATTATTCTGTCATTATATTTTATGTTTTTTGCACAATCTCAGATTGCACCCCAATCTTGCACCGTTCTGCTTTTTTTTTTGCACATTGTTGCATTTATCATTGTATTTATCATTACTCTTTGTATACTGTACATGCGGTGCGCTTCATGTGAATAAGGAATTTCATTTAACCCATATGTATATAATAATAAACCTATCTGAATCTGAATCTGGGTCTGACAATCAAGGTGTTTAGTGATAGCACAGGAAGTCTCCAGGTTATGACAGGGTTTCATTCCTGAGAACCGTCCATAAGTCGCACTGTTCAGAATGAATGAAAATAGTGTGTGGGCCCAGAAACAGCTGTGATGGGTAAGCATGCAGGCATGGGCAGAGTGGCCATCAGCTGGCCTCACTCACTGAGTGGAAGAATGAATTTGCTCAGCGCTCCCAGCTCTACTTCAACCTACTTAACTCCAGTCACCTGCATAGAGCCGTCTTGAAATCCCAAATGAATGAGGTTACTGGTGCCCCATAATACAGCCTGAGGGAAGTGGATACATTGAAATTCATGTCTATGGGTGATTCTTCAGTTAAAGGCCTGTCTTACGAGTCTGCGGTCATTGGCGGCGAAACAGGAACTATCTACCGCTCTTGGGCCGCCAGAGACTGCGGGCTCGGTCAAACGCACAGTGCCGGGGCCGTGCGGCGTTGTTCCCAACACCGCACGGTGCTAAAAAAAACCCAACACTGTCCAAAAATATGTTCCTACCGCACAGTCGCCGCCAGTGAGGCACGAGTGCGGCACGGTCACCGCCACAGCCGCCGCCAGTGAGGCACGAGCACCGTGAGTCGAACCTGCACCGCCACAGCCTCCGCCAGTGAGGCACGTGTGCGGCACGGCCGCCGCCACAGCCGCAGCCACAGCCGCCGCCAGTGATGCACGGCCGCCGCCACAGCCGCCGCCAGTGATGCACGGCCGCCGCCACAGCCGCCGCCAGTGAGGCACGGCCGCCGCCACAGCCGCCGCCAGTGAGGTACATGAGCGGCACGGCCGCCGCCACAGCCCCGCGATCCGAAAGACGTCATCAGCCGAAACCGCAAGCTCGTGGAACCGGGCGTACTTGGCCCCCCGCGCAGCATCCGTGCGGCGCTCTCGTGGTTGCCGTGCGGTCCCCTCTTCCGCCAACGACCGCAAACCCGTGGGACAGAGCCTTAAGTATCTACTTTGGTGTCCCGCTACTTTGATGCTGTATATAAGGAAGATCTGTAATTCTATCCCATTTCTTCTTTTTCTGTATTGTTAATAAACACAATCCTCATAAATAAAGACTAAACCCGAAATGAATAAAGTGTTATTTATTTATTTTTTTCCGATGTTCAATGCCCCCCCCCCACCAAAACCGCATGTCCCGATGGTAACTAGTGAAATTTCAAGTCGGCATATTTATTTAATGGGTGATCTATCTGAAATGAAAATAATTTTAAACGGTAGGTATTAATAATCAAAATATTTATCACCCTTAAAATAATTCCTCTATTTTTGATAAAATTACAAATCTTAATGTTTTTTTCAAAAGGTTCTTGTCCCGATGATTGGAGTCATTACCGTCACGCACCTTTCTTGAGCCATCCCGCATGGCTATAAATAGAACTAGACTAAGTGGGACCCATTGGGTCCCAGCATCACACAGGAGGGCTGGTCCCCCAACGCAATATTCCACCTCTCCACCAATTCCAATATTGGTGGCCAGTGGGGGTTGTGGGGGTTGGGGGGGGCTTTCTGGAGCGCTAGTATGGGTGTTGTGGGCTGAAGGGATTGGTTTCCAGAGCGCTAGTATGGACATTGTGGGCTGAATGGATTCTTGGCTGGCGGCTCAGTCACTCAAGCCTGTTGTGCTGGCAGCTCACTCACTCATGGCTGGTGGGTGGGCAGTTGACACATGGCTTTTCCTTGAAATTCCATTTCAAGCAGGGTGCAAGGCCACCAAATTCAAGTACAGTGTCCAACCATTTCAAGCAGGGTGCAAGGCCATTAAAGACAGCGAGTCGTGACCTCTCTCTCCTCCATCTTGCAGAGACTGAGCCATGCCCACACTTCTGGGTTTTATAGTCCCTCCCCCCTCCCACCAGAAGGGGCGTGGCCTTCATGGCATGATTGACAGGAGAGAGAATCTCAACATTTTTAAAACACTAATAACTGTTTTATTGTTCATCAATCGGAAAAATCCTCAGCACCTGATGAGCGGAGGGGGACTCTGAGTAAGATAGCCAAAAATCACAGCCGAATGTTGTAGCGTTTTTTCTAAAATCAATATAAAGCGCAAACAGGAAGTGGTCAAGATTAGACTTTTAATTATATAGTAGGCAAGGCAACTTTAATTAGGCAAGGCAACTTTAATTAGGCAACACAGCTTTAGCATTTCCAAACCAAAGACAACACAGCTTTAGCATTTCCAAACCAAAGGCAACACATCTTTAGCATTTCCAAACCAAAGGCAACACAGCTTTAGCATTTCCAAACTATATTTTCAAACCACATTAAGGGCACTGACAGGTCAGTAAAACCACTCACAGTTTAGTAGACATGTGTTCAGTGTTATTCACAGCTCAGACTGAGAGACGTGACCCTCTCGCTCCCCCATCTTGCAGAGGCTGACTGATGCACTCAACACCTCCGGGTTTTATAGTCCCTCCGGAAGGGGCGTGGCCTTCAGGAGAGAGAATCTCAACATTTTTTAAACACTAATAACTCTTTTATTTTTCATCGATGGGAAAAACCCTCTTGTCCTGCGCAGCGGAGGGGGACTCCGAGTAAGATGGCCAAAAATCACAGCCGTAAGTGGCAGCGTTTTTTCTAAAATCAATATACAGAACAACAGGAAGTGGTCAAGATCAGACTTTTAGTAAGATAGACAGACGCGAACTTCCGACCTCAAAAGACCGCGGAATTCAAAAGTCCCCTACCTTGTGAATTTCTCCTGATTCGCGGGATGTGAACCGTGTGAAAACTCCATTTTCTGCTGCATAGCAGGTATGTACCTTTATTTGGCATCATCTACGAACAGTGCTCAACTCTTAGAAAAAAAAATCATTATTGATTTGTTCTGGAGAACAAATCGTGCCATGTGCCATCTCTGAAACGATATGGCCAGGCATGGCCTTCCGGCGAGGCCATCCTGGTCTAAAGGCTTGGGCCACCATACCCGTCACGCAACATTGGCAACTTAACCCCCGATCTCCATCCAGCTCCAGGCGGACACAAATCCGTCGCAACCGTCGCACGTTCCCCGGTGGGGGGGGGGGGGGAACAAGGGCTGAAGAGGGCTGGGCGTGGAGAGGGACATCGGGTCATGGGAAGATGCGACGGCTGCGACGGCTTTGTGTCCGGCTGGAGATGAAGCTGGAGCTGCTAAAGATGGAACTGGAGCTGCTGGAGCTGGAGATCAGTTGTAAGTATTCCCAGTCCCAGCCCCAGCCCTAATCCAAGCCCCAGCCCCAGCCCCAGCTCCAACCCCAGCTCGAACCCCAACCCCAACCCTAGCCCCAGTTCCAACCCCAACCCTAGCCCCAGTTCCAACCCCAGCCCTAACCCCAGCCCCAGCCCCTGCTCCAACCCCAGCCCTAGCCCGAACCCTAGCCCTAAAGATAGTTTTAGTCATCTCCATCACATGACGCTCTCAAACCTGATAATCTCCACTTTAAATTAGAGTGAATGGAGATCCCTTTAAGTTGTCCAGGAAGATATTTAGTGTAGTTTTTTTAGTTTAGTTTAGAGATACAGTGCGGAAATGGCCTTCGGCCCACCGAGTCCGCACCGACCAACGGAACCGCACATTAACACTCTCCTACACACATTAGGGACAATTTACATTTAAACCAAGCCAATTAACCTACAAATCTGTCTGTCTTTGGAGTGTGGGAGGAAACCAAAGATCTCGGAAAAATCCCACGCAGGTCACGGGGAGAATATATAACTTCATCCAAACAAGCACCCGTAGTCAGAATCAAATCCAGGTCTCTGACGCTGTAAGGCAGTAGCTCTACTGCTACGCCACCATGCCACCCTGTATTTGTATCCCCATAATTTGTGGGAGGATTGAGGATGTAGAGATAACATTAATCAAATTGAAATTACTTAAGGGCCTGTCCCACTTGGGTGTCATTTGCGCGTCATTTACGTGACATCATTTACGCGTCACGACGCACGACGTGATACGCACGTGTGCACGGCCTGCATTACGCGCGCACGGTGCGTGGTGACGTAGGCAGTGACAAAATCTTTGCGCGCTATCTGCGTGACACGCAAATGACGCCCAAGTGGGACAGGCCCTTTAGAGTACATAACAACTGCAGTTAACTCCTAGTTCCATAATTAATGAGGCCCCTGGCTGTTTTCAGTGGCAGAAATTTGTCTGTGCTCAGAATGGGAACACCATCAGAAAAATGATGAGATTGCTTTAACAGCTTTTTTCTCCACTACCCATTTATGCAGTGGCTCAGTTCATAGACATTTGCAGATAAAATAGTTAAGTGCTCAGATCATCACCTTTGAGTCTTTTTCTGTAAAGTCATGTTTTTAAGCAAGATTACATCGATTTCAATTGGCACATCTACAAAATCAAGTAAGATAATGCTATGTATTTCACATGTTGGTCAACGTCTCATGAGATTAAAGCATTTGTGACATATAATTGGCAGAAAGCAACGGGGAAACAAATGTGCAATGGTGGTGGTGTAGTATAAAAAAAATAGGTGCATAAAGGATGTATTGATCTAAATTATTCAAACGTGGTAAGGCAGCTTGATTTTGGCTTCACTGTGCCAAATTTTCAGGATTTACATCAGCAATATGATTTGATAACCCTTGCAGTATCTATTCCCATAGCTGTGATCTTATGGAACTCGTCTTGCAAGATGCTATAAGCCAAGCAAGAAGCAAACAAGCAATATTTAGATCCTGAAGAATAATCATTTACCTGTTTCAGGATTCAACACAATGAAGAAGCTTTTCAAAATAATATTTCTGCCATGGCTCTAACTATAACATTCCATAAAAGGAAACCTATAGACAAGGACATGCTTATAAGTACATACGTCATAATAGCAGAATTAGGTTATTCGGCCCATCGAGTCTACTCCATCATTCAATCATGGCTGATCTATCTTTACCTCTCAACCCCCTTCTTCCCATAACATTTGACACCCTTACCAATCAAGAATCTGCCAATCGCCATCTAAAAAATACCCAATGATGGCTTCCACAACTGTCAGAGGCAATGAATTCCACAGATTCACCATCTTCTGATTTAAGAAAGTCCTCCTCGTCTCCTTTCTATAGATGCATCTTTTACATGCTTCCACCATGATAGGCAATTAAAAAGCTCCAAAATGAGAAAATAGATTATTTAATATTTGTATGTGTTCTTATTAAAGCCTTTAATAATGACATCAAACTAATGCACCATGTACTCTCTCAGGTGGGTATTAATAAATGTGACTGTAACAATAAAGGCCAATGTTCCTTAGCTGTTCTAATGCAGGAATAGAGTCCTTTCCACTCTTGGGGCAGGATGAGACTAAAGGCGCAGTCCCACGGGTTTGCGGTCGTTGGCGGTGAAGCGCGGCGTCGCCGGAAGAGGGGACCGCATGGCAACCACGAGAGCGCCGCACGGATGCTGCGCGGGGGGGCCAAGTACGGCCGGTTCCACGAGCTTGCTCTTTCGACTTTCGGATCGCGGGGCTGTGGCGCACACGTACCTCACTGGCGGCGGCTGTGGCGGCGGCCGTGCCGCACACGTACCTCACTGGCGGTGGCGGCTGTGGCGCACACATACCTCACTGGCGGCGGCTGTGGCGGCGGCCGTGCCGCACACGTGCCTCACTGGCGGAGGCTGTGGCGGTGAAATTTGGACTCGCGACGCTCGTGCCGCACTGGCGGCGGCTGTGGCGGCAGCTGTGCCGCATTCGTGCCACGCTGGCGGCGGCTGTGCGGTAAGAACATTGTTTTGGACAGTGTTGGGGTTTTTTTAGCACCGTGCGGTGTTGGGAACAACGCCGCATGGCCACGGAATTGTGCGTTTGACCGAGTGCGCGGTCTGTGGCGGCCCAGGAGCGGTAGATTCTTCCTGTTTCGCCGCCAATGACCGCAGACTCGTGAGACAGGCCTTTTTTACGCTCGAGCAGGTGGATAGTTTATGAAATGCGACACAATGTGGCACAGAGCGAAGCTGATAGAGCTAATACCTCACAGCACCAGACACCCGAGTTCGATCCTGATCTCAGGTGGTGTCTGTGTGAAATTTGCACATTTTCCCTGTGACTGCATGGGTTTCCTCCGGGTGTTCTGGTTTCCTTCCACATTCCTAAGGCATATGGGTTTGTAGATACAGTACATTGGCCTCTGAAAAAAGAAAAATTGCCCCTAATTGACAGGGAGTGGATGAGAAAATGGGATCACTTAGAACTAGTGTGAATGGGTAATTGATGGTCGGCATGGTGGGCCATAGGGGCTGTTTCCATGTTGTATCTCCAAACTAAGTATCTCTAAACTTCCTTCCACTACTTCTCAATACCTTCCTATGCCCCATCTCCACTTTAAGTCGTAATGGGCCAGAGATTTGCAAGAGTTAGTTAATATTATGTGACATCACAATCTTGTTGCAATGTGATTCAAGTTCAATTAAAAGAATCATTTGCAAATTAAAGCTAGTTTACTGATGAGAAGGCTCTCCTCAGACCATAAAACACATCACCCTCATCTGATCTCCCAATCAACCTCACTAATCTGTTGCCCAATACACATCACCTCTCTTCTTTGCTCAACAATCTGGCATTCATCCAGCTCCGACCACAGATCTGCCAAGTGGGAGATGCTTCACTCAACACCAGCAACCAAACCACAGATTGGCATTGCCTCACCACTGACCAACACCCATCTGCCCCTTCCTGCCTCTCCAACCCCCAATGAACACCTATCTACCACCTGGCAATCTCTCATCCCGTCAACAACCACAAACCCGCCACCCAGAATCTGATCCTGCCACCACCAACAAACAATCTGCTCCTGGCTAACCTGCCAGTGGTGACAGACCAACTCAAACTATCTGGTGGAGAACTCTGTTCCTTATGCCACAGTGTCCCTCCACAGTGTCCCTCCATCTGGCTGGAGGTTACCAAGGGCAGCTTTGAAAGAAGTGAGTGCACTCCCATATTGCAACCAGATGCCTACGCTCACTTTGCCTGCTCTAGTGGGCTGGAGGAGGAGTATGTGAGGGTATCCTCAGCTTGAGTATGGAGTTGCCTGATCTCCATCATGTGGCAATGACCAGCAAACTGTAAGAAGTCACAGCAGCAACAGACTGTTCCTGAGGCCAGGACACTGAGAAGTCCATGACTCTACCTCATGGGCACAGGTATTGACTTTAAACTTTAGACTTTAGAGAAACAGCGTGGACACAGGCCCTTCAGCCCACTGAGTCCACGCCGGCCAGTGATCATCCTACACATGAGGGACAATTTTTACAGAAGCCAATTAACCTACAAACCTCCAAGTCTTTGGAGTGCGGCGGAAACCTGATCATCTGGAGAAAACCCACGTGGTCACAGGGAGAATGTACAAATTTCATACAGACAACACCCATAGTCAGGATTGGACCTAGGTCTCTCGCACTGTAAGATAGCAACTCTACTTAGGTATGTTACAAAACTTACCTTCAGTCGCGCTGTAATTCTGCCACTGGCCGTGTGCGCGATTTTGGCGCCTTTAAGGGGGGGCGGGGTTAAAACGTGGGTTTCTCCTCCCTTGTCCTGGTTAATATTTTGTTGGAGTACAAGCCTTGGCTGACAAACCGTTCCTACCGGAGTTTTGTGAATTAAAAAAAAAAAAAAAATCGTCAATGTCAGCGCTAGATTAATTTTAAAAGCAGCTCCTGAAGCGTCAACGCCGATAACGGGGACGGATTTCACACACGGGACAGGTAAACGAAAGTGGTTTCTTTAAATGTATAAAAGTGCTTCTTAAGAAGCCTTTAATTCACATTTTTTCATGCGACACGGTGATTTTATTCACCGAATTAACGGCAGTATTTTTCATGCCAATACGGGGTTAAATTCACTGCAAATGAACGTTCCAAAAGATCGCGTTCCAGAAATCCTCATTCCCAAGATGAATTAAATCCCCATTAATTTACAGGTATTAAACATTCAATTCCTTCCATTTGGCCTGTAAATTCATGAAAATTAGATTTAAAAATTATGTTATATTGTGAATTATTGTGTGAATGTTATTTGGACACTTAGGCTATTTAAAAATGTTAATCTATTCTTAAGAAATTGATAGATGTTTAGATCTAGTAATTGAATTTTGTAATTAGCTACAATTAGGTAACTAACTAATTATATGCTTTACTTTCATGTCTTCTAAATAAGATTGTTTCATATTTGTTTCAGAATGCTTCAATCTATAATAACTGAAAATTTCTTTCAGTTATCTTAATTTTTAAGAAAGTTATGGGCTTTTAACTGTCCTCGATCACAGCTTTTGTGTTAAGTCAATGGAAAAGCAATAGGGAACAAGATGCTAATTTCCGAGTATGAAAATGGCCATAACTTCTTTAATACTGAAGATATGAAAGTGAATTATGTGTCAAATTAAACTTCTTTTTATGCTTTATCTGATGGGATAAATTGCAGACTTTATTTTTTAAATCTCAAAATTTTGTAACATTGCTACTCTACTGCTGCACCACTGTGCCATCCCTGAGGAACTCATATGGAGTTATATTTGAGATTGCAGTTGATCACAAATCCAAATAAGAACAATTAATAGTAAGATTAAACGAGAACTTACCAAGTTTGAAGTTTGATCTTTATTTTATGAGGAGTAACGTTGAGGGATTACGTGAAGAAGCCCCGTCCAGCCGCACACGCGTCAATCTTTCAAAGCAGCGGAGTGACAATCACAGACGATAATTACTGAAGTATGATAGTAAGATGCATAAAGACTTAGAACTACCAGCTTGATCTTTTTATGAGGGTGGGAGCGGAGGGCACGTAATCCCTCAACGTTACTCCTCATAAAATAAAGATCAAACTTCAAACTTGGTAAGTTCTCGTTTAATCTTACTATTTTACTTCGGAGTCATGTGAGTGACTACGTGAAGATTTCAAAGCTCTGTGATTTCACACCGTGGATTCAAATCCAGGTGTTCACTGCATCGATTGACTCTATTTGAGTAAGCACAATCAACAATGCATAACCACAACATTTGAATGTAATCAGTTAATGGTTTTATTTATTTTAATAAAAGTAACAAAATTAGGCCCATTTATTATAATGGGCGATTTAATACTGTATCCAGCACGGCATCACCAAACCCTCTGAGATCTTTAATCTCCTTATGGTAATACTTGTGAAACATCTGTTCACTTGCCCATCCTGCGGCCGCGAGAATAAGGTCTATTGGCACGCTGAATCCCTGGCCGCTGATGTTGATGCCGCCCTCGTGGAATGAGATTTAAATTTATCAGTATCAATACCTGAATATCTCAACACCTGTTTCAACCATCGTGAAATTGTTTGTGTTGATACTTTCTTATGAGGCTTTTTATGACTAATAAAAAATGCCAATTCGGCACCTCTTAAAACTTTTGTTGTTTCTATGTAACATTTCACATATGTTACTACACACAGTCGTGAATCTGTAGGTAATGCTAAAAATTCCAACTTGCATCCTGTGGACCCAGGTCTACTTTGCTTCAGTAAATCATAGACATAGAATGTCACGGCATTTTGCCCTACTTTCATTCTATCAATTCTGAGTTTCTGTAATGTTTGAACTCTCTGCGCTGAAACTAATGCCATGAGCATAACCAATTTCATGGTCATTTTGGATAATGACAGGGTTTCAACTGGATTCCAACTCCTTAGGAACATCAGTACATCTTTTACATTCCAAATTTCTGTATACCTGGGTCTGGGAGGATTAGAGTTGAAATTCCTTTCATAAACCTACAGACCCAAGGATGTTCTCCAATTGGAGTTTGTTCTGATTCACTGCTTAAATATGCAGAGAGTGCACTTCGTGCAGTATTAATTGCACTATAACTTAATTTCAATTCATAGTGTAGAGTTTAAAGAAACTCTATTACATCTGAAATTTCTACTGTGTTATATGCAATATTCTTTCCTGAACAAAACACCTCCCATTTCTTTATATAGGAAATGTACTGCTTCTGGGTACTATTCCTCCAGGCTGCTGTCATAACCTCCACCGTACGGTCTGATAATCCTTTTCCAAGATATGCCTTCTTAGAATCTGCAAATCAACAAACCAATACGATTATGTAAAGGATGTGATTCATTAGTCACAGGGTGTACAAGCAGTTTAATCTGCTTTGGAATAACCATGAGGGGGGTTTTGATCATTTTTAACACCAGTGGGTACCATACCTGTGTAGGCCAATCTGGTACTACCAAAATCCCTGAGGCTTGAATCTTGTTTAATTTTCTGTATGCATTTGTGGATTAAACAAAATGGTGGAAAAGCATACAGAAACATACCACCCCAATGTAGCGATAAAGCATCCACCACTACTGCTCCAGGATCAGGTTCCCATGACACATACTTAGTCAACTGGTGGTTCAATCTTGATGCAACCAGATCACTTTCTGGCATTCCAAATTGTGTGATAATTTGTGTGAATATTTTCCGATTTAACATCCATTCTGTATTATCATTAAATTTACGTGATCTTTTGTCTGCAATTGTATTAATTTTTACCTGGTAAATATATTGCTGACAGCCAAATTTTTCTGGCAATACCCCAGGTCCAAATTTCATTTGCCAATTTATCACATGATTCTGATTTTATACCACCCATGTGATTTATGTATGCTACAGCTGTAGTATTGTCAACCTGTACCTGAACATGCACATTTCCCATATCAGTGCAATAAGCTCTAAGGCCGTAAAATGCGCCTAATAGCTCTAGATAATTGATTCCCAGATTTTCCAGCAAAGGTACTTCATTCACATTCCACCTACCTCCACAGCTGGAAATCATGTTAGTAGCGCCCCAACTCAGCACACTTACATCAGTCTGTAGAGTGACGGAAGGTGTTTCTACCAGAACTTTTCTGGAAGCATTAGAAACATTGTTAATCCACCATTCTATTTCTGTAATGGATTGAATTGTTAATTTCATGGGCCTATCCAAATGCCCTCTATTCATTTTTAACGCTTGTACCTTAGCTCTCTGTAAACATTGATAATGCAATGGTCCAAACGTGACCGCTGGAAACCCTGCAATTAATTTGCCTAGCAAACTTGCCACTTCTCTAATTGAAGGTGTGTCCTCGTTAATGGGTTTTATGCAACCTTCAATTAACTGCAGCTTTTTATCTTTTGGCAAAGTGATTACCATGTGTTCGGAGTTAATTGTGAACCCTAGGTAATCAATCTTTTTGCTTGGTAACAATTTAGATTTTTGTAGGTGAATAATGAAACCTAATTTCTCAAAATGTATTTGACTCTGGATACTGACAATTTTGCAGCAGCCAAAGTGTCCCCTACAATGAGGATATCATCTAAATAAGCCATTAATACATGGCCCTCAGCTCTTAACAGAGCTAAAATTTGGTTTGAGCAATTTAGTGAATAATCTTGGTGCTGAAATCAGACCAAGCAGAATAATATGCATTTTGCAGATCTATGCTTGCCTTATAGCAATTCTTTGTGACTAGCTAATTGGCATTAGTAAATGTTTCCATTTTGAAATGTTTCTATTGTACATAAAGGTTAAGATTTGTCAGATCGGAAATGATTCTATATCCACCATCCCTTTTCTAGGAGAATATTCCTAGGAGAATATTTGACACAAACTGATGGTGTTGTTCTCCTGACATTTATATCATCCTTTTCTGCATAAAGTTTTTCAATTCTCCTTTGATCAACCCATTCTCTTCCTTTGAGAAAATCCGTGACCAGTTTGAATTATGCTGAATTGGAGGATCCAAACGTGGAGAGAACTCAATTTTGAATCCTACAATGCTACATAGAATAAATGAATCATTTGTTATTGATTGCCATTCTTTTAGGAAGAATCGTAACCCTATTTGCGAGTGTGAAACATTTGTTGTGTTTCTTACCAGACCAAGCCCCCTAACCTCGGGGTTTGCCACCGGCAGTTGTTGTCCCCTTCTAGTAGGCACATTGTAACCTCCACGTATCCTCGGTGCAGCACGTCAACGTGTATACGAGAATGATAGGATTGTTCCTTCTCCAGCACCACATTTCGCCTGTAGCGATACTGCCTTCTCACCGCTCTGCTCAGCATAGGTGATCCTTTAGTTTCTTTGCTAGATTTTCTCCAAAAACAGATTTAGGCATTTGTATATTGCATGGTTTGCAGAGCCTGCATACTTAGGATGAATATTTGGTCTTATTGCATTTTTATGAATACAATTTATTTAAAAGTGCACACTACACATGAGTGCTACATTTTGTTGTGAATACGATATATAACCTTCATCCAAACCACTGACCCCAGAAATTTCAGCACTTGTGTAATTTCAATTCTTGTGAGCGTAAACCACTGCTCAAATTACCCATATCAAGTTTATTCACTGCTGTAACTGCTACAATTTCCCGGGTCTCATATTTTTTGATAGTCTCATCCATGGTTAATTCCTGGGCTGATGGGAGAGTAGATAATTTATAGTCATAGCTATTTCCTCTCTCAAAGGTTCCCCTGTTACTCTGGGAACAGCAAAGTTTTGTGCCAGCCTTGGAACATTTTTGGCTCTGATAATGGGCTCTGGTCCTCATTTAAATCATCATCTAAATCTAGATATTCATTTTTATGTTGGGTAATTTCTGGCTCCCCTGTTTCAGGTAAGTCTCTGCCAGATTCTCCCTGCGCGGGCTCTCTTGTAGGCCCACGGACAGGCAGCCCTGCTTCAGGTGCTGCTGGCGCTGGCTCAATTCTAGGCCAACGCTTCATTATTTTTACTCTTTATATTTGTCGGTGCTGGCACATTTATCATTGCACGTTTGTGCTGCCTTTTGTTCAGGCATTTCTAGTACTGGCTCTCCAATAGGCTCTCCAATACATCTTTAAATGTATAAAAGTGCTTCTTAAGAAGCCTTTAATTCACATTTTTTTCATGCGACACGGTGATTTTATTCCCCGAATTAACGGCAGTATTTTTCATGCCAATACGGGGTTAAATTCACTGCAAATGAACGTTCCAAAAGATCACGTTCCAGAAATCCTCATTCGCAAGATGAATTAAATCCCCATTAATTTACAGGTATTAAACATTCAATTCCTTCCATTTGGCCTGTAAATTCATGAAAATTAGATTTAAAAATTATGTTATATTGTGAATTATTGTGTGAATGTTATTTGGACACTTAGGCTATTTAAAAATGTTAATCTATTCTTAAGAAATTGATAGATGTTTAGATCTAGTAATTGAATTTTGTAATTAGCTACAATTAGGTAACTAACTAATTATATGCTTTACTTTCATGTCTTCTAAGTAAGATTGTTTCATATTTGTTTCAGAATGCTTCAATCTATAACAACTGAAAATTTCTTTCAGTTATCTTAATTTTTAAGAAAGTTATGGGCTTTTAACTGTCCTCGATCACAGCTTTTGTGTTAAGTCAATGGAAAAGCAATAGGGAACAAGATGCTAATTTCCGAGTATGGAAATGGCCATAACTTCTTTAATACTGAAGATATGAAAGTGAATTATGTGTCAAATTAAACTTCTTTTTATGCTTTATCTGATGGGATAAATTGCAGACTTTATTTTTAAAATCTCAAAATTTTGTAACATTGCTACTCTACTGCTGCACCACTGTGCCATCCCTGAGGAACTCATATGGAGTTATATTTGAGATTGCAGTTGATCACAAATCCAAATAAGAACAATTAATGTAGTTTGAGTATTGGTCTTTTAAGTAGCACATCATCAGGGTATAAAGGAATTCTAAAAGCTGATTGTTCCTTAAGTAAGAATTGCCGTTTCAAGGCAAGTTTAATGTATTGTCATATGCACAAGAACATTCAGGTAGAATAAAAATCTTGCTTGGAAATAACTCAGGTGACACATGAAAATATATATCATAGATACATTATACATATATTACATAAATTTTACAATGCACTGAAAAGAAAAAGACTGAACATCTCTCTGCAGATGAATTTTGCATGTTGCATCGCTGTTGAAATCACTTAGGGAACATTTATGCCAGAAAGCAAGGGCGAGGAAGAATGAAAATCCTGCTTAAAATGAGGAAAGGTAATGCATATGAAATTTGACAATAATATGTTAAAAATTGCTCTGCTCCAATTCTTAACTGCACAGAATTACCTAAATGAATTGCTAGGCATATTAGTGAGAATAACAGACAGTTAAAATATTAACAACCCCAGAAAAACGTTTCCACTCTAATTCATCTCTGTAAAATCATGTGGGATCAACTTTATTACCAAACAGGGCTGCAGAGACCTTAGACAGCCTTGTGTTTATGCAAAACCTCCACCTGTCAACTGCATGATGTTTACTTTGACTGAACATTGAAATTTACTTGACTTCCCATGCATTTAATGGTAAGTGAGATAAAACATAAAAGACAAATGGGATAGATGTGTGCGCTGATGGGTTAAACTGAGCTTCTGTGCTGGGGTTTCCATGTAAATTTATGTAAACACCAGCCTAAAAACTTGGTCCCAAAATGCAGCAATCAATAGACCACCGCCCACACCATTGAAGCAAACCCCCACAATTGCAAACAATTGCAGAATACTATGTCAATTAAATTAAGTCAACATTCCTGCTTTGACTAATTTATGCAAAATTCATGAACATGAAGTCATTTGTTTTATCTGATATACTCCAGATGGGCAAAGGTTCCACTACACCCATTGACATTAGTGGGTGAAATTTAAAGAGAAGCATAAACTGGCATAATTATTCACACCATTCAAAAACAGTGCAATGAGTGGATGGTAGGGGATCGGGCAGGGTATGGTCTGATGTGAGCATGTAGCAATACCTTATAGGAGTTGACCAAAATGTTTGTGAGCAGATCTAAGCAGAAGGGAATTGTAAACAATACTCCAGCCACCAAGGAGTTACACTTACGGAAGCCTCTAAAGATTAAATGATCCCAAAAATTAACCGAAAATCATTGACAAATTTGCTTCCTACTTTTCCAGACAACAGTTAAGGATCAATTTAGTTAGAGACACAAGAGACTGCAGATGCTGGAATCTTCAGCAAAACACAAAGTACTGGGAGAACTCAGCAGGCCGGGCTGCATCTGGGGAGAGAATGGGCAGGTAATGTTTCAGGTCAGGACCCTTCAGAATGTTTATGAAGGAACTGCAGATGCTGGTTTAAACCGAAGATAGACACAAAATGTTGGAGAAATTCAGCGGGACAGATAGCATCTCTGGAGAGAATGAATGGGTGACGTTTCAGGTCGAGGCCCTTCTTCAGAATGATTGGAGAAGTGGGGAGAAAGCTGGAAGAGAGAAGTGGGGCTGAACAAAGCCTGGTGGGTGATTGATGGATACAGGTGAAGGGGGTTTGATTGGTAGATGGGTGGGTTGGTAGATGGCTTGATGGCTGGAACAGACTTGGTGGGCCAAAGGGCCAGTTTCAGTTCTAACTAATGCTTTTTGACCAGCGTGGCTCTATTTGTCAGTTAACATTCAAAGCCTATGTGATCAATCAACACCATGACTCACAAATCATGGTGAATGTGCACAAATCCGAAGGATCAACTTGGTGCTTCAGAACACTCTTCCCAATAAAGTGCACCTAAAAAATGCTGCCATCCAAATGGCATCCCTAATAAAGATGCTGGCTCAGATGCTTCAGTGCTCACACTGAACTGCTGAGGAGTGAGTGCTTGTGAGAAGCCTCCAAGGACGTTACTTTACTTACTTTCTATGTTTTATTCCTGTTGTGACAAGATGTTGATTCTATGATTTTATCTCCACCGTGAGCCTTATCAAAAATACCAAAAAGCTATTAACAATTACACGGGAATTTGGAGGATTGTGATGCAGCAAATTACAAGGAAGAAACTGGAATTACTACTGAAGCAAGTGATAGCTTGACTGACACAAAACCCTAGCACATCAAAAACAAATGAATTACTTACTCAAAACAACCCACTGTTCACATCAGCAGCTGGTCACTACTGGTATGAATAGGGCAGGTTCACAACAATGAATAGTGACAAGGAGTTGTAATTGAGGGGAACACCCTTCACTCATTCCTCCCAAATGTGTATGAAATAGGGATGGAAAGTGCAATCATAGGCAACGCTGCTAAAATTGTCACAGAGAGATGGAAAGGGCAATCACAGACAACATTGTTAGAAAATGAGGGATTAAAGCAAAATGCAAATGCAGAACTATACTTTGAATAAAAGAAAGATAACAATGAACAATTTACATGTTTGTAAAAAGATACTTAAAAACCCCCCATAATAAATGTTGGCCAGGGTAGCTAGGATATATTCCCAATTCTTCCTCTTCAGGACCATACTTTACAATTGAACAGGAGTATCCTTGTAATACAGTGCTTCCTCAGTACTGCAATAGTGTGCTAGACATGTATATGTCTCTGGGCTTACACACAGAGGAAAGGGAAGGGAATTACTGACTGTTGCAGCCAACACTAATAGGGCCAATGAACTTCCCCCTTACTTTCATAAGTTCACTTCGTAGGAGTAGAATTAGGTTATTAGGCCCATCGAGTCTACTCCGCCATTCAATCATGGCTGATCTATCTTTCCCTCAAACACATTCTCCTGCCTTCACCCTGTAACCTTTGTTACCCTAACCAATCAAGAACCTGTCAATCTCCACTTTAAAAATACCCAAGACTTGACCTCCACAATCATTTGTGGCAATCAATTCAACAGATTCACCACTCTCTGGCAAAATAAATTCCTCCTCATCTCCTTTATAAAGGTACATCGTTTTATTCTGAGGCTGTGTCCTCTGGTCCTAGACTCTCCCACTAGTGGTAACATCCTCTCCACGTCCACTCTATCCAGGCCTTTCAATATTCAAAAAGTTACACTGAGATCCCCCTTCATCTTTCTAAACACCAGTGAATACTGCCCAGTACTCAAACGTTCATCATACATTTACCTAATCATCCCTGAGATCATTCTCGTAAACCTCCTCTGGACCCTTTCCGCCAGCACATCCCTCCTCAGATATGGTGTCCAAAACTAGTCCAAATGTGGTCTGACCAGTGCCTTATCAAGCCCTTTCTGATCAATGTGGTTTTTGACATCAATGATTTAGATGAAGGGATTCAAAGTAACATTAGCAAATTTGCAGATGACACAAAGCTGGGTGGCAGTGTGAACTGTGAGGAGGATGCTATGAGAATGCTGGGTGACTTGGACAGGTTGGGTGAGTGGGCAGATGCATGGCAGATGCAGTTTAATGTGGATAAATGTGAGGATATCCACTTTGGTAGCAAAAACAGGAAGGCAGATTATTATCTAAATGGTGTCAAGTTGGGAAAAGGGGAAGTACAACGGGATCTGGGGGTCCTTGTTCATCAGTCAATGAAAGTAAGCATGCAGGTACAGCAGGCAGTGAAGAAAGCGAATGACATGTTTGCCTTCATAACAAGAGGAATTGAGTATAGGAGCTAAGAGGTCCTTCTGCAGTTGTACAGGGCCCTAGTGAGACCACACCTGGATTATTGTGTGCAGTTTTGGTCCCCAAATTTGAGGAAGGACATTCTTGCTATTGAGGGAGTGCAGCGTAGGTTTACAAGGTTAATTCCCGGGATGGCGGGACTGTCATATGCTGAGAGAATGGAGCGGCTGGGCTTGTGTACTCTGGAATTTAGAACGATGAGAGGGGATCTTATTGAAACATATAAGATTATTATGGGTTTGCACATGCTAGAGGCAGGAAACATGTTCCCGATGTTGGGGGATTCCAGAACGGGGGCCACAGTTTAAGAATAACGGGTAAGCCATTTAGAAAGGAGATGAGGAAACACTTTTTCACATAGAGAGTTGTGAGTCTGTGGAATTCTCTGCCGCAGAGGGCGGTGGAGGCCGGTTCTCTGGATACTTTCAAGAGAGAGCTAGATAGGGCTCTTAAAGATAGCGTAGTATGGGGATATGGGGAGAAGGCAAGAACAGGGTACTGATTGGGGATGATCAGCCATGATCACATTGAATAGCTCGAATAGCTGGCTCGAAGGGCCGAATGGCCTACTCTTGCACCTATTGTCTATTTTCTTTCATCTATTGAGACAAGGATGATATTGGAACGTGAGACTGAAAGGTTGGCTGCTGATCTCTGTGGTGGATTCTGTGCCATTTCTGGACCAAGCAAAAACCTCACTAGCAAAGAGTAGCCTTTATATTCACCCATACGGGATCACATTAGACATACCATATACCCACTGGAGGGGATCAAAGCACAGGTTCACGCACAATTGAATTCTCAAAGAGATGGATGATTTTTGCCCTATGTATGAGATCCAGTTTTCAATATATGTTAATACATTCTTGATATATGAAGAGTTACTTTAAACTTTTCGGAGAAGTTATTTCTTGTTACATAAGCAGATAATAATTATGTAAAACGCTAAATAATCAAATATCTATTGGGCTATTCATAGGCTAGTCCATCACACGTGCTGACCTCCCCACCATCGAAAGGATTTATAAGAATCGCTGCTTCCAAAAGCCAGCCAGCATAATTAGAGACCCACACCACCCTGGCCACTCACTCATTTTACTCCTGCCATTGGGAAGAAAGTATAGGTGCCTGAAAACGGTAACATCCAGGTTCAGGAGCAGCTTATTTCCAACAAACATCAGGTTAATAAACACTACAACCTCCAAATAGGCTCGGAAATATATAGACTTGAGGGCATTATTCCTGACTTTACACTATTATTGTTTATTTATTTGTCTGTTTTATACTGAAAGTATATACTGAACTTTTAAAAATTGTTTATTATAAGTTTACAGGGTACTATGTTTACATAGTGTAATATGCTTACGTGCTGCTGCAGGTAAGAATTTCATTGTTCCATTTCGGGACATACTGTATGACAATAAAACACTTGACTTTTTGTTGTCCAGTGAACTACACTAAGCTCAGCAAACATGACAGGTGTGGTTTCATGACAGACTTTACCTGGAGTTCCAAGAATGATGACATGTTACAATGACCACACCTGTCAGGAAGTCCAGTTAAATTAAATGTTCAGGTATGTTCTGAAACGCTCTATACACTTTTTCAATAACAATGTATAAAATGAAATAAAATACTAGAAAATCTATCAAGTATCAGAGTCACAATGCTGCAAGAGAGTTAGTTGCATTGGCTTTTGACTAGGTAGGTGTTAAGTTATGAAACTGCTAATTTGTTGCAGGAACACCAGCAACCATTCCCTAAGAAGCAATGACATCTCTAGTGCTCCGTATGACCAACAGTTTCTCCCTTACCACCTCTTTTCAGATTATATGGAGATAGCTTGGTGGGGTTACAGCTAGTTGCCCAATGAGGGCATTATCTGCAATATTGGATAGGGCAGTGCTCACCTATATCTCGATGAGGTGACTGGGACATTGAATTTACAGTCCAACATGTCTTGCAATTCATAGAAACAAGGAACTGCAGATGCTGGTTTACACACAAGGACAAAAAGAGTTGGAGTAATTCAGCAGGTCAAGCAGCATCTCTGGAGAACATGGATTTTGGGTTGAGACCCTTCTCCAGTCTTTAGAAGTTTTAACACTACAAAAATATTATGAAATCTAAAGTTTATTAATTAAATTAGGCGGTAAGGCCCTTAAACAGTTTATAGGACACCAATTTGCTATAGACAACAACGACGGAATAATACACATATCGGCACCTGCCTGTCAACAAAACAAAGTCTCAAATAAGGTTTGGATGTTGGACCTGGCAGCAAATTCCACAAGTAGGTTGATTATTTTTTTAGAATCATTTGAGGATGAGATGTATATAAACTGAGGCATTGGAAAACTGGTTCTCCTCATAATAAGGAATGTTATGGGGAGGTTTATCAGAGGTTCAAAATTATTGTTAACACCAACATATATATATATGTATATGTGTGTATATGTATATATATGTGTGTATATGTATATGTGTATATATATATAAAATTGAAGTTTTATATGTATATGTGTGTATATGTATATGTGTATATATGTATATATATATGTATATATATGTGTGTGTGTATATATATCTATCTTCTATATACTTTAAAAACTCTCTGGCTGTCGTCCGTCTGTACGTCTGTACGTCTGTACGTCCGTACGTCCAACGTTCTGCTTGACCTGTGCCGCCTTTGATACCGCCCCTGGCCCACACGGTGCGCGGAAAGGCCCATATTTTTTACCATTTCCAAAGAGATGACATTTATCTTTACGAATAGCCACTCCTGATTAAATTCGGTCCTGTTTATGTACACGTTTTTAAAATAAAATCCATCCCCCCCCCCCACCCCCATGTGATTTTCTCCGATTGTCTCCGATTTTTTCCGAAAATGACGCCATCTTTTTTTCGACGATTTTCACCCCTGGGGTCTGAAGCACGTTCGGGAAAAACACCCCGGGGTGTCAAGCACTTTCGGGGACCAGACCCAACGGGTCTGCACTTGGTCTAGTATATAACTAAAACTCTCACCTTGTTTGTTTGTTTGTATATATACGTGTGTGTGTGCGTGAGGTCCCAAAATCCTGCCAAAACAGTACATGATAGTGCTTCAATTTTTGGCTCACCTTACTCACCATTGTCCTGTGATGTAAATGAAACAAGTTTCATTCATATTGATGGTATATTTTACAAGTTATTGACATTTTAAACGTTACAAAAATCACTTTTCAAACCACTTTTCCACTTGCCATGCCCGTCAGCCGGGTTTAATGTCACAATGATGTCACAATGGAATTCCGAATCTTATTTACATAAAAATCACAATTTAAAAATACCAACTCAATTTTAATCAAATTATTCCGTTTTCATTAACAGCTAACATTGTGTTTAGGTTATTTTAAAGAAAAAACGCGTTTTTTATTGAGAATTTCATTTTTTTCTTTAAATCACAATTTTCATTGTGGGGGGGGGGGATAGGGGAGAGGTTTCATTTAAATAAAACAATGCAATTTTCATTGTGGGGGAGTGGGATAGGGGGGAGGTGAGGAATGGGGGAGCAGGGGGATACAGGGAGAGGATGGGGGTAGGGAGGGGAGAAGAGGGGAAAGTGGGGTAGGTGAGGAGGGAGAGTGGAGGAGGAGGGGGTTAGAAGGAGAGGGGAAGAGTGGGGGAGGTAGGGAGTGGGAAATAGAGGGAGAGGAGGGCAGTGGGCAATGTGAGGAGGGAGTGTGGGGGAGTGGGATGGGGAGGTGAGGAGTGGGAGAGCAGGGAGATAGGGGGAGAGGAGGTGGGAGGACGGGGAGAGGGGTTATGGAGGGAGGGAGGGAGAGAGTGACTGAGGGTAGGGGAAAGGAGAGGGAGAGGTGAGGGAGGGTGGGGGAGGGGAGTAGGAGAGGGGAAAGAAGAGGGTGGGTGAAGCGGAGGGGGAGTGAGTGCTGGGGGATGAGGGAGAATGGAGGAGGATAGGGGTAGGAAGAGGGATGGCGAGGCGCTGTTGGGGGTGGGTTGCAATGACTCGCGTCACAACTGGGGTTCTCTGGCGTCACAACGGGAACCCCTCAGCTGCGCCTTCGCAGTTGGGGGCTATGGGTCAGTGGTGGAATATTGCCTTGGGGGATCCGCACCTGGTCTAGTATCTGTTAAAAATCTACACATATTCAATAACTTTTGCTTCTGTGCCTCAAGCAGAAAGTCATGCCCATTTGCATGGGAGAAACATTCCACTGAAATACATGTAAACCTTCACTCACAGCATACAAATTCCCTCAACACGCTTCTAGATGTCAACCATTGAAGAGTCATGAGAGTTTTATTGTTACATGCACCGGATATGATCCTGAACAGTGACATTCTTACTTGCTGCAGCTTTACATTGCCCTCAAGCATTTAGCACACATTACTCCATATCTCAATTTATATTCCTGCCATCATGTCAGTTTATTCCATTTTCACTTTATATTCTCACTTTACTAAGAGATCTATTAGAATAGATTATCTCAAAAGTAAGTCATCATTCCATATAATAGCCTAAGAAAATAAGTTAATGCAAAATAAATTGGAAAGAGAATCAATACTTAATTCAAATGTTCTTATTAAATCAAAAGACCAGAAGTTAATTTAGATAAGGAGTAAACGAGAAAGTTGGAATCCACCAGGTACACAGTACGTACATCATATTTCATCCAGTGAATTGAATACAAAAGAGGGGAGTTTATTCGTTTAAGTTAGACATTTGACTAAAGTAAAGTCTAATGTCCAAAAGTAGAAAACTTATGCTTCATTTATGTAAGGCTTGGATGACAGAGAAGCAGTGGGGCAGGGCCACATCTGGAATGCTATGTTCGGTATTTACTTCCTTATTTATTACATAGAAAACATAGAAACATAGAAAATAGGTGCAGGAGGAGGCCATTCGGCCCTTCGAGCTAGTACCGCCATTCATTGTGATCATGGCTGATCGTCCCTTATCAATAACCCGTGCCTGCCTTCTCCCCATATCCCTTGACTCCACTAGCCCCTAGAGCCTAACTCTCTCTTAAATCCATCCAGTGACTTGGCCTCCACTGCCCTCTGTGGCAGGGAATTCCATAAATTCACAACTCTCTGGGTGAAAACGTTTTTTCTCACCTCAGTCTTAAATGACCTCCCCTTTATTCTAAGACTGTGGCCCCTGGTTCTGGACTCGCCCCACATTGGGAACATTTTTCCTCCATCTAGCTTGTCCAGTCCTTTTATAATTTTATATGTTTCTATAAGATCCCCCCTCATCCTAAATTCCAGTGAATACAAGCCTAGTCTTTTCAATCTTTCCTCATATGACAGTCCCGCCATCCCAGGGATCAATCTCGTGAACCTACGCTGCACTGCCTCAATCACAAGGATGTCCTTCCTCAAATTAGGAGACCAAAACTGTACACAATACTCCAGATGTGGTCTCACCAGAGCCCTATACAACTGCAGAAGAACCTCTTTGCTCCTATACTGAAATCCTCTTGTTATGAAGGCCAACATTCCATTAGCTTTCTTCACTGCCTGCTGTACCTGTAAGCCAACTTTTAGTGACCGGTGTACAAGGACGCCCAGGTCTCGCTGCACCTCCCCCTTACCTAACCTAACCCCATTGAGATAAAATTATTGAAGGCTATAAGTGCATTATAGGCAGTTCAGGAAAGATGCATCCTCAGAAAAGGAAAGAAGGGCTTCCTTCTTTAAGGAAAAGATAAGATCCAGTTCTCACTGTCAATGTTCTCTTGCAACCAGAAGTCCACCCCCATCAGCATTGAAAACATAGAAACATAGAAATAGGTATAGGAGTAGGCCATTCGTCCCTTCAAGCCAGCACCGCCATTCAATATGATCATGGCTGATCATCCAAAATCAATACCCCATTCCGGCTATTTCCTCATATCCCTTGATTCCCTTAGCCCTAAGAGCTAAATCTAGCTCTCCATTGAAAACATCCAGTGAATTGGCCTCCACTGCCTTCTGTGGCAGAGAATTCCACAGATTCGCAACTCTCTGGGTGAAAATGTTTTTCCTCATCTCAGTCCTAAATGGCCTACCCCTTATTCTTGAACTGTGACCCCTGGTTCTGGACTCCCCCAACATCGGGAACATTTTTCCTGCATCTACCCTGTCCAATCCTCTAAGAATTCTATATGTTTCTATAAGATCCCCTCTTATCCTTCTAATTTCCAGCAAATACAAGCCCAGTCAACCCATTCTTTCATCATATGTCATTCCGCCATCCCAGGAATTAACCTGGTGAACCTAAGCTGCACTCCCTCAATAGCAATAATGACCTGCCTCAAATTAGGAGATGAAAATTACACACAATACTCCAGGTGCGGTCTCACCGGGGCCCTGTACAACTTTGGTAGGACCTCCTTGCTCCTAAACTCAAATCCTCTTGCAATGAAGGCCAACATGCCATTAGCTTTCTTCTCTGCCTGCTGCACCTGCATGCTTACTTTCAGTACTATTATATCACGGCGTTGAGTTCATTAGTCAAGCATGGCAAAAGGATTTGTACTGCAATGTCACAATGTCTGGAAGGTCTTTTCTAGTCATGTCTGCATGTCTGAGTGCTGCAGAACTAATCTAACCTCACCCTCTGGGTCACTGGTCCCTTTTCTTTCTTTAACCCTGCCCTTCCTCTGACACCTGTAAGGACAGAAGACATGCCTGAGAGAGTCGCATCAAGTAGTCTTTCACACAAAGGGTGGTGGGTGTATCACACAAGCTGCCAGAGGAGGTGATTGAGGCAGAGACGGTTGCACCATTTAAGAAATAATTAGACAGGTACATGGATAGGACAGGCTTGAAGGGATATGGGACAAACGCAGGCAGGTGGGACTAGTGTAGAAGGGATATGTTGGCCGGTGTGGGCATGTTGGGCTGAAGGGCCTTTTTCCACACTGTATCACTATGACTATGATTCTAAGTGATGTTACGCCATCATCTTTACCAATCCTCTTGGTCTTTTTCCACCACCAGCCAAATTTTTCAATCTCAGCTCTTCAAAACAAGAAAGGGACATGATTACATTTGTCATAAGATTACATTTGTCATAAGAAAATAAACCTGGTAAGTTGACAATATTTATACCCTGTAAATCAAAGGACATTATGGGACAGGTGAAGAGGGATGTGTGAAGGAGGTTTAATTTATAAGCACAATATCCTTGATTATTTCTGATCTGACATTGTCATAGACTGTAAGGATGGCTACGAAGATGTCAAACTTGTCTCCTGCTAGTTAGGTGATGCTTCTTTCATAGAGTCATAGAGTCAAAGAGTCATAGAGTGATACAGCTTGGAAACAGACCCTTCAGCCTAACTTGGCCACATATCCCATCTCCACTTGTTCCACCTGCCCGCATTTGATCCATGCCCCTCATCCTTTTGCGCTCCAAGGAATAGAATCCCAGCCTGCTCAACCTCTCCCTATTGACCTTCTGGTCCTGGCAACATTGTCGTAAATCTTTTCTGTACCCTTTCCAGCTTGATATCATCTTTCCTATAACATGGTGCCCAGAACTGAACACAATACACTAAATGCCGCCTCACCAAATTCTTATACAACTGCAACATGTGTGCCTCTTTGAACTACACGATGAAATTTGAAGATGCATTTACTGAACTTAATCCTGAAGGCTTTATTCCTTGTATTATCCTCTACAGCTGCCCTGTCCCACTGCCTTTGAGTCATGCATCTAAACACTCCTCTTCACCTCACCTTCACCTCTTCCACCAAAGTCATTAGTGCAGCATCAGAAAATTACTTCACTCTCCACTGTTGTATATCTCTTTGCAAAAGTACAGCTATCTCCACTAATAACATTCATCACCTGCTGCAAACACATTATAGCTCCCCGAGCTGGTTCAAGCAACCTGTTGACAGCCACTCCTGAAACTGTTCTGGCAATAAGACAGATAGCAATGACTGCATCCTTTAATAATGAAAGCTATCAAGAGAGGTTAATCAGTTGGTCTGTATTTTAATAATGAAGGTTATCAAAAGAGGTTAATCAGGTTGGTCTGTAATTTTAATAATGAAGGCTATCAAGAGAGGTTAATTAGGTTGGTCTGTATTTTTCAGTTGAGAGGAATGGGGCAAGGGAGGAAAATCATATTGCAACATATTCTAACATGACCATGACAGGGTAGGTGTTGAGTTGGGAGAGTTTTGTACGAGGGGACATAATTACGTTACTTAAAACCGAGGAACGTAGAGATTTAATCTCACAGTGTTTAGGTTAGTTTAGTTTAGAGATACAGGGTAGAAGCAGGTCCTTTGGCCCACTGAGTCCACGCTGGTCAGCGAATCCCATACACCAGCAGTAAGTATCCTGCACAAAAGGGACAATTTGGAACTTGGAACTAAGAAAGTATTTCAGCATAATTGCCCATCTTCCCAGAGTCAGTAATTATCCATGGCTACTGCAGAAGGGCAGAGAGTGGATAAGCGCAATTGAGAAGACAATTTCCATTGTCAAAAGTGAGCCCAAAAGTCTTCAAAAATAACCTCAGCTCATTCTGCCACTTTACCCAAGTGCACTGACCTCACTGAGTAGATTCTGGAAGACTGCCATCAGGTAAACATTTTGCAAGGCAGGTAGGAAGGAAGAATTCAGAACATGTAACATTAGCCTTTTCTAAATGCCCTTCTGGAGCAGAAATCCGGGATAAACAGGCTGGCCTCAAATTTTTGATTCTGAAGGTGGAATTATTGACAAACCTTCACTGTGCTTGGCCAATTCTTTAACAAAATACATTGAAATAATGCTTCCTGCCAATATGCACACAGACAATGACATTTTTATTTTGTCCCTAACCAAAGAAACTTATGAGGCATCTCATCCCCGGCCTAGCTAACGACAATCAATGCAATACAACCTAGATCAGGAAATAATACTCGGGGCTTTTCATTGTGACTGGATACCAATAAAGATGAAATGTTTAAGAAGGAACTGCAGATGCTGGAAAATCGAAGGTAGACAAGGATGAAATACTCTTTAAGATTCCAAGCTCTTTCATGTCTATCATACGAACATTCAATCGCTGTAGAATTTTTGGAGACAGCATTCAATACCTTCTTATCAATATTCAAACCTGACCCTGGATTTTTGCCATTTTATTCTATTAAAAAACAACTAAAACCTACAGGTGCAGAATTACATTTACAATCCTTGCCCGCAGCAGAATGAGCAATCACAAGGTTCCTTAACATGTGGGTAACAAAAGACTACTGTGCAAAAAAAGTTGCATTGCATTGAGCAATGATTGGGGAAAAAAGTGTTTACCTGCAATGAAGCCTTTCAGATTTTGGCTCCATGTTAAGGAAAATCATGTTCACTTGTCAAACTAAGAACATCTAATTGGCATTGTACCATAAATACGTACGTTCATATGTAACCACTATATCAGCATTACTTTATTTAATAACCACAATATTCATTCAAGCTGAATTTTTGAATACTCCCACATACTTAAACAGATTAGATTGATATGTGTATAAACATTCAATTTACATTACAATAAATTCCATATCTTGGTCATCTTACAATCAAGGAAGCATGGGAAAACACTTAATGACAGTTGGATGAGTTCATGACTTCTAGTTGCACTTTAGAGTATTTTGACAGAAACGTGTTTGACAGATTTATGATTAATCGAGAAAACCACAAAGAACATACTTGCCTAAACATATTATGTCCTGTATTCAAAAACAAATATAAATCAATTATCACAGCAAGGGAGTGGGGAGTAAATGTTTAAATGTTTCTCTAGAAATAGTTCAATGCATGAGAAAATGAGAATGTGCTGTTGGTTAAACAAATGGCCCTTTACATTCCTAGGAGTTACAGCATAGATTCAAACAATATTGTAAATGGGATGATTTAGTAAAGGTCATGGATGATTTCCTCCTTTTTGATGCAATACTTAGATTAATACTTTGTCACTTCATAATACAATTCAGTCAATGTTAATACGTTGGTATTTCAGAATATAAATGAAACAAGGAAATTTAGGAAAGGAATCTTCATGTGTCTGACAACTATTGTTTTTTGAAATGATATTTGTTCCCTGCACAAACTCATTCTGATTTTCTATAGCCTTATTATGATGTGCACATTTTTACTGTGACCCAAGGAAATGTGCCTGCCTTGGATTCACACCTATTTCTCCCCTCCACTTAAACCTAGATATTCCTTCACAATTCACAACTTTTCAATACTTTTGTCTATGGCCATAGACTAAATGGTAGGCCATTTAGGACTGAGATGAGGAAAAACTTTTTCACCCAGAGAGTTGTGAATCTGTGGAATTCTCTGCCACAGAAGGCAGTGAAGCCAATTCACTGGATGTTTTCAAGAGAGAGTTAGATTTAGCTCTAGGGCTAAGGGAATCAAGGGATATGGGGAAAAAGCCGGAATGGGGGACTGATTTTGGATGATCAGCCATGATCATATTGAATGACGGTTTCTATGTTTCTATGTATTTCTCACACCTTCTGTCTTTTCATCTGTGGCCTTTGTCCAACAATCTGCATCTAAACCTCTCGCTCCCCCTCAGCTATTATTTGCCAGGATAGCATACTGCAGCTATGTATGTTTTCTCACCACTTGCCTGCACCGGCATCTTGTGCCTCATGGCTTCCAGCTCTGGTTCCAAACTTCCCAGTTCAGACCTAACTTGGATTTCAGGTACCGATAGTCAATCCACTGCTCACAACAGTTCTCCTTCTACATCCTGCATTCCACACTGCCTGCCATGCAGTAAGCATAGCTTACGCCCAACAGGTGGCCTTACATAGACAACTTAATCATGCTTTCATTAATCATGCAGCCATTGTATCAGAAGAACAAACTAGTCACGCTACGAGGTTCCAAGGAATCATTACATAATGCTATGTTTAAATGTAACCCTTTCCTAATAGGATGTTATGTCGCAACTTTATCTACCACTGTTGACTGCACTTGGAGTATTGTGTGCAGTTCTGGTTGCTTCATTTTGGAAAATATGTGCAGTGTAATTTGAGAGATTTCAGAGATAAGGAATCAGTAGGTGCCAAGAAAAGGGCCCCACAGTCCCACAAGCAAACCTGAGCAAAAAGTTCCATCTGCTCTAAAGGGCCTGTCCCACGGGCATGCGACTACATGCGGCAAGCGCGACCTAACCGGAAGCGGGAGCCGCGCGGAGGTCGAGTGATCCCCCGTACAGCGCCTGTCCCACGAGCATGCGGCGAGCACGACCAAACCGGAAGCGGGGGCCGTGCGGAAGTCGAGTGACGTCAAGGCGGTGCGCACGGCCTCGATTCGGCTGCGTGCGGCCTCAATGCGGCTGCGTAAGGCCTCAATGCTGCGAGCGCGGCCTCGATGCGGCTGCGTATGGCCTCAATGCGGCTGCGGGGCGGCAGGCCGTTGCCGCACGGAATTTTTAAACATTTTCAGTTTTTCGGAGCCCCGCGCGATGTCGGGACCAGCTCCGCACAACTCCATACGGCTCCGGCGATCGACGTGGGACGGGCCCCGCGACCTCCGCGCGGCCCCCACACGGCCCCCGCTTCCGGTTAGGTCGCGCTTGCCGCATTCAGTCGCATGCTCGTGGGACAGGCCCTTTAGGTATACGCTATTGCCCCTCTGTAGATGTCAACAACTGCATGCCAGGGCTTGTTAAATTGTTTACATGTACCATTTGAAAAAATCATTATTCGAGAGATGTACAGTTCCAATCTTTGCAGAGGACACCAACCTTGAGGGGAGGCACAGTGGCAGAGCGGTAGAGTTGCTGCCTTACAGCGCCAGAGACCCGAGTTCGATCCTGACTACAGGTGCTGTCTGTATGCAGTTTGTACGTTCTCCCTGTGACCGCATGGGTTTTGCTGCTCTGGGCGCTCTGGTTTCCTCCCACACTCCAAAGACGTAAAGGTTTGTAGGTTAAGTGGCTTGATAAAATTGTAATTTGTCCCTAGTGTGTGTAGGATGGTGTATGTGCAAGTTTGTCGGTTAATTGGCTTGGTTAAATTGTAAAATTGTCCCTAGTGTGTGTCAGATAGTGTTAATGTTCGGGGATCATGGTCGGCGTGGACTCGGTGGGCTGAAGGGCCTGTTTCTGTGCTGTATCTCTAAACTAAACTAGAGAAGAGTACCACATAGATGCACAGTTGTGGATCAGATTAAGATAGATGATCACATGAGGGGAAAGGGAATAAAAATCTATATTGCTCAGGTTAGATGAGTAAACAGGAAGATGATAAGCAGACTTGGAAAATGCACAAAATCAGGATGCATTAATTGGGCCAATTGATTAAATTCCTTTAGTGGAAATATTCTGAAATAACATATCAATGCCAGGAAACCTAATGGATGGGCATTATAATGTCTTTGTATTAACAGATCCTTGATCAATACATGCAAGGCACCAGCATAATCTTGTAATATATTCAATCTAATCTTGTAATATATTATTTTAGTAACTTCTTACCACCATCAACGTTTTAACCACACAGATGTTTTATCCTTGCTTGGCAGTGCTGAATATACTATTAATGGAGACAACTGAATACTTTTCAGAAGCAACAAATCTGCTATCTAACGAATTGAGCACTCATGACTGAGGTTGAATCTTGAGAACTCATTCCATCTGTATTCCTACTGAGCATCATCTGCAGAAAAACAAATGATGATCAAGTTCAAAATACATAATAAATATACTCAAGATCTGTACGGACTATATAAGGTAAGGTATTATTTTTTGCTGACTCTTAATAATTCCATTATACTAAAGGTCCTATGGGTAGCATTGGGTTTGTAGTAAACCTGGAAATAAATTAGTCACAATTTACAAGTTTGAAACTTCATTTCCGCTGTAAATTTTCTAATTCCTAGACAATAACTGTAAAACAGCTAGTTGTTTGAAAGTGAGTAATGAGTTGCCCTCCCGACTAATTAGCTTAGGATGATAGAATCACAGAGCTGTACAGCTCAGAAACAGGCCCTTCAGCCCATGCTGACCATGTTGACGTGGTGCTAGTCCCATTTGCCTGCATTTGGCCCATAGCCATGTAAACCCCTCCTATCCATATATCTGTCCAAATATCTTTTTAAAATAATAATTGTACCCGCTTCTGGTAGCTTATTCCTGATACAGACTACTCTCTAAGTGGAAACCTTCCTCCAGATGTTTCACTTAAACCTCCCTAATCACCATAAGTCTAGTTTTACAATCCTCTACTCTGGGAAAAAGACCGAGCATTCAATTTATCAATGCCCCTTATGATATTGTAAATTTCAATAAGGTCACCCCTCAGCCTCGTATGCTCTAAAAACAAATGTCCCAGCCCCTATTCAATCTCTTCTGTATGCTTTCCATCTTAATGACATTTTTCCTGCAGATGGGTAACCAGAACTGCACCCAGTACTCTGTGCAGTCTCACTGAAAATTTGTACAACTACATCATGATATCACAACTTTTGTAGTCAGTACACTTCCCAAGGAAGCCAAGTGCACCAAATGCCTTCAACTGCATTCTCTACCTGATGCGCAACTTTCAGGGAACCATGCAACTGTACTTCCAGATCGTACAGTTCTGCAACACTCCACAGGGCTCTACCATTTACTTTGTAAGTCAGAAAAGAGAGGACCATAGTGAAGAGTGGAAGCATAAAGTGAGATTCCTGCTTCTGTTTCACACTGAGGATACTGAATGGGTATTTTTCCTCAGCATAGCTATTGAAATTTGTGCTTGAAAATGTCTTTAAATATCTTTGAACACCATACAAACAAAGGTTCTGCCCACTGAAGACGAATCTTCCTCAATATAACCAACTATATAGAAAGTTATGTACACCCAAGGAAGGCAGGTGTGCCAATTGCCTTCAACCACACTGTCCACCTGACACGCAACTTTCAGGAAACCATACAACTGTACTTCCAGATCACTCAGTTCTGCAACACACTACAGGGCTCTACCATTTACGATGTAAGTCTTAAAAGAAAAATTATGTACACTGTACAAGCTCAGGGTGTATAATACAAATTTCATTCTTGGCTGGAGATCCCTGAGCCAAATTATCAAAACTGAGTACAGTCCATCTTGATTCTTGATTAGTACAAGCATCAGAGGTTATGGAGAGAAGGCAGGAGAATGGGGTTAGGAGGGAGACATAGATCAGCCATGATTGAATGGCGTAGTCTTGATGGGCTGAATGGCCTAATTCTAATCCTATTCCTTATGACCTTATGATCATCACAGTAGCCAAGGCATTAGAATTGGATTGTTAAACAGAGACATTAATGCAATGCAGGTCATCCCCTTTGTCCTATTTTCACACCTTACACTTCCTTATCTATGTATCTGCCTATTCCCTGACATCAGTCTGCGGAAGGGTCTTGACCCGAAAAGTCACCCATTGCTTCTCTCCAGAGATGCTGCCTGTCCTGCTGAGTTACTCCAGCATTTTGTATCTATAATGTATGCACTTGTTCTTCCATCCTCGAACTGCTGGTTGCATCCATGAAAGAGTCTTTATCATCGTAATGAAATCTAGCTGGGTAGTCACAAAGTCTGCCTTTAAAAATAGCTTAAAGTCTTTGACAATGGGCCACTTCATCTGATTTAGCCAGAACTGACATCATTGTCAAATATTCAAAGGTTTCAAAGGTTTCAAAGGTATTTTATTGTCACATTACCAATTAAGGTACAGTGATATGCGAATTACAATCAATACAATCAGTTTTATTCGTCACATTGCACATAAAGTGCAAGTGAAATGAATTTGCCAGCAGCGGTACAATGAGAAAGAACACACAAAAACACACTAAAAATGTAACACAAACATCCACCACAGCATTCATCACTGTGGTGGAAGGCACAAAATTTGGCCAGTCCTCCTCCATTTTCCGCCGTGGTCGGGACCTCAACCCTCCGCAGCCGCCGCTGCGAGCGTCCAGATGTACAGACAGGTAAAAGTCCAGGTAAGTCCAGAATCGTCTCTTCCCCATCGGAGACCGCGGCTTCTGGTTGGTGTAGGCAGCAGGCCGGCGGTCGAAGATTTAAAGTCCCCACCGCGCCGCAGCCAGAAGCACCGCAGACCGCAGGGCCGGCAGTCGAAGCTCCCCTCCAGGAGTCCCCGGCGAGGGACCCCGCTCCTGATGGTAAGTCCACGCCGGGCCCGCGGTAGAAGTAGGCCGCGGGCCGGCGGTGGAAGCTTCTTCTTCTCCCGGGTCCCCCACGAGGGATCCCAGGCTGCGGATGCCGGGCCAGCTGGAGCTCTGCAGACCGCGACTTCAGGCTGCCGGCTGCCGCGGGCCAGCTGGAGCTCCCCTCTGGCAAGCCCCGGCGAGGGCTCGCCCGCTCCGCGCCGAGAGTCCACGCTGCGCCCGCCGCAGTAGCCCCGGGCGCGTCTCCGGGAAAGGCCGCCCGATCCTCGTTGTTAGGCCACGGGGGAGGCAACCTGGAAAAAGTCGCCTCTCCGTGGAGGAGGCGACCGAAACAGTTTCCCCCTCACCCCCCCCACACCACCCCCCACACAAGACACACAAAGAAACATTACAAACATACTTTAAAACACACTGAAAAAATAAAAAAAGTTGAAAAGACTAACACGCTGCTGACAGGGCTGCCGACTTGCAGCGCCCCCACCAACCGAATTACCATACAGACATGCAAAAAATAAAGCAACAAGACACACAACTACATAAAAGTTAACATTAACATCCACCACAGCGGATTTCCCACATTCCTCATTGTGAGGAGGAGGCTCGGAGGCTGCAAGGTGACTTGGATAGGCTGGGTGAGTGGGCAAATGCATGGCAGATGCAGTATAATGTGGATAAATGTGAGGTTATCCACTTTGGTGGCAAAAACAGGAAAGTAGACTATTATCTGAATGGTGGCCGATTAGGAAAAGGGGAGATGCAATGAGACCTGGGTGTCATGGTACACCAGTCATTAAAAGTAGGCATGCAGGTGCAGCAGGCAGTGAAGAAGGCGAATGGTATGTTAGCATTCATAGCAAAAGGATTTGAGTATAATAATAATAATAATAATAGATTTTTTTAATATAGCGCTTTTCAGGACTCAAAGTCGCTTATAGGAGCAGGGAGGTTCTACTGCAGTTGCACAGGGTCTTGGTGAGACCACACCTGGAGTATTGCGTACAGTTTTGGTCTCCTAATCTGAGGAAAGACATTCTTGCCATAGAGGGAGTACAGAGAAGGTTCACCAGACTGATTCCTGGGATGTCAGGACTTTCATATGAGGAAAGACTGGATAAACTCAGTTTGTACTCGCTAGAATTTAGAAGATTGAGGGGGGTCTTATAGAAACGTACAAAATTCTTAAGGGGTTGGACAGGCTAGATACAGGAAGATTGTTCCCAATGTTGGGGAAGTCCAGAACAAGGGGTCACAGTTTAAGGATAAGGGGGAAATCTTTTAGGACCGAGATGAGGAAAACATTTTTCACACAGAGAGTGTTGAATCTCTGGAATTCTCTGCCACAGAAGGTAGTTGAGGCCAGTTCATTGGCTATATTTAAGAGGGAGTTAGATGTGGCCCTTGTGGCTAAAGGGATCAGTGGGTATGGAGAGAAGGCAGGTACAGGATACTGAGTTTGATGATCAGCCACGATCATATCGAATGGCGGTGCAGGCTCGAAGGGCCGAATGGCCTACTCCTGCACCTATTTTCTATGTTTCTATGTTTCTATGATGGAAGGCAAAAAAGTCCAATCATCTTCCTCTTTATTCTCCTGCGGTCGGGGCAGCCGAACCATCTGTCGGGGCGATCGAAGCTCCCGCAGCCAACGCTTGTCCCATATCACTCTAAACATTTCCTATCTATGTATTTGTCCAAATAACGTTTAAATGTTGTAATAGTACCTGCCTCACTACCTCCTCTAGCAGCTCATTCCATATACCCACCATCCTTTGTGTGAAAATGTTGCCCCCCAGGTTCATTAATTTGTTCCCCTCTCTCCTTAAACCTATCTTCTCTGGTTCTTGATTCCGCTACCCTTGGAAAAACACTTTATTCTCCCTTCTTCAGACTGAGAGTCAGGGGAAAGGGAAACAAGAGATATAGACGGTGATATAGAGATATATAGAACAAATGAATGAAAAAAAGTAACGATGATCAAGGAAAGGTGGTGCCCACAACGGTCCTTTGTTGGCTGTGGGCTAGGTAATAACGAGTTACACAGACAATGAAACTCAACAGGATGACCATGAAACTAGTATGATGACTAGGGTGGGGGAAGGATGTAGAGAGAGGGGGATGCAAGGGTTAATTGAAGTAAAAAAAATCAATATACTAATGATGGGTTGTAAGCTGCCCAAGCAAAATATGAGGTGCTGTTCCTCCACTTTGCATTTAGCCATACTCTGATAATGGAGGATTTCCAGGACAGACATGCCAGTTTGGGAATGGGAAGGGTAATTAAAGTGTTTGGCAACCGGGAGATCACGTAGGCCAAGACGGACTGAGCGAAGGTGAAAACGATCGCTCGGTCTATGCTTGGTCTCTCCCAATATATAAGAGTCCACACCTGGACCAACAGATACAGTAGATGAGGTTGGAGGAGGTGCTAGTGAACCTCTGCCTAACCTGAAAGAACTGTCGGGGACCCTACACAGAGTCGAGGGAGGAGGTGTAGGGACAGGTGTTGCATCTCCTGCGGTTGCAGGGGATGGTACCTGGGGAGGGGGTGGTTTGGGTGGGAAATTATGTGTTAACCAGGAAGTTGCAGAGGGAATGGTCTCTGCAGAAGGAGGTGGAGATGGGAAGATGTGACTAGCGGTGGGATCCCATTGGAGGTGGCAAAAATGTCAGAGATTATGTGTTGTATGCGACGGCTACTGAGACTATATCAATTTTAGCACCCGATATCACTATATCGCCATACCCCATTACTTTGTGTTGATATGTTTAGCTCTGCTTCAAAATTATTTTAAGACTCTGCTTCCATGGCCTTGTGTAGCAGGAGATCCAGACTCAAGGTGTGCTGAAAGGGAAAATACTGTAAGTGCCTCATCTCTGATTTAAATGTGCTCCCTCTTATTTTTAACTAATGAGCTCTGGTTCTGGATTCCTTAACAAGAGGAAACGTTTTCTATGCATCAACGATTTCAAGCCCAAATGAACCTATTAGTTTCCATCGTCCCCTCTCACTCAGAACTTAAAATAGATACAAGTCTGTATTAAGTTGGAGGAATATGTGCATAAATAGCTGTTACATCAGGCCGGAATGATTCTGAGGATCATCTCTTGTAATTATGTATGAAGGATTAGAACAATGAACAGTAAATCTTCTCATATTCACTCCCAATTGGACTTTGCTGGACTTTATTTTGCACTATATTATACCCTTCCTCCTGTACCTGAACACTGTGGACGGCTTGATTACAATCATGTATATTCTTTCCACGTTGGATTGCAACCTTGTCGTGGTCGGGAGCTTGTGTGTCTCAGTGACCCCTAGAGCTATGCCAGCGGGAGATTCGTCTCCTGTTAGGGTCTCCCATGCTGGAGAGGTCGAAGGGTAGAGGCGAGACGAAGCACGATCCAGGTTGGAGGTTGAGCACAGGGCTAACAACCCTGTCTCGTAAAACAAATATGTCACGGAAACAGCAACTGAAGGAATCAACACTACTGGGCGTGACAGGAGGGGAGGACTTTTGTTGCTGCCCTACATGCCAGGAGGTATAATAGGCAGTAAGTAAGTAAGTAAGTAATATTTTTTCCACTGACTGGATATCAAACAAAAAGCTTTACACTGTACCATGGTACACATGACTATAATAAACTAAACTAAACTAAACTGAACTAAACTGAACTAAACTAAACTCAACTAAACTTAAGCCTTTATATTCCCCATAGCATTAGATGAAGTACCTTATGAAATCCAAATGTACCAGATTTCTTGGTTTCCATTTTACCCAAAGCACATGTTACTTTTTCAAAGAAATTGTCAATAACAGCTGATGATGGTCTCTGTAGCTATTTACTGAGCATTTTAATTCATTGAATTAGTTCAAGTGAGTTCGCCTTGCCTATATTTCTTTAATACAGTGGATTTGGCAAACACATTTACTGAAACAACAGCCTTGTTTTAGTAATTGCACAATACTTGCAACTTCCTTAATTTTGGATGTATCATGAGTGCAGCCTGCAAAGTAATATCTGTGACATATTTGCTTTGGTAATAACTGTGCACGGAGATTTTCTCCAACAGATGTAAATTATTATTTTTTGGGCTCATTCACTGGTAAGGATTTATTTAATGCTTGGGAATCAAACATTTTCCTGTTACTGTCGTGACCATTCTGGGAATCTCCTAGTTCACACTTCACTTTGTCCTGGAAAACCCACAGTGAATATTGGCATTATGACCAATGTAATTGGAATCCAAACTTTCTCAGTTAAATTTAATGCCAGCATTGCTGTCAGCCAAGAGAACAAAGCTCACATTAATGCAATAATTTATAAAACAATAATTGAGATAATTTAAAAAATAAAAATAGCACATCATGGATAGGAAAGGTCTAGAGGGAAATGGGCCAAATCATAGGCAGACAGGACTAGCCTAGATGTGGCATCTGCGATGGAATGAATGAGTTGGGTCACAGGGCCGGTTTCCATGCTGTATGACTCTATGATATGCTATGACAACTACTCAACAGCTATTTTAAAAGGAGAGTAGAAACAAGGAACTGCAGATGCTGGTTTACAAAATAAAGACTCAAAGTGCTGAAGTAACTCAACGGAACAGTCAACATCTCTGGAGAACATGGATAGATGATGTTTTGGGTTGGGACTTCTTCAGACTGATGGTAGGGAGGGAGAATAAAGCTGGAAGAGAAGAGGGGCAAGACAAAGCCTGGCAGGTAATAGGTTGCTACAGGGAAAGTGGGGGGGGGGGGGCGGGGGGGAAGGGGTCGATAGGTATTTAGTTGGACAAAGGCCAGGGATAAAAAGACAGAAGGTGTTAGACAAAAGGATTGAAGAGTTACAAATTGGGAAGCTAGAATAAGTAGTGATGTTACAAAACCTACCTTCAGCGGAGCTGCAGATCTGCCACTGCTATGTGTGCGACTCTGGCGCCTTTGGGGGGGGGGGGCGGGATTAAAATGCAGATTTGTATTGCTTGACGGAGAGGGATTTTCTCGGGCTGCTAGTCGATGAAGAAAAATCTATTGTACTTCCGTTCCCGTTTTTTTTTTAAATCACTGGACAATTTAATAGTTGGATTAAAGTAAAAAGGACTTTGAACTTCAACGTGATGGGTTGTAATATCAGGACAAAACAAAGGGTAAGTCGTCTATTTCACATATAATCTTGCTTCTTGGGGTGGCTTTAGTCTAATTTTACGATGTGAAAATGTTATTTAGTCTCCAAACGATTCGGCCATGTCTTGCCTGCCGATATGGGGTTAAAATTTACGGCAACGGCAACGTTCCAATCGCATTCCAGAAACACCCACTCGCAAGATGATTAAAATTCTCTTTTTTTTTTGGACAATTATGTCAAAAGAGTATCTAAATCGTCTATATTTTGTGTAGTCTATCAATATTTTTATACTTAATATCCACAATAAATTTTAGTCACATGTATGGTGCAAAAAAAAAATATTTTTTGATTATATTGAGAGTGGATGTTTCTAGATTAATTTATGGGAATTAAACATTAAATTCCTTCCATTTGGCATATATGTTCATGACAGTGAGATTTAAAAATCATGTTATATTGTGAATTCTTGTGTGAATGGGATTAGTTCGTTATTTGAATACAGGCTATTTAAAAAAATTAGCCTTTTCTCAAGAAATGGATAGATGTTTAGATCTAGTAATTGAATTTAGATGAATTTAATTGTAGATGAATTTAATTGATTTGATGAAACTGATGAATATGAATTTTTTGTTGTGTATTTATTTACTATTTGTTTTAGCATTTAACTTTATCATTACTACCTCTTTTTTTAAACTGCAAATAATAACTTGTTTCCGTTAATGCTGTTCAGTGTTTTTTTTCCTATACATTTTAAACAGATGTCTCCGAAGAAGAAATGCAAAATTGTCAATCCAAATGCCCAGCAAAAGAGACTGATTTAGACAGCATTCGCAGAGATTATCCGAATTTGGACTACTCCAAATGTGATGATCTACAGGACATTCTTAATGGAAAGTAGTGGGCAGAAAGGCATGTCATGCGTGTTTTCAAGAGCAAAAACTTGTAGTTTACAATGCCAAAATTGAAGTTGAGGAAAAACAGGGTGTACAGAGTTGCTTATTGGTTACAATCTGAGGAGTATGATGATGCTACTGATTATGATCCAGCTAGCAACTGATCTTCTTCATAAAGACTTGGTCTATTGCTATAAATTGTAATTTATTTACCTATCTGTTACGGACTTACAGCATATAATACAATAATATTAAAGTTCTGATCTTGAGAATATCACATTTATGAATTTTCAAGAGTCTGGGTGTTTATTACTATTTCCGTCACAACGGTCAATTTTGTAATTAGCTACAATTAGGTTAACTAATTATATGCTTTAATTTCAGGTCATCCAAGTAAGATGTTTCATATTTGTTTCAGAATGCTTCAATCTATAATAACTGAATCTCATTCACTTCCCTTAATTTTTAGGAAGGTTATGGGCTTTTGACTGTCCTCGATCACAGCTTTTGTGTTAAGTCAATGAAAAAGCAATTGGGAACAAGATGCTAATTTCCGAGTATGAAAATGGCCATAACTTCTTTAATACTGAAGATATGAAAGTGAATTAGGTATCAAATTAAACTTCTTTTTATGCTTTATCTGATGGGATAAATTGCAGGCTTGATTTTTTAAATCTCAAAATGTTGTAACATTGCTAGAATAAGGAATGTAGGTGAAAGGGCAGGGGGAGGGGTTACTATGTGCGAGTCCAGGTGGGGCACAGGAAAGTGGGTGGTGGGGGGGGGGGGAGAATGGGGGGGGGGAAAGAAAGCAGAGGGGGGGATTTGTAGTTACCTCAAATTGGAGAATTTAAGGTTCATACCATTGGGGTCCTGGATGGAGTCAAGGTTACAAGGATAGGGACAGGTTATACATCTCCTGTGGTTGGGGGGGAAAGTACCTATGGAGGGGGTGGTTTGGGTGGAAAGTGATGAGTAAACCAAGGAGTTGCGGAGGGAGTGATATCTGCAGAAGGCAGAAAGAGGTGGGGATGGGAAGATGTGCCTGGTGGTGGGATCACGTTGGAGGTAATGGTAATGTCAGAGTATGATGTTTTGGATGTGTTGGCTGATGGGGTGAAAGATGAGGAAAGGGGAACTCTATCGTTGTTCCATCTGGAAGGAGACGGAGCGAAAGCAGAGCTATGGGACAAAGAATGAGAAGCAACAACATGGCGTAGACCACGTTTACTAATGAAGAGTAGGGTCCTAGAATGGAAAGCCTGATTTTAAAGCAGATGGGGGAGAGACAGATAAATTGAGAGTTGGGCATTGGATCTTTGCAAGAGGAAAGAATTGTAGTCCAGATAACTGTGGGAGTCAGTAGGTTTGTAGTAGAAGAAGTCAGAAGATAGTCTGTCCCCTGTAATACAGACAGAGATCAAGAACGAGGAGAGAGGTGTCAGGGATTGTCCAAGTGAATTTGAGGGGAAGGTAGGAGTTAGTGGTGAAGTTAATGAAATCAACAAATTCTGCATGGGTGAAGGAGCTGGTACCCGGACGTGGCACCGACGGACGAGAAGCTGAAGCAAAGAAGTGGAAGCCAAATAACCGAATGGAAACAAAACCGAAAAGCCAAATAACTGAATGGAAACTAAGCCAAAACGCCAACTAACCGAAAGGGTGGGACGCCTAAATGCAAACTAACCGAAAGGGCGGGACGCCTAAACGCCAACTAATCGAAAGGTTGCTTCGCCTAAAAGCAAACTCACCGAATGGCTGCTCTGCCGAAACGCCACCTACCTGAAAGGTGGCGTCGCCTACAAGACAACGGACCGAATGTCGCTCAACAGAAAAGTCAAATAACGGGGGGCAGAACTTGCCGGGGGCGGGACTTGTCAGTGATTGGTCCAGACATCCCGCGTCCATTACATCATTGTGGAGGGATGAACTTTGTCCCACACCTCCGCTCCACCCGATCCGCAGCCCGCGGAGGGTGGCCGTGAGAAAGTGGGGTGCTGTCCCGAGGGATGCGCACCTTCAGCAGCTTACAACTCGGTGCTTGGGTTCAGATTGCCCAGTCACCTATGGCTTGTGTGGGAAAATGACCCCCTCGCTCCCGTCTCCCCTTCTCTCTCCCCTCTTCTCTCTCTCCCCCCTCTCTCTCTCTCCACTTCTCTCTCTCCTCTCTCTCCCCTCCTCTCTCTCTCCCCCCTCTCTCTCCCTTCTCTCTCTCCCCTTCTCTCTTTCTCTCCCCCTTCTCTCTCTTTCCCACCTCTCACTCCCCCACTTATGCAGAGCGGCTATGGAAGTTGAGAAAACTAGCACTGACAGCAAAGATAGATACAAAATGCTGGAGTGAATCAGTGGGACAGGCAGCATCTCTGGAGAGGAGGAATGGGTGGCGTTTCGGGTCGAGACTCTTCAGACTCAGTCTTCAGGTCTGAAGAATGGTCTCGACACGAAACGTCACCCATTCCTTCTCTCCAGAGATGCTGCCTGTTCCGCTGAGTTATTCCAGCTTTTTGTGTCCATCTTCGGTTAAAACCGTTTACAGATTCTGGTGTTTTGTGCGTGGGGGCTTGCTGTGTGCGTTCCGAGGGAGAGTGGGGGCTGTCCCGAGGGATGCGCACCTTCAGCTGCTTGGAACTTGGTGCTTGGGTTCAGATTGCCCAGTCACCTATGGCTTGCGTGGGAAAATGACCCCCACCCTCCCGCCGGTGGAGACGGAGGAGAGAGAGAAGGGGGAGAGAGAGAAGGGGGTGAGAAAGAGAGAAGAGGAGAGAGAGGAGAGAGAGGGGGGAGAGAGAGAGAGAGAGAGAGGGGGAGAGAGAGGAGGAGAGAGAGAAGGGGGAGAGAGAAAAGGGAGAGAGAAAGGGTGGAGATAGAGAAGGGGGAGAGAAAGAGTGAAGGGGAGAGAGAGAAGGGAGAGAGAGGGGGGGAGAGAGAGAGGAGGGGGAGAGAGAGGAGGAGAGAGAGAAGGGGGAGCAAGAGAAGGGAGCGAGAGGGGAGAGAGAGGAGGGGAGAGAGAGAAGGAGAGAGAGAAGATGGGAGAGAAAGAGAAAAGGGGGGAGAGAAAAGGGAGAGAGAGGGGGAGAGAGAGGAGGGGAGAGATAGGAGGAGAGAGAGAAGGGGAGAGAGAGGAGAGAGAGGGAGACAAGAGAGTGGGGGGAGCGATAGAAGAGGGGAGAGAGAAGGGGGAGACGGGAGTGTGGGGGTCATTTTCCCACACGCCATAGGTGACTGGGCAATCTGAACCCAAACACCAAGTTGTAAGCGGCCGAAGGTGCGCATCCCTCGGGACAGCCCCCACTCTCCCTCGGAATGCACACAGCAAGCTCCCACGCACAAAACACCAGAATCTGTAAACTGTTTTAACCGAAGATGGAAACAAAAAGCTGGAGTAACTCAGCGGAACAGGCAGCATCTCTGGAGAGAAGGAATGGGTGACGTTTCGTGTTGAGACTATTCTTCAGACCTAAAGATTGAGTCTGAAGAGTCTCAACCTGAAACGCCATCCCATTCCTGCTCTCCAGAGATGCTGCCTGTCCCACTGAGTCACTCCAGCAGTTTGTGTCTATCTTTGCTGTCAGTGCCAGTTTTCTCAACTTCCATAGCCACTCTGCATAAGTGAGGGAGAGAGAGAAGGGGGGAGAGAGAGAGAAGGGAGAGAGAGGGGGGAGAGAGAGAAAAGGGGACAGAAAGAGAGAATGTTCATCCCTCCACAGTGATGTGATGGACGCGGGGGTCTGGACCAATCGCTGACAAGTCCTGTCCCCGGCAACGCGACGCAGCCTTTCGGTTAGTTGGCTTTTAGGCGTCCCGCCCTTTCGGTTAGTTTGCATTTAGGCGTCCCACCGTTTCGGTTAGTTGACATTTCGGCTTCATTTCCATTTGATTATTTGGCATTTCGGCTTTGTTTCCATTTGGTTATTTGGCTTCCACTTCTTTGCTTCGGCTTTTCGTCCGTCGGCGCCACGTCCGCACACGGAAGGAGGTAGCCCCGATGCAGTCTGGGCAGTGGAGAAAGTGTTGGGGAATTATGTCAGTGTATGTTTGGAACAATGGCTGTTTGATTCAGCCGACAAAAAGGGAGGCATAGCCGGGACCCATGTGAGTGTCCATGGCTACACATAACTTGAAGAACGTGAAAGAGTCAAAGGAGAAGTTGTTGAGGGCAAGGATTGTCGGTAGAGGGACATTAATTGGATCTCTGTTAACACAGGAAGTGGAGGGTATTGAGACCTTCCTGGTAGGGAATGGAAGTATAAAGGAACTGGATGTCCATGGTAAATATAAGGCAATGGAGGCCTAGAAATTGAAAGTTATTCAAGAGTTGAAGGGCGTGTGAGGTGTCTCGGAGGCAGATTAGGAGGGACTGGACAAGGGGGGATGGGATAGAATCAAAATATTTGGTGATAAGTTCAGTGTGGCAGGAGCTGGCAAAAACAATGGGACCACCATGTCCTGTCCGTCCTGTTTGTCGATTTTGGGAAGGAGATAGAAGTGGGTCATGCAGGGCTGGGGAACTATAAAGTTGGAGGCTTCGAAGGGCAGATGGCCAGAGGTGATGAGTTCGTAAACAGTCCGGGAGATGATGGCCTAGTGTTTGTGGGGTCATGGTCAAAGGTATGAAGAGGTGTCCGAGAGCTGGTACCGGACCTCAGCATGGTGGAGGTCAGCCAGTCAGATGACAATGCCACCTCCTTGTCAGGATTAACAACAATGTTGGGATTATTGCTGAGTGAGTGGAGGGCTGTGTGTTCAGAGGGGATGTGATTGGAGTGGGTAAGGGGAATGGAGAAGCCAATGCAGTTGATATCACACCGGCAATTGGAAATAAAAAGGTCCAGAGAAGGTATCAGGCTGGCAAGGGGTGGGGGATCTAGGAACTTATGAACTTATGTTCTTCAGTGAAGCTGCTTGACCCACTGAGTTACTTCAGCACTTTGTGGCTTTTTTCATTTTAACATCTTGCCTGACACTTACCAAAATTTGCATAGAGGTTCAGAAACCTCATAATCTGGTGTCAAGATAACAACCTTTCTCTCAATGTCAGCAAGATAAAGGAGATAGTGATCGACTTCAGGGAGCAGGGTACACATACCCTGGTATATATTGACGGTGCCGAAGTAGAGATGGTTGAAAGCTTCAAGTTTCTAGGAGTAAATATCGTCAGCAACTTGGCCTGGACCACCCATATTGAAGCCACGACCATCAAAGCACAACAACGCCTCTACTTCCTTAGAAGTCATAGGAGATTCACCATGTCCCCGACCATCTCACCAGCTTCTACAGATGTTCCGTAGAAAGCATTTTATCGGGATGCATCACGGCATTATTTGGGAACAGCTCCATCTACGATCGCATGAAATTGCAGAGCATTGTGGACGCAGCATAGACCATCACGCAAACCATGCTCCCTTCCATTGACTCCATCTACACTTCACACTGCCTTGGCAAGACCACCAGCATAATCAAGGATGAGTCTCACCCTAGACACTCCCTCTTCTCCCCTCTTCCACCAGGCAAGGTACAGAAGTGTGGAAAAAGAATACCTCCATATTTAGGGACTTTTCTCCCAGCTGTTATCAGGCAACTGAACCATCCTATCACCAACTAGAGGAAATCTGACCTACCATCCACCTCATTGGAGACTTTCGGACTATCTTTTAATTGGATTTGACTGGACTTTGTCGTACTGAATGTAGCAAGGCTCTCAGAACTCCCATCGGAGAGGGGAGAACTTGTTCAAAGTAGGCATACCTTGAGATTTTGCAGCTAAACAGTCAAAATGTTGAACCAAGGAAATGCAGATCCTGGTTAACACACAAAGTCCTGCAGTAACTCAGCGGGTCAGTTAACATCTGGAGAATATCAATAGGTAGCGATTCGGGTCGGGACCCTTCTCAGCCTTACAATAATTTATCTCTTTGGACAATAATAGTTTTATTTCAAACATTTTTTAATATATATTTTTATGAAGCTCTGCTCATACAATAAACTAATGGATTTGTAAAATGTTTTGTTCAGTTATGGAAAATTGTGTTCTCACAGAGGGTGGAATGAAACTGATTCAAATGCTTGTAATTGGAGATCAAACCTTCACCAAATTCATCAAAATACCCGAGTAAGGTTTAAAATAATGTCTCATTGATAAGTTCAAGAATGGATTCTGTGTTTGGCAAATGTTTAAAGTGAACAAAAAAATGTGAGAAAACAAGAACTTTTTAGAACCAGTGCAACCCTGAATGAAATTTGCACTATAATATCAACATGATGAAATAGGATAAAGGAGGATGTTTTAGGGTTTCTAAGATTCAGCCACATAACAGAGATTTCACCAAACTACCAAGAAAGTTAGAGCAGGAGAGACCACCGGGGAAATTCATTCCCTTTATCTTACTGTATATGTTTTTCAGTTTTACAAATGCACGCTGTCAATCTTTTCACTGCAGGCGCTTTTCAAAAAACTTGTTTATTCAATAGAATATATCTATAAATTTGTGTCTATGGCAACCTCTCCTGTTGAATTTTTCAAGGACTCCTATTCTTTGGTAGCTTTCAATCTGGTTGAATGTAGTTAAAGTCAGCTTTACCTCATTATGGGTGTTGCTGTCATATCTTCCCATTGTTACTCTTCTAACATTGTGCAGTCTATTTTTTGTTTACACGACATTGAAAAAGATTGAAGTCATCAATTTATGTTGTGTGAGTTTAAGAAAAAAGAAACAATATTTATGGGTAAAGATGACTAAAGGGAAGATAAGAACCTAACCAAATTCTTTGAGACTCCAAGAAGCTGTGCTTTGTCCGTCTGTCTGTCTGTCCTTAATGTAAAGATTTCAATTCCTTTTTGTTATGATATTGTCGATTGTATGTAGACATATTTGTATTTATATGTGAAAAAGCAATCTACTACATGGTTTTGGATGTTCTACAGTATAATTGCATCGAACAGTTTCTCTTTCACATTACATTTTAAACGTAACTTTGTTTGAGCATTATCTTTTATTACAATCTATTAGAGAGAAGCTATGTTTAAAAACGGAAAAATAAATGTAGTAGCTATCTTTTATCTTTAAATCCAGATCAATTCAGAGTTAAGGCCGAATGCATGTGTTAAAACAATACCTGCAGAAGAGTTGGTGATTCTTACCTTGGATCCAGCAATCATCATTGAACTCCCAAAATTGGAATGATATAAATGTATCCGGCACCAACAGGCCCTCGCTCTGACTCTCCCGCATCTCTGGGCCTCACTCTCCAGACCTGCAATGGACCTCAACTTTACTTCATTTGACCCCAGATCCACGCCCTCAACAAATGTTTCCTCGCTGACCTGGACTCTATCAAGGATCACAAGCTTACCCGCCTCCCGACCTGTCCCTCCACCGACACATACTCGACTCGACCGCCCACAGTCCTGTGACTCCACTGCTGGACCACGCCGCCTGCCCGAACACCACGAGGCTGAGATTGCCAACCCGAGGAGCAGCACCACTATCCACCGCCTCTCCGACCTTCACCGCCTTCCTGGCCGAACCTAGGCCTGAACCACCGAAACTGCCGTGTCCGCCGACTCTCACTGCCTCCCTGGGGCCACCGCTGTTGTCATCAACTCTCACCACCTCCCCAGGGCCTCTGCCGCCATTGTCGCCAACCTTCACTGTCTCCCCAGGGCCACCGATGCTGCTGCTGCCACCGACCCATATATCTACTCCAGCCCCCCACGGGCCTCCACCAGCGACACTGCTGACCCTCACCTCTACACCGCCCACCAGCGGGCCGGAGCCATCACATCACCAGAGTTCCAGGCTTAGCACCAGGCCTACAGCCGCCACGATGCAGACTCCAACAGCACGTGGTCTGACTCTGCTGGGTCCTACTGCAACCCCCTCCCCCCCTCCCCCACCTCCTACAGGGAACCTCAGTAGTGATGGGTCTTCCTCTTCCCCCTCTTTTAACCAGATTGCCCCGACCACACCCCACCCATACAATAGTCCTCACTTCCACCTCCTCTCTGAACAGCCATCATCCCCCACCAGATCTCGCCTCGGCCTTTGTCCACTCCCCGGCCCTCCTCTGACCTCAACCCCCACCCTTGTCGTGTCTTCACCATCCACCCAGACCTCCCCCTTTCTGATACGGAACTGTCAACAAAGGCCTGACCTTCGTTCCCCTCCGCCCCCACCCCAACGAGTTCTGGGTCCGCCACGACGTAGCGCTTTTCTTCTGCCGCCTCCGCCTTCGTGCCTTTTTCTTTGGAAAGGAGACCTCACCACCCAGTGATGCCAACCTTCTCCTGTCTCCACCGGTCCCCCTCCTCTTGGACTCCACAGACGGCCTTCTACCCTCTCTAGTCCTCTTTATTTCTAATTGCTGGCGTGACATCAACCGTCACAACTTTTCCACTCCCCTTACCTATTCTAACCTCACCCCTCTTAACGTACAGCCCTCCACTCACTCGGCAGCAACCCTGACATTATAATCAAACCCGCCAACAAGGGAGGTGATGTGATAGTCTGACCTCTACCGGGCTGAGGCCAGGCGACAACTCATTGAGGGGGGATCTTATAGAAACTTACAAAATTCTTAAGGGGTTGGACAGGCTAGATGCAGGAGGATTGTTCCCGATGTTGGGGAAGTCCAGAACAAGGGGTCACAGTTTAAGGATAAAGGGGAAATCTTTTAGGACTGAGATGAGAAAAACATTTTTTACACAGAGAGTGGTGAATCTCTGGAATTCTCTGCCACGGAAGGTAGTTGAGGCCAGTTCATTGGCTATATTTAAGAGGGAGTTAGATGTGGCCCTTGTGGCTAAAGGGATCAGGGGGTATGGAGAGAAGGCAGGTACAGGATACTGAGTTGGATGGTCAGCCATGATCATATTGAATGGCGGTGCAGGCTCGAAGGGCCGAATGGCCTACTCCTGCACCTATTTTCTATGGTTTCTGTGTTTCTAAGACACCTCCTCCTACTGATCCTTGGACTATGATCCCACAGACGAGCACCAGGCCTTAATCTCACACACCATTACTAATTTCATCACTTCTGGCTTTCTACCTTCCACGGCCTCCAGCCTTATCGTTTCCCAGCCCCGCACAGCCCGTTTTTACCTTCTCCCGAAAATCCACAAACACAACTGCCCTGGCAGACCCATTGTTTCTGCCTGCACCTGTTCCATGGAAATGATTTCCACATACCTCGACTCCATCCTATCCCCCCTGGTCCAATCTCACCCGACCTATGTCCAAGATACCTCACCTGCCCTTCGTCTCTTTAATGACTTCCGCTTTCCGAGCCCCCACTCTCTCATCTTTACTATGGACGTTCAGTCATTCTACACCTCCATTCCCCACAAGGAAGGCCTTAGAGCCCTCCATTTCTTCCTCGACCGCAGAACCATCTAATTTCCCTCTACCAAGTACCAACACTCTACTCCACCTAGCGGAGCTGGTCCTCACCCTCAACAACTTCTCCTTTGACTCCTCCCACTTCATCCAAGTCCAATATGTAGCTATGGGCCCCAGCTATGCCTGCCTCTTTATAGGGTACGTTGAACAATCCCTGTTCCAGGTGTACACTGGCCCTATCCCCGAACTCGACTCCATCCGTTCCGTTACATTGATGACTGCATCGGTGCTACCGCCTGCACCCATGCAGAACTCATAGATTTCATCAAATTCACCATCAATTTTCATCCTGCACTCAAATTTACTTGGACCATCTCTGACACCTCCCTCCCCTTTCTTGATCTCACAGTCTCCATCACAGGAAATAGACTATTGACTGATGCCTATTGCAAACCCACTGACTCCCACAACTATCTCGACTCCACTTTTTCCCACCCTGCTTCCTGCAAAGACTCTATCCCCTACTCCCAATTCCTCCATCTATGCCGCATATGTGCCCAAGATGATGTGTTCCATACTAGGACATCCGAGTTGTCCTCATTCTTTATGGAATGCGGGTTCCCCTCTCCCATCATAGATGAGGCCCTCACTCGTGTCTCCTCGGTACCCCGCAGCTCCGCCCTTGCTCCCCCTCCCCCTAGTTGCAACAGAGACAGAGTCCCCCTAGTCCTTACCTTCCACCCCATCAGCCATCGCATACAACACATAATCGTCCGAAATTTCCGCCACCTCCAACGGGATCCCAACACTAGCCACATTTTCCCATCTCCACCCCTTTCCGCGTTCCGCAGAGACCGTTCCCTCCGCAACTCCCTGGTTAACTCATCCCTTCCCACGCAAACCACCCCCTCCCCAGGTACATTCTCCTGCAGCCACAGAAGATGCAACACCTGTCGCTATACCTCCTCCCTCGACTCTGTCCAGGGACCCCGACAGTCCTTTCAGGTTAGGCAGAGGCTCACTTACACCTCCTCCAACCTCATCTACTGTATCCGTTGTTCATGATGTGGACTGTTATACATCGGCAATACCAAACCCAGACTGGGCGATCGTTTCATGGAACACCTTTCACTCAGCCCGTGAACCAACCTGATCACCTGGTTGCTGGACATTTTAATTCTCTTTCCCATTCCTACACAGACCTTTCTGTCAATAGACAATAGACAATAGGTGCAGGAATAGGCCATTTGGCCCTTCGAGCCAGCACCGCCATTCAATGTGATCACGGCTGATCATCCCCAATCAGTACCCCATTCCTGCCTTCTCCCCATATCCCCTGACTCCACTATCTTTAAGAGCCCTATCTAGCTCTCTCTTGAAAGTCCTAGGTCTCCTCCATTGTCAGAGTGAGGTTAAACACAATTTGGAGGAACATCTTATATTTCACTTGGGCAGCTTACGGCCCAGTGGTATGAATATTGATTTCTCTCACTTCAGGTAGCCCCGGCATTTCCTCTATCTCTATCCCTCCCCCACCCAAGTCGCACGAGCTTCTCATTTACACCCTACAAATAGCTAACAATGGCCTGTTTCCTCTATCATCGTTACTTTTTTGCATATCTTTCATTGTTTTTTTATCTTTCCACATCGCCGTCTATATCTCTCATTTCCATTATCCCTAACCAATCTGAAGAAGGGTCTCGACCCGAAACATCACCCATTCCTCCTCTCCAGAGATGCTGCCTGTCCCGCTGAGTTACATCAGCTTTTTGTGTCTATCTTCAGTTTAAACCAACATCCGCAGTTCCTTCTCACACAATACAGTATATATTACCTGCTCCTTTTTGTAGGTGGAGTGCATTTGAACAGGGCTAAAACATTGAACAAACATAAAAATCTGACCTTTCCTTCCTCCAGCATAAAGAATGGATAAACTCAAATAGGTCATGGGTCACAGGTGATAGGGGTTTGCAGATGAGAGAGACCCAGGGAGGGATAAGGATTAGACTTCAGTGGGGAAAAGGACCTTGAGGAATTGTTCAAAGATAAGGGGGTTCCTGATGGGCACCGTGGTGGAGGCTGTGAGGGGGAGACTATTGGAATTGGTCTCCAGTGATAGAGTAAGTTACAATACAATTCCAGAGACCCTGGTTCAATCCTGACCTCGGTTGCTGTCTGTTTGTGCATTCTCCCTGTGACCGCATGGGTTTCCTCTGGGTGCTCCGGTTTCCTCCCACACCGCAAAGATGTACAGGTTTCTAACTTAGCTGGCCTCTGAATATCCATCTAGTGCATAGATAGTGGATGCAAAATAGGATAACAGTACTAATGTGTGATCATTACTAACAAATGATCAATGGTTGGCGTGGACTCAGTGGGCCGAAGAGCCTGTTTCTAGGTATGTTACAAAACTTACCTTCAGTCGCGCTGTAATTCTGCCACTGGCCGTGTGCGCGATTTTGGCGCCTTTAAGGGGGGGCGGGGTTAAAACGCGGGTTTCTCCTCCCTTGTCCTGGTTAATATTTTGTTGGAGTACAAGACTTGGCAGACAAATCGTTCCTCGTGGCGATTTGTGTATTTTTTATTTTATTAAATCGTCAATGTCAGCGCTAGAGTAATTTTAAAAGCAGCTCCTGAAGCGTCAACGCCGATAACGGGAACGGATTTCACACTGGGACAGGTAAACGAAAGTGGTTTCTTTAAATGTATAAAAGTGCTTCTTAAGAAGCCTTTAATTCACATTTTTTCATGCAACACGGTGATTTTATTCCCCGAATTAACGGCAGTATTTTTCATGCCAATACGGGGTTAAATTCACCGCAAATGAACGTTCCAAAAGATCGCGTTCCAGAAATCCTCACTCGCAAGATGAATTAAATCCCCATTAATTTACAGGTATTAAACATTCAATTCCTTCCATTTGGCCTGTAAATTCATGAAAATTAGATTTAAAAATTATGTTATATAGTGAATTATTGTGTGAATGTTATTTGGACACAGGCTATTTAAAAATGTTAATCTATTCTTAAGAAATTGATAGATGTTTAGATCTAGTAATTGAATTTTGTAATTAGCTACAATTAGGTAACTAACTAATTATATGCTTTACTTTCATGTCTTCGAAGTAAGATTGTTTCATATTTGTTTCAGAATGCTTCAATCTATAATAACTGAAAATTTCTTTCAGTTATCATAGTTTTTAAGAAATTTATGGGCTTTTAACTGTCCTCGATCACAGCTTTTGTGTTAAGTCAATGGAAAAGCAATAGGGAACTAGATGCTAATTTATGAGTATGATAATGGCCATAACTTCTTTACTACTGAAGATATGAAAGTGAATTAAGTGTCAAATTAAACTTCTTTTTATGCTTTATCTGATGGGATAAATTGCAGACTTTATTTTTAAAATCTCAAAATTTTGTAACATTGCTACTGTTTCCATGTTGTATCTTTCAATCAATCAATACTGCCGGGGAGTGACAGGTTGCAGCCTTGGCTTGGCCAGAGTGTGAAGGTTAAGCCCTGGGAAAGAGATACTCTGAGGGATATGTTATAAGTTTAGTTTAGAGATAGTGTGGAAACAGGCCCTTTGGCCCACCAAGTCCACACCAACCATCGATTACCCGTACATTGGTTTTATGTTGGCCACTAGGGGCGCCGCATTGACGGCAGCCACTGCCTACAGCCTGTTTGTCTTTTCAATCTTTTTTTTTTTTTAGTTAGTTTAAAGTCTATGTGGGGGAGGGTGTAGGGTAAGGGGGAAACTGTTTCCCAGTCGCTTCCTGGCGGGGAAGCGACTATTTCTCCAAGTCGCGTCCTCGCCTCCCTCCTCGCGGCCTACCACCTGGATCAAAGCGGCCTTTCCTGCTGGGGGCCGGGAACCGGACCAGAGCTGCAACAGCGGTGGCGCAGCGCTGAATTCACCGCGGAGCGGGCGATGCCGACCTGGATCGCCGTTTGGAGCTCCGGAACGTTGGGCCGCTGCTCCAACATCGTGGAGCTGCGGTTTGGGAGAGCTTCCAGCGCAGCCGGTGCTGAACAACATCGCGGAGTCCCGGGGCCCTTTACCGAGGACCGCCAGCGTTGAATCTCCGCCCAGCATGGCCTGCGGACTTTGGGTAGGAGGTGGCCAACTCTGATGTCCAGGCCGCTGAGGACCCCAGCCCCGACGTCGGACTTACATCACCCCGGCAAGCGGGCCTGAACATCGGGCCGCCCGTAGCGGTGACTGCAGTGGGCTCGGGGTGGCCCCGACCACGGGTGAACATTGGGGAACATTAGAGGAAGATGACTGACTTTGGTGCCTTCCCTCACAGTGGCTAACTTTGATTCTGCTGTGTGGGGATGTTTTATGTTGAACTCTATCGTGTGTTGTGTTCTTTATTTTGATTGTATGGCTGTATGGTGACCACACATTTCACTGTGCCAACTGGCACATGTGACAAATAAATGTATCTTGTATCTTGTATCTTGTTATCCCACTTTAGCATCTTACACATTAGGGGTCATTTACAGACAGACAGCACCCGTAGTCAGGATTGATCCTGGGTCTCTGGTGCTGTGAGGCAACAGCTCTACTGTTGTGCCACCGTGCTGCCCTTTAACTCGAAGGATCCTTCCAGCAGTGGTTCCATTTGGTGGATTCAGCTAATAGTGATCTTCTCGGGCAAGGAGCCTGATGCAGTCTTTGCAAATTATATAATAGTTCAATCCTGCAAGGGGAACAACACCAACCTCTGACCACACATCCACAGCCAAATGTCCTTGAAGTAATGTCCAAAGGTACATGTGCATTAGCACATCATGTGTATTCAGAACCATGATAGTACTTCTTGGGCTTGTACAAATTCTGTGAAAAATCATAAGCAAAAGAAACACTAGAGCAGCCTGGTTGTGCTGTGGTAGAGTTGCTGCCTTACACACCTGACTAGGGGTGATGTCTGTGCAGAATCTGCACGTTCTCCACATAACCGCGTGGATTTTCTTTGGGTGCTCCGGTTTCCTCCCACACTCCAAACGTGTGCCGGTTTGTAGGTTCATTGGCTTCAGTAAAGATTTTACATTGTCCCTAGTGTGCAGCATAGTGCTAGTATACAGGGATCACTGGTCGGCATTGTCTCGGTGAGCCGATGGGCCTGTTTCTGAGCTGTATCTCTCGACTATAAACTAAACACTCATTTTTGAGCAAAACAAAAATGCAGGTTAGTATAATGAATGAATCATATCGTGGCTAACATTACTTTTATAGAAATTAGGCACCTAAAAGGTGTACATTTTTCAGTGTAAGATAAAATCATGTCCTGCACCTTTTGCTGCTGGCTATGCATGACCTTCAGGCTGTGCTTTGCATTCCCTTCTCTGTACACCACTGTTCTCTGAAATATGTGTAACATGAAAAGGAAACAAAAAAAGTTCCTAGAGTAAAACGTACATGGTCGAAGCCAGTCTTTAACATAGTCTAAGCAGGTCGAAGGAGGTCTTCTTCATAGTCGAAGGGGGTCTTCAACAGTCGTAGGAGGTCGTAGGTCAGCGCGACCTTGATTTTTTTTAGTCGCTTAAGGTCGCCAGAGGTCACGGTGGAGGTCTCCCAAGTGGGACAGGCCCTTTATGGGCCAAATGTAGGCAGGTGGGACTAGTAGGCATGTGGCCGGCCTGGGCAAGTTGGGCCGAAATGTTTGTTTCAATGCTACTGTATATGACTGTGTGACTCCATGATGAAGAACCCAATGAGTTAAGGTGGAAGAGGAGCAGGAGATGAGTTTGGGATGTCAGAGAGAGCCTTGATGGCCACATCATTACTACAACAAGGGTCGTGGTGGAAAGAGTAGCCGTGCAGGAATAAAAACTGAAATGCTGGAAGAACTCAGTCAATCAAGCAGTGTGAAGGGAAACCAGTTAATGTTTTGGGTCAGGGGCAACCAAAAGATGGCAAGACCATATGAGAGAGAGAAGGGAAAAGAAAAAGTATAAGATTTTCTTCCTGTAAAGCTTTCAGAAACAGAAGAAAATCCTGCTTAAAATTGAAGACACAGTGGATACTATATAACATCAAGAGACTGTGGATACTATATAACATCAATAATAGCCCAGACACTGCCTGACCTAGGGGAACTCACAAGATACAACTGTAGTGTTTCTGAATATATTACAATCTGGTTTATCTGGAATCAGCTGTATTCTTCTAATTTAAAACACAAACACTCTGATGTAACCATTATCACATTAATAGAAGTTATTGCTGGGACAGTGCCTTATGTCGGAAATTATTCATAGTCATTCAGTGCACTGAATTTACTGTATATCCTAAACCTGTTTATTTATGGTTCAATATCCTTTGTTTACTTCAAATACATATTCCTGGCCCAACCTTATTTTTTAAAACTTCTGTTTCAAAAACAGTAAGGTAACTATTATCAACAATTACTGGATCCCCATGGAAATATCCTTAGTTTGTAATAATTGTGTACAAAACATTTTTGCTATATCATTGTTTTGGGAAGAAGCAGAGGAGGGTTGGTAGAGGGTGGGGAGAGGGAGGATAATGGAGGAGGGGACTAGGGGACTGAAGAGGGAGATGCATTCACATTGATCTTATATTTTACAGGTTATTCCCATTTTGAACTTTAAAAACGTCGCAGTCGTGCTCCCACTTGCCGGCCACGCCTGCATTGTTGGGGGAGGGTTGACGTCACTCGCGTCACAACAGGGATCTCTGGCGTCACAACGGACACCCATCAGCCATGCCTGCGCAGTTGGGGGCTATGGGTCAGTGTTGGAATATCACCTTGGGGGTTCTAATAAGAACTAAAAATAACCTTTGGTTGTCACTTTTAACGTGAACTTGAATGTAGATATTCAGTGGCAGTGGCTGCTTTTAAGGAATCAAATGTTTATATCAGCAGTTATCAGGCAACTAAATCATCCTACCACTACCAGAGAACAGTGCTGAATTACCATCTACCTCCTTGAAGACCCTTGGACCATCCTCAATCGGACTTTGCTGAATTTACCTTGCACTAAACGTTATTCCCTTATCATGTATTTATACACTGTAAATGGATCGATTGTAATCATGTATTGTCTGTCTGCTGACTGGATAGCATGCAACAAAAGCTCTTCACTGTGCCTGTACCTGTATTTCACACATTGTCACACATGACAACTAAACTGAACTTATATTCCATGCAACTGCATTGCAGTGAAGCATCAGTATTATCCTCTTCAAATAAGCTGGAGGTGTTCATAGTTTACTAATGTAAAGAAACTGTTTCCTCATTGATTGTACTGTTAAAACTTATTCGCTGAATATGAATGATTTTTGGGTACAAAATGTTGCAGTGGCTGCTTCTGTAAAATCTTTCTCTACTATCTGGAAATATCTTTCAGGCATGACACATCCATCAACTCGCAGAATGGTCTTGCAGAGCAATCAGCAAAATGATTACAATACAGAATATAGCCATTCAGCCCATCATATTTCAACTGAATCTCTCTCAGGTCAATGCTCAATACCCCTTCCCTGTGGTCTTGAAAATCCTTTTCTCCACCAAATATTTATCTAACTCCTCTTTAAAGGATTCAATAACCCTACTTCCACCACAGCTGGAGATTGTGCAATTCACATTCTAACCATATGCTATAATAAATTTCCTCCTATCAATCTTATTTTAGTTTAGTTTTGTTTAGTTTAGTTTAGAGATACAGCATTGAAACAGCCTCTTCGGCCCACCGAGTTCATGTAGAACATCCATCATTTATTCACACCAGTTCTATGTGATCCCGCTTTCTCATCCACTCCCAACGCACGAGAGGCAATTTACGGAGGCCAGTTAACCTAGAAACCTGCACCAAGGAAACCGGAGCACCTGGAGGAAACCCAGTCATAGTGCGAACGTGCAAACTCCACACAGATAGCACCCGAGGTCAGGATTAAACCGGGTATCTGGTGCTGTGAGGCAGTGTCTCTACCAGCTTTGCCACCGTGCCACCACTTTCTTCCGATTTACTTTATGCGGGTGACCACTGCCCCCTTTACAGCACCACCTATGGGAACACCGTCCCAAAATTCACTCTTTCCAGAAACATCAGCTCAACCTTCTCCAACGACACCTGCATTTCAGACCTTTCCTGATGAATGAGGTCCCCCATCCGAGGAACTAATCCTGTTCACCGTTCTCTCACCTTCTCTATTTATAAGAGAAGGAATTGCTGTAGTCAGGCAATAACTGTTTGTTATTGTTTATCAAAAAATTGTAAATTGTCAAACAGGTATATTGTTGTGCTTAAAAATGGTATAAAAGGGTAATAAAGGTGGCTGGTGAGGCACGCTGATTTGTTCACTGAACAACACAGACAAAAGCGACGGCTGGAGGCCCTGCAGCAGCCTGGGACTCACCTTGATCGGACGCTTCCCCATAAGACCTATGACTTCAGAAAAGACTTTGGAACTTTGCAGAAAGTGCCAAATCTGGTGACTCTAAAAATAATTTCACTGTGTTTTGCACATGTGACAGTAAAGCACCATTGAACCATTAAAAAAAAACCCAATGTTGTTACTCTTTAATTTTTTCAATTAATAAAATCAATTAACCCTCTAATATTTACTCTGGTCATATAGAATGTGCTGAAACTAGCATATCATCTGATTATTATGACATATATCTAATGTTCAATGGTCTTTTAAATATATTTTTTAACTTTTGTGGTTTATCAATGTTATTCTTGTTTAATGGTTAACAAGATGACTTCCTGACTTACACTCTGAATTTTATTTATTGAGACAACATACAGCTGGAATATGCTGGAGGTGTGCGTGGTTTACTAATATGATGTTACATTTCATCTAGGAATATAGTGAAAAGTTTTGTACTGTCCATTGTTGTGTTTGATTTAGCCCAATCCTTAAGGAAATAATGATAAATTAAGTATTTATACCAATGAATTATAATTATTTTTTCTATTCCCAAAATTATACTGTGACTCACTTAATTAAAAAAATCAAGCAGTTTGTAGCTATGACAACCTCTACATTAATTTGTTTTCAAGGTCTCCATTTCCTTGAAGGTTTTAAGTTCAGTTGAATATAGCTTTATCTCCTTCTGTGTTGTCATGTCCTTTCTTATTGATGCCTGTTCTAACCTTGCGTTGGTCCCTTTATTTATACCATGTCAAAAGAGATTGAAAACATCTATTTATATTGATCAAGGTTAAGAAAGATGGAACAATATTTACAGATGAGGATAATTAGTGGGTGCGGAGCCAGGAGCCAAGCCCTCCAAGCTGGATGGAAGTGCATTGCTTGTGGTTCCAGTCAGTTAAACACTGGTGTGTCTGTATTCAGTCAACACACTAACACTGGAATGGCATCCCGTCACGAATGTAAAAGCAGAAAATGCTGGTAACACTCAGCAGGTCAGGCCGCATCTACAGAAAGAGGAACAGAGTTAATGTTTCAGGCCAAAGACCCTTTGTAAGAGCTCCGATAGAGGGAAAGGAAGCTTGTTTAAATTGCAGGTAGGGTGGGGGAAGGGAAAAGTCTAGGGATAAAGCTGAGGCGACCATGAGGATAAGCTGTAAAGAAGGTTATCTGGTCAATGTGGTGATTGGGTGTGAGAACATAAACAAAAGCATAATACCAACATAAGCAAGTCGGAGTCGCACCTCGGCCACTCCCACTACTCCCCTCTCCCATTGGGCAAAAGGTATAAAAGTGTGAAAACACACACCTTCATTTCAGAGACAGTTTCTTCCCAGCTGTGATCAGGCAACTGAATCATCCTACCACAACCAGAGAGCAATGCTGAACTATTATCTACCTTATTGGAGATCCTCGAACTATCTTTGATCAGACTTTACTGGCTTTATCTTGCACTAACATTATTCATGTTTTCCCTTTATTATGTATCTGTACATGGTGCATGGCTCGATTGTAATCATGTATTGTCTTTCCGTTGACTGGTTAGCATGCAACAAAAGCTTTTCATTGTACCTTGGTACATGTGACAATAAACTAAATTCAAACTCAAAAGAATAAAGGTAAAACAATGAAGACAAAAGAGAGAGAAGAAGGGTCTCGACCCGAAACGTCACCCATTCCTTCTCTCCAGAGATGCTGCCTGTTCCGCTGAGTTACTCCAGCATTTTGCATCTATCATTTAAACCATCATCTGCAGTTCTTTCCTACACAAGACAAAAGAGACTACAGATGCCGGAATCTAGAACAAAAAAAGAACACTGTAAGGACTCAGCGGGTCAAGCAGTTCCTGTGGAGTCAAAAGGTGACAAATCAACTATCTCCATGGACAACACAATGTGGGAGTTGTGAAATGCACGGCAGGAAGACATGCACGGCAGGTCAAGCTGGGCATGTTCTCCACTCCCAGAGAATAAACGAAAATGAAGATGCAGCTGAGCCATTATTACAGATGGAAAATTGATAGAGAGAGAGAAATCAAGTTACCTGAATATTGAGGAATTCAATATTGAGTCCGGAAGACTGTAATGAACCAGTTGGAGGATGAGATACTATTTCTAGTGATGGCCTAATGTCGTTATCGCTCCTCACACATGCTACTTGATCCGCTGAGGGTTTCTTTTAACCAGCATTTTCTGAAAGGATTTAAAACCTCTCCACATATTTCAGCATTTCAGTAATGTTTCAGTAATGACAGGTTATGGATAGAATCATAGAATCTTACAGCGTGGAAACAGGCCCTTCGGCCCCACTTTCCCACATCGGCCAACATGTCCCATTTACACTAGTCCCACTTGCCTGCGTTTGGCCCGTATACCTCTCAACCTGTCCTATCCATGGACCTATCTAAATGTTTCTTAAACCTGCCTCAACTACCTCATCTGGCAGCTTGTTCCATACACCCACTGAATATATGGATATATGAGTTTCCTCCCTCTTCAAAGCATCATCCGATAACTAATTTAATTCCTGATTATAGAGCAGTTTCCACTCTGAATCTTTAGAAATGCAGTGTTGCTTGGTCATAAGTAAAGCTAATGCATCATAACACCCAACAATGGAACTAACTAACAATCTGTAGCATGGTCTGTTTAGTGTAGTTTAGTTTAGAGATATAGCATGGAAGGAGGCCCTTTGGCCCATTGAGTCCACACTGACCAGCGATCCCCACACATTAACACTATCCTACACACACTGGGGACAATTACACTTATACCAAGCCAATTAACCTACAAACCTGTATGTCTTTGGAGAGTGGGAGGAAACCGAAGATCTCGGAGAAAACCCACGCGGTCACGGGCAGAACGTACAAACTCTGTACAGACGGCACCCGTAGTCAGGATCTGGCGCTGCAAGAGCTGTAAGGCAGCAACACTACCGCTGCGAGCCACTGTGCCGCCCCTAAAACTTTCATTTTATTCCATGTATCGCTCGGATTGAACTTTACTACCCCCCTTCCTCCAACTGCTGAGGTTTTGTATAATAAATGCTCTTCAGTGGTTATGCTTCACACTTTATTGTTGTGAAGAGATCTCGCTGTGTATAATGCTGTCATTTCTCAGAGGACAATGCCTGCAGGTGCTGCAGCTGGATAGACATTCAGTGGAAGCCAAAACTGAGATGGAAAATACACAGTATTGGATAACATTTTAGTGTCCTGATAACATAAACTTGCAATGTAGATTTTTCCAAAACAAGGCACATTTGCTAAGGGACAGCTGTGTTATAGCTACAAACAAAATATGTATAACAAAAGCATAAAGAAATTCAATGGAAGCACGGAGGGAGAGTCAGTTGGCTTTTAATAACTATTATAACCCGACACACCAGCAAGTTTGTGTGGAGGTGGGGAATGAGTCAGGATGTCTGCCAACAAATGGGTTAGCCTGAAATGCCAGAGGATACGGTTAGCATCATATAGTCATGGAGTCATGCAGCACAGAAACTGGCTCTTCAGCTCAACCAAGTTGACCAAGATGCCACAACTAAACCAGTCCCATTCGCCCACGTTTGACCCATATCCCTCCAAACCATGCCTACCCATGTACCTGTCAAGTGTCTTTCAAATGTTGTTATAGTACTAACTGCCTCAACTATCTCCTCTGGTAGCTCGTTCCATGTTCCCACCATCCACTGTAAAACAAGTGTCCTTCAAGCCCATACTAAATCTTGCCCCTCTCACCTGAAACCTATGTTCCCTATTTTTTGATTCCCCTACCCTCGGTAAAAGATTGTGCATTCCTCCTATCTATTCCCCGTATGATCTTATTCACCTCTGTAAGCTGACTTAGGAATAAAGTCCTAGCATCTAAACCTCTCCCTTCAGCTCAGGTCCTCAAGTCCTGGCAACATCCTTGTAAATCTTCCCTGCACTCTTTCCAGCTTAACAATATCCATCCTATAGCAGGGTGACCAAAACTGAACACAATGATCCAAATGTGGCCTTACCAACGTCTTGTACAACTGTAACATAACTGTAAAATACATCATGAGTACATTACTCAGTACCCTGACTGATGAAGGCTAATGTACTAAAAGCCTTTTTCACCACCCTATCTACCTGTGGCACCACTTTCAGGAAACCATGTATGATTGCCCATTAATAGATTGCCACCTGATAATGAGGTAATAGAGATCACTGAATCGCACAGAAGCATGTGGGCACATAAGGTAAGTTGAGGAATCCTGGAACATGTTGACAAATATAATAACAAGGAACTGCAAAGGCTGGTTTACCAAAGAAAGAGACAAAATGCTGGAGTAAGTCAGTGTCCCTGGAGCATCTCTGTAGAATATAATGTTTCGGGTCGGGACGCTTCTAGATCGATAAAGAGTTGAGATTCTTTAGGAAGTAGGAAAATGATTTTTAAATAGCAATCACTTTGCAATTAAAAAGCAAGCAGGTCTGCCAACAAGTGGGATAGCCAGAAATGGTGACTGGAAAATAGATTAGGTAAATGTACGGTTGGAAGAGTGGTGCAGAAGTGAACGCTTCAGGCTCTTGCTGAGTAGGAGAAGGGGAACTTGATGAGTCAATGCCCTCACTGAAAGCTTAACCAACACTGTTGCAGAAATGAGAAACCAGGAGGAAGCAACAATGAGATCAGATGACAGGAAGATATGGACATTAGTAAAATTGGAAATATTCCAAATACAAACCAAACGAGGAAACCAGTGAATATGATGAATGTTATTAAACTGTATGTGTGGCAACACAGGATAACATATGTTCGGCAAACTACAGCTACTAAATACGTCTAAAGATTATGTTGTTGCACATTGCAGAGACAGATCTCAAACTGCTCACTGCTGGTTCTTGATCTTACAAAGTGTTCAGGAATCAAAGATACGGGATAAAAGGAATAATGTTTAATGCAAGATAAAGTCCAGAAAAATCTGATTAAAGATAGTCTGAGGGTCTTCAGTGAAGAAGCTGGTAGGTCAGGACCATTTCCTAGTTGGTGATAGGATGGTTCAGTTGCCTGATAACAGCTGGGAAAAAACTGTCCTTGAATCTGGAGGTGTGCGTTTTCAAACTTCTATACCTCTTGCCTGATGGGAGAGGGGAGAAGAGGGAGTGTCTGGAAACCTGATAGAATTGCAAAGAATGAGCCAGTTATACAATAATGTGAATAAAGTTGCTGCCATCAAGTCAGATCACTGTTTTAGTTTTATAAGGGGGAAGCGGGGGTTTTAAGATTTTTACTTCTTTCAGCATACTTTATGTCTCCTACATAACGGAAACCTGTCGCAACTTGCAGTTGTGGCTAATTAACATGTTCATTCAGCCCCTCACGGTGTGAGATGCGATGAATCAACGTAAATGTAGGAACCCTTGAATGGGAAAAATCAGCAATTCTAAACCTCCGTTATGAATAGTGTGAACTGACAGATGCAAGACCCAGTAAATCATTAGAGATTTCCAACATTTTGCCACCTTCAGGCGATCCCACCACCACTCTTCCCTTTCCCACCTGTTTCTGCTTTCTGCAGAGACCAACTCCCTCCACAACTTCATTTATTCAATCCTTCCCACCCAAACCTCTCCCTCCACAGGTACTTTCACCTGTAACGGCAGGGGATGTAACACTTGTCCTTACACCTCCTCTCTCACCTCCATCCAGGGACACCAGCAGCTCTTCAGGTGACACAGAGGTTCACATGTATCTCTTCAAACCTTGTCTACTGTATTATGGTGCTCCCAATTTGGTCTCCTTTACATTGGCGATACCAAGCATAGACCAGGCGACTGTTTCGCCAAAAACGTACTCTTGGTCTGCCTGCTGAATCTCCCATCTGCTAATATTTTAATCCACCTTTCTATCCTGGGCTCCCCCATTGCTAATGAGGCCACATGCAAACTGCCAGAACAGGACCTCAGATTTTGCTTGGGTAGATTGCAATCCAATGGAATAAACATTGACTTTTTCCATTTAAAGTGACACCCAGTCCCTCTGCTCCATGCCACTCTCTCTTTCCGACCCCCAAACATTTTCCCCATCCTCACTCTGGTGCTCACTCATTTCTCCCACTAACCCGCTCCTTTGCAATCTCCCCACCCACCCCTTCCTCCAATGTCCTTCCCTCTGGCTTCACACTTAGTTTAGTTTAGTTTAGAGATACAGGGCGGAAACAGGCCCTTCGGCCCACCAGGTACGCGCCGACCAGCGATCCACGCAAATTAACACCATCCTACACCCACTAGGGACAATTTACACTTATAATAAGCCAATTAACCTACAAACTTGTACGTCTTTGGTGTGTGGGAGGAAACCGAAGATCTCGGAGAAAACCCACGCAGGTCACGGGGAGAACGTACAAACTCTGTACAGACAACCCCCGTAGTCGGGTCGAACCCGGGTCTCCGGCGCTGCAAGCGTTGTAAGGCAGCAACTCTACGGCTTGCGCCACTGTGCACTCCTCTTCACTTCACTCCTCTTCGTTCCTTAACTGACATTCTTTTGTCTGTTTGTCATCTCCAACCATCTACCATTCAAACTCTCACCTTTGCCCACCTAATATTTGCCAGGTTTGGTCCTGTCCCTACCTCTTTTCCAGCTTCCTACCTCCTACTACAGAGTGTCTGAAGTAGGGACCTGATACAATATGTCACCCATCCATTCTCTCCAGAGATGCTGCCTAACCTGCTGAGTTCCTCTGGATTGCCTTGTGTCTCCATATCATAAGCGATGGCATGTTTGACTTGTCCCATTGATTTGTGCTTTTTTTGGTGCTGAGTGGCCTGGATGTAGTGAAGTGGCAACATTCATCGCTGGGCGTTGGCCTTGAAGATCTCAGACCGATGCCTGAAGCAAATGCTAATGGCCCTGATGGCTGGCCCCTCGACTCACTGCACATCCATCCCTCTTAGAGCGGCTGCTCCAATATTCTGACATACAAAAAATAAAATTGATTATATACTATTTGAAATATATGTCCAGTAATTTGCTACATTTTCCTGCCTACAGATGTGGTTTAAGTACAATGTTTCACTGAACCAGAATATAAATAGTCCTAAAGATAATATGTAATTAAAAAGGAACTGCAGGTGCTGATTTATAACAAAGATAGACACAAAATGCTGGAGTAACTCAGATTGAAGAAGTGGCCTGACCTGAAACGTCACCCATCCCTTTTCTCCAGAGATGCTGCCTGACCCTTTGAGTTACTCAAGCGTTTGTGTCCATCTTTGCTCGTACATTTTGTCTGTGGGAATAAGTGTGTTTGTGTGTGTGAGAGAGAGAGAGAGAGAGAGAGAGAGGGAAATAATGTGCGTAAGAGAGAGAAAATGTGTGTAAGAGTGTGTGTGAGATAGACAGAGAGGTGCAGTGGTGTAAATGTAAGCGGCAGAGAGAGATGCGTGTGTCGGTCAGTGAGAGAAAAATAAAGGAATACGTATTATATGAATGTGCATAGGCTAGAGAGTGATGTGGTGTGTGTATGTAGGCGAGGCAGGTGTGTGCGTTGTGAATGAGAGAGGGACATGTTTGGGTATATATTGGAGAGTGCAACATGCTGTAGATGCATGTTTATGTGTGAGGAGTGTGTGCATGAGAAAGAGAGAGAGAGAGAGAGGTTGGACTATGGATTTATATAATGTACAAGCAAAGTAAATGAGAGGGATGTAAACATGCACAGGCATATGAAAGAAGAGAAATATATGGATATGTGTCTGTTTCTGTGTGTATGTGCATATGTATACAGTATGTGTATGAGATACAGAGAGATGCCACATAGAAACTGTTTTCACCTGCGGATCTGGAAACTACAATGACACTACAGCAGAAAATGTAACAGGTGAGTGATGCAAACAAAACATCAAAAATGAAAATTGAGAATATTTTTCAACGTCCTTCATATATTTCTGCATTGAATAAACATTCAGAATTAACTGCCGTGTTTGTAATAGCAATATTTCTTTGAGTCTTTCAGAGCATTGCTCTCTGTGCCAAGACTGTGAGGGATGTGTGTGAGAGCTTGCCTCCTTCCCCTATTAAGTGCATTCAACAGCCAAATGTTGGGAGGTGGTGGGAGGGGGGGAGGAGGTAGTATTTTCCACTCATGGCTTGCATTGAGATGCTGATCACTCTTCCCCACTGACCACATGGAAATGGCCTGGGAAATTAAGCCACAGAGCACTGGAGGATTTCCCTTCTTTATGTCACGTTTATTTTCTTCGAACAAAGGGCGCCAAATCTGAGACATTAACTGTTTCTGTTTCCTCAGATGTTGCTGAATGTTTCTAGCACTCTCGCTTGTTATGTTATGTTTAGCTAGGTTGTGTGAGATAGAAAGATGCAGCATGGAAACAAGCCCTTTGGCTCACTGTGTTCAACTGACCATCAACCCACCCATTGACATCAATCCTACACTAATCTAATCCATTCTCTCCATATTGTTATCAACTACCCACAGATTTTACTTCGGAGTCACGTGAGTGACTACGTGGAGAAGACCCCGTCCAGCCGCACACGCGTCATATCGATCAGACGCATAGCGTTCATGACCGTGTGTGGAGGAGCAGGAGCTCCTCCGACCGGTGAGTAAAGCAAAAGTCGGAAGGTAAGTGGGTTACTTTCACTTACAGGAGCGTTTCCTTCCCGTGCAGACTTGTTGGTGGAGCTCCACACAAGTTTATTATGGAGAAAGGGGAAGGAGAGGCGGCCAGGGACGCACCGTAGTAAAACCCCAGATCCTAAGGGTAGCGGGCGTCAGACAGTGGAGTCAGTGGCAGCGAAGCCATTAACTCCCGTTGCGGTCGAGTGTGCTGTTAAACCACCGGCGGCGGGGCGCAAGGCTGGACAAAAGTCGGCCCGACCTGTAGACTCGGATGAGTCCGACCCGGAGGTATACCCTCCTCAGGCAGGAAAGAATATTACACTGCAAGGGTCAAAACTTTAGAACTCCTGATGGGGCAGATGATTTATAAAGACCCCCCACAGGAGGATTTAAGTCGGTGTTGGCCAATGGAGGATATAGCACAGGGGGTGCCTTGGATGGGCACAGGGTAGCACAAGGGTGGCCTACAGGAGAGCCATCAGAAATGCCTGTGCAGAAACATTACAGTGGTTGGCCTACAGGAGAGCCAGTGCCCAAAAATGCCAGAAAAAAGGCAATATATGTGTTGGCCTATTGGAGAGCCAGTACTAGAAATGCCTGAACAAAAGGCAGCACAAACGTGCAATGACAAATGTGCCAGCACCGACAATATAAAGAGCAACAAATAATGAAGCGTTGGCCTGGAATTGAGCCAGCGCCAGCAGCACCTGAAACAGGGCTGCCTATCCATGGGCCTACAAGAGAGCCCGCGCAGGGGGAATCTGGCAGAGACTTACCTGAAACAGGGGAGCCAGAAATTACCCAACATAAAGATGATTATCTAGATTCAGATGATGATTTATATGAGGACCAGAGCCCATTATCAGAGCTAAAATGTTCCAAGGCTGGCACAAAAGATGTCTGTTCCCAGAGTAACAGGGGAACCTTTGAGAGAGGAAATAGCTATGACTATAAATTATCTACTCTCCCATCAGCCCCAGGAATTAACTATGGATGAGACTATCAAAAAGTATGAGACCCCGGAAAATTGTGAATTGCTAGCAGTTCCAGCAGTGAATAACTGGATATGGGTTATTTGAGCAGTGGTTTACGCTCACAAGAATTGAAATTACAACGAGTGCTGAAATTGCTGGGGTCAGGCATTACGGCGTTGCCAGTGGTATTGGATGAAGATTTTATATCGGATTCACAACAAAATGCCTTAGCACTCATGTGTAGTGCGCACTTTGAAATAAATTGTATTCGTAAAATACAATAAGACCAAATATTCATCCTAAGTATGCAAGCTCTGCAAACCATCCAATATACAAATGCCTAAATCTGATTTTTGGAGAAAATCTAGCAAAGAAGCTAAAGGATCACCTATGCTGAGCAGAGCGGTGCGAAGGCAGTATCCCTACAGGCGAAATGCTGGTGCTGGAGAAGGAACAAGCCTATCATTCTCGTATACACGTTGACGTGCTGCACCGAGGATACGTGGAGGTTACAATGTGCCTACTAGAAGGGGACAACAATTGCCGGTGGCGAACCCCATTGCATCTGGTAAGAAACACAACAAATGTTTCATACTCACAAATAAGGGGAAGGTTACGATTCGTCTTAAAAGAATGGCAATCAGTAACAAATGATTCATTTATTCTATGTAGCATTGTACGATTCAAAATTGAGTTCTCTCCACGTTTGGATCCTCCAATTCAGCATAATTCAAACTGGTCACGGATTTTCTCAAAGGAAGAGAATAAGTTGATCAAGGGAGAATTGAAAATTTTATGTGGAAAAGGGGTAATAGAAAAGTCAGTAGAACAACACCATCAGTTTGTGTCAAATATTTTCCTAGAACAAAAAAGGATGGTGGATGTAGAATCTTTTCGGATCTGACAAATCTTAACCTTTATGTACAATAGAAACATTCAAAAATGGAAACATTTACTAATGCCATTCAGCTGGTCACAAAGAATTGCTACATGGCAAGCACAGATCTGCAAAATGCATATTATTCTGTGGCAATGCATGGTAATGATCAAAGATATTTGAAATTTAGATGGATGAGTCAGTTATGGCAATTTAAAGCATTGCCCAATGGCCTGACTTCAGCACCAAGATTATTCACTAAATTACTCAAACCAATTTTAGCTCTGCTAAGAGCTGAGGGCCATGTATTAATGGTTTATTTAGATGATATTCTGATTGTGCGGGACACTTTGGCTACTGCAAAAATTGTCAGTATCTAGAGTCAAATACAATTTGAAAAAATGGGTTTCATTATTCACCTACAAAAATCAAAATTGTTACCAAGCAAAAATAATTGATTAGCTAGGGTTCACAATTAACTCTGAACACATGGTAATCACCTTGCCAAAAGAGAAGGCTGCAGTTAATTGAAGATTGCACTAAACTCATAAACGAGGACAAGCCTTCAATTAGAGAAGTGGCAAGCTTGCTGGGCAAATTAATTGCTGGGTTTCCAGCTGTCAGGTTTGGACCATTGCATTATCAATGTTTACAGAGGGCTAAGGTACAAGCATTAAAAATGAATACAGGGCATTTTGACAGGCCCATGAAATTAACAATTGGATCCATTACAGAAATAGAATGGTGGATTAACAATGTCTCTAATGCTTCCAGAAAAGTTCTGGTAGAAACACCTTCCGTCATTCTACAGACTGATGTAAGTGTTCTTGGATGGGCGCAACTAACATGATTTCCAGCTGTGGAGGTAGGTGGGATGTCGATGAAGTACCTTTGCTTGAAAATTAAGGAATAAATTACCTAGAGCTGTTAGGAGCATTTCATGGCCTTAAAGCTTATTGCACTAATATGGGAAATGTGCATGTTCAGGTACAGGTTGACAATACTACAGCTGTAGCATACATAAATCACATGGGTGGTATCAAATCAGAATCATGTGATAGATTGGCAAATTAAATTTGGACCTGGTGTATTGTCAGGAAAATCTGGCTGTCAGGAATATATTTACCAGGAAAATTTAACAAAATTGCAGACAACAGATCACGTAAATGTAATGATAATACAGAATGGATGTTACATCAGGAAATAGTTACGCAAATTGTAACACGATTTGGAATGCCAAAGATTGATTGTTTGCATCAAGACTAAACCACCAATTGCCTAAGTATGTGTCATGGGAACCTGATCGTGGTGCAGTAGTGGTAGATGTTTTCTCGCTACATTGGGGTGATATGTTTCCGTATGCATTTCCTCCATTTTGTTTAAATCAATAGATGCATACAGAAAATTAAACAGGACTCAGCCTCGGGGAGATTGGCCTACACAGCTATGGTATCCACTGGTGTTAAACATAATCAAAGAACCCCTTATGGTTATTCCAAAGCAGGTGAAACTGCTTGTAAACCCTGTAACTAATGAACCACATCCTTTACATGATCATATTGGTTTGTTGATTTGCAGATTCTGAAAAGGCCATATCTTGGAAGAGGATTATCAGACCATACGGTGGATGTTATAGCAGCAGCCTGGAGGAATAGTACCCAGAAGCAGTACATTTCTTATATAAAGAAATAGGAGGTGTTTTGTTCAGGAAAGAATATTGCATATAACACAGCAGAAATTTCAGATGTATTAGAGTTTCTTTCAACTCTTTACTACGAATTAAAAATTAAGTTATAGTGCAAACAATACTGCACGAAGTGCACTCTCTGCATATTAAGCAGTGAATCAGAACAAAATCCAATGGGATCACATCCTTGGGTCTGTAGGTTTATGAAGGGAATTTTCAAATCCAATCCTCCTAGACCTAGGTATACAGAAATCTGGAATGTAAAAGATGTACTGATGCTGCTGAGGGATTGGAATCCTATTGAAACTCTGTCATTAGCCGAAATCACCATGAAATTGGTTATGCTGATGGCATTAGTTTCAGCTCAGAGAGTTCAAACATTACAGAAATTAAATTGACAGAATGAAAGTAGGGGCAGATGCCGTTACATGCTATGTCTATTATTTACTGAAGCAAAGTAGACCTGGGTTCACGGGATGTAAGTTGGAGTTTTCAGCATATCCTACGGATCCATGACTATGTGTAGTAACATATGTAAGATGTTACATGGAAACAAACAGAATCTTAAGAGGCACAGAATTAGCATTTTTATTAGTCATAAAAGTCCTCATAAGAAAGTGTCAACACAGACAATTTCAAGACGGTTGAAACAGGTGTTGATTTATTCAGGTATTAATACTGATAAATTAAAATCTCATTCCACCAGGGCGGCATCAACATCGGCCAGGGATTCAGACGTTCCAATAGACCTTATCCTCGCGGCCGCAGGATGGGCAAGTGAACAGATGTTTCACAAGTACTACCATAAGGAGATTAAAGATCCCGGGGTGGTTGGTGATGCCGTGCTGGGTTCAGTATTAAATCCCCCATCATGATAAATGGGTTAATTTGTTAAAATAAATAAAACCATTAACTGATTACATTTAATGTTGTGGTTATGCATTGTTGATTGTGCTTACTCAATAGAGTCAATCAGTGCAGTGAGCACCTGGATTTTAATCCACGGTGTGAAATCACAGAGCTTTGAAATCTTCACGTAGTCACTCATGTGACTCCGAAGTAAAATAGTAAGATTAAACGAGAACTTACCAGTTTGAAGTTTGATCTTTATTTTATGAGGAGTAACGTTGAGGGATTACGTGCCCTCTGCTCCCACCCTCATGAAAGGATCAAGCTGGTAGTTCTAAGTCTTTATGCATCTTACTATCATACTTCAGTAATTATCGTCTGTGATTTTCACTCCGCTGCTTTGAAGATTGACGCGTGTGCGGCTGGACGGGGTCTTCTTCACGTAATCCCTCAACGTTACTCCTCATAAAATAAACATCAAATTTCAAACTGGTAAGTTCTCGTTTAATCTTACTATTCTACCATTCACCTACACACATGGGGCAATTTACAGTAGCTAATAATCGACCTAATAACCTAGCAGGATTGTAGTATAGAATGACTGAAGACCTGAACAGGGACAGAATAGAACAGATCCCCCAATGGTGAAACGAGTTGCATTTTGTAACATCCTCCTTCTCTCTAAAATGAGTCAAGCTGTAATCTAGGAAATCTAGCTCTGATGACATAGTTGTTTTCCTCATTTAATACTCCCCATCACGTCTTCCGATTGACGTAATCGGGTGGCATTGCGTGCGGCAGCCTCGCCAGCAGCTGTCCGTCCTTTCACCCTTTTTGTTATTTTTAGTCTGTCTAAAAGTATGTTTCTTGAGGTCTTTTAGTCTTTTTTATGTGGGGGGAGGTGGGGGATAAGAGGGGAAACTGTTTTCCAGTCATTTCCTGGTCGAGGATGCATGTTTTCTCCGAGTTGCATCTTCGCCCACCCTCGTGGCCCACCAACTGGATTGGCGCGGCCTTTCCTGCTGGAGACCGGCCAGAGCTTCAGCAGCGGCGCAGCACTGAATTCCATCGCGGAGCGGGACGATGCCTTACCGGGGATCGCAGGGGCTCCGGAGTGTTGGGCCTGCTGATCAACACCGTGGAGCTGTGGTTTGCGGAGCTTCCAGCCACGGGCTGCGCTGACTTTAACATCGCGGAGCCTGGGATCCTTGCCGGGGTCGCCAGTGTTGGAGCTCCGCCCAGCTCGGCCTGTGGACTTCGGGAACCGCGGTCTCCGGTAGGAAGTGGCCGATTCGGAAACTCCAATCTGCTGAGAGTGTTCTCCATTCTGACGCCGGAGCTCCGATCATCCCGGCGAGAGGGCCTGAAGGCCCCGACCTCGGGTGGACAAAGAGGAAGAGGACTGAACTCTATTGCCTTCCCTCACAGTGGGAAACGTTGATTCTGCTGTGTGGGGATGTTCATGTTAAATTCTATCGTGTATTGTGTTCTTTTTATTTGAATGGCTGTATGGTAATTCAAATCTCATTGTACTAATTGGTGCATGTGATAATAAATGTCTCGAACTCTCTTGATAAAACATCAATCGGTTAATTTGAAGTTTTGGATTCTATCTCAGTGATTGGAATTCTTTGGGGCAAGTTTGTATCAAATCAAAGAGAGGTTTTGGATCAGTGAAAAAAATGGCACGGACATGTGGAATAAGTCAAGTCAAGTCAAGTCAAGTCAAGTCAAGTCAAGAGAGTTTATTGTCATGTATCCCAGATAGGACAATGAAATTCTTGCTTGCTGCAGCACAACAGAATATGTAACATAATACAGAACAAGAGATAAAAGTTCAGTGTGTCTATATACCATAGACCATATCTATACACAATAAATAAACAGATAAAGTGCAATAGGCTGTTATTGTTCAGAGTTTCTTTGATGGCGAGTTTAATAGCCTGATGGCTGTGGGGAAGCAGCTGTTCCTGAACCTAGATGTTCCAGATTTCAAGCTCCTGTACCTTCTTCCCGATGGCAACTGAGAGATGAGTGTGTGGCCAGGAAGGTGTGGGTCTTTGATGATGTTGGCAGCCGACACTCTGTAACCTTCTCAGGAGGTAGAGGCGCTGACGTGCCTTCTTTATGATTGCATCAGCGTGCTGGGACCAGGAAAGATCTCCGCAAATAGGCACGCCCAGGAATTTGAAGTTCTTGACCCTTTCCGCCATTGTCCCATTGATATAAACGGGATTGTGAGTCCCTATCCTACCCCTTCCAAAGTCCACAATCAGTTCCTTGGTTTTGTTGGTGTTGAGAGCCAGGTTGTTGTGCTGGCACCATCTGGTCAATCGGTCGATCTCACTTCTATACTCTGACTCATCACCATCAGTGATTCGTCCCACAACAGTGGTGTCGTCGGCGAACTTGATGATGGAGTTCGCACTATGTCCGGCTACGCAGTCATGAGTATAGAGTGAGTACAGCAGGGGGCTGGGCACGCAGCCTTGAGGTGCTCCCGTGCTGATTGTTATCGAGGCTGACACATTTCCACCAATACGGACCGACTGTGGTCTGTGGATGAGTTAGTCGAGGATCGAATTGCAGAGGGATGCGCAGAGACCCAGATCTGAGAGCTTGGTAACCAGCTCTTGGTAACCAGGGGATGATGGACCATAAACCAGTTTATGGTCCATGCAGATATTAATTTGTGAAAAAAATGCTGTAACGATTTTAGAATTCATGACACAATAGAATCAGAAATATTTTTTTCCTTCCTTGCAGTACAATAATGATAAGTGTAATTAACGGATTACTGATGATTTCTTCACTGGTTAGTTTAAAATATATATTGTCAGAAATTTCACTGCCGTAAACTGGGAAAGAACATTTTTGGTATTATGAGTTTATCAGAGAGTTCTATCAGTTGGAGCAAAGGATTAGTCAAGTATCTCAGCAGATTCCAATAAATACAAAATGTTTTCAAAATAAAATCTTACCCAATGTTTATGTAAACATTGCCTCTGGTTGTATTTGTGATAATACTGTTCTATTAGGGTGAATTAAAATCAAATCTTTAAAAGTTTGCAAAATTCAGATGGGTCTCTGTAGCATAAACCTGAAGTTTTATGAGTAAATTACATTGTAAAATGTAAGACCGTAAGCTAGTAAGATAATGCTGTGCCAGGAATAAGTATTATCCTAAGGTTCAAGATTGCATAAAATCATGTGATGGCAATTCACCCAATCTTATTGGGTCTAGGTTGCGGTGGGGGATGGGGAGGGGAGAGGTTGATTTAGACGTCGGTAATATGTGAGGCAATTGCACATATTAACTGCAGTTGGGAGGTGCAGAATGAGTGAAGTTAGCTGTATTGTGGCTTAAAGTCGCAGCTCGCAATTGGAACTGCTGCAGGAAGTAGTTTAGAGGAAATACTTGAAGAGGTAAAACCACTAGTTTGAACACCATGGCAGCAGAAGTAGGATCACGAGGGGATGCCCAGAGTAGTCAGGGTCTTCACCAAAATAACTCCTTACCTGGAAATTCCTGAGACATTTGTCCCATTGTTCCAGCAGAGTTGATTCCTTCACTCGCTCCCAGAGCAGACTCAGGTTCATTGGGTGCATCTTGTAAGCAGTGTACCTGATAGACACAAAAAGCAGGACAGGCAGCATCTCTGGAGAGAAAGAATGGGTGACGTTTCAGGTCGAGACCCTTCTTCAGACTGGTTAGGGATAAGAAAACGAGACATATAGATGGTGATGTGGAGATAAAGAACAATGAATGAAAGATATTCAAAAAAGGAAACAGGCCATTGTTTTTTGTAGGATGAAAATGAGAAGCTAGTGCAACTTGGGTGGGGGAGGGATGGAGAGAGATGGAATACCAGGGCTACCTGAAGTGAGAGAAATCAATATTCATACCACTGGGATGCAGATCTCTTCCTTCAATGCCTGCTTCTCTGATCAAAGCCACACATTCCTAGCCAGAAGAACTGCTGGCGAAACACAGCAAAATCCAGGCCAATGTATCAAAACGGTCTAAGCGCACATTCACAGAACACTGTAAATATATTAAATAAATAAATAAATAAATAAATAAATAAATAAATAAAAGAGCAAGATGGGAAATTGAAAAATAAACCAAGAATATTGCTAGGTTTTAGCAAGAAGAAAAAGCATTTTCAGCTTTCAATGGTTCTAATTGTTACTGTTAAGAAAGGACAGACCTATTACCATCATGAAATTCTTGACAATAACCTGTCCAGCAGTCGTTCCAGAAATACAAAGAGCCACGGCAAAGTCCTTCAATGCAATAAACAGGCAAACCAAGTCTTTGAACCATAAAGCAATAAAACAGCTGTGACAAACAATTAAGTTTAACATTCAATTTACCAAACCTCTGCTGTTCAAAGGTTTGTAATCTTTTCTTTGCTTTTTTTTCCACGCTAAATATTTGACCATTTTTTCCTATGGTGCAGCACAGCATTTCAACATTAAGAATAAATCTATGAAGAAATTCCTAGAAATGTTTCTAAATAATCCCCCATTAAATACCTGAAAAAAATTCATGGTCTTTTAAAATACTAACTTCATTTTTCTACATTGCAGTGAGACGTCCTGAGGAGTTGTCTTCACTAATCATATTTTAGATATTTGCACTATGGATTGTCTTGAGCATTCTGTTGGGAAAGTACTATATGTGCGAATGAGGAGCTGAGACTCCAGGTTTGTGACTATTTTCACAATTAGAAGAATTTCCATCTCTCTTGCAGAACCCAGGAATATTAGTGGCCAGAATTATGATAGTAATATTAAGCATGACTGTTTATGTGCAATGCAAGAAAAAGCTGAGATCCACACTATAGATGAAATAGGATTTCCAGTGATATTTTGTATATCAGCAAAGTTGGTAAGTGTAGTGTAATGAAGCCAAAAAAACTGCAGATGCAATCTATCTCAAGCAAAGACAGAAAATACCAGACACACAGTGTATCAAACAGCGTCTGTGGAGAGAGAAAGTGCATCACCATTTTAGGTCAATGACTCTTCATTGGGTGCAGAGTTAGATGGGCTCTTCTGAATTGATAGATGAAAATCACATAAAACATGACAATATTTTGTGGTAGTTGGTCTTCAACTGAAGTTGCAGGCATGGCGTAACTAAAGGTCCTGTCCCACTTGGGCGTCATTTGCGCGTCATTTACGCGACAGGCCAGTTGTGACTGTTGCGCGAAAATTGTCCAGCAGTACGGCAGTCGAGCGCCAAGTGCTCTTGTGGGCCCTGCTTCTTTTGGGAGCCATTTGTGTAGGTATGTTACAAAACTTACCTTCAGTCGCGCTGTAATTCTGCCACTGGCCGTGTGCGCGATTTTGGCGCCTTTAAGGGGGGGGCGGGGTTAAAACGCGGTTTCTCCTCCCTTGTCCTGGAAATATTTTGTTGGAGTACAAAACTTCGCTGACAAAATCGTTCCTACCGCCGTTTTGTGAATTTTAAAAAAAAATTAAATCGTCAATGTCAGCGCTACAGTCATTTTAAAAGCAGCTCCTGAAGCGTCAACGCCAATAACGGGGATGGATTTCACACAATGGACAGGTAAACGAAAGTGCTTTCTTTAAATGTATAAAAGTGCTTCTTAAGAAGCCTTTAATTCACATTTTGTCATGCGACACGGTGATTTTATTCCCCGAATTAACGGCAGTATTTTTCATGCCAATACGGGGTTAAATTCACCGCAAATGACCGTTCCAAAAGATCGCGTTCCAGAAATTCTCACTCGCAAGATGAATTAAATGCCCATTAATTTACAGGTATTAAACATTCAATTTCTTCCATTTGGCCTGTAAATTCATGAAAATTAGATTTAAAAATTATGTTATATTGTGAATTATTGTGTGAATGTTATTTGGACACTTAGGCTATTTAAAAATGTTAATCTATTCTTAAGAAATTGATAGATGTTTAGATCTAGTAATTGAATTTTGTAATTAGCTACAATTAGGTAACTAACTAATTATATGCTTTACTTTCATGTGTTCGAAGTAAGATTGTTTCATATTTGTTTCAGAATGCTTCAATCTATAATACCTGAAAATTTATTTCAGTTACCATAATTTTTAAGAAAGTTATGGGCTTTTAACTGTCCTCGATCACAGCTTTTGTGTTAAGTCAATGGAAAAGCAATAGGGAACTAGATGCTAATTTCTGAGTATGATAATGGCCATAACTTTTTTAATACTGAAGATATGAAAGTGAATTAAGTGTCAAATTAAACTTCTTTTTATGCTTTATCTGATGGGATAAATTGCAGACTTTATTTTTTAAATCTCAAAATTTTGTAACATTGCTAATTTGTGATGTCGTTCGTACTTAGTCCGATCTCCGTGGCAAGGTTTTTCCCAGTGAAAATTTTTCAAAACTATGCACGCTCTATACCCGGGTGGTCACGTGATGCGGCGCTCAAATGGCGCACCAACGGCGTACGGGCGGCTCATGGTTATGGACATTGATGCACGGTATCGCATAATAAATTAGCATAGGCAATGTTCGTGCGTCACTGTGCGTAACCATGCGTCACCACGCACAACACGTACGTCAGCGTAAGGCATCAGTACGTCAGCATGCGAAAGGGATACGTCACGTAGGTGGCGCACGAGGATTTTGAGCACTCCAAAATCCTGGGGCGCCGCGTGTTACCGCGCTTCACTGCATATGCCACCACGCCTCACCACGCGCCAACCAATTTTTAGGATGTCGCGTAAATGACGCACAAATGACGCCCAAGTGGGACAGGACATTAAGATTCAAAGATTACCCACATGACATAGTCTCAATGTGAAGGTAACCGCAAAGAGCTGAATTATGGAAATGAGGAGAGAATGGCTGCCCTTATCATCAAGGCAGAGTTTGGTTACACGTCGCATCAAGATTAGGTTTAGGTTTGTTATTGTCATGTGTATTGAGGTACAGTAAAAAGCCTTGTTTTGCATGCTATTGAAACAGACCAAGTGTACAATACATGAATATAATCAAGTCAAAGGCAAGTACAATAGGCAGAGCAAAGGGTACAGAATCCAGAATATAGTTCTCAGGATTCTAGCGCATCATTTCTATAGATAAAGTCCACTGCCCACGATGGGGTAATCAGACAGTACCCTAACTTGTGGAAGATAGTGCCGGAGATTTTGACTCTAGACTTTAAGACTTTAAGTCTAGAGTCTAAATCCCCCCTCCTGACGTTAAAGAGTTGCCATCAGCTTCCCTTTAAATCCCTTCACTTTCATCGTAAACCTAAGCCTATTTTTTGTCACCCCTATCCTGGAAAAAATACTGCTCCACCTGCTGCAATAGGGAGGTCACTAACTCCATACTCAAGAAAAGGAGACTTTAAACTGTTGCTCATTCTATATACCCACCACCATCTACATGTTAAAGTTGCCCACATGTTCCCTTTATATTTTCCCCTTGTTCACCCATGTTCTCGCAACTTCTGGCATTTAGCACTGCAGCTGGGACCCATGAAGCCAACTATTAAAGGAACATATCAAACTGCAAGCAATACTCTTTCAGCTACCAGTAGTGATGCAACTAAATGGCTGCAAAGATCGGAGGGGGTATAAAGGTGAAAGGCTACTGCTAAAGAGTCAGAAGGATCTGAATAGGCTGGCGAAGATCAGTGCCAGATTAAGGCATGTTCTATATGCACAACGGTGCCAATGACCCGTCCAAACCCAACCAGGCACTAGTAACAACAGGGAGGTCCCTGTATGGACCAGAGTACGATTAAAAAAAATCTCCCTTAGATTCCCTCTAACCCTTAGTCCTCATCTTAAAACATACGGCTTCATGTTTTTGGGCTCTGTTATGTGGAAATGTTTCCAACTATTTGACCTACCTATGCTTCTCATAGTTTTGTACACCTCTACAAGCTCCTCTCTCTACCTTCAAGGGAAACAAAAATGGCCTATCCATAATGTCCTCATACCTGAAATGTTATATATCCTGGCATAAAACAGATGATAGTGACTATTTTCTAAAAAGCAAGGTGCAAAATGTCAGATGAGGTTCTCCTGCTGACAAAAACAATATTAATAAAACAATGTAAATTCCTTTTTTTATACTATGGAAGAATTTCCATCTATTGCAGACCCCAGGAATATTAATGGTCAGAATTATGATAGTAATATTAAGCATGACTATGTAAGTAAAATATAAATGTTAATTGAACTTAGGATGGGGAATTGATATGAGTTTCCATGCACTTCCATGAGTTGAAGTGAGTTTCCATGCAGGTACAGCACATAGTGAAGAAAGCTAATGGCATATTGGCCTTCATAACAAGAGGACTTGAGTATAGGAGCAAAGAGGTCCTTCTGAAGTCCTGGTTAGACCACACCTGGAGTATTGTGTGCAGTTTTGGTCTCCTAATTTGAGGAAGGATATTCTTGCTATTGAGAGAGTGCAGTGTAGGGTTCACGAGGTTAATTCCCGGGATGGCGCGACTGTCATATGATGAAAGAATGGAGCGACTGGGCTTGTATTCACTGGAATTTAGAAGGATAATAGGGGATCTTATAGAAACATATAAAATTATTGGAAACATATAAAAAATATGGCATCGGGTGCGCTGCCCGTCTGCTGCCTCGCCAGCAGCGGGTTTATCATTTAGACTTTTTTTGATTTTTTAGTATGTCTAAATGTATGTTTTAGTGTCTCTCGGTATGCCTAATGTGGGGGGTGGTGGGGGGGGGGGGAATAGGAGGAAACCATTTTCTGTCACCTATGTCGACGGAGATGCAACTTTTTTCCTTGTCGCTACTTTGCCTCCTTCGCGGACTAACACCTTGGATTGGTGCGGGCTTTCCCGGAGTCGGGCCCAGAGCTTCAGCAGCGGGTGCAGCGTGGACTGTCCATTGCGGACGGGGCGATCCCTTGCCGGGGATCGCCAGAGAACAGCTCCGATCGCTGGCCTGCTGCCTATAACATCCTGAAGTCTCGGTCTGCGGAGCTTTTAGCAGCAGGTGTGGAGCGGACTTTACCATCGCGGAGCGGGCCGATCCATTGCCGGTGATCGCCGGAGAAGAGCTCCGACCGCCGGCCTGCGGCCTATAACATCCTGAAGCCGTGGTCTCCAGTAAGGAAGTGACTGATTCTAAGCCACGAAGTGTGTTCAATCTGTCCCAACGTCGGAGCATCGATCATCTCGACGAGAGGGCTTGCACATCGGGCCGTTCGTAGCAGCGACTACGGAGGGGCAAGGCCCCCGACCACGGGTGAACAAAGGAGGAAGACTGACTGAACTTTGTTGCCTTCCAACACAGTGATGAATGCTGTGGTGGATGTTTATGTTAAATTCTATTGTGTATTGTGTTCTTTTTAATTGTATGGCTGCATGGTAACTAATCTCAATGTACCTTAATTGGTGCATGTGAAAAATAAATGTGAACCTTGAACCTATTATGGGATTGGACATGCTAGATGCAGAAAACATGTTCCCGATGTTGGGGGAGTCCAGAACCAGGGGCCACAGTTTAAGAATAAGGGATAGGCCATTTAGAACTGAGATGAGGAAAACGTTTTTCACACAGAGAGTTGTGAATTTGTGGAATTCTCTGCCTCAGAAGGCAGTAGAGGCCAATTCATTGGATGCATTCAAAGATAGAGCTCTTAAGGCTAGCGGAATCCGAGGATATGGGGAGAAGGCAGGAACGGGGTTCTAATTGGGGATGATCAGCCATGATCACATTGAATGGCGGTGCTTGCTCGAAGGGCCGAATGGCCTACTCTTGCACCTATTGTCTATGTATCTATGTTTCTAACTGATCATATATCTAAGTTAAGTGGTGTTGACATATATTTTATACTTAAAGGCATGGAATATGTATGATAATTAACATTTTTAAATATTAAATCAAGAACTTTCAATTATAGATTGTTTAACCACTCTGGCTCTAAGTGTAAGTAATGATACCATAAAATAATTAGTTTTTATTTATTTTGCTACAAAGCAAAATGGGCACAGACAGGGCAGACACAAAGTGAATAGATCTTGTGATCTGTCAGCAGATGCAGCTTGTTCACTTTATCCATGGTGCACAGTGTATGTAACTGAACACAAAGTAAACAGAAATATCAGCAAAATACAAACCTCTGTTTCTTGGTTTGAAAGTAAAAACAGAAATACAGCACCACATTCTCTCTTCTCCTGTAATCCCCAGTTCTTTAAAGGTAATTACATGACATTCAATATATTTCAAGGAAAACAACAGTGGGCATTTCATTTCTCAGTGTTGAGTGGACAGGCCAACACTCTCTCATTTTTTGTCCTATCCTGCCAGCTATGATTTTAAGTTTCATTTCACACTCGGTAAGCAAAAATTTACCAGAACTAAGTAGTTCGACAGAGTTTGTCTTTACCTCTCTTATGTTTCTTGGAATCTTCCCCCTCCCCTCACCGAGTTAAATCATCAAGTCTTTTTATTAAAACACAAGACGATACGATAGAACTTTATTTATCCCAGGAGGGAAATTGATCTGCCAAAGGTCATAAAACACAAAATACACGAAACTAAATTAGTGCCGAGTGGAAAGGATTGGAGATGTGCAAAGATTGGGAGGGGGGGGGGGGGGAGTCAGTCTCAGTCTCAGTCTGCCCCATGACAGAAGTGGTTGTACAGTTTGATAGCCACAGGGAAGAAGGATCTCCTGTGGTGTTCTACTGCTATAATATATACTGCTATGGCGCATAATATGACCTAATACTCAAATTTATCTTTTGCCAATGCAGGTAGTTTATACCCACGGTCATTTTAAGCATGAACCACTCATATAAAAGTTCAATTTGAGTCATCCTTGCAAACAGAAATGTATAACTGTGTCCGCCATGCTCACATTCACAATAATTAAGTTGTTTACAATTATAAGGTAATCTGAATTTAACAAGACCAGGTTGGTTGTCACCAATAGCCACGTTTCCATCATGAAATCAGATGGGGTATGATGCCTAAATGCCAAACCAATCTTGCCACTGCTCGAACTAATTAAAACTAATTTAATTTGGCTAGATTAGATTAGATTAGATTAGATAGCTAGGACTTTAATGTTGCTGGGACTGTAAGGTTTGTAGTACCAGGAGTCATTGGATAGGTTGGGACGGCTTTCAATGGAGCAAAGGAGACTGAGAAATTACCTAAAAAAGGTTTATAAATTTATCAAAGGTATAGATTGGGTAGATAGTCACACTTTCCTCCCCAGGGTAGGGGAGTTTAAGAGGGCATGGGTTTAAGATCAGTGGTTTAGCAGGGACCTGAGGGGCAAGTTTTTCATTGAGAGGGTGGAAGGTATATGGAATGAGTTGCTATAAGAGATGGAAGAGGCAGGTACAAGTACAATGTTTAAAATGCATTTCGGCAGGTACATGGATAGGGAAGGATAGGAGCCAAACACAGGCAAATGGTACTAGCGTAGATAATCACCTTGGATGAGTTGGGCCAAAGCATCTGTGACTCCATAGTATTTGACATTTCCTAGGAGCCATAGCTTTTTGAGCAGTGAGGGGCAAAGTTTAAAGGGGATGTGCGGGATACTGAGGGCAGTGAGAGCCTGGAATGCACTGCGGAGG
>CM075977.1:154015820-154305374 GCA_038087875.1 Malacoraja senta
CAGTTTTCGTCTCTGAATTTGAGGAAGGACATCCTTGCTATTGAGGCAGTGCAGCGTAGGTTCACGACGTTAATCCCCGGGATGGCTGGACTGTCATATGAGGAAAGATTGGAAAGAGTGGGCTTGTATTCACTGTAATTTAGAAGGATGAGAGGGTATCTTATAGAAATGTATAAAATTATAAAAGGACTGGACAAGCTAGATGCAGGAAAAATGTTCCCAATGATGGGGGAGATCACAACCAGGGGCCACAGTGTAAGAATAAAGGGGAGGTCATTTAAAACTGAGATGAGAAAAAACGTTTTCACCCAGAGAGTTGTGAATTTGTGGAATTCTCGGCCACAGAAGGCCGTAGAGGCCAATTCACTGGATTAATTTAAAAGAGAGTTAGATAGAGCTCTAGAGGCTAGCGGAATCAAGGGATATGGGGATAAGGCAGACACGGGTTACTGATTGTGGATGATCAGCCATGATCACAATGAATGGCGGTGCAGGCTCGAAGGGCCAAATGGCCTCCTCCTGCACCTATTTTCTATGTTTCTATATTTCACCACCCTTGCTATTCATTTTGTCCCCCGAGGTGATATCCCTTCCCTTGTTTGAGGAGAGTCCCCACCGGATTCTGCCCCTATATGTCCAGCAGCAGAAGGACCCTAGACTGTGGTCCTCCCCACAGAGCCTTCTTCAAGACTAGATTAGAGAGGAGAGGAGAGGGTGGAGATTATCACAAAGGATGGAGGTGATGAGTGGAGAAGACAAAGAGCTACAGATGATGGAATTCGAAAAGAAAAAAAGATGGGAAGTGAACTGTGGAACCAGTGAGTGATGTGCATCCCTTCCCCTCCAGTCTCGATGAAGGGTCCCACCCAAAATAATTCTATGCATTGTGCTCTAAGGATGCTGCCTGACCTGCTGGGTTGCGCAGTTTTGTGTTGTGTGTTTTGTTGTGAGTGAAGAAAGACTAATCTCCCATGCATCATTTACATTGTTGGATGCACTACACAGGTCAGGCAGCGTCTGTGGAAAGAGAAACCGAGTTAATGTTTCAAGTCTAAATATCAGGTTAGTTTGAGGGAACGTGCTTTTGCTGCGTGTATCAGGACTAGCCACTTCAGCCAAAGTTTATCTCTCTGTGCGGTTAACTCAACTTTCCTCTCTCCGTAGACACTGCCTGGTCTTTTGGCCATCTTCGTCATTCAGCTTTTGATTTCAGACGTCAACACTAACTAATTTCACAGATTTTACATGCCACTTTGTTAGTTAATTTTCTCTCACTAACTACCCTAATTAATCTGTCAAACACCCTGTAAACAATGAACTCACCAGGAACCTTGGCTAATTCTATCTGAGATATTTCCTTTATCCTATCCATGCCTCCCCTTCACTCTCTGTAACGTAAAATCTATATATTTTTTTTATTTCCCCGTCTGACAAAAGATTCACAATCTTAAACTTTAGCTCTGTTACTCTTTTGAAGCACAGAAGCTGCTTGTGCTGCTGGCTGTGTCTTTCGCATTTTCCACTTTTAATCTTATTGCCTGGATTGATATAAATCTGACAATCTAATTAATAGCTAAAATCATAACCATGATAATCAAATATGGTGACATGTTACCACTTGACAATATTTGTTTATTTAACACTTAGATTAGGAACGGAAGTGGAATTGTTAGAAAATCATGCTTCATTATTGCAATATTAAAACAAATGTTTAAACTGGGACTTTTTTTTGACTAATGCCATCTATACCTTTGAGACTAAGCAAAGCAAGGGCACTTGTTTGTCAAACTGTTTTATCATGAATATATTGGTGCTGGAAACTATAATGTTTTTAAGACGTTTCCATCCTTCTTTCATCGAATACTTGACCATACATACCTTAGATTATTCATGTGAGGGTCAGTTTGCATAACTTTAAAAGTGTCAAAGCATGCCTTCATGATCTAGACAGTATTCTGCTTAGGCACCAAGCATAACAAAATAAGAAAACTTACCTGGCGGTAACTGATTTTTAAAACTGTAAGCATTTTCCTCTCAAATAAGCAAGCAAATAATTCAGAGACCCAGGTTTGATTATGACCTCAGATGCTATCTGTGTGGACTTTGCACGTTCTCCCTGTGCCCATGCAGATTTCCTCCGGGTATTATGGTTTCGTCCCTCATCCTAAAGACGTGCGGGTTTGTAGGTCAATTTGCCACTGTAAATTGCCCCTCGTGTGCAGGGAGTGTACACAGAAGTGAAATAACATCGAACTAGTGTGAACAGATTGGCACGGTGGATCGAAGAGCCTGTTTCCATGTAGTGTCTTTCAATCCGTTCAATTAGTTCAACCAGTTCAATCAATCAATCAATTAATAATGCATAAAAATATCCTATTAAGGGTGGTGCTACAATAAATAATCAATTGAACAGTGTACTAGAGGAATTAAATGCATGCTAGGATAGGTTAGTGTGACTCCCATGGAACTATGCTTACAGGATAGTCAGATTTCATTGTCACATTTTTTCTCATTCTGGAGTAAAAGGCCAAAAAGAGAAGATTTACACTCGCCAAAGCAAGTTGTGACATTTAATTCAATAAATCTTATAAGATGTGAAACAACACTTAGTAATAAATTAAATCTGCCAGGTCTTCCTGAAAATACTTGACTAGGAAATTCTGTTCAACAGACAAGTCTCAACATGGCATCTGAAATGGAGTCATGAATAAATTATTTGTGCTATCCCTGAAGAGTTTCTGCATTGCCACTCACCATTGGGAACAACACGCATTGGATTGCCCAATTTTGTGTACCCACAAGTTTAAGCTTTAAGTTTATGTTTAGTTTATTATTGTCACGTGTAATGAGGTACAGTGAAAAGCTTTTTTGTTGCGTGCTAGCCAGCCAGCGAAAAGGTTATACATAATTACAATCAAGCCATCCACAGTGTAAAGGATAAAGGGAAGAATATTTAGTGCAAACATAAAAAGCAGTGCGCACTCATATGAGTAAATTAGAATGGGGGAAGTAAAGAGGGAAAGAGAATCTCAAAAATCAATACTTCTGCTGCTACTGCATCCTTACACCTCTGTCACCTGTGTGGAAGGCAATTGAACTTAGATTGGTCTAATTAACCAGCTCTATATACACCACAATACTGTAGACTAGATATCCAGGTCTTACTCAAGAACAAGTGACGAACAATAATTCATGCAATCTTTACCTGTATCTATGGTTAATTCTGAATACCCACTCTGTCATGGGCAAACACCAATTGCGACCGACCGACCTCGAGGCTCTGGAGGCAGAGCCAGGACTTACCAGCGCGGGGCTGGCCAACTTCGGGGCTGCGGTGGCATTCCGGCGGTGGCGACCGAGGACACTGGTGGCGACCTGAATCCGGAGGCTCGGCCGCGGGCCCGGTGGACGACATCGTCGGGAGCGCGCAGGTCACAGGTTGGTGACCTGTTTTTCTGGGGCTCCCGCAACTACAGCTGCGTCCGCTGGACTGGAGGGCGGCAGCTTCGGCAGCTTCGACCACCCCGGGCCGCGGAGTTTGAACCGGCCCGTCGCGGAGCGGAGGACGGATTCAGCCGCGGGACTGACTTACCATCACCCGGCGGGGTCACAACATCAGAAGCTTGGATCGCCTCAGCGCAGAGGGAGAACAAAGAGGGAAGAGACAGAGACTTTAAGACGTTTGCCTCCATCACAGTGAGGAGGTGCCTGGTGAACTCACTGTGGTGGATGTTAATTTGTGTTTATTGTGTGTTTTGTTATTTATTATTATATGTATGACTGCAGGCAACGAAATTTCGTTCAGACCGAAAGGTCTGAATGACAAATAAAGGAATCTCTAATCTCTAATCTCTAATTTCAGTAATTTGGAATAATTATATCAAGACATGATACAATCAATCCCCCTCCAAAATGGAGCCTGAAAAAACAATTTTTACTTGTCTGATATGTTGATATTTTGCAAATATTAAATATGAATAGTTATACGTGACACTAAATGCGTGATACTATGACTCAATGCATGACTTCATGCTTCAAATGGAATAGGGCAAACAAAACTCACTGTCTACGAGGTAAAAAGTATTAAAACTACATATTAAAACCACATCTAAGGTGCCAATATTCAAAATTCCCAGGGTGATTTCAGGATAGGACTTTGGGTGTGATAGATTTTCTCCAGTTTTGCTGGAAGTTAAATGGTGATCTCAAATACCGTCCAAAATTTCCTGCCTGTGGCTAACAAATTATGAGTTTTTCTAAAATGCATCCAGCACGTTTGCTGCAGAAACTGGATTCTGTTTTGCAGACCTGCTCAACTGAAAGACAGGAAGCTTGAAACATAATTGTGGCCTGGCTGGGAAAAGGGAATAGACACACTGCTACAGAATATCAGAAGTCATTTGTTCCCACCATGCATATTGACATGGTAGTTTATCTCTGCCAGTGAAGCAGAATGGCTTGTTACATGCTGTATGATAATCCCTATTATCACCATCACAAAACCAACAGTGAAAGATAACCTTGAATAAGAAAAGAAAAACAATTCATTTTTCTTAGTCATACATCATCTACCTTGACAGGAGATACTGCATGCATTACAATATCTCCTTGTGAAACTGGATCTGACTTCTTGCTAAATTCCAATATTAGTCACAGGGCCATGTTACTAGGTGGGGAGGAGGGGGAGGAGGGGGTGGGGGTGGGGGGGATGGGGGAAGCCTTGCCATGACTACAAGAAAATGTGCAGAGAGAGAAAACGCATGTTGCATTTGTTTGTCATACTTCTTAAGCAGGTGACCAGAGCAAAACTAAAGAAAGAAAGGGAGGTAAAAAAAAACAATCTTGAAAAATTTGACAGAAGCAAATCTCTCAGAACTAAGAACAATGTAGGCAGTGTCACACTGAGTGGGTGACTTTCAACACACCTGACAATGTAAATAAAATGCCTCACCATGAATTCTTGAGAACTATGCTCACATAGTCGTGTTTAAATGCCGCTGTACAATTAGGCTTGTTGCAGCTTGTTAACGCTGAAAACTAGAAGCTATTCACTAAAGATGACAAGTGAGATAGCTTCACAATATAAACTGCTACTTCTTATAAAAGCTTATGGTTTCAGTTAACACCTGCAGCATTGCAACTGCAGCTCAGTATCTGTATATCTTAAATAACACCAACGGCACCTTTCTGTTTGATGTGTGCAGAGTACCTGCATTTAAAATGCATTGTTTTATTAAGAGAAAAAATCCAATAACTGGGCCTACATATGCAATGAAGAACTTTATTTAAATAAAAAAGTATGAACTATTTTCCTTGATTGTTTAAGCAAAGGTTGCCACCTTGAAAATTTGTGTCCAAGAATAGATATCTTGCTCCATTATATAGCAAAATGGTGACTCTGCACATGAGATATCGTATGCAGGTATGGCTCCCGCTCCAGGAGGGAATAGATGAAGTGTGTGGAAGGTTCACCAGGTTTATGTGAAAGCACATACTACAGATTCAAGAACAATGTCCCCCTTGCTGTTATCACACTTTTGAATGGACCTCTCATATGCTGAGGATGCATTCCTGGTCTTCCAATTTATCTTGTTACAGTACTTGCGCTTTTTTTATCTGCACTTTCTCTATTGCTGTTGTGATCACGGAAGGTGTGATCGCACGTAAATATTGTATGGCTGGAGAGCATGCAAAGTAAAATTTTACGGTACCCGGACGTGGCGCCGACAGACGAGAAGCCGAAGCAAAGAAGTCGAAGCCAAAGAACCGAATGGAAACGAGGCCGAAATGCCAATAAACCGAAAGAGTCCGAAGATGAAATGCTTACTAACCGAAAGGATGGGACGCCTAAATGCAAACTAACTGAAAGGGCGGGACGCCTAAAAGCCAACAAACCAAAAAGCTGCATCACCTAAAAGCAAACTTACCGAATGGCCGCTCTGTCGAAACGCCACCTACCCGAAAGGCATCGTCTACAAGCCAAAGGACCGACTGCCGCTCAACAGAAAAGTCCAATAACGGACATGACGTTGCCGGGGGGGTGGGACTTGTCAGCGATTGGTCCAGACCTCCGCATCCATCACATCACTGTGGAGGGATGAACATTGTCCCAAACCTTCGCTCCACCCGACCCACAGCCCGCGGAGGGTGGCCGTGGGAGATGGGGGCTGTACATCTTCGGCTGCTTTCAACTTGGTGTTTGGGTTCAGATTGCCCAGTCACCTATGGCTTGTGTGGGAAAATGAACCCCACGCTCCCGTCTCCCCCTTCTCTCTCCCTCTTCTCTCTCTCCCGCTCTCTCTCTCCCTTCTCTCTCTCCCTTCTCTCTCCTCCTCTCTCTTCCCTCTTCTCTCTCCTCCTCTCTCTCCCCTCTTCTCTTGCTCCTCCTCTCTCCACTCTTCTCTCTCCTCCTCTCTCTCCTCCTCTCTCTTCCCCTCCTCTCCCCCCTCTCTCTCCCTTCTCTCTCCCTCCATTCTCTCTCCCCCCCTTCTCTCTCCCCTCCTCTCTCTCCCCCTTCTCTCCCCCCCCCTTTCTCTCCCTTCGCTCTCTCCCCCTTCTCTCTTTCCTCCGTCTCCACCCGCGGGAGCGTCCCACAGTCACTGACCGCGATGCACTGCCATCGGACCCCAACCCCCACACCAGGGTGATTCCCACGCACAAAACAGGCAGCATCTCTGGAGAAAAGGAATGGGTGGCGTTTCGGGTCGAGACCTTTCAGACGCACTCTGAAGAATGGGTGGAGATGGAAGAGAGAGAAGGGGGAGAGAAGTGGAGAGAGAGAAGGGAGAGAGGGGGGGGGAATCAGCCTGGTGTGGGGGTTGGGGTCAGATGGCGGTGTATCGCAGTCAGTGACTGTGGGACGCTCCCGCGGGTGGAGACAGAGGAGAGAGAGAGCGAAGCGGGAGAGAAGGGGGAAGAGAGAAGGGAGAGAGGGGGGGAGAGAGAGAAGGGGGAGAGAGAGAAGGAGAGAGAGAAGGGAGGGAGAGAGAAGGGAGGGAGAGAGAAGGGAGAGAGAGGGGGGGAGAGGAGGGGAAGAGAGAGGAGGAGAGAGAGAAGAGTGGAGAGAGAGGAGGAGCGAGAGAAGAGTGGGAGAGAGAGGAGGAGAGAGAAGGGAGAGCGAGAAGGGAGAGAAAGAGGGGGAGAGAGAGAAGAGGGGAGAGAGAAGGGGGAGGCAGGAGCGTGGGGTTCATTTTCCCACACAGGCTTGTAGGCGATGCTGCCTTTCGGGTAGCTGGCATTTCGACAGAGCAGCCATTCGGTAAGTTTGCTTTTAGGCGACGCAGCTTTTCGGTTTGTTGGCTTTTAGGCATCCCGCCCTTTCGGTTAGTTTGCATTTAGGCGTCCCATCCTTTTGGTTAGTAGGCGTTTCGTCTTCGGACTCTTTCGGTTTATTGGCGTTTCGGCCTCGTTGCCATTCGGTTCTTTGGCTTCGACTTCTTTGCCTCGGCCTCTCGTCCGTCGGCGCCACGTCCGCACACAAAATTTTACACGATATCTTGGTATACAGCACCATAATAATAAATGGCAGAGAAAGCACAAGGAACAAAGGATCAGGGCCCCAAATATCTAACTACTGTTTAATTTGTTCAATGTCCAATTAACAGTATCTCGTTTGGAAAGCAACCAAAAGAAAAATAGAGGTCAACATTTCAAGCCAAGCTTTTCCCTTGGCCAGAATTACACAATATTCAAGTACCTGCTTTTCTCTTACAATATGTCTGAGGAGCCTTTCACATGTAGTCCAGTCGATCAAAATGGAATTTCTTACAGGTTCCCAAGATAATGGTGATTCTGGGCTTAATTTACATCTGCCTTCTTGATGTAAAACATGCTGATGGCCAATTGCAGAAATTGATTTAGTTAGTTCAATCCTTGCAGTATATGATTGATAATGTTTAAGAAAGAACTGCAGATGCTGGAAAAATCAAAGGTAGACACAAATGCTGGAGAAACTCAGCAGGTGAGGCAGCATCTATGGAGCGAAGGAATAGGTGATGTTTTGGATCGAGACCCTTCTTCAGACCTGATAATGTGTTTCTAGCGATGATTATTCATTGTAAAGTGATGCAGAAATTAAGATGAACAACTATGTTATTAAAATGTAAAAAAATATCTCTGAAGTAACCCCCATTCCAAAATAATAATCATTCCAACAGTTCATTTGTAAATGAAGCTCAGGAAATTCTCACCATAGAAAGTTGAGAATGCTGCTTAGGGGAATACAAGGAGATGAGCAAAACACAACAGGCGGGAGGAATTCAGTGGGACTAGCAGCATCTGGGGAAGGATTGGACAGTCCCTTCTTCATACTGTCGGATCCCATCTTGAAATGTCCCTGTCTATTCCCTCCCCAGACGCTGCCTGACCCGCTGAGTTCCTCCAGCACTTTATGTCTTGCTCAAGATTCCAGCATCTGTAGTCTCTTGTGTCCACAAGTGGAGATTAATTATTTGGTTCCAAATTGTGCTATTCGGTAAAATTCATGCAGGGTGCAATCATAGAATCAAAGACGTTTTTTGGAACGGGAGGTCATTCAGTCAATGTTTTTATATGCCAGACAACAATAGAATTTTAGGTTAATCTTCTCAGGTTAGTCTTCTCAGCTCCCGATCTCTGACCCTGCAAGCTAAGCCCTTCAGGTGCTCATCAATATACCTTTTATCTAGTTTATTTAGTTTAGTTTAGAGATACAGCGTAGAAACAGGCCCTTTGGGTGCACTGGTCGGTGCGAAACAAGTCCGCATCGACCAGTGATCGGTGCACTACAAATGTTTCCTGGCTGCCATCGGGGCACACAGCGGGCACATCTTTTTCCTTGCCTACATTGGCATTTTATTACACTTGCTAATCCATTGTTGAGTACATGCTGTCAAAGGGACTTTAAAGATCTCAGTGCCATCCCAAATGCTCCAACATTTGTACAAAAGGTAGGAATTATTACAATTTGGTATGCAAGTCACACATTTACAAAGTGGCTTTCAGAACATCATTGAATCACTTCCTCTGTCCGGCAGGTAATCTCTGGCAGTATTGAGGATCAGAATCAAATGCCTGTTTAGGGAGACATGTGAGCAATGTGGCCTGCCTTTTGGAGGCAACTCAGTGTAACTAAAGCCTTGTTGCTGAAGATGTTTGTCTGGGAGAGACAATGTCATTTTCTCACCTATGCTACGCATCGATATGGAGGACTTTGGAGAGACAGCTTATAGATAACACATTGGTGTTTTGAGACTGGGTTATATATTGTCCTAGTTTCATGAGACTATAGTGGACCATGGGTTTTGTGCTGAGTGTGAGATCTTGATCAAAGTCTGTGCTTGACACTGAAAATGATGATGAATTTCATCATCAATACCAAGAACATAAGACATAAAAACAGGAGCAGGCCAAATGATTTCTCAAGCTTAATAAAATTGTGGTTAACCCTCCATATTCCCCCCACCCCATTCTATATACTGTATATCTTTAGTGTCCAAAATGTATCAATCTCAGCTCTGAATATACCCCAAGACTGGGCATTCACATCACTCTGTGGTTGAAAATTCCAATGATGCATAATTCTTTAAGTATAGGCATTTCTGCTCAACTCTGTGTTAACTGACTGGTCTCTTATTCTGAAACCTTTGGTCTGGAAACACCAACTAGAGGAAACAGAGTCAATTGTATCAATTAAACTGTGAATCTGCAATGTTTCAGTGAAATCACCACTCATTCTTTTAAATTCCTATCCCATCATTTTCAAGCCCCTCATCACAGAAATGAGTCTGGTATATCTACACTTCCAAAGACTAAATTTAGTAGAGAAATTAACTGCTCACAGCATTTTGGGTGTGGTCTCACTAAATGTCCTGTGCCGTTGGAGGATGATGGATTTGCTACCCATTTTATGTCCTAAGGTAGCTTCTAGAATCTATTTTTACATTTCTTGCTAATTCACTCTCAAAGTCTACCTTTGCTTTCATAACCTGAGCTTTCACTGCATTTCTCAGTCACTGGGGATTTACTGCTTGTGTTGCAAAGGAAGTTTAGATTTTGGTCATCAGATGCTCCAACATGGTTTATTCCACGTCTGCTGATGGAAATAGAAATATCACCTTTCATGCATTGAGAAGGAATTCAAGCTGTGTGCAAAGTTTCAATCCAAGACAATGCTTGAGTTATCCTTTCTCCTTTATTTCGAATGCATTCTTTCTGATAGATGTCTCATAGTACAGTTCAAATGAAGGGCTTTCCACCTAAAATAGTGCTAGTCAGAGTAGAAATAGGAGGATATTGCAGATGAATACGTGGCTTGAAAAATGGTGCAAGGGGGAGGGATTCAAATTTCTAGGGCATTGGAACCAGTTCTAGGGGAGGTGGGACCAGTACAAACAGGACGGTCTGCACCAGGGCTGGAATGGAACCAATGTCCTTGGGGGAGTGTTTGCTAGTGCTGTCGGGGAGGATTTAAACTAATGTGGCAGGGGGATGGGAGCATGAGCAGAGAGACAGAGGGGTGTAAAATGAGGGTAGAAGCAATAGGTAGAATGGGAACAAGAATTGTCTGTAGAAATCTCCAAGGACAGATGGGAAGACTATTTGTTATATATACATAAATGTTCGATCAACATTAGACACATATTGATCTAATTTAAAATTGTACACAGATTATATTACTCAAAAACAAAATTAAATACAAAATTTCCAAATGTCTCTCCCATCTGTGATAAGTGCCTAACTAAAGAGGCAACAATAGCACATTCATTTGTTTCCTGTGCAAAACTTCAGAAATTTTGGAAGGACATTTTTGAAAGTTTTTCAAAAATATTTAAATTAAGACTGGACCCAAATACAGAATTGATTATTTTCGGAACAATGAAAGCCTGTTCCGAACTCACTACATTTCAAAGATGTTTATTAAACTACGGTTTGATAACGGCAAAAAAACTTATACTTAAATTCTGGAAAGACGCTCCTATCCCAACGTTTAAAATGTGGATTACAAATATGTCGGAAATACTACATCTTGAGGAAATGAGACTTGTTCTAGCAGGAAAACAGGAGCAATTCTTAAGAATATTGTCACCTTTCATTGATTTGCTTCGGGTGTAATATGGTGCAACACAACCCTGGAAAATAATTATTTTGGAACTAGGTGATGGGTGTGAACCGTCAGGAATTAGACACATTCCCTTTCCTTCTTGCTTAGCCTTACCTTCTTTTCTTTTCACATTTTCAAGCACGCAGACTACTTAACCATTATCATTCACTTAATTCTAACTACTGCGGACTACACTTCACTACTATCCTCACTCTTTTCTTCTCTCTCTTTTTTCTTTTCTCCTTTTCTATTATAGGTTAAAGTTTTTTAAAAAAGGAAAAAAAAGAAGTTGTACAAGAAATGTAATATGTTGCATTTAGATGTATGTACATTGCTTCTAATAAAATTTAAAAATTATATATATTTTTTAAAATTTTTAAAAAAGTACAGCGATATGTAGCAAGGTGAAAAGTAAAAGTGGCAGGCAGACAAATCCAGGGCAAAAATCAAAAAGGGCCACTTTTGAACATAATTGTATAAGGGGTAAGAGTGTTGTAAAAACAAGCATGAAGGCTTTGTGTCTCAATGCAAGGAGCATTCGTAATAAGATGGATGAGTTGAATGTGCAGATAGTTATTAATGAATATGATATAGTTGGGATCATGGAGACATGGCTCCAGGGTGACCTAGGCTGGGAGCTGAACATCCAGGGATATTCAATATTCAGGAGGGATAGACAGAAAGGAAAAGGAGGTGGGTTAGCATTGCTGGTTAGAGAGGAGATTAACGCAATAGAAAGGAAGGACATTAGCTTGGAGGATGTGGAATCGATATGGGTAGAGCTGCGAAACACTAAGGGGCAGAAAACGCTAGTGGGAGTTGTGTACAGGCCACCTAACAGTAGTAGTGGAGTTGGGGATGGCATCAAACAGGAAATTAGAAATGCATGCAACAAAGGTAAAACAGTTATAATGGGTGACATCAATCTACATATAGATTGGGTGAATTAAATTGGCAGGGGTGCTGAGGAAGAGGATTTCTTGGAATGTATGCTGGATAGTTTTCTAAACCAACATGTAGAGGAACCAACGAGAGAGCAGGCTATTCTAGACTGGGTATTGAGTAAAGTAGGAAGGGTTAGTTAGCAGTCTTGTTGTGCATGGCCCCTTGGGCAAGAGTGACCATAATATGGTTGAGTTCTTCATTAGGATGGAGAGTGACATTGTTAATTCAGAAACAAGGGTTCTGAACATAATGAAAGGTAACTTTGAGGGTATGAGACGTGAATTGGCCAAGATAGACTGGCAATTGATTCTTAAAGGGTTGACGGTGGATATGCAATGGAATGCATTTAATGACTGCATGGATGAACTACAACAATTGTTCATCCCAGTTTGGCAAAAGAATAAATTAGGGAAGGTAGTGCATCCGTAGATAACAGGGAAATCAGGGAGAGTATCAAAACAAAAGATGAAGCATACAAATTAGCCAGAAAAAGCAGCCTACCAGAGGACTGGGAGAAATTCAGTCCAACAGAGGAGGACAAAGGGCTTAATTAGGAAAGGGAAAATAGATTATGAAAGAAAACTGGCAGGGAACATAAAAACTGACTGCAAAAGTTTTTATAGATATGTGAAGAGAAAAAGATTAGTTAAAACAAATGTAGGTCCCTTGCAGTCAGAAACAGGTGAATTGATCATGGGGAACAAGGACATGGCAGACCAATTGAATAACTACTTTGGTTCTGTCTTCACTAAGGAAGACATAAATAATCTGCCGGAAATACTAGGGGACCAGGGTCAAATGAGATGGAGGAACTGAGTGAAATCCAGGTTAGTCGGGAAGTGATGTTAAGTAAATTGAATGGATTAAAGGCCGATAAATCCCCAGGGCCAGATAGGCTGCATCCCAGAGTGCTTAAGGAAGTAGCCCCAGAAATAGTGGATGCATTAGTGATAATTTTTCAAAACTCTTTAGATTCTGGAGTAGTTCCTGAGGATTAGAGGGTAGCTAATGTAACCCCACTTTTTAAAAATGGAGGGAGAGAGAAAACAGGGAATTACAGACCAGTTAGTCTAACATCGGTAGTGGGGAAAATGCTAGTCAGTTATTAAAGATGGGATAGCAGCACATTTGGAAAGTGGTGAAATCATTCGACAAAGTCAACATGGATTTATGAAAGGTAACTCATGTCTGACGAATCTTATAGAATTTTTCGAGGATGTAACTAGTAGAGTGGATAAGGGAGAACCAGTGGATGTGTTATATCTGGACTTTCAGAAGGCTTTCGACAAGGTCCCACATAATAGATTAGTATGCAAACTTAAAGCACACGGTATTGGGGGTTCAGTATTGATGTGGATAGAGAACTGGCTGGCAGACAGGAAGCAAAGAGTAGGAGTAAACGGGTCCTTTTCAGAATGGCAGGCAGTGACTAGGTGGGTACCGCAAGACTCAGTGCTGGGACCCCAGCTATTTACAATATATATTAATGATTTGGACGAGGGAATTGAATGCAACATCTCCAAGTTTGCGGATGACACGAAGCTGGGGGGCAGTGTTAGCTGCGAGGAGGATGCTAGGAGGCTACAAGGTGACTTGGATAGGTTGGGTGAGTGGGCAAATGCATGGCAGATGCAGTATAATGTGGATAAATGTGAAGTTATCCACTTTGGTGGCATGAACGGGAAAGTAGACTATTATCTGAATGGTGGCCGATTAGGAAAAGGGGAGATGCAACGAGACCTGGGTGTCATGGTACACCAGTCATTGAAAGTAGGCATGCAGGTGCAGCAGGCAGTGAAGAAAGCGAATGGTATGTTAGCATTCATAGCAAAAGGATTTGAGTATAGGAGCAGGGAGGTTCTACTGCAGTTGTACAGGGCCTTGGAGTATTGTGTACAGTTTTGGTCTCCTAATCTGAGGAAAGACATTCTTGCCATAGAGGGAGTACAGAGAAGGTTCACCAGACTGATTCCTGGGATGGCAGGACTTTCATATGAAGAAAGACTGGATAGACTTGGCTTGTACTCACTAGAATTTAGAAGATTGAGGGGGGATCTTATAGAAACTTACAAAATTCTTAAGGGGTTGGACAGGCTAGATGCAGGAAGATTGTTCCTGATGTTGGGGAAGTCCAGAACAAGGGGTAACAGTTTAAGGATAAGGGGGAAGTCTTTTCGGACCGAGATAAGAAAAACATTTTTCACACAGAGAGTGGTGAATCTGTGAAATTCTCTGCCGCAGAAGGTAGTTGAGGCCAGTTCATTGGCTATATTTAAGAGGGAGTTAGATGTGGCCCTTGTGGCTAAAGGGATCAGGAGGTATGGAGAGAAGGTAGGTACAGGATACTGAGTTGGATGATCAGCCATGATCATATTGAATGGCGGTGCAGGCTCGAAGGGCCGAATGGCCTACTCCTGCACCTATTTTCTATGTTTCTATGTTTCTATGTACCAAGGTACAATGAAAAGCTTTTGTTGCATGCTAACCAGTCAACGGAAAGACAATACATGATTACAATCGAGCCATGCACCATGTACAGATACATAATAAAGGGAAAACATGAATAATGTTAGTGCAAGATAAAGCCAGTAAAGTCTGATCAAAGATAGTCCGAGGATCTCCAATAAGGTAGATAATAGTTCAGTATTGCTCTCTATGATTCTTTCTCTTTCCACAGATGTTCCTTGACCTCCAAATTTCTCCAATGTATCATTCAAATGAGCAGCTGGCATAAAGTTGGTGCACTCATCATACAACAGGTCTAAGTTTATCTGTCTGGTCAGTGTCTCTTGAAGGGCTTCTGTTCTACGGAAATGAGAGAATCATAGAAAATTTATGGCGCAGAGGAAACCATTTCGTCCATAATATCGATGGGGAAAAAGCTCTTCAGGCAAATACCTCCTTCGGGCTATTGATGTGTTGTCCTGCAGATCCCAGTTCTTCAAGCACACAAACAAAGACTGTTTGTGTAGAAAGGAACTGCAGATGCCGAAGATAGACACAAAATGCAGGAGTAAAGGCTCTGTCTTACCTGTTTGCGGTCATCGGCGGTGAAGCGCGGCGTCGCCGGTAGAGGGGACCGCACGGCAACGGCGAGAGCGCCGAGCCTATCCACGGGAGCGCCGCACGGATGCTGCGCGGGGGCCGAGTAATTCAAATACGGCTGGTCCCACGTGCTTGCGGTAAGTAAAAAAAAGGGCGGGCCTCATCCTCCTCTTCTCCAAAGCTAAAAAGCACAAACTTACACATTTTTTCTCCTTTGCCTTTTCCAGTGCAAATGTCTTTCAAGTAAATTAGTGACTAGAACTGTAAACAGTTCTCAAATGAACATCATATGAACAAGGACATTTACATTGCACCCTTGTGTATATGGCAATAAACTAATCTGAATCTGAATCAGTACTTGAGCTGCGGCCTCAATGATATTGCATTCAGTTCCAGCATAACTACCTTTTATATTCTATTTTGTGGCTAACAAAGGATCATACACTGTACCATATATCCATAATGCATTGACTCTAACTTTTTCCATTTACAATATTTTGCTTAACAAAACCTCTTGCATCCCTTTTGCCAATTGAAGAATTGTTGTACTTACAAACTGATAAAAGGTTAGCAACCTGAAACATTGACTTTGTTTTTCTTTACAGGTGCCACCCGACGTTCTGAGAATTTCTTGTATTTTGTATTTTTATTTCAGTCTACATGGCAGAACGGGGCTGGATTCGCACCAGGCTATTGCCAAGTGCTCCTTCGAGAGTGCGAAGAGGTAATTAAGGCCAGCTTTAAATATTGTTTTAAGTGCTCCTGTAAAGCAGAAGGTGACCTGTGGGCCCAATCAAGAAACCTAGGGGTTCTCAGTCCTGGTTGCCCTTCCAGAACCACCCGCCACCCACTAAACTCACTGTGAAACATGGTGGCTTGATCCTTGTATCTGTGATTAATTACACAGACTTGCTGCTGAGCACATTGTAAACAATGGCTACTTTATCAGCACACCCAATATACTCAGCATGTCCAAAACAATACACAGTCTTAAAGAATAAATACACAGGGTGTTCCTGAACAGGTATTCCACTCATAAATCTTAACAATAACATAATGTAACAACAATACATTCCTACACTTTTCTTTTTGTTCGTTTATTTTTCAGGATGTGGGCATAGCTGACAAGGGCCATCATTGCCCATCCCAAGTTGCCCTTCAGAAGATGGTGGTGAACTGCCTACCTAAATCACAGCAGTCCAACTGTTGAAGGTACACCAATGGTGCCAGTAGGTAGGAAATTCCAGGATTTAATGAGCATTGAATGAGCAACAGTATATTTTAAATTCAGGATGGTGCATGACTCGGGGGAAGTCTACAAATAGTAGTGTTCATATGTACCTGAAGCCCTTGCTCTCCTTGTGATAGAGCCTGTAGTTTAGGAAGTACTCTCAGAATAGCCGAGCTAAGTAATTGTAGTGCAATTCTTAGATGAGACTCACGGAAGTCACTGTGTGCTCGTGATGGAAAGAATGAATGTGTGAGTTGGTGGATGGGCTCTAGGCTGGTGTTGAACTTCTGATGTTTTAGTTCGAGCTGATCCTATTCAGGCCAGCAGAGAATATTGCATCAAGTATGTGGCTTACGTCTTGCAGATGGTGAAAAAAAATTGGGGAGATAGGAGGCATCACAAAAAACCCAGCCTCTAATTCTCTCGTATCCAGGATATATGGCTGGTCCCATTGAGTTTCTTCCCAATGGTTGTTAATGATGGGGAATTCACCAATGGTAATTCCATTGAATGCCAATATATAGTAAAACATTCTAGTTAGAGATGACCATTATCATAGAACATAGAACAGTATAGCACAGAAATGGACCCTTCAGCCCACAATGTTTGTCTTGAACTTGATGCCAAGTTGATCTTATCTCATCTGCCTGTACATGATCCATATCCTTCTATTCCTGACAGAAACTTTTAATTGAAATAACTTTTCTCCCACTCTATATATCATGGTGTTAAAATGCCTTTTAAATATGAGGAAGATTTCCAGTCACTTGACAGATCTTAGGTTTGGGCATCAGTTGTTGATTTAATTGAGGTTCAGATTATTTTGCCATCCTTAAGATTATCCATTTTTAATTTCCTGATTGTGGAAAGTGTTTTTAGAGCTTTGAAGAAATACTCATTTCATGTGATGCTTTGTAAACCACAATGCTGGGATCATCGATCTTTCCATGCTACTTGAAAAATGACATTGTTTGCTTTGCCATATACGGTTCACAGAAAGCTCTTCTGCTGTAAACCTCACAGGAGAGGTTTACCTGAATGCCACCAGGAGTATAGGGAATTACCTTCCAGGAGAGGTTGGACAGACATGGATTGTTTTCTCTGGAACGTCAGAGGTTGAGGAGAGACATGATAGAAGAATGTAAAATTGTGAGGGGTATAGATAGGGAAAACTGTCATAACCTTAACCCCAAGGTGAAAAAAATCTAAGACTAGAGAGCATTGCTTTATGCTGAGAGGGGAAAAATTTAACGGAGATGTGCAGCACCATATTTTTACATAAAAAATGTTGGGTGCCTAGAATGTACGGTCAGGGGTGGTGGTGGATGCAGATACAATAATGTATTTAAGAGCATTTAGATATTCTTATGGATATGCATGGAATGGAAATATATGGATCAAGCACTGACAAAACATTAATTTAACCTGGCATCATGTTTGGCATGGGCATTGTGGGCCAAATGACTAGTTCTTGTGCTACACTATGCAATAATTAACCTGTTTCTTTTCATGTACTGCCAGGATGTTTTGGCTTTGTCAGTTTTGTGTAGATTTCCACCTAGAGTGATTTAGCATGGATTCCGCCACTTTGAGGTAGAATGGACTTGAACCTCACTGCTCTCCAACTCCAAAAAAATGCAGGGAGCAACACCAGTCATCGTATTTGGCCTTGTTAGACCTCACTAATGTCTTTGATTCCATCATTCAGGAAGCAATGTGGAACACCCTCCTCAAACTTGGCTGCTCACAGAAAATCATGTCCATCTTAGTTCCATTGAATGAATCAATAATCTACCACAGAATGATTCTCATCAAGCTAGTGTCAAAGTTACATCATTGGCCTAAGAGTCTTTGAAGATCAAGACCACAGACCTGGCACAAAACCCATGGTCTACTGGGCTGGTCTTACAACAGGAATCTCAAAGCTTTGCAGAAGTGCCACTAAAGCTGCCTCCATGTGATGATTCAAATTCACTGAAAGGATAAATGAACCAACATCATTGTTCTCTTCCAAGCCAACATCCAAAGCAACAAGGTCTTAGTTGGGCAGGTAATGTTGTTTTCAAGGTTGACTCCAGATTTCCGAGACAGGCACTCTATACTGAACACTGTGGAACGAGGTTACTGCATGGATAGAGAAAAACACTAAAGAATATGCTCAAGCTTAACTTCAAGAAGTGCAACATCTCCAGCAATTCCTGAGAACGCTTGTCCCATTTAAAATGGAGGAGGTACATTCAGGATGTGTTCTGAGAACCTTGAGTCCATGCATGGGGATCACACAGGAACCCGGAGTAAGCTGCAGAAGGAATTTATTACCTTATAAACTAGCCACCCCCACCCCCCCTAACACCCCCCCCTTCTTAGGAAGTCCACAGAACGATGAAAATATGCGTGCGTCGGACAGTATTCTTGTCACTGAATGTGACATTGCTCTTTAGTATTGTAAGAATATAATAACATTCTTGCTTCAATAAATTGCCTTTGATGTGAACAGTACGGAATTTCTTGAGCACATAATTCTCTCCATTTCATCAATGGTGCTTGAAGAGCAAGCTGTGTTTTTGTGAAGTGTGAAAATTAGATAGGTTGCAATTTTTCAGCAGTCACCATTCTTAATTGGCGGTATGTTATCCAGCTTCACTGTTTGCAGAATACCAATGATGTGATCAATCTTTGGGATGGTAGTCCTCACAGATGTGGAAGTACCGGTTTCTACAATGAAGGACTACAAATTAAGCGGCCATAATTACAAGCAAGTGATACGTAGAGTGTTGATTTGCAAAATCAGCATTAATGTTAACCCATGATCTTTTGGGTAACTGATATTTCTACTAGTTCTTGTAGATTTGATGTCATCGTTACTTGAAATGTTTGGCATTTGTTGATTTTGCATCATACCAGAACAAACCAAACAATATGTTTTTCATTACCAATTGTTCAGTGTTCAAGAGTCCTTAATGGCCTATGTGAACTACATCCAAAGAGCATTCCATGAGTGACTGGGATGATGGTGAATTACCTCATTCAACAAGATCGGAGTTAGGTGAAAGTATGAGTTGTGCAAATCTTGCCGTGTTTGTGTGCAATTTCCCTGACATGTTTCCATTCTTGTGACTATATACAGAGTTAAAGAGCAACACTTTGCTTAATGGCAACTTAGACTTTATTCAGCATTACCATTTGGGGCTTTGCGTTCAAGTTAGCATAAGCAACATGTTATACCATGATCTTTTCTTCACGATAAGTGGGGTCTGTTGCGGGCAAACAATAGGTGGCTTATATAAAGTGAAGGGCTAATGCTGTATTGAAACTCAGAAGCAAATCAGAGTTGTCTGAGATTACAAAGAATCTCAGTATTGCAGTGGTTACAGCTTGGATGGAGGCCAATTGGCCTGTCACATTTGTACCAGCTCTATATAAAAGCATTGGAACTATTGCCTCTCACCTGCTCTCTAGCATGCCACATTGATACTATAGGAGCTGAATTTATTACAAAAATGTCACCAGAACTGTCAAAGGTGTAGTATGATTTTCATTCAATTGCAAACATACACAAACATGAAGAAATTAGATTAAAGAATGATTAAGTTGTTTGAGCAGAAAATAAGCCAACCAACAGAATACCAGAAATCAACTTTCTACGTTTGGAATAGAATAACTTTGAATTAATGTTATTACAGCTATGGTGGTGATATACAGAATTCCTTGTGGATAACGCATCTGTAATGTATAGAAAGACTGGACAGTGCACGGTAACATTCTTATTAATGATCTTACAGGTTTTTGCATGTTATAAACAAAGCAAAGCATTACACATCTATTTAGTAGTTTCTGTCAAAGCAAATTGTAGACATTGAGATTAGCTATTCAATGATGCATGAAAAATAAAAGGCTTTTTATTTAGAATAATATTTAGTATTTTTAATGGACAAAGAAAGGATTTATTGCATATCCTTTTCACCTTTTAAAGACTTAACATTTTTACGTCATTCTTTTCTGCTTGTAATTGCATGCCTGGAAATCAAGGTGAAGATTCTGCACATCTGTGTTTACTAAGACAAATGCTGATTAATCTATTAGCACATGTTTGAACTGTCAAATTGTATTCTTGACATTAGCAAAATAGCAGGCATGTTACTTTCATGCTATGAATCAACACCATATCAAGTTAATTTCAAAGCAGAACGTGGGTCGATTTAAATTATTGAATACAATTTGTTACATTAGTTTTTTCATAGTGTGAAAATCAAAATGTAAAATATTCCTGGTCAAAATTGCCAACGTTTTGACCATTAGACATATGGGCGTTTCCATAAATACAGCACTCAGTAGTGAAACTGAAGGTCTCCAAACTTCCAGGTTCTTTTCCTGTTTTTGATGTAATATTCCCATTGTTTCAAATCCTGTATTTTAAGTATATCTGTACATCATGGTGTATAGCCAAAATAATGAGATGAAGCAAAAATAAATAAATCTGTTTTTACAAAGAAAAATATCAGATATGTCCCTGGTTTTCTTGCCTTTTATCGTGACATTTTTCAAGCAGGATTTCATCAAATCCATAGGCTAATTTATGCCAGAAAGATTACATTAATTTTGCAATTAAATAACTCTATATAAGCCAAATTCTGATTATGCTTATGATTTTAATCATTTATCACCCGATTAGATTTTCTGATGTCCCAGGTTTTTGCAGCAGAACACGAGTAGTGGTGCCCCTTTGGTCACGTGTGAAATGTATCACGTGTGAACAGTTTTTATATTTATTGTTTCTTTTTTTAATTGTTTATTTTGTGCTTAAGCTTTCTATTGAAATACTTAATAATGAAAAGAACTTAAAATCATGAAATTAAAATCTAGTTTGCTCACCTATTTTATTGATGTCTCATACTGTAGTCTCTCCCATTGTCAATGCTATTTATAGCGCTATAACTGGGGTTTTTTGCACTCGCCGCGATTGTTTTTAAAATTCAAACAACGCGATTATAATGACCCTGGGGTGAACTACGGGCCACATGGTGGGTTAGGTGCCGACATTTTGGAAGGGAGCTTCAAAATTAGTAAGTGTCCCATATGTCTTATATGTTTCATAAATTATGAACACAATTTAGCTCAAAAGGATCATATAATCATAGGTAGGCCCATTTTTAATCCTGTGGTATTTCATTTTGATTTAATAACTTTCAAATTTGGCCACCCATGTCACAGGTTGGTACCCTTATTTACAGAAACACCCATACAGTATATCCATGAATTCTATTACATTGCAAAGAAAGTTCAATTGTTTCCTTTAATTATTCAAAAAACTGCTTGTGTTAGAAACATTATCTGTGCAGGAAAAGTATGTGGAGTATGAGCAGTACAAGTTGTGTGCCCTTGATGCACATCAATGAAAAAAAAGGTCTTTAAAATATATAGGCTCTTTTCATCAATTGCTGACCGTACAGTGGTTAACTGTGGATCGCTACCTGATAAACTTCCAATTATTCCAATTATATCAGGATCATCTGCCCACATTGTGCACCTATTCTCTAATCACAAGCTAGAATGCAGAGGGCCATTATCACTGGCTTCTACATGTCAGCAGGACCTCTGCTGGTTTACTGTGGCATCCTAACCAATACAATGTCCCTGATAGCCTTTGACAGCTGACAAAGCTGGGGGCAGGGCCTTGTCAACAACGTAAATGATTTGTAACTGTTTTAAAATGTCTTGGACATTTTGATACATTTGAAAATTATTGAAATTGAAGGAATCAATTGAAAATATAAAACTGCAGACTGTCACAATCTAAAAACATTATTGAAAATAAGTTAAAGGGAATTTATCTGAATAACCTAAGGTTTCCAATTATTTGCACAATATGCTCCACTGAAATCAGCAGGATCTTGGATCTTGTGCCACATCTGAGCTAGTGTAGGATTCAAGAGACAATTCCCATAGCACTATCCTGGAGGATCCATTCATAGCGTCCAGGTCAATAGTTATCCCATAATGAACATCTCAAACAAAGCAGACTGCATCGTCATTGCTACCTTGCTGTCTGTATCATCTAGTTGTGTGTCATATTTCCACTTTATAACAGTAACCAATATTCAAAGATTTCATTGGATTAAATATGCCTTGAGATGAATGATAAAATATATTGTATATGTAAGCAATTTTCTGTTAATCAAATGTTAATTATTTGTTGATGATGTGTCGCTAATTATGTAACATTTGTTAATCTATCATTAAACACATGAGGAATAAAGGATCAGTTTTTAATGAGGAATTAATGATTGTAAGTGAGCTGTCATCATTGACAAACTTAACTGATTGAACAAATTGGGCCTGTAATGTGAACTCTGATAAAGACTGCAGATACATCACACTATTACTAACTGATAGTATGAACATTATGTTCAATTCAAGTTATACTTTGGGATGTCCATTCTTGCAAATTGTACTCTATTGATTGGAGCAAAAAAAGATCAGTGTGTAAACTTGTTTTGCAATTTGATGTGAAAGTTCACAGTTTGAAAACATTTTTTTAAAGTCCTAACGGTGGTTCATAAAAGAGTCCAACATGAGATATACCTGAGCATTTTAAACCCACTTTGGATTCATGTTATGCGTGGTGTTGATCTTGAACATTGAGAAATGTCTCTTCAACGGAATCTCATGTTACACACAGAGTATCAAAAGCTAAACAATTTATGTTCGCCTTTATCGTAATCCACAGCAGAAATGGCAGCACGCGGGCATTAAATTGGCTATAATAATGCTCCTTAAATGATTTTTTGAAATAACTTTCCCTCCTAGACATCTATCATTGCTTGTAACAGAGATAATTTGCATTTTGTTTCCTTCAGCCATAACAGGAGGGCAGCAAATTAGATGGTTTCAATACACTAGCAATAAGGTCTGGAAATCCTGTCAGGTCATGCTGTTTATTTCAGTGCCATGCAATTTAAAGTGCACTTTGGATGGAGTGAGAAATGATGATTATCATTTCCACATCTTTTTATGTCACTGAGATGCTTCCGTAGCTGGGTTGGATTTGTACAGTGGATAAGCTTCAAGTGAGGTCATTCTCCATAAAGTGTTCCGCTTGGAGCACTGTCTGGGAAATTCAATCACATCACCTTGGCTGCAACGATCACTGTAAGTGATAGTATAAAAATTACGTTCAACTCAACTTATACACACTTGCAAATTGTACGCTGTTGATTAGGGCAAAAAAAGATCTGCTTTCAAATTTGGTTTTAAATATGAGAGTTCATGTGGAATGTTCACATTTGAAAACTTCTTAAAAATCCCAATGGTATGTTATAAAAGGTTCCAACCTTCCATCTTCCAAGATACCTGCTCCACAGTACCAACCCACTGCCTCCAAACACTGATTTCACCCTCTGAACACCCCATGGAGCATTGAGACCTCATTTGCCAGACCCTACAGCCTTCGGATTACTCTGTAGCCCTAATCATATGGACTCTTGATCACCTAGCCCTCCAAGAGCACAAGGTCCCCAATCCTCCAACTCCATTTTAGCTATCCCTCTGTATCTCCCATGCCCCAACAGCCTCAATTCCTGATGCCACTACTGGGTCCCCAAGTCCCATTCTTCAAGGACTCTCTGATAATAAGCCCCCCACCCTCTCCCCCCCCCCCCCCCTCTCAACTACTGGTTCCATTTCTCTGATTGCAGCTTCCTGTCCTACTGGCCCTGATCCTTTCTTTATGGATACCCATTACTCTGGCACAACAGATCACTTGCTCTCTGTCCATTGACCAGCCCTCTGGACTTGGACAAGGAATCAGACAGAACATGTTACGTTGTGTGCAAAATGTGCAATGTCAGTTCAGCTGCCTCTGGGGATGTGCTAAAATGTGTAATTTCTTTGTTTAATTTTCTTAATGAGCATGGGTCAGAAATCTGCGCGAATTCAGCTGCAAACAAACATTTGACAGTCAAATTCAAAATAAAAAGTTAAAGATTAGAAAATGGTAAATTCAATTTTCAAATCACAGCAAATTTTAAAAAAACACGATGCAGTTTAACAGTGAATATCTGGATTAATGCAGAAAACCATGTAGTAAGTCATGTGACATGTGTCGTACTGGTTGCTTAAGGCTATGGAAGGGGAAGTTCTTTATCCTCCTTTATGTGCAACTTGTAAAAACTTATATATTGTTTTATCGAGTTTAACTCAAATTTTGGGATCTATTTGTGGCAGAATTATGATCAAATAATCTGAAGGTGATTATGGGAAAATTCTGTATCCTAATAAATCAGATGATAATTGTAAATCTCTTGGCTGGAATTTACTCATATGGTTAATGACATCTGCTGAACTCTTTTAATCATTCCCAGGTATAAATCATTTTCCATATATTTAATGATGGCAGTGCCATTACCCAGGATTGTTGCAGTTTGCTATCATAAATGATCTATTAACAATTTGACCTATAAAGGACAGTCTTAAAAATGTTTTGGATCAAGATGGAAGAACCAACCATTGATTACACATTACAAATCTTTTACTTTCATCAATTTATAGCAACAAACTATTAATGTTGCCTTTACCTTAGGCAATAGCAATAACTGAAGTAATAGAATCATAGTCATGGAGCATGAAAACAGGCCCTTCAGCCCAACTCATCCATGCCAACCAAGATGTTTATTTCATCTAATCCCATTTGCTTATGTTTGACCCATATCCCTTGAAAACTTTCCTAGCGATTAAATTCTCCAAATTGTCTTTTCAAAATTGTAATTGTACTCACTTACTTCACTTTCCTTGTATGTAAAATATGCCCATCGGGTCCACTTTAAAACTGCCCATCGGGTCCCCTTTAAATCTTTCCCTTCTCACTTTAAACCTATATCCTATCGTTTTGAACACCCCAGCCCTGGGAAAACGACTGTGACCATCTACCTTACCAATACCACTTGTGATTTTACAAACCTCAATAAGATCTTCCTCAGCCTCCTTCGCTCTAGGGAAATCAGACCCAGTCAGTCAATCCCTCCTTATAACCCAAGCACTCCAGTCTCAGCAACATCCTTGTGAAACTTCTGCACACCTTCTCTAGCTTAATCATATCTTTCCTAGAATATGATGACCACAATTTCACACAATATTCCAGGTGTGGTTTCACCCAACATCTTGTTCAGCTGCAACATAACATCCCAACTCTTGTGCCCCTTCTAAGGAAGGGAAGTACACCACCTTATCTACTTGTATTACTACTTTCAGGGAACTATGTACTTATACCACTAAGTCTCTCTGTTCTACCACACTCCCCAGGGGCTGTCTTTCATTGTGTATATCCTGGTCTGGTTTAATTTCTCAGATCCTCGATTCTTTCAGTAGCTCACTCATGGCTAAGGAAGATACAAAAGTCTTTGCCATGGCATCACGTTGCACTTAGCTGAGTTAAATTTCACCTTCCAATCTTTGGCCCACTTTCCCAGTTGATCTTGATTCTGTTATAACCTTAGAAAACCTTCTTCACTGTCCACTGGTGCCATCCATAAACATACTGATCATGCCAGCTACCTTCTGATTCAAATCATTAATATATATTGCAAACAACACACCACCAATCTGAAACAAATCCTCCATCACCACTCTTGTGGGTGTCAGAGTTTATGGGGAGAAGGCAGGAGAATGGGGTTAGGAGAGAAAGATAGGTCAGGCATGATTGAATGGCGGAGTTGACTTGATAGGCCAAATGGCCTAATTCTGCTTCTTATGATGTTATGATCTTTGATTGATTCCAACAAGCCAATTTTGGCTAATTCACACTGGACCCCATGTGATCCCACATTCTGGATCAGCCTACTATGCAGGACCATGTCAAAAGCCTTACTGCAATCCATGAAGACAATCTCTCGTGCACTGCTTTCGCCAAACTTCTTGGTCACCTCTTGAAAACACTCAATTAAGTTCATTAGACACAATTGCCATTTATAAAGCCATGCTTTTCAATTTTACAATTACAATTATTCCCTTTTATTCCGAGTCCTCTCTCCCCATTTACTCCCAATGTCAAATCCTCACCTTTATACTTCCTACAGTTCAGAATACGGTTTATGTAGATCATGACAGGATTAGCTTCAATTTTAATGAGAAACAAATCACATGCACTTTACGAAAAAATGAATATACCAGTCCCTAGGGACCAATATATGTAATTTTTTCTTAGGAAATGGCTGGACAAATGAACATAACAACATTGACCAAATTTAAAAGCACTCCGCACAAACTAACCAGCTGAATATAGCTTAGGGTTGTCACAAAAGTTTGATCCTTGAACAGTTGCGTGTGTGACCTCCTTGCTTACTGTGCCACACCACCTTATGAGTTTTATTAGTTTTAGAAATTCTGGAGTATTTTTTTCTGTTCTAAGTTGGCCGAATGTTTCAAAGCTGTCAATGGTTTGGAGCAACATCAGACTTTGGGGACAGCCTGATCTGAGTCTGGCAACTGTTGTTTGGGTTAATGTCTCTGCTGCCAACAACTTAACAAATAGAGATAGAATGTGATGCTTTACTAGTCAGCAGTCGATTAAGCAACTTTGGCTCAGTCAATCATCACCTTGTTAATGTTAAGAATAGTTTCCGATGATTGATCGAGATTCGGCAGGTACCAGGTAAACTGGTTTCATTGGTGGGTCAGTTAGTTAGTTAGTAGCTTAGATTTTTTGCATGTAAACATCTTGGCTAACCTGACCTAGACTCAGCCTATATATATAATCATGAAGAAGAGCATCAGTGTGTCAACTGTCTAGAAGTTTTAAAAGATTCAGCTTTCACTGAATGCTCGAACAAATTTCCACCAACGCACCGTAGAAAGTATCTTGACTGGCCTGGCACAGCAATTCCAATACACAGGAAAACACAAGAGGATACAGAGCGAGGTGGACTCAACCCCTGCCTCAAGAAGGCGACATCTACCATAAAGAATCACGACAGTTCCGAACATGCCCTCTTCACGCTCCTACCATCGGGTCTCACACCTGAAGTCTCACACCACCAGGTTTAGGAACAGTTACTTTCTTACATGTCAGTTTCTTGAGTGGCACTACTCTGATACTACTTTGGCAACAGAACACTACAGACCATCGGTGTAGGAAAGAACTGCAGATGCTGGTTTAAATCGAAGGTAGACACAAAATGCTGGAGTAACTCAGCGGGACAGGCATCATCTCTGGAGGGAAGGAATGGGTGACCCTTCTTCAGACTGATCATCTCTACAGATTACAGGCCATCTCTTGTAATACCATGGACTTGTTTTCTAATTGTGCATCTTTTACACAAATGTCCTGTTTGTGTGCACAGTTTTTCTTTCTTTTCACTCTTGCAGAATTTATATATCATTTTTAATATATTTAACATATAATTTATGATTTTGTGTGTTTCTATGTGCCTGCAATGCTATTGCTAGCAAGATTTTCATTGTACCTGGCTGTACCTCACTATTCTTGTACATACAATAAATTTAACTTGACTTGATACAATCACAAATACACTGTTGTTTTGTATTGTTCTTTTTGTAAACCAGCATCTGCAATTCATTGTGTCAACACTATTGTTAACATCATCTGTAGGATGGCTCAGATGATTCGTTTAATTTGCTGACATATGTAAGTTACCTTTGCTTATCATCTCATATTTACGGCATGACATAGATAAGTTACTTGTAGTCCCATTGGAAATATTTGAGAGGATGAGTTAAACTGTCTGCAGATGCTAACTTGAGGTAGGTGGACAAACATTGACTTGCAAGAAATCAGCCTGACAAGTTTGAAACAGATTTATCATGCCAGCCTGGTACAAAGATTTCCATGCATCAGACAATTAAGGGGAGGATGTTTATGTGTGCACTGCTGATACTGAAATCAGAGAACTCACCCCAAATCCTTTCCAGCAGACGGGAACACATAACCTCGAGGTCAACTTGTCACAGTAAGATACCTCAGTTAGAAAGTAACAGATGTTACACAGGTTGTAATGATCTACAAAAGAGACAGTAATAGTGAGTGGCAGAGCACCTGCAGAATGCAACTACAAAGAGGTTTATGCTGACATAACTTCCTTCATACCTGACCTTCCAAGACTTCTGTAACATCTTGGAAAGACATTCTTGGAGCTGAACTTTATTAGTTCCTTTCCCCGGGGAATTTCTTCATCCTTCCTTGCAATTTGGGAAATAATACACAAATTAAATACATATTAAAGTGTTTTATAAATTCCTTACTGATTACCTTCTTGGTTTTCTCCATTTAATTCTAAGGGATGAACAATTAGTGACAAACTATTATACTTGAACGAAGCCATTTAGCTATAATGACTGTTGCATTGTGTAGTATTCTGGTCCTTGCATCTTTGTTCAAAATGGTTCTCTATCTTGACAACTAGATTAATTTACATTCCTTTTTAACCTCGATGGGAAGATGGTAAATAGTAAGAATAAATAATATTGAGAACCAACAAAATTGTTATGAAGTCCAAAAGTATCACTCCTTTAAAAAAAATAAAGTTTCCCCATCATTTTCTTTGCCAGAAATATCATAGCCTTCACCAATCTCACTCATAAACCTTGCAGATCTCCCTTTAAGAGCTAAATTTGCAAAATCTCTCCATAGTTTCAAAGATTTCCTTAAACCAATGCATCATTCCCCCTATGCATCCCGAATATCAGCAGATGGAGCTTCCACTCCAGTAAGAACCTGGGTAAGCGGCAGTTGTGAGGAGAGGCTGGGGAGAATGCTGTGAAGTTTTGGATAGTGACGATCAAGGTACCAGATTATTAGTGAAATGCATTGAGTTCACTTCTGTTCTGAAAGGAACAAAATCTCTCATTATTACCCAGTCTGGTCCATATGTGATTCTAACCCACCAATTTAATTGATTCCTATTTATCTTGTGAAAGGCCACTGTGTAAGGAGCAAATGAAGAGAGGAAATAATTACAGGTTTTGCTGGCACTCTTCACATCTATTAAATATTTGTTTTACATCCTAAGCTATTGCTAATTCATCTTTGAATATGATTTTTGATTAGTGGGATAAGACTATTTAGGGTGTGAATGTATTATGTATTGAGGAAATAGAAACACGATTGGATGGATATTTCAATAGTTGCATCATAGACATTTAAACATGCATCTGCTATTCCATATATGAGCAACACTTCATTGATTAAAATTATAAGTTATATAAAATCTGAAAAATATAAGATGCATTAGCTTCATTTCTCAGCACTGATTTCCAATAGACCAATGAGTTTAGCCCAAAAAAACACTTTGGGGATAATTCGATATAATATCAAAGTTGAACATGCCTTTGGCAGGGAGAACAGAACCTTTATACTAGCTTCTACAATGTTGTCTGAAAAGCCAGGACAATAAAGCGGCATTTCTCTCTTTCCTTTGATTTAATTCTGTACGGTATTAGCGCAGATCCAGCAGTTCTCAGAACTTTGTTGATTATACTCTCAACTTACAGCCATAAAAAATGGCAGAGGTTCAGCAGCGTCTCAGAGCAAATAGGTCTTTACAGATTTTCTACCAAGTCATGATAGTAGATCAAGAGTTAAACATTCTCTCTCCAGATGTGCAAAAGCTAATTAATGGTCTAACTAAATATTAGCAATCATTCCAGAAAGACTGAGAATTACTGCTGTCATTGCCTGGATATTCACATTGACAAATGAGCTAGGCAGTAGGTATCAATTTACGTAGATGACTTTGCTTGATCAATGTTCATGGACTCAATAGGGTCAAGGAAAGAGCATTGAGGTCACGGCCCTGTTTTCACCAATCTTTCCACCACCACGCACAAGAAGCACAAGAAGCGCAAGACAGACACCATTATATGCAGATGCCGAGAAGTGTGTTTAGCTGTGGCCGAACAACTTCTAATCTTGTGTGTGGACTCGATAAGAAGATGGAGTCAATGTCCAAAGTCTCATTTAAGTAATGTCTAGTATTGAGACTTCCGCCATAGCAATGTATTTCAATGGGAACACCATGACTATTACCACAGGATATGCAGCATTGTAATGTTATTACAAGTTGTCTTTCAGTTCATGTGCCCTTGAACATATGTCCCCATTCTGTCATCATCACATGGAATTTTCTATGGAGCTCCAGTACATGTGCACTGTGGGCACAAGGAGACCTATGCTAGATATAGGCGGCCCTCCATCACCTGCTCAGGCCAACTATCAATAACAATCAATCTGGACTTCCAGTATTGTCAACATGTCAGGGACAATTTTAAATCAATATGACGAAAGAAGCAATCCTGCTTCTTACCGATTAAACAACATATCAAGAATTTTGTTTCTGATTTTCAGCATCTCTTTTTTTAACTTTCATGTATAAAACACTGCTCTGCCGATATAATCATCTCTAAAATGGAAAAGCCTATTGCAATTAACGTTGTGACTAATTTATGTTCCAGGAAGAATGAACTGAAGTGTTTTTTTAACCTATAAGTTTGTGTTTAGACACTGAGTTATGTGGAAAAATGAAGTAATCTGATCTCCACCGTTCACCCTGATATGGTAATCGGTTTGTAGCATTTAGAAAGCATTGTAATGTATATGTAGAGTTATGAGTTGATATTCAATATGGTAAACTCAAGCTTTGCTGCAAGGGTTTGTTTACTGTACCTTTTAGCTTACAATCTGTTCCAGCTGAGTTTTGAAGCTGTAGCTTTTAGCTTTTTTAACTCTTTCACTGGGATGCACCATTCTGCTGATCCTTACCACCACCACCCCCAACTCCTACACCTCCCAACCTGGTAAATATGCAATGTGTGTGACTGAGAAGTATCTTCTGCCATCTTGTGGCGACAGTTTCAAGTTTTCCTTCCTACTTTGTCATTCTTGAACAGCAGCCTATTGTGGGATCACTTTCACAAGTGTTGCATGATTCAATGTAACTGTAAATTTGATGGAAACCAGCAGGTTATAATTAGTTGGCGATTATGAAATGTCAAGTAATCTTTCATGTTTTAATGTACAATGGATTAAGTGCCATTTTTCGCCATTATCATTTTTTTAAGTCAGAAGAATGCAGCATTGAAAGGTGTTAGAATGCCTCAACGATTATATCTATCAATTTGAGTCAGATTTATATCTTCTTATTCAAGGTTTCAAGGTCAGTTTATTGTCACATGTACCAATTAAGGTACAGTGAAATTTGAGTTACCATACAGCCATACTAAGTGCAAAGCAACAAGACACACAACCACATACTGTAAAAGTTAACATATACATCCATCACAATGGATTCCACATTCCTCATTGTGATGGAAGGCAATAAAGTTCAATCCGTAGTCGGGGCGATCAAAGCCCCTGCAGATGACGATCGAAGCCCCCGTCGGGGTGATCGAATCTCCCACGTTGGGGCGGTTGAAACTCTCTCCACGACATGAAGCTCCCGGGTCGGCCTCTTCTTACCAGAGACTGCGGACTTCATGATGTTAAAGTCCACAGGCCCCGCGGCTGGAGCTTCGATCCCTGGTAAAGGGATCACAAGCTCCGTGATGTTAAAGTCCCGCAGACTCCCGCAGCTTGGAGCGCCGAGTCGGTCTCCAGGAAAGGTCGCCAACTCCACGATGTTAGGCCACAGTGGGGACAGAAATATGATACGGAAAGAAATCGCATCTCCGTCGAGGTAAGAGATTGAAAAAAAAAGTTTCCCCCAACCCCCCCCCCCCCCCAGACAAAACAAACCAAGGAACACTAAAACATACTTTTTAACATACTGAACATAACAAAAAGAAGACAGACTATTAGCGAGGCTATATTGAGAATCATTTTGAAAGAGTAGTTTGAAATAAAAGATAGCCTTTGATTTTTCAGGAAAGAGTAATCTGTCAGTTCAGAGCCAAAAGTAGAAAGCCCGCATGGGGATCAGGATCATGATCGAAGAGGCAAATCATTACTATTGAGCCTCATTTAAATGGAAGTCTTCAAAATGCTGCTCAAGATGAGGGAGTAGTAATTTATTCACTGCCAAAAAACAATGTGAATGGTCATCAGCAGGAGCAGGGTTGTTATGGAGCAAGGACGTTCCTGCAAGACAGAGGATGAGGGAGTTGGTTATTCCTATTAGATTGGGAAGGTTTAGTTCACTCTGACATACTGAATCACCTTGTAGCATTTGAAAATCGTTGCAACACGTGTGTGAATTTGTGAGTTGATAGTCAGTACAATTTCCTAAGCACTCCTAATAGCGGCACGGGCGTCACAGTGGCGCAGCGGCAAAGTTGCTGCCTTACAGCACCAGACACCCGGGTTCGATCCTGACTATGGGTGCCGTCTGTATGGACTTTGTACATCCTCCCTGTGACCACGTGGGTTTTCTCTATGGTCTCTGGTTTCCTCCCACTCTCCAAAGACGAGGTTAATTGGCTTTGGTAAAAAATTGTCAATTGTCTCTAATGTGTAGGATAGTGCTAGTGTACAGAGTGATCACTGGTCGGCGTGGACTCGGTGGGCCAAATGGCCTGTTTCCATGCTGTATCTCCAAACAGGGAAATGCTCCAGCTCTGGCTGCCCATAAGTGGCATGAAGAGATGCAATTTCTAGTCCCTGATCCTGGTGGAGTTGCAGACTGTGAAGAATGCTATCAAAGGATGCAGCAGGATATAGATCACTTACAGATATGCGGAGAGAAATGGCAGGTGAAGTTTAAACTAAGCATGTGGGAGTCGTTGCACTTTGAGAGCTCAGATATAAGGGGAAAATATACAGTTAATGGTAGGCCCCTCAACCCTGACGTACAGAGGGATCTTGGTGTCCAAGTTCCCTGAAAGTGGCAACACAAAAAGATAGAGTAGTAAAGAAGATGTATGGTATGCTTATCTTCATAGGTCAGAGCACTGCATTTTAGAATCAGGAATTCATCTTACAGCTGTATCAAACTTTGGCTAGGCAGCATTTAGAGTATTGTGTGCAATGTTGATTGCCCCAACACAGGAAGGATGTGGAAGCTTTGGAGAGGGTGCAGAGGAGGTTTACCAGAATGATGAAGAAAGAAGGAACTGCAGGTACAAAAAAGGACACAAAGTGCTGGAGTAACTCAGCGGGTCAGGCATCTCTGGAGAACATGGATAGGTGGCCGAAGAAGGGTTCCCACCCAAAACATAACATATTCAAATAATAAGATATAAATAAACCTGTAATTTATAATAATGTAATGCAATAACTATAATTTGTGCACAGTGGCGCAGTGGTAGAGTTGCTGCCTTACTGTGCCAGAGACCCGGGTTCAATCCTGACTACGAATGCTGTCTGTACAGAGTTTGTATGTACTCCCAGTGACCCCGTGGGTTTTCTTTGAGTGCTCTGGTTTCCTCCCACATTCCAAAGAAGTGCAGTTTTGTTGGCTAATTGGCTTCTGTAAATAGTTCCTGGGATAGAACTAGTGTTAGGTGATCGTTGGTTAGCACGGAATCAGTGGGCTGAAGGCCTATTTCCACGCTGTATCTCCAAACTAAACTAAACTAAACTAAAGGAAGAATTTCTATTTGCTAGCCAATGGGCACTCATTTCTAAAAATGCACTACAATCCTATCTGCCACAGAGCCCTCACTCAAATCAGTCTAAACCATCTGTGCATTTTCAAAGGTGGAAGTTTAGAAAATTCTAACTGGGAAGAAGAATAAACATTTTACCCCCACGCATAAGTTCCCAAGCGGATTGTTACAGAAGCTCAAATTTTTGCTAAACAGCCACTGTGCAAAACTAAAAAGAATACGTAAATCTGTTGAAGACATTTGTGTAATGTGTCTATTTTCTGACTTCCATTTAGTGGCAAAACTCAAATCATCTAACAGTAGAGGCATTTTTCAACTTGAATTTCTAACTGCACAAATTGAAAAATATATACTGTTTACAAAAGAATCTCATAAATCAACTGGAAATTACAGGCAATTAATTGACAGGTGACAAAGTGATAGTACTCAGTCTCCTGAAGCTGAAGTGTAAAGAATCCTATATCACATCAGACGGTGGATAAAATCTTCATGAAATCTCTCATAAATTGTTTTTATTGAATATATCCTATTTTTATATTTAATCTTTTTTTTGGATTGTGCAAAATTATTGTGACGATTTTATATTTTGTTAATCTTGCCATTCCTATTCCCATGGCTTTATCACTGGAAACAATAGATGTGTTGGCACACAACCAACAACAATCAGAAACAGTAAAAAAATTAGGAAGGATGAATTTGTGGTGACAACAGCTGTCGTGTTTTAATAGATTCGGTAGGCAATGAGATGTAGGATTAATTTTGGGAAATTGCCCATCCTGCCTCAGTATCTTTCCCTGGTCCTTAAGAACCTCACTGTTTAAAATGTGTTTGTTTATTGACTTGACTGCTGCCAGGTAATGACTTTCTGAATTAATGTAATACACATTATGATTAGGTAAATGTTTATAGGGTGGCTTCACTCTATCCTGACTCAATAGTTAGGGTTTCCACAAGGTCACGTTGATCACCTAAATGGATTTTGCAAGATGCCTTTGATTTCCAGTTTATAGAATTAACTTACAACACAACATATATTATTTTCAATATTGTGAGCTGATATTAAGGAAACACAGCCAACAGCAGCAGATGGCGAGATCAAAGACTTGGCAAAAACTGTCCAAGTTGCAATCTGGTCACATTGAATTATTTGTCAAATTCCATTGCTGCCTTGCTGGTAATTCATTAGCGAAATGATTTTATCTTGCAACTTTAATTCTATTTTTCTTCCTTTTGTCATCCTCAGCTTATGTTTCACCTGCAGTCGAGAACTAGGCACCACCTCTTGCTTGACATCAGGCTGCGTGAGAATGGTTCTAGGAAGTGCATCGCAGTCATTGGTGGAAATCCCGGGGAGGCCAGGGGGGACGTGTCCCCTCCATGTTTTCAGAGATGGGGACTGTCCCCCCCCAAGGTCAGTTCACGAAAACGATGTGTTAACTGTCATTGTTAACTGCTACATCGATATCCATTCATTAATCCTTATAATATAGTTGTGTGCACTGACCTTGCTTCAAGTATGATGTGTTCCTTTGAATAAAATTAACGGGAGATGCATATAAAACTGTCAGATGCGGGCACAATTATCATTTGAACTTTGGAGGTAGATTTACGTAGAGAAGGAATAGGCGACGTTTCGGGTCGAGACCCTTCTTCAGACCCTTTGTGAACATCAAAATGTCTGGCGGTCCAATGCGGAGATGTTTGAAGAGAAGGCATCCAGACAATACTTCATCTCAAAAGGAGAGACAAAGAACACTACATTCATTTTTCGTGCGGGTACCACTTTCCAAAAGGTATATTTTAAGTGCTGATCAACTACCTATCTTTTTCTTCATTTCACTTTTTAATATTTTGTATGAATATTATTGCATGGGAGAAACTGCAGAAAATCTACCATATCATGTGCGAGCAGCCCGTTCTTATTCAGTGATATCATGAAAGAATGTTACTTAATCATACACTTTACCCCGGGACTTGCACTTATTTAGGTTAGATTCAGTAAGATTCACTCATTTTCATCAATTTCACCTCATTCTAATCACGAGATCCGACATATATTGTAATAGCATGATTTTCCAGTATCACTTGCAGGATCTAATGTTTATCTCAACTTGATGAAATACTGTTTAAGAAGGAACTGGAGATGCTGGAAAATCGAAGGTAGACAAAACTGCTGGAGAAACTCAGCGGGAACAAAACTGCTGGAGAAACTCAGCGGGGACAAAACTGCTGGAGAAACTCAGCGGGGAGTCCCCACTGAGTTTCTCCAGCAGTTTTGTCCCGCTGAGTTTCTCCAGCAGTTTTGTCCCCGCCAAGAAAATGCTGGAGAAACTCAGCGGGGACACCAGAAACTGAAGATAGACACACATAGCTGGAGTCACTGAACGGGTCAGGCAGCATCTCTGGAGAGAAGGAATGGGCGCGTCTTCAGACCGCTATCTTCTGCAGTTTGGACGAATAATTTACTTTCAATACTGCCCTGCAGCATGGATTCAATATTGCTCCACTTTCTAACTTAACGTGTAGTTATGACTGATCGGAACAGTTGTTGATACACGCTGTGGAAATCAAAACGCGTGTTTAAAGCAAGTTTTAAAGCTTGCTCTGTTTTTTAGAGCACGGTCCTATTTCTAAGTTGTTGACAGAGGATCTAAGGGGGTAGAGGAACTGAGAGAAATTTTCATTAGGCGAGAAATAGTATTGGGTAGGCTAACGGGAAGGATGATAAATCCCCTGAGCCTGATGGTCTGCATCCCAGGGTCTCAGGGAGGTGTGCATCTCAGGGAGGTGGCTCTAGAAATAGTGGACGCATTGGTGATAATTTTCCAATGTTCAATAGATTCAGGATCAGTTCCTGTGGATTGGAGGATAGCTAATAACATCCCACTTTTCAAGAAAGGAGCGAGAGAGAAAACAGGGAATTACAAACCAGTTAGCCTGACTTTGGTGGTGGGAAAGATGCTGGAGTCAATTATTAAAGAGGTAATAATGGGGCATTTGGATAGCACTAAAAGGATTAGTCCAAGGCAGCATGGATTTATGAAAGGAAAATCATGCTTGACCAATCTTCTTGAATTTTTGAGGATGTGACAAGTAAAATGGATGAAGGGGAGCCAGTGGATGTAGTGTATCTAGACTTTCAGAAAGCCTTTGATAAGGTCCCGGCACGGGAGACTGGTGACTAAAATTAGAGCACATGGTATTGGGGGTAGGGTGTTGACATGGACAGAAAATTGGTTGGCAGACAGGAAGCAAAGAGTAGGAGTGAACGGGTCCTTTTCAGAATGGCAGGCAGTGGTGAGTGGAGTGCCGCAAGGCTCGGTGTTGGGGCCGCAACTGTTTACCATATATATTTAATGATTTGGAAGAGGGAATTAGGAGCAACACTAGCAAGTTTGCAGATGACACAAAGCTGGGTGGCTGTGCGAACTGTGTAGAGGATGTTAGGAGGTTGCAGGGTGACCTGGACAGGTTGAGTGAGTGGGCAGATGCGTGGCAGATGCAGTATAATATAGACAAATGTGAGGTTATCCACTTTGGCGGCAAAAAGAGGGGGGCAGATTATTATCTCAATGGGGTTAGGTTAGGTAAGGGGGAGGTACAGCGAGACCTGGGTGTCCTTGTACACCAGTCACTGAAAGTTGGCGTGCAGGTACAGCAGGCAGTGAAGAAAGCTAATGGAATGCTGGCCTTCATAACAAGAGGATTTCAGTATAGGAGGTTCTTCTGCAGTTGTATAGGGCTCTGGTAAGACCACATCTGGAGTATTGTGTACAGTTTTGGTCTCCTAATTTGAGGAAGGACATCCTTGTGATTATGGCAGTGCAGCGTAGGTTCACGAGATTGATCCCTGGGATGGCGGGACTGTCATATGAGGAAAGATTGAAAAGACTAGGCTTGTATTCACTGGAGTTTAGAAGGATGAGAGGGGATCTTATAGAAACATATAAAATTATAAAAGGACTGGACAAGCTAGATGCAGGAAAAATGTTCCCAATGTTGGGCGAGTCCAGAACCAGGCCACAGTCTTAGAATAAAGGTGAGGCCATTTAAGAGTGAGGTGAGAAAAAACGTTTTCACCCAGAGAGTTTGTGGAATTCCCTGCCACAGAGGCAGTGGAGGCCAAATCACTGGATGGAATTTAAGAGAGTTAGATAGAGCTCTAGGGCTAGTGGAATCAAGGGGCAGTCACGGTGGCACAGCGGTATAGTTGCCACCTTACAGCAAAATGTAGCGCCAAAGACCCGGGTACGATCCCGACTACGGGTGCTGTCTATATGGAGTTTGTGCGTTCTCCCCGTGATCTGCATGGGTTTCTCCGAGAACTTCGGTTTCCTCCCACACTCCAAAGACATACCGGTTTGTAGGTTAATTGGCTTATTTAATTGGCTTGATAAAAATGTAAAATTGTCCAAGTTGACAATATGCAGAGTACTGCCCTGCCGATTACAAGGTTCAGAAGGTTCAGAAGGATAAGGGGTGAAGGCAGGCACGGGTTATTGATTGGGGACGATCAGCCATGATCACAATGAATGGTGGTGTTGGCTCGAAGGGCCGAATGGCCTCCTCCTGCACCTATTTTCTATGTATCTATGTATCTATGTTGCTCGCCGTATAGACCCCGCAGCCACGGTTGGCTGGATTTTCTCGCGGGAATTCAGTTCGCTCTGCCTGTTATCGCTGGAGGCCCGGGCTAGTCTCGAAGTCTCTTCCTTTTACTTGGTAGGCGTTTGGGAGCAAAGCAGTGGGGGGGGGGGGGGGGACAAGATGTTAATCAGGAAGGTACACTCGGTTGCATTTATTAGTGATCACTTTCACGAACAAACACGGTCTGAAACAAAAACTCCACCATTACGCGGGGCAGACGAGTTACAATGCACCTCCTGGTTACAAGCGAGTCTGTAAGAATCGACCCACTGACACTAATGGTTGCGAATAGTAGACACAAAATGCTGCAGTAACTCAGCGGGTCAGGCAGCATCTGTGAAGGAAAGGTCATGACCAGACACATCGCCCACTCCTCTCCAGAGATGCTGCCTGGCCCGCTGAGTTACTCCAACATTTTGTGTCTGTCTTCGGTTTAAACCAGCATCTGCAATTCCTTCCTACACAATGAATGATGTAAACAGTTATATTTTCATCAACTTAAACCGCAATGGTTTTGTTGTCCGGGCTGGCTATTTTCCTAATGCTGTTTAACATTAACAGCCTAACCCGCTGTTGCAAATGTTTGTGAGAACCTATGTCCCACGCCCCAATCATTTGATAATTAGCAAAACATACAATGCTGTTCAATTTCTTGTTTAGTTTTTAATTTGGAGTGGAACAATGTAGAAAAGAATGAGTACGTTCTTTCATAGACACATAAAGCTGGAGTAACTCAACAGGTCAGGCAGCATCTCTGAAGAAAAGGAAAAGGCGGACGTTTTCGGTCGAGACCCTTCTTCAGACCCAAAATGTAACCTATTCCCTTCTCCAAAAATGCTGCCTTACCCACTGAGTTCCTCCAGCAGTTTATGATTTGCTCAAAGTGCCAGAATCTGCAAGGAATCTTCTGCATTCAAGCAGCTTGAAAGTGTCCTGTCCTATATTATGATGTCCAGTGTTTTTTAAATCTGTGGTACAGATCTGCACTAATTGACTCATTCTAACGGTAACGGCCCCGTAGTAGAGGCATCCACGTCGCGAGGCTGGAAACTGGAAGAATCCCGAGCTAATTACCGTTCACAGGACGCACGGCTGAAGCTTCCAATGCCTCGCGTGTGTGCGTGAGTGTGCGCATGCGCGCGTGGCCGCCAATAAATTGTGCCCCCGTCCCCTCCATGTTTTGATAGCAATTTCCGTCACTGATCGCAGTCATAGAGTCATACAGCACTGAAACAGGCCGTTCCACCCAACTTGCCCATGCCGACCAAGATGCCCCATCTACACCAGACCCACCAGCACGGTGTTTGGCCCATATCCCTCTAAACCTTTCCTATCCATGTACCTGTCCTCTTGAAAAACAGTGAATCTCCTCCTAACAATGCACCCCTAAGTTCTGTTGAATAGAGTATTCCTGGGTTTAAACCCTGTGACAGTGAAGAAATACTATTACATTTTCAAGTCAGAATGGTGTGCATCTTGGAGATGTTGGCAGAATGCGGTTGGTCAAGCAGCATCTATGGAGGTAGAAGAATTGTTGATGTTTTGGATCAACAACTTGCATCAGAACTGAGAGTATAGAGGGAAGATAGAGAAAGAGAGAAATAAAGAGTGTTTTATTGCCACATGTCCCAATGAAACTCCTACCAGCAGCAGCAGCACCACCGGCCTGTAAACACAATACTCAATAGATGGTATAATAAACAAATAAAGGATTGTTTGGGAATAGTTTAGGAACAATCTAAGAAATGTTTCCCTATAAAATGTTCCCTTCAGCCACAGAAGAACAATCTATCCCAGGAAGTGTTTTCAATTGAGGAATCAAACATATCTTCTCAATGTGCTTTTTCTTCCTGTTGGTCCTTCAAAGCTTTGGTGCCATCTCCAAATAGTTATTTACATCATATCTTTATGTAACAGATTCAGAAAACAATATGTTATGTTCCAAGGAATAATAATTACCTGAGTAGTTCACATTAACAGCCGCAGCAAGATATTGGGCCATGACAAATTACAAAAGCAAACAGGCATCAAGCATGAGAAAGAAAAGAAGAGCTACTGGAAGAGGTTTCTAAGTAATGCAGAGGCATATGGAACTGGAATTATTAAAATGAACAATTACACACATTCATCAAAACTTTACTTATTGTTAATGATTTTCAGATTTGAAGAATATTTTACAAGCATTAAATGTATTCGCTAAAGTATTTTTCCGGAATTCCAAGGAAATCAAAATTCTGTCCTAAAGTTTTGCGTAACAAAAACATTTAAATTACAAATATTTACAATGTTTGTTCTTTGCCCCGATGTTGTCACCTGAAGGGTAATTCCAAAGGTCTTATTTGCATTCCTGATTTTGAATGTGCGGAACTTAAAAGAAATACTTGATCAGAAGTACAGATCTAGCCTCAGACATGATCCACCTCACTTGTTACCTTGCACCTGTTAAACATTGAAATGTCACACATTGTTGTAATGAAAGTCATTTCAGACGTTTCCCCATTCCTGTTTGCTTCTGAGTGTCCCTTACCAGTATTTACTGAAATAGGACGTTAAACAAATCAGTCTAAAGCAAGAAGCTAACATGTCCCTTCTCCACCTTTCCAGAGGTCATCTGGTGCCTACTCTGATTTGTTCTGGCCTTTTCTCGCCTCTAGTCCTCCCCCCTGACCTTTATCTTTCAGTCTGAAGAAGGGTTCCGACCCAAAACGTCACCCGTGTCGACCTATTACCTGCCGCACTTTGTCCCGCCTCTCCCCTTTTCCAGCTTTCTTCTCTCCCCCTGCAACCATTCTGAGGAAGGGCCTTGACCCGAAACGGCACCTGCTCCTTTTCTCTAGACATGCTGCCTGACCCAATAAGTTACTCCAGCATTTTGTGTCTATCTTCAAGTTAACGTCCCCACAGGGTACAAATAATAAATCAAACCAACATTTTAGAGACTGAACAAAATATTTATGTATTTTTATACCCAACAGTTTAAACATATAATTTCCTACTTGTCAAAATTGTTCCAAATGTACATTAGAGTTGTTTGCCAATGTTGCTACTCTTTAATTAATTCCACTTCAGATTTTTTCCTTCCACCTTCCTCTGCAAGAATTTTCTTGCCCTCATTTTGCCTCATAATTATCTCACTGATAATCTATTGAAGTGAATAAATAGAAAAAAAGTGTTGATGTGATTTCCCGTGTGCTTGTCATCGGGGTTAATGGTAGGGAAATGAGTGGTGGAAAATGTAGTCATTTCTAAAGGTGTTAGAATGCTCTAGGTGGGCTCCTGTCGCAGTGGGCTCTTTGGAAGTTCAGCAATGTACCGACTTTGGTGCCAGTTATCCCCATTTGACGAGCAATTAATGAGCCACCTGACCTAGAGAGGAATCAAATGTAACTAATCCAGGTCCAGTGATCAGAAATCAGTTGTCCTTTTTGGAAATACTGAGAATGAATTATTTTAGAAGCATCTACTGTACGCCCAAATACAAAATACAATGAACTGCAGATGCTGATTTACCAAAAAAAGACACAAAGTACTGAAGTAACTCAGCAGGTCAGACATCTCGAGAGAACATGAATAGGTGACATTTAAGGTCAGGACCCTACTTCAAATGAAGGAAGATCTGAAAAAGGGTCCCAACCTAAAACGTTGCCTATCCCTTTTATAGATGCTGTCTAACCCGCTAAGTTACTCCAGCACTTTGTGTCTCTTGTTTCAGGGGCCGCGGAGTGTTTTTGAAAGTGGGGGGCTGAACGACACTGATTATCGGCCCCGGTGGGAAGGGTGTGGGAGGTGGGCAACCCCCCTCCCACGGCAGGGACTTTTTGAAATTTGATGTATTAAAATCATGTTTTAGTGCATTGTAGAAGTATGGTTTCAATGTTTTTTGTTGGAAGTATTGTTAAGAAAATGTAGGGCCTACATGAGAGATAGGAGCAGGTGATTATTATTTTTGTTATTGCTTGACCTCCAAAAACAGGGGGATAATAATGCAAGCCATCTCCCACCTCAAAAGTGCGGGGATATATCCCCCCCTCCCCCCCCCCGATCGACGCCAGTGCCTTCCACGGTACAGAAAATTTGACAAAAAAACTTTTAAATGTGTTATAATTTTCAAGTGCTATTTTTTCTGTTTGTAGTTGGAAAAAGGGAAGAAATAACCATAACATTTCCTGATTTTGCAGTCATACAAATTATGTTTTGCTCGGGGAAAAAATCCAAGTACTTTGAAAGTATGCTTTCTCCTTTCGACGTATATTTCATTTTGATTTGAATTTAGAATCATCAAACCATGACATTAATAAAAGGGGTATATGTTTGTGGAAACGTTACTTTTTAAAAAGTAAGACTTTCGAGAAATCTTAAATGCATTAGAAATATACATTTCAACGCAATGCTGCCAAATTGTACCTGTACGTGTTTGGTGTAAAAAGGAAAAAGAAGGAGGAAATATAGATTAGAATGAGTGAAGGACTTACTTGAAGCGTGATAAAGTCCAATTAAGTTTTGACGAAACTACATGTTTTTCCCCGAAGTCTTGTTAGGTGAATACACCAAGCAGGCACGTGCCGTCAGGGTAGGCAAGGTAGGCAATGCCTACCCTGACTAAAATTATGAAATGGCAATAATTAAATATAAATAGTAAAGGCATGGGAGAATTATGCCTGTCTAAGAGATCGATCTCTTAGGTAGACATAATTCTCCATGCCTTTCAACCGCAGCACTTGTAACCCTTGAAGGTCTGTGCAGCCCAGTGCCGTCAGCGCTGCTTCAAGCCGTAAATTTCAAGCGGAGCTGAAGGCAGCAGAAATTCTGCCTTTGCCGTACTGCGCAGGCGCAGCAGCCTACTGCGCATGCGCAGCGCTAGTTTCTTGGCAGGATTTTCAAATATGGATTGTCATTATTTTAAGAGTATCTTAGGAAACAAAGAGTGAAGAATGGAGTTCATGTACCAATAACGTGGTAGGTACATTTCTTGGTGCTTTATGTTTTTAAATACCGTATTTCCCGGGGTGGGTGGGGGTAGAGCTCCTTTCACAGCGTTTGAGGAGTCTGGCCCGGAGTAATGTTGCGGGAGGGCAGGAGCGTTGTGAAGGAGGGGGATCGGGGCCAGTAACCCACTTGCGACGCTCCGGGCATGCAGCCACCGCATTGTGGCCGGGGAGTGAATTAGCTCGGGTGGCTGCGAGTGGCCGCCGGGACCGGACAGCTGCTTCTGCCGGTCCCCGCTCACCTCTGGCAGTGCTCCCCGTCTGAAAAACCTTTCACCTGCCGCTTGCCGGCTTCGCTCATGTCAGCCGCTTCCCGCAAATCCTTAAATTCCCGACAGCGCGCTCAAGGGACCAATTGGGTTACTCGGCTGTGGGAATTTAAGGATTTGCGGGAAGCGGCTGACATGAGTGAGGACGGCGAGCGGCAGGTGAGAGGTGTTCAGACAGAGAGCACTGCCAGAGGTGAGCGGGCCGGCAGAAGGCGCTGAAGTGCAGCCGGTTCTGCTGTCGGGTCCCGGCGGCCGCTCGCAGTCACCCGAGCTGCTTCTTTCCCCGGAAGTGATGGCCAGTTCTGCTGTCTGACATGATCTCCGACCCCCTCCTTCTCAACACTCCTGCCCTCCCCGCATCTATAACCCCTGGCACAGACTCTCCACACACTGTGAAATGAACTCTCCCTCCAATTGGACCCTTGAATTAGTATTGTCATTCAATAAGATGACAACTGATTCAACGTCCCGGTGTGCTCCCATTTTTCCCACCATCTCTCCACCTGCCTTCATCCTCCGTCCCCCACCCATTCAGTAATTTAAAAATGAAGGAGATTTCGAAGCCTTGGGAAAATTGATTGTTACTTATTTTTATTTTTTACGGAGAGAACAATCTGCGCATGTGCGGTTTAAGATTTATTTTTAAAGCCGGTTGACTGCCTACCTTGAGTAATTACTCACGGCACGTGCCTGACACCAAGGTTCCTCTTCCTACTGTCATTTTTCAAAACAAACTCATTTCCACACGCTGACTAAGTCTAACAAAGATGTGTGTTCTTTGTGGACATGAAGAACAGCCAAGTTGTTGAAATGGCACTGGTTCATTGTGGATCTCAGCCATGTCTTTAACCGTCTCGCCGTCGAGAAAGACCTCTCTCCTACAGCATTGGTCGAAGGATTGATGAGAATTTAACCGCTAGTGGTGCTATTATTTTTGTGACCGTGTTAACCTCTTGATCCCATGCACTACGTTCCATCTCCACCTCAACCTATCTCTCTGTCGGTGTGAATTATGGATTCCAAAATGACAAAAAGTAGAGCTTGGGCAGCCCGCGCCAGCAGCGTGGCTATGATTCTGTACGTGCGCACATGCATGCAGAACGCGACATATGTGGTACTTGTACACTGCGTGCATTAACTATAGGCTACGCATTATGAAACATGTCTAGCCAAACATGTCTACGCGTTATGAAACATGTCTAGCCAGAAACATGTCTAGCCAGTTCTGCGGCTCATGTATATGTCAGAAATTCATAAACTCATAAGTGATAGGAGCAGAATTAGGCCATTCGGCCCATCAAGTCTACTCCGCCATTCCATCATGGCTGATCTATCTCTCCCTCCAAACCCCATTCTCCTGCCTTCGCCCCACAACCCTCGACACCCGTACCAATCAATTCCTCTGGCTTAACAATTCATGCATCTTCTATCCTAATGTCACACATTTTATCTTTTGATCTCTTGGCCTTTGTCCAACCCTCTGCCAATCAAAACAACTCACCCGTATCCACCTATCACTCGCCGGGCTTTCCCTGCCCTCCTCATCCAGCTTTGTCGTCCCCTCATGCCACAATCAGTCTGTAGAAGGGTCCCAACCTGAAACATCATCTTTTCTCCAGAGATGCTGCCTGACCCGCTGAGTCACTCCAGCACCCTGTGTCTATGTCAGTGTAAATCAGCATCTGCAGTTCCTTCCTACAAAGGAACTGCAGGTGCTAATTTACAAAAAAAAGACACAAAGACCTGTTCAACTCAGCAGGTCAGGCAGCATCTCTGGAGACCATGGATGGGTGATGTTTCAGGTCCAAAGATTAACCATATTAGTCATGGTGCATTTCCCTTTCATTCACATGCCAGAAAATGATTATGGAAGACAGTGTTTCCACTTTGAAGGAAATTACCCAAAATTCGACTGAACGCATGTACGACTGCTGCCGCCACTGCGCACCCGCGGGGAGACGCAAAGGGATTTGGGGGGAAAAAAATGTTCGACCATCTGCACCTGCGCAGTTGGGGGAGGCCCGTCAGCCACTCACAAATGAAAATGGCTCCGGTGACGCAGTAGGGACGCGCAATGACGTTGTCTCCTTGCGCGAGTGCAGTGGGCCGAGTATCCGCGCGTGCGCAGTTGGGGCGCCAATCTCACATGCGCAGTTGGGGAAGGCTTAAATCTCAGGAAATACCATCAAATTCCAGGAAATTTGGTAGTCTATTTCAGGAAACATTTTTTTGAGGTGTGGAAGCACTGATGGAAGATATTACTACCAAGGGCAATGGCTCAGTCAGTATCCACTGAACCTGGGGTAAATAACACACAAATGAATGAAACTATTATTAACTATTATTAAAAATTGGCATAGGCCTCATGAGGACATAATTGGGCAGTTGTCTAAATGTTTGGCAAAAATTTGTGCTATAATGAGAGCAAGAATTAAACAAAAAATGGACAGTGATTGAGTAGTTTGGAGATGAAATTCCAGAGCCTTGAGCTTTACTTGCTGACAATATGCTCACCCAAAATTTAAAACAGATTAAAACGGTGAAATCAAATGAGGGTTTATTTTCTGACCCTCAGCATCTGTTATAGTGATGTGGCAATGAACCTGGGATGAAAATTATTGTCCTCATGCACAATTGGGATTTGTGCTGTTTCACAAAAGGATTGTGAGTATTATCTTCTAGCCATTTTTGTCCACACTATTCAAACAGCAAGAAAGGATAAACACTTGAAACTAAGTGAAAAATGCACAAAGGAGCAATCATTTATTGCTCCTTTGTGCATTTATTTAGTGCTTTCATGGACACAGTGTTCAATGAAAACTACCTACACACTGATTAAATAGAACATTTGATTTAGAACATGAAATTAGTTGCAGGTCTTAATGTTTGACATTTCCCATGATAGGGATTAGAGTAAAATTTGTCATTTGATTTTCAGCATTAATCGTACACTCGGGTTGTGTGATTGTCTGGGAAAACCTAAGGTCAAGTACCTCTTTGCAGAAAACATTGCAGTTACAATAAGTCAAGCTTTCAATCCCACTGCTCAAAAGCAGCTACAGGAAAATGATCAACAACCATCCATCTTATTCTCTGGAGACATTTTCTAGTCTTCTTGCCTTAACATTGTTAGATTTTAACTACTATTCTTCTCAGAAAGCAGCTGTTAATAACCATCAAACCACTGGAAATTGGGTTGGTGCTTGAGGTGGGGTAACTCTATCAGTACACTATGATGACATGATTTATACTTCTAGGCCATCTCCTTCTCTTCTATCATGTTTTTGGACCACAGGAAGCTGTGTTACGCATATTCTCCATGTTTTGCCCCTCTTTGCCAGTATGCCTGGCCATTGAAACCTCTCCATAATGTATCTTTTGCTTCTGCATGTCATTTTGCACCACACCTTGAGTTAAAACATCATCATGTTCGTCATTTATTCAATCTTAACCTCCACCCTATTAAAATCATTTCCATTTTGATATTTGATGGTCCTCAACCTCCTTGTCCTGTAGAAACAAAGAACTGCAGATGCAGGCTAATACTCAAAAGGACACAAAGTGCTGGAGTAACTCAGCAGGTCATGCAGCATCTCTGTAGAACATTTTGGGTCGAGACCCTTCTTCAATCTGATTGCAGAGGGGGAGAAGAAAGCTGGAAAATGGGAGAGGCAGGACATAGCATGGCACGTAATGCGTTGACACAGTCAAGGTTTTTTTTAGACAGGCAGATGATTGGAACAAAGGCCAGAGATAAGTTCAGTTGGTGTGAGACAGGTTAGAAGATTTGTGGATTGTGAAGCCAGGGGGAAGAAAGCAGCAGGAGGAAGGTGGAGGGAAAAGATAGGTGGGAATCCAGATGGGGCACAGGGAAGAGCTGGGGTGTGCGGGAGAAAGAGGGTGGCTAGCTAAACATTTAAACTCCCCTTCCTATCCCATTCTAACCTTGCCGTCCTGTCCTCCATTGCCAGAGTGAGGCCACACGCAAGCTGGAGGAACAGCAGCTCATAATACGCTTGGGCAGCTTACAAACCAATGGTATGAACATTCAATTCTCCAATTTTAGGTAACCTCTAACTAACGCCCCCCCTTACTTCCCCTCCATCGTCTCCCTAAACAAATCCTGTAAACTCAATTGAAGGAAGGAAGGTCGACAATCCCCCGGCGGGCCAAAGAAACTCTTCAAGGACAACATCAAGAACAGTCTGAAGAAATTCCACATCACATCATGCAACTGGGAGCACATTGCACTGGACAGGCGCTCCTGGAGGAAATCCGTGCAGGAAGGAGCTGCACGTCATGAAATGGAACTACGCCGTGTCGCAGAGACAAAGTGACAGCACTGTGAGGTAGGAGGGAAGGGGGCTCGACGATTACCAAACACCGTCAGTCTCCACTGCCCACGTTGCACCAAGGTGTGTGGATCGCGGATCGGCCTCTACAGACCCACAAGTAGACGACCATTTGGAAAGGACAGTCATACTCGTTTCGAGTGACCGCCAATGATATGATGAAATGAAATAATATGCTGATTTATTTTCACAAACAGATTGCAAGAATTTTTTTTTAACACAAATGATAGTTACTTTCTCTTTGCTGTTGAAACCTGACACCTCCCCCAGAGGGTACTGTTGTCAATTTTGCTGGTAGATACCGCTGCCACTGAAGTAGCAAAGCTTTATGCATTGTTAAATCCTTCTGAAAATCCTTTGTGTTGATTTTGTTTAAGTTGGTAATGCTGGACCATAAGTGTAGCTACAAAAATAAATTCAAACAAAGAACACAAATTAAATGTTCTATCTCTAATTCATCAGGCAGTCAGTTTGAAAACTATGTTTCTTAAATTTGTAATTCAGAACCTAAGATCACTAGAGATGAAAGGAAGAATCTACCATATTTCCCCCCAGCTGTTCGGCCATTCAGTAAGCTTGTCTCAACTTCTTTAATTTTCCCATCTGATCCTAACCTTGAATTCCTGTAGTGTCCAAACAACTATTGATCTCATCCTTGACTCATTATCATCCCCTTGAGAAGGAATTACAAGATTTTAAAGTCTCTGCATAGAGAATCTTTTTGATCATCACTGTCCAAAAGGCTGACTCCTAATTTTAAAGCAGTACTTCTGATTCTGGACTCTTCATCTCAAGAAGACAACGCTCGGCATCCTCCCATGGGTGGTGGTGGTAGCAGATACGATAGTGGTGTGTAAGAGGTTTTCAGAAAGGCACATATGCAGTATATGCAGGGAATGTAGGGATATGGATCATGTGCTAGCAAGTTACATCACTTAATCCTGGCATCATGTTTGGCACAGGCATTGTGCACCAAAATGCCTGTTACTGTGCTGTATTGTTCTATTTTCTAAGTTCTATGTACCCTATTAATCTCTTTAAAAAGATCACCTCTCATTTTTTAAACTGCATAGAGTCATCGAGCATGGAAACAGCCCTCCGCCCCAACTCATCCATGACGACCAGGATGTCCATCCAAGCTAAGCTCATATGCCTGGTTTTGACCTTTATCCCCCTAAGCTTTCTCTGTCTATGTACCTGTACAAATGTATTTTAAATGTAGTTACTGTATTGTACCTGGCTCTATGCCTTCCATTGGCAGCTCGTTTCATATCAACCTCTGTATGAAAAGGTTGCCCTTCAGGTCCATTTTAAATCTTTCTCCTCTCACTTTAAATCCAACCTCCTCTGGAAAAAATGGCTGCGGCCATCTACCACTCAGCCTCCGATGCCCCAGGAGAAAAATAATCACAACTTATTCAACTTATCTTTATAACTTGATCCCCAGCCCTGGTAACATCTTCATGAATCTATTCTGCACTCTTTCCAGCTTAACAAAATCTTTCTTCTAGCTGGAAGACCAAAACTGCACAAAATGCTCCAAGTGGGATGCCGCAAGGCTCAGTGCTGGGACCCCAGTTATTTACAATATATATTAAAGATTTAGATGAAGGAATTAAATGTAACATCTCCAAGTTCGCGGATGACACAAAACTGGGTGGCAATGTGAGCTGCGAGGAGGATACTATGAGGCTGCAGGGTGATTTGGATAGGTTGGGTGAGTGGGCAGATGCATGGCAGATGCAGTATAATGTGGATAAATGTGAGGTTATTCACTTTGGTGGCAAGAACAAGGAGGCAGATTATTATTTGAATGGTGTCAGATTAGGAAAAGGGGAGGTGCACCGAGACCTGGGTGTCCTTGTACATCAGTCACTGAAAGTAAGCATGCAGGTACAGCAGGCAGTGAAGAAAGCAATTGGCATGTTGGCCTTCATAGCAAGAGGATTTGAGTGTCGGAGCAAGGAGGTCCTACTGCAGTTGTGCAGGGCCCTGGTGAGACTGCACTTGCAGTATTGTGTGCAGTTTTGGTCTCATAATATGAGGAAGGACATATTTCTTCTTTCGTGTGGCGTGCACAGCCTAAAGTTGTTGGATAACTTGTTCTATTTGATCTTCGATTTGTGCACGTCGAGTTGATTGCATTAGTCGAAACAGGGCGGACCATGTGAAGGTTGCAATCTTCCACCCCGACATACTTGCTATTGAGGGAGTGCAGCGCAGGTTCACCAGGTTAAGTCCCAGGATGGAGGGACTGAATATACAAGATACAAGATACATTTATTTGTCACATGTGCCAGTTGGCACAGTGAAATGTGTGGTCACCATACAGCCATACACTAAAAATAAAGAACACAACACATGATAGATTTAAACATAAAACATCCCCACACAGCAGAATCAAAGGTTTCCCACTGTGAGGGAAGGCACCAAAGTCAGTCTCTTCCTCGATGTTCACGCGTGGTTGGGGCCTCCGGAGCCCTCTGCAGTCGACGCTACGGGCAACCCGTCGATCAGGCCCGCTCGCTGGGATGTTGGCTCTCCGACGTCGGGACTGGAGGCCAACCTCAGCGGCTTGGACCTCCAAAACGGCCGCTTCCCACCGAGGTCCGCAGCTCCCGACGTCCCCAGGCCGCGCCGGGCGGAGACTCCCGCTGGTGGCCTTCGGCAAAGGGCCCCAGGGACTCCGCGATGTCGGTCAGTGCCGCCCGCGCTGGGAGCTCCGTGAACCACAGCTCCGCGATGTTGGAGCAGCGGGCCCAACGCTCCGGAGCTCCAAACGGCGATCCAAGTATTTATCGCCCGCTCCGCGGTGAAACCAGCGCCGCCGCTGCTGCCGAAGCTCTGGTCCGGTCCCCGGTCTCCAGTAAGAAAGGCCGCTCCGATCCAGTGGTGGTAGGCTGCGAGGTGGGGGGCGAGGACGTGACTCGGAGAAATAGTCGCATCCTCGCCAGGAAGCGACTGGGAAGCAGTTTCCCCCTTACCCCTCCCCCCTCCCCCCTCCCCCACACAGAAAAACGAAAGAATCCCCAAAACAAAACTGTTAGACAAACTAAAATTAAAAAAAGATAGGAAAAAACAGACAGGCTGTAGGTAGAGGCGCCTTCAATGCAGCACCCCTAGTGGCATGCGATGCTATGATGAAAGAATGGATCGACTGGGCTTATAATCACTGGAATTTAGGATGATAGTGAATCTTATAGAAACATATAAAATTCTTAAGGGATTAGACAGGCTAGTTGCAGGAAAAATGTTCCCCATGTTGGGGGAATCCAGAACCAGGGGTCACAGTTTAAGAATAAGGGGTAGGCCATTTAGGACTGAGATGAGGAAAAACCTTTTCACCCAGAGAGTTGTGAATCTGTGGAATTCTCTGCCACCGAAGGCAGTGGAGGACAATTCACTGGATGTTTTCAACAGAGTTAGATATAGCTCTTAGGGCTAATGGGATCAAAGGATAGCGGGAAAAAGCCAGAGAAAACCCACGCAGGTCACGGCGAGAACGTACAAACTCCATACAGATAACACCCAGAGTCAGGATCGAAGCTGAATTTCTGGCGCTGTAAGGCAGTAGCTCTATGCTACGCCACCATGCCGTCAGGGAACATGGTTAGAAATCTGCAGATGACACAAACATTGTAGACAATGAAGAAGGATATCCAAGATTACAACAGGATCTTGATCAACTGGGCCAATATGACTAGGGATGGCAGAGAGAGTTTAATTCAGATAAATGAGAGGAGTTGCATTTTGATAAATCAAACCAGGGCAGGACTTGCACAGTGACTAACAGCATCATGGGAAGTATTACTGAACAGAAAAACTTAGGCATTCAGATACATAGTTCCATGAAAATAGTGATACAGGTAGACAGTGATAAAAAAGGTGTTTGTCACAATCATCTCCATTGGTCAGTAGATTGAGTACAGGAGTTGGGATGTCATGATAGAGCTGTGCAAGACATTGGTAAGGCAACATTTGGAATAGTTTGCATGGGCTCCATTACCTTTTGTGTTGTCCATAAATGTTTACATGTCAACGTCCTCACTTGGAGGTGTAATTTAAAACAATTGTTTTACCAAGTTGTGCCTTTCTTTTATGGAAATAAAATTTGACCATCAAATTCAGCGCTATCATTTTCTCTTTCTGGATGAGATGTAGGTATTATTTTAACTATTCCATTATTGTATAAATACAAACATGCTTTAAGTTACCGCAACCCACCTGCCACAGTTTAAATTTACATTGCTGATAATTACATTACACTACACTTAAAGGCAATGTTTTGCTTACTTTTATCTGCCAGGTTCAGATATCGATATTTTGTAGTCAATTTGTTTGAACATGACAGTAAATACACAGATTGCGCAGCCATAAAAGAGAAGCACCATCACTTGGTTAAATCATGTGAAGCTGTGTTTTTTTCATTTAGAGAAATGGTATCATCTCATAAGTTCAGCAAATGTCAAGAAAAACAATATTTTCTGCCTGGAGTTAATAACATTTTCTAAATTGCTGAGCTCCTATTACATGCAAGGCTTTTTATAAGGCATATATTTTATATTATCTACCATTGTATCTTCATTCTTTGACACATGCAATAACAATTAACTTATTCTTAATGGCCATTGTGGGTACAATGGTCAAACAATTATTAATACTGGTATTGGTTTATTATTGTCTAATATATATGGCAGAGTGAAAGAGTGAAGGACATGGCTTTGCATGCTAGCCAGGCTAATCACAACTTGGTTTGACAATAAATTTATTTCGTCAGAGGATTGTGAATCTGTGAAATTTATTACCACGGACGGCTGTGGAAGCCAAGTCAATGGATATTCTTAAAGTGAAGATTGACAGATTTTTGATTAGTATGGGTGTCGGGGATTATGGAGCAATGGTTGGAGAATGGGGTTGAGAGGGAAAGAGAAATCAGTGCAGAATATAGTTTTACAGCTACAGAGAAAGTGCAGGTGAAAAAAATGTACAAGGGTAACAACGAGGTAGATTGGAAGATTAGGAAAATATGGGAGATCTGTCTATCGGATAAGAGCGAATAAGAAGCGTTTCAAGCTTTTGTATCTTCTGCTCAATGGGAGGGGAGAGAAGAGAGAATGCCCAAGGAGTAAATTGTCCATGATTAAGTTGACTGCTTTCCTGAGGCAGCATGGTATAGCTGGAGACAATTGTGGGGGGGGAGTGAGGGTTTGGTTTGCGTGATGGACTGGATTGCGTTCACTTCTCTCTGCAATTTCTTGCAGTCTTAAGCAGAACAGTTGGCAAGCCAGTCTGTGATGCATCCAAATAGGATGCTTTCCATGGTGCCTCAGTAGAAATTGGAAAGAGTCATTGGAGACATTCTGAATTTCCTTAGCCTTGTTTAAATTGTTTTGAAGCTTCTCTGCATCCTGCTCACAACTTCACCCTCTTTTGTGTGGAGGGCAAACTTAGAAATGTTAATTTACCTTACCAAGAAAGGTTAGACTTGTTAAAGAGAAAGTGTAATAAGGGTTCACTGGACTGACTGACTGGGACTGTGGTATGATCGTGTGCGGATGGGACGTCGAAGGAAGAGAAGCTGAAGCCAAGAAGTGGAAGCCAGGATACCTAACAAACACGACGCTGAAAGGATACAAACCCGTACGGACACCACGTGCAAAGACAAGATGCAAATTTAACTATTTCAAAATGTAACAAGGTAAAACAATTTTTGCAGCAAATATAGATTTTTTAGTGTGTTTCAGTGTTTCATACCTATTTATCATTTCGGCTTCATGTGCATTCGGCGTCAGATTGTTTTTCGGCTTAAAATCTGACGGGGAACGAACATGTCGTCGAAAAGCCTCTGTGGCAATTGCAGCAGCTTGGAATCACTGCCACCATTTTACATACACAAGCTCAAGCTCCCCCCCCCCCACCCTTCCGTCTCCCCCTGGCCAGTGATGCACATCACTGCCTCTGTGGCAATCGCAGCAGCTTGTAGTCACTGCCACCATTTTACAAATGCAAGCTCAAGTTCCCCCCCTCCCACCCGTCTCCCCCCGACCCTCCCGTCTCCCCCCGACTCTCCCGTCTTCCCTCGGCCAGTGGTGCGATGGACGTGGGGGTTGTAAAGACTGTCCAAACACAGGGTGTCTTCACTCTAGTTTATTGCATACATTGCATTCGTATACACACATATTGCCCTAGCTGTTCGTGGTCCATTACCGGAGCTAGAGAGCGAGCTAGGGGTGGGAAGGTTACATTTATACTGAAGCTAATGGGGAGTGGTTAGTAGAAGTGAGGTCACCATGTTAAAGGAACATGCACGGCTCTACATCCTTCCCCTTGAAAAGGGAAACATAGCAATGATGACAGTGAGACCACGACTCATACGCTAGGCACAAACCCGCGCGTACATCGTCAGGAAAAAACGTAAAACATTCAAGCAAACTCCCCGTAACGTTCAGGCGGCTTGACCAGACGCCCGAAGCGGGTATGCAGCCCGCCTCCCCCCCCCTTCGAAGGTAGAGTGGGCACCGGGGCAGGAGCGGCGATAGGTGAACCGAAAGGGGAGTGAGCAGGAGGGGGAGAACGAGGAGACCGGGGAGGAGACAAGGGCACCGCAACGGGCACGCGAGCGGGAGATGGCTGATGGGGGGGGCCAGGAGGAGCAGCGGGAGAACGGGGCGCCAAGGGTTGCGAGGGCAGAGGAGCGGGAGGCAACGAGGCGGCAACCGGGGGAGCAAAAGGGGCTGCGGGAGGCGGAGCGGGCTCGTTGACCGGCAGCAAATGCTGGCGGGACCGGCGGTAGATTGTGCCCTCGTAGTCAACCAGGTAAGAGCGCGGAGAGTCGGCAAAGCCGACGACAACAGCCAAGCGGTGGTGTCCGGAGGGGGACTGCATCCGGACGACCTGGCCCTCGAAGAGGGGCTGAAGGGAACGGCATGACTTGTCGTGGGGAGCGCTTCTGGACGACCTGTTTCTGGGTAATACGCTTCTGGACAGCAGCAGGGCTGCGGACTGCGGGCCGTAGCGACCGCTGGGAGACAGGGATTGGAGGGCGAGTGGTGCGGGACATGAGCCGTTGAGCCGGTGAGCCCATGGCAGGGTCGCGACTAATATTTCGGAGATTCAGTAGAGCGAGATAAAAATCCGAATGCGACAGTCTGCAATGTTCCAGCAGCTCCTTGGCACTGCGGACGGCGCGCTCAGCAAGGCCGTTGCTCTGCGGGTACTCCGGGCTGCTGGTGATGTGGCGAAAGTTGTAGGCGGCGGCGAATGCGCGGAACTCAGCACTCGTGAACTGGCCCCCGTTGTCAGACTGCACAGTCACAGGAATGCCAAAGGTTGCAAAGAGGGGTTGCAACGTCCCGATGACCGCAGCAGAAGTGAGGGAGTGCAGACGCTTAATTTCGAACCAGCTGGAGTAAGAGTCGACCAGGACCAGGAAATGTTTGCCACGCCACTCAAATATGTCCGTAGCGACCGCCATCCACGCCAGGGCGGGGGCAGGCTGTTGCAGGAGTGGCTGGCGTTGCTGGTGGGGAGAGAGGGTATTGCAGGTGGAGCAGGCAGAGACCCTCTCCCGGATGTCCTGTGCCATGCTGGGTCAATAAAATTGGCTCTGGGCCTGGGACAGGGTGGCATCGGCACCGGGATGGCCGTTGTGGGCAGTTTGGAAATAGTGGTCCCGCAGAGCGGCAGGCACCACAACCTTGTGGCCCTTCACCACCACGCCTCCCTGCAGCACAAGTTCGTCCCGGACTAGGAAGTAGGGCGCAGCACCAGCCGGCAAGGGTGAGCGACGGTCAGGCCAGCCGCGACGGATGATGTCTATAAGCTGTTGCAGGGCAGGATCATTGGCGGTGTGGTGAATCAGGGACTGCATCTGCTGAGAGGGCATGAAGTTGACGTTTAGCACCATCAGGTCGGATGACTCGTACGGGTGGCGGGCTGTAGAAGCCAGCGGTGCGCGGGACAGCGTGTCTGCCACAAACATGTCCTTGCCCTTGCGGTACACGATTTGAAACGTGAAGCGTTGGAGTTGCAGCATCATACGCTGCAAACGGGAAGAGGCAACGTGGATCGGTTTGTTTAAGATCGTGACCAGCGGCTGGTGGTCGGTTTCGATAGTGAAGGTGTTACCTATAATGTAGTCCCTGAACTTCGAGCAGGCAAACACCACGGCAAGGAGCTCTTTCTCGATCTGAGCGTAGCGTTGCTCGGTTGGGGTCATGGTGCGGGAGGCGTAGGAGACAGGTAGCTGCAGGCGGTCGTGGATCTGCAGGCAGGCGGCACCGAGACCGAAACTTGATGCATCGCAGGTAATGACGATAGGGCGCTTTAAGTCGAAGAACTTCAGAGTGGGGGCGCGAACCAGCCGGGATTTCAAGTCATCGAAGGCTGCCTGATGTAGCGGGTACCAAACCCAGGCAGTGTCCACCTTGGTCAGTTCCCTCAGGGGCACACTCAGCTCGCTGAGGTCGGGAATAAATTTCCCCAGATAGTTCATCATGCCCAAGAAGCGTTGCAGGCTTGGCACGTTGACCGGAGCTGGCATCTCTGAGACCGCAGCTGTCTTCTGTGGGTCTGGTTTCAGACCCTCGGCCGTAAAAACGTGGCCCACGTAGGTGACCTCCGGGACGCGGAAACGGCACTTCTTGGGGTTCAGTTTGAGGTTGATTTCCCGAGCCCGATCCAGGACCAGACGGAGGTGGAGGTCGTGCTCAGCGACGTCCCTCCCGTACACCAAGATGTCATCAACGATGATAGCACACGGCAGACCTGCAAATAGCTGTTCCATGGTGCGCTGGAAGACCTCGCTGGCAGAATTGATCCGAAAGGCATGCGGAGGAAACGGAACCTGCCGAAAGGTGTACCAAACGTGGTCAGTAAAGATGAACGTTCATCCAGCGGAATCTGCCAGAAAGAGTTCTTGCATCGAGGACAGAGAATATAGTGGCCGGGCCAACCTTTGCAGCGACATCCTCCACCGTTCGCATGGGGTAGTGCGGGCGCTTGATGGCAAGGTTTAGGTCCTTGGGGTTGATACAGATCCGAATCTCACTCTTGTCCTTCTTAGCAGCAACGACCATGGTGGAGACCCACCGGGTGGCATCGCTCACTTCCTTGATGATGCCCATGGCCACCATCTGGCGTAGAGTGGACTCCACCTTTTCCTTCATAGCAAAGGAGGCGTGGGTTCGAATCCCACTTCTGACACCATGTAAAGACTGTCCAAACACAGGGTGTCTTCACTCTAGTTTATTGCATACATTGCATTCGTATACACACATATTGCCCTAGCTGTTCGTGGTCCATTACCGGAGCTAGAGAGCGAGCTAGGGGTGGGAAGGTTACATTTATACTGAAGCTAATGGGGAGTGGTTAGTAGAAGTGAGGTCACCATGTTAAAGGAACATGCACGGCTCTACAGGGGTCTGGACCAATCGCTGACTTTTATCAATGACTGACAAGGTGTCGGACCAATCCCGTCTCCAGAGACATCATGTCCATTTGGCGGATTTTTGACGTCATGTCCGTTCTGCGTCTTGTCTTTGCGGCATGGTGTCCATTTGGGTTTGTATCGTTTCGGCGTGGTGTCCATTCAGGTTCATATCTTTTCGGCGTGATGCACTTTCGGCCTTGTGTTCTTTCGGCATGATGTACTTTCGGTATCTTGGCTTTTCGGCGTGATGTACTTTCGGTATCATGGCTTCCACTTCTTGGCTTCGGCTTCTCGTCCTTCGACGTCCTGTCCGGGTACCGGTATGATATTGGATTGGATCTACTTACTTTGTGTTGACTGAATTTTAGAAGTATGAGATGAGGTCAGTGAAAAATACAAACGTTTGACAGGAGTCAACAAACAAGGTCGGCTTTATCCTGACTGAAATGTTTAGAACTATGCATCAAAAACTCAGGATATGAGGTAAGACATTTAAGACTGAGGTCAGGAGCAATTTCTTCACTCGGAGGGTGGAGAACCTGTGTAGATTTATCTGGCACAAAACAATGTTGAAGCCATGTTGCTCAACATTTTAAATTGATAGACACATTTCTGAACACAAAGACATCAAGGGTACGGAGAGGGAGTCAAAATATGGGTTTTGACATAGAAGAGCAGCCATGATCATATTGAATGGGAAAGCAAAGGTACAAAGGACAAAATGGGCTGCAACTCCTATTTTTCTCTAGAGAGTATAAGAGCATCAGCAGTAATGAGAGAAATCCTATCATCAACATCTAAATGGAGCCCAAGTCTGACAATTAATACAATGTCTAATTTCTTGCAAAAGTAAACAATAATTAATGATAATCAGAAATACTTCCAATGTATCTTTTAGCAGGAACATTGTTTTTAATGTACACTAGGGTGTGCAACTGAAATCTCCAACATCATTGTTGGATTGGTAATATTACCACTAGCTGAATTGTCAGGCCCTGAAATTCATCGCTACCAAACAGTGGCAGGTCATGACGGACCAGCACGAGGGACAAACCTACGATTATCCTCACCAGTCAACCTGTGGCTCATGCATCTGTCCATGACAGCATTGGTAGAACACCATTTATGAAGTTAATCCTGTCTTCACACTGAGAAAACTTCACAATGGGCATCAATAGTCAGGGCATTGAGTATAGAAGTTGTGATGTTATGTTGCAGAGCTGCACTTGGATATGGTGTTCAGTTTTGGTCATTCTGCAACAGGAAATATGTCATTAAGCTTGAAAGAGTGCAGAAAAGATTTATGAGGATGTTAATAGACTCAAAAACCTGAGATAGGTAGCGGTTGTACAGGCTTGAACTTTATTCCTTGGAGCATAGAAAACGGAGGCGTGATCTTACAGAGATGTATAAAATCATGAGGAGCCTAGGTAGAATGATTGCACACAGTATTTTTCCCAGGGTTGGGAAATTAATAATTAGGTTTTAGATGAGAGAGGAAAGATTTAATAATAACCTGGGCAACCTTTTCACACATTTATGTGTCGAAACGATTGAGGCAGGTGCATTAAATCATTTAAAAGGGATTTAAACAGGTACATGGATAGGAAACGTTCAAAAGGACATGAATCAAACATGGATGAATGAGAAGGGTATGATGGGCATCTTAGTTGGCATGGGCAAGTTGGGTCAAAGGGATTTCATGCTGTATCACTCTATTACTCTACTCAAATACCATAATTGAATCTGACTCATTCATTAACAAAAGACTCAGAAGGTAGATTATTGACTGGAAACATTGACTTTGTTTTTCTCTCCACAGCCACTGCCTGACCCCATTGATCATTTCAATAAATTACTATTCTGACCTTTTTTTATTTTTTTTATTGTATATTAAAATTCAGAATTTAAAGACTTTTACATGATGACTCAATTATTTCCTGATTTCCAACATTCCTCAAGAAGAGTGCCTTTATTATGGCAGGTAATTGGACTTCCATTAATATATATATATATATACGGAAGGTCTTCACCCCCAACGCAACCCGTAACCCAATGCAATATTCCACCACTCACCCGTTCCCCAATGCAACCCGTCCCCCTAATGCAATATTGCACCACTCACGCATAGCCCCCAACTGCACAGGCGCTGCTCATTTCCCTCAACCCCAGCACTCCCTCCCCCTCCTCTTCAACCTTCCTCTTCCTTCCACTCTCCTCCTCCCCTCCCCCAATCCCTCCCTCACCTCGCCCTCCCTCTCCCTTCCCCTACCCTCAGTCACTCCCTCCCTTCCTCCCTCCATAACTCCTCTCCCTTCCCTACCCAACCTCCTATCCCTCTACCCCATTCCTCACATCCCCATATCCCCCCACTATCCCTCCTCACCTGCCCCACTGCCCTCCTCTCCCTCTATTTCCCACTCCCTACCTCCCCCCATTCCCCCCTCCTCTCCCTCTATTCCCCCTCCTCCCCCACTCTCCTCACCTCCCCCGCTTTCCATCTCTCCCTCCCTACCCCTTCATTCCCCCCACTCTCCCTCCTCACCTCCCCAGGATCTTCCCCTCTTCTCCTCCCCCCCAATCCCTCCTCACCTTCCCCTCCCTCTCCTTTCCCCTACCCTCAGTCACTCCCTCCCTCCCTCTATAAAAAGCAGCATCTGCAGATCCTTCCTCCACTTGCCAATTGGACCAGTTTGCTCTGTGTGTGTGTGTGTTTGTGTGTGTGTGTGTGTGTGTGTGCGTGCGTGCGTGCGTGCATGTGTGTCAAACTCTGCGCAAACTGATCGGCCACCCTGCAACCCGATTCTCCCTCCCTCCCTCTGCCAACTCCGGCTCAGCCGCCGCTCGGCCCTTCCCCGTCCTGTCCGACTGCCCGTTGCTGCTGCTCGGCCCATCCCTGCCCTGCCTGCCCACCTACCTGCCTGCCTGCTCGCTGCCGGGGGGAGGGGTTGGGGGATGGAGTCGATGGGCACCACGAGTTTTGACGGTCTCCTCCGAGAAGGCCGTGAGGGTGAGTTACCGGCGGCGGAGGAGACGGACCCGGGGGGACGGGTAGACGGGGCCGCCATTGCCACAGAGGGTGGGCGGGGGAGAGGGGTGTGATGATGGAGAGAGAGACGGGACCAGGGCCTTCACTGGGCCGCCACAGAACCCCCGCCCGCCGCCGGTTGTGGGGGAGACGATAGACAAGTTACTGTGAGGAGGGGAGAGTGGAGTTTGTGAATGAGGCGGGACAGGCCACCGCTGGTGGGACAGGAAGGGGCATCGCCATCCAAGCCATGGCATTGACTGACAGGAGAAGAGACCAATCTACGTGGCGCTGACGGAAGGAATCTGCACACGCGCGGTTTTAAATGATTTTTAAACCTTGATAACTTTTGCAATATACCACCGATCGGAACGAACTTGTTGCACTCGCAGCACAGGATAACGGTGAGTAACCTGGCAAAAAAAAAAAGAGAGAGAGAGAGAGAGAGAGAGAGAAGAAAAAAAAGAGGAAAAAAAAAAGGGGGCAAAAAAAAAGTCTCAAACAAACCAATGATTTTGTGCCATTAACTGTGTTTCATGTTTCACTTGCATACAGAAATAGTTTTTGTTCAGCTCTGCCCACATGGTGTCATGCCCCTTGTCAGTGACCAGGATTTAATACAGGAACCTTAACAGCTAGCATTAATGCACGGATGCAACCCTCAGAAATAAAAGCAGCTCCACTGCATAAAATATTCCATTTAAATTTTGAGTGCATGCAGGAATGCTGTTAACAATTTGTTCATTTTCTGGAGCAAAGTCTAGTTCCTTCTCCATTATAGATGTTAATTATCCTAATAAAAAAAATAATATGCTGCCTTAAGGTCTAATCAATTAAATTGTGAACTTTGAGTTGTATATGCAGCAAGTTTATGGTCAAAGCAGGTATTCATCTTTTCAAGTCAAGTCAAGAGAGTTTATTGTCATGTGTCCCAGACAGGACAATGAAATTCTTGCATTGCTGCAGCACAACAGAATACTTCAGACACGATTTCACCCTTCTTTGTATGGCACGGGTATGTTTGTAAACCTAAGAAACAAGGGCAAGGACTGTTTATTTCAGAAGTAAAGCCGGATATTTTTTAACCGCTATTGCTGGTATGTTGTGAGTAGTTTGGTTTATTTTTCATAATTACTCAGTTATGATTTCTTATAATTATGCATGAAATCAGAAACGATCAGAAGCCAATAAATAATTTGTATTCTTGGCACATACAATGTGATACTTGAGTTCGATTGTTTAGAATCCAACATTGCGTACAGTGCTGAGATATGACAGGCGGGAAAAGCACGTAAACATAGTTGCAATATTATGAAACAGATTAAATTCTATTCCACACAATCATAAGGGATGGTTTTTGTAATTATTTTTAGAATATAATTCTAATCCAGTAATCTCTCGTAATAACGAACCATACGAGGGGAGATGGTGACTGTTATTATAGATTTCCGCTATAACCGAATAAGGAAGATAATATGTACAGTACTATTGGAAAACAACCAATAAAACATACACTGCACAATAAACAGTGAAGGACACAAAATACACGATACCTTGGAAAGGCACAGTGGCACCGTGATAGATTTGCTACCTCACAGCGCCAGAGACCCGAGTTTGATCCTGACCTCGGCTGCTCCCTGTGGCAGTGTGGGTTGCCTCCGGGTGCTCGGATTTCCTGCAGCGTTGCGGAGACGTGCAGATTTGTGGTGTGATTGGCTTCTGTTGGTTGTGCAATGGTGTGTGGGTTGTGTGGTCGCTGGTGGAGCCGCTGCCTCATGGCACTAGGGCCCTGGGTTCAACCCTGGCATCGGGTGCTCCCTGTGGCCGCGTGGGTTTCCACCGGGTGCTCAGGTGCACTGGTTCTATCCTACACACTGCAGGTGGGGGTGGTGGGGTGGGGAGCATGGGGAAGGGGTGGGGAGCGAGTGAGGGGAGTGGGGGAATGGGGGGGGGAGCTGGCGGGGTGCTCGGAGAAAAAACACGCTGATACAATGTCTTTGTCATTGTGGGAGAAAAATAGAACCATTGCAGTAGTTAATCCTACATGCTAGGGACAATTCACAGGGTGTAGAAATAAAACTACCATCTGAGTGATCGTTGATTGATATGGACTCGGTATTTCAATGCTGTGTCTCCAAACTAAATCAAGCTGAAATGATTATAAAATACCATTCGCTCCATTCACTTAGTGATCAAAACATGAATCAATGAACTCAATCTAGAACAGATTCGGTCTGCTATAACCAAATCCTGTGTCTAATCATTTTAGAATATACTAGACCAAGGGGGACCTGTTGGGTCCTGTGTAGGTCGTGTGGAGCCGCTGCCTCATGGGGGGGGGGGCGGACTGCGGTGTCACACACACACTAACCAGCCCACACACACACAGGGGGGGGGCGGGGAGGGGTGAGGGGGGGAGTGGGTGGAGAGGGGGGTAAAGGGGAGGGGAGGGAGGTGGAGGGGAAGAGGGGGAGGGTGGAGGGGGGAGGGGAGAGGGGGAGATATAGGAGGGGGCAGAGAGGAGGGGGAAGGGGGGAGAGAGGGGGGGAAGGGGGAGAAGGGGGGAGAGAGGAGGGGAAGATAGGGAGGAGGGGAGAGGGGGAGAGAGGGGGGAGAGGGGGGAGGGGAAGTGGGATGGGGGAGGGAGGAGGGGGTAGAGAGGAGGGGGAAGGGGGTGGGGGTAAAGAGGAGGGGGGAGAGATGAGATGGGAGGGGGAGGAGAGGGGGAGAGGAGGAGGGGGCAGAGGCAGAGGGGGTAGAGGAGGAGGGGGGGAGAGGAGGAGGAGGGGGAGGAGAGAGGAGGGAGAGGGGGAGGGGGGCAGAGGGGGTAGAGGACGAGGGGGGGAGAGGGGGAGAGGAGGATTGGGAGAGGAGGAGAGGGGGGAGGAGGAGAGGGGGGGAAGGAGAAGGGGGAGAGGAGGAGTGATGCGGGCGGGCGAGTGGGCTGCGGGACCCATGACGAGCAGGTTCTGGACCCACGGCGCGCGGGCTGCGGGGCCCATGGCGAGCAGGCAGCAGAGACTCGAGGGAGGCCGCGGGCGCGATCTGAGGAACAGTCAAAAGCAGCGGAGGGCCGGCCGATTGTGAGGAGCGGGCTGCGGTGCCCACGGCGAGCGGGCGGTGGAGACTCGAGGTAGGCCGTGGGCGGGAGCGATCTGAGGATGGTCAAAAGCAGCGGAGCCAACTGCGAGTTGGGGGGGGGTTACAAAACTCGCAGCGTTGAAAACTGTGTAGCTGGCCGCGAGGAGCAGACCCATTGGGACGTCATCAGCTCGTTAGCTTCAGCTCGTTAACTTCAAAAAAGATCTCAGAGAGGTGAAGAATTTGAAGAAATAACTCGGGAAATAATTATTCAAATTTTCAGATGAGGCGATTTTTGAGATCATGAGGTAAATCTCTACCGGAATATGTAAAAATGTCACCGTTAGCGCATCGGGTTTTTGTGGAAATGTGAAACACAATCAAACACACAAATACGGACGACATAAACATCCACGATCAGAGTTTTATAATAATATAGATAGATTTCTAATAGAAAAAAGATTTTCCTTAATTCGCCTTAATTCATAGAGTTTTTTGCTTTCCAAGAGCTGCCTGACCTGCAGCATTTCAAGCAATCTCTGGTCCTAATTGAACTTTTGAAAGTAAAAAATAAGAAGCAGGTGGAAGCCATCCAGCCCCTCCCTCCTGCTCTGTCATTCAATAGATTTATGGACAATCATGTATTCAGTGTCAATTTCCCCATATTATCCTCATATCCCTTGGTTTCCTTGTATTCTTTAAATTCTATCAACCTCTGCTTTGAATAAGCTCAGTGAAAGCCTTCACAGCCTCGCAAGGAGCACATTCTGCAGGTTCACTATCCTCCGGATGAAGAAATTCTTCTAAATCCTGTTTGGCTGAAGCCTTACTTTCTAGATGTACAGCCACACTAAACATCATTCCTACATCTTTAATTTAGTTTAGTTTATTATGTCACTTGTACTGAGATACAGTGGAAAGCTTTTGTTTGCATGCTATCTAATCAAAGAAAACACTATACATGATTGAATTCAAGTGGGCACAGTGTACAGATAAAGGATAAAGGGTACAACATTTAGTTGATATTAGAATCTAGTTTTTTGAAAAAATATTTCGGAATATATATTGGGATCGCTTGAAACAAATATATTAATTGTGGTAAGAAAGTCATTTTTATAGCGTTAATTCTACCTATCAATGAGAGTGGGAGCGTTTTCCAAAATTTAATCATAACATTCAATTTATTTAATAATGGCATAAAATTGGGGCTAAATAATGATTTGTGTCTTCTCGTAATTTGAATACCTAAATACTTAAATTTTTCTGTTGCAATTTTGAAAGGGAATTTTAATAAGTGTCTCGCATCCTGTGGTTTTAAAGACATGATTTCGCTTTTATTCCAATTTATTCTATATCCTGAAAAAGAACCAAATTCCTCAATTAATGTTAATAAGGTGGGAATACTTGTTTGTGTATTAGTAATATATAAAAGAATATCATCAGCATATAATGAAATTTTATTCTTTGAGTCCTTGGTATTATATCCGTGAATATTCGGATGATTTCTAATCCTTTCAGCCAGCGGTTCTATCATAAGGGCAAATAGCAATGGTGATAAGGCACAACCCTGCCTATTACCCCTTGATAAATAAAATTTTGAAGATAACATATTGTTAGTTAATATTCTTGCCGTAGGTTTATCATAAAGTAGTTTAACCCATCTAATAAAATTCTCTCCCGTATTAAATTTTTCGAGTACCTTATATAAATACTGCCATTCTACCTGATCAAATGCCTTCTTTGCATCCAGCGTAACGACTGAAATATCTTCAATGTCCTCTTTGTGAGAGTACATTATATTGAAAAGCCTTCTCGAGTTATTAAATGATTGTCTTTTGGGTATAAATCCCGTTTGATCCGGGTTTACCAATTTATTAATATAATTATTCAGTCTTCTTGCTAGAATCTTTGCTAAAATTTTCTGATCCGTATTTAAAAGTGATATAGCTCTGTAAGACCCCGGTTCATCTACATCTTTATCTTTTTTTGGTATAAGCGTTATTGTTGATTCTGCTAAAGTTTCTGGTAGTTTATTTTCGGTATAAGCCTGCGTGTATAAGTTGAGTAATCTTGGTACAAGTGACTCCTGAAAGCGTTTATAAAATTCATTACTAAAACCATCTGGTCCTGGGGTCTTCCCAATTTTCAATTAGTTTATTATTTGTTTTATTTCTTCACTAGTAATCCGTGCTCCTAATTCCTCTTGTTCTAAACTATCCAATTTAGGGAGGTTGCAAATATCTAAAAAATTTGTAATTTTACTATCATCTGTATTTATTTTAGTTGTGTATAAATTATGATAAAATTGGGCAAACCTTTTATTAATATCCTTTGGTAATGTTAGAAGCTCACCCTTATCAGATTTAATTTTAGTGATAGTATTTTCCTTTTCTTGTTGCTTCAGTTGCCTCGCTAATAATTTATGTGGCTTATCCCCAAATTCGAAGTGTGCCTGCTTTGTAATTTGGAGTAGTCTTATTACTCTACCCGATAATATTCTATTGAGATTATATTTCAATAAGGTTATCTTATTATGTTTATTTATAGTTGGGTCACTTGCATTGTCCAGTTCTAGTAATTTTATTTCCTGTTCTATCCTCTGAAGTTCTCTTTTATTTTCTTTATTTTGATAACTTTGATAAGAGATTATAACACCGCGAATGTATGCCTTAAAGGTTTCCCATAATAGCGATACAGAAATACCCGGGTATCATTTGTCTCGAAAAAAAAAAAAATTGTTCTTTTATATACTCATAACCCTGCGGGTTGTTTAGTATTTGTGCGTTGAATTTCCAAAAAGATTTTATACCCGGCATTTTTGGAATCATGTGATGCAGCAGTACCGTAAAGATTACTGATTTCAGGTCAGGTCGTGGATAGATTTACATCTCCAAACAAAGATTTGAAAATTTCTTTATTAAGGGTCTTTTTCTACTATTTCTACTTTCTATTTTTTCTTTTCTTATATACACACTTCACGTTTTTCTATTTTCTACTATTTATTTTTCCTCTTTCTTTTCTCTATTTTTTTTTCTTTCCTTTAAAAAAAAAATTTTACCTCCTTTTCAAAAACATAAAACTAGAGGTTGTACATAGAATGCATTACGTTATGACATAGTTGGCACCCTAAAATTAGGTGCCACTGTATTGTTTTGTATTGTATTAACTTCTAATAAAATAAACAAAAAAACAAAAAAAAACAACAACAAAATCTGATAAAGTCTGATTAAAGAGAGTTCAAAGGTCTCCAATGAGGTCGATGGGAAATCAGGACTGCATTCTAGCTGATGAGAGGACAGTTCAGTTGCCTGATAACAGCTGGGAAGAAAATGTCCCTGAATCTGGAAGTATGAGTTTTCAAACTTCTGTACATCTTGCCTGATGGTAGAGGGCAGACTAGGGAGTGACCAGGGTGAGACGGATCCTTGATTATGTTGGTGGCCTTGCTGAAGCAGCTTGAAGTGTAGAAGGAGTCAATGGAGGTTGATTTGCATGATGGTTTGAGCTATATCCCCAACTCTGCAATTTCTTGCGGTCTTGGCTGGAGATGTTCTCAAACCAGGCTGTGATGCATCCTGATAAAATGCTTTCTACGTTGCATCTGTAGAAGTTGGTGATTGGGGACATGTCAAACTTTCTGTGCCTACTAAGAACATAGAGGCATTGGTGTGCTATTTTGGCCAAAGCTTTAATGTGGCTGGTCCGGGACAAATTGCTGGTGATATTTATTCCTCGGAATTTTGAAGCTTCTGACCATCTCTGTTTCGGCGCCATCAGGGCTAACTGTGGAGTCAGGCCTCATAAGAATTCTGTAGGTTTCAGTGAGTTAAACCTCTCCTTCTCAACTCCAGAATGTTTAGGCCCAGTAAGTTTAACCCTATTCAAAGTTAATTGCCCTCTCCTCACCCCATCAGATCCTGGCATTCAAATTGGTGAACTTCATAATTTCCCTCCATAGAATGTGCACCCCTCCCTAGGTAGCAAACCCAATATTGCAGATACATCTCATCAGGGCCTGAGTAAATGTAGTATAATATCTTTAATCCTATTCTCAAATCCTCTTGTAGTAACGGCCTACATAATATTTCCTTTTCAAACTGTTTGCTGATCCTACACATTAACTTTCAGTGATTTGTGTACAAGGACACCCTGATCTTTCTGAACAACAATATTTTTCAATCTCCTACCATTTAAAAAAATACTCAGCTTTCTATTCTTTCTACCAAAGTGGATAACATCACACATTCCACATAATATTCCATCTGACATGTTCTCATCCATTCACTTAGCCTTGAAACCTCTCTGCATCGTCCTCTCAATGCACAATCTTATTCAGCTTTATACATTGAGTTTATCTAAATCATTTGATATATGTTTAACTCTGTTTGTTTTTTAAAGCAAGGGAAAGCTTTTGGCACATTGGCCTTCATCAGTCAGAGTATAGAGTATGGAAGTTGCAGTTATATATGACGTTGGTTGGCGAGACCATATTTAGAGTATCGTGTTCAGTTCCGGGCACCATGTTACAGGAAAAATGTTGTCAAGTTGGAAAGGTACAGAGAAGATTTAGGAGATGTTGCCAGGACTCAAGGGTCTGAGCTATAAGAAGAGATTGAGCAGGCTAGGGCTCTATTCCTCGGAGCACAGGAGGAAAAGGGGTGATCTTATAGAGGTGTATAAAATCATGAGAGGAATAGATCGGGTAGACACAGTCTCTTGCCCAGAGTAGGGGAATCAAGAACCAAAGGACATAGGTTTAAGGTTAAGAGGGAAAGATTTAATAGGAATCTGAGGGATAATTATTTTTACACACAAAGAGTGGTGGGTGAATGGAACAAGCTGCCAGAGTTGGTAGTTGAGGCAGGTACTATCGTGAAGTTTAAGAAACATATAGACAGGTTAGGATAGGACAGGTTTAGAGGGATAAGGGCCAAACGCAGGCAAGTGGTACGAGTGTGGATGGGACATGTTGGTTGGTGTGGCCAAGTTAAGCCGAAGGGCTTGTTTCCACGTTGTATGATTCTATGACTTTATGTCATGAATAGCTGGGGTTCAAGCATCTCACGCATTATAGCCTTCCATCTGAAAAATGAATTTATACTATTCTCCTCTTTCCACCATTAGAACATAACATAGAACATAGAACAGTACAGCACAAGAATAAGCCTTTGGACCACAATATCCATACAGGACATGATGCCGTTCAACTAATCTCGTCTGCTTGCACGTGATCTGTATGCCTCCATTCCCTCCATGTGCCAATAACTAGTCCTCAATCCATCATTGTCAATCCTATGTGCTCTAGATTTGCTTAATAATGTTTTGTATGACATCTTATCAAATGCTTTCTGAATATCTGAATACATATTACCGCTGTTATTTTTATTAATTCTGTAAGAGACAGCTTTAAAAACCATAATTTCCAAACATGATTTTCTTTCAATGTGGATTTTGCTAAATTTAATTATTGCTTTCTAAGTATCCAGTTATTCATTCTTTACCATTTTATCTATTTCCATGTAGGTTAATTACCTTGCTATAAGTGTAAATTGTCCCTAGTGTGTGTATAACAGTGTTAATTTGTGGGGATCACTGGTCGGTGAGCTGTAGGGCCTGTTTCCACGCTGTATCTTTAAACTAAACTAAACTAAACTAAATGGCAGGAGATGTAACACCTGTCCATATACCTCCTCTCTCTTCTCCATCCAGGGACCCATCCAGTCCATCCAGGTGAGACAGAGGTTCACATGCACCTCCTCTAACCTCATCTACTGCATCTGGTATTCCCAATGTGGGCTTCAGGCCCCACACAAACTGGAGGAGCAGTATCTCATATTAGACAATAGACAATAGACAATAAACAATAGGTGCAGGAGTAGGCCATTCGGCCCTTCGAGCTAGCACCGCCATTCAATGTGATCATGGCTGATCATCCCCATCAGTACCCCGTTCCTGCCTTTTCCTCATATCCCCTGACTCTGCTATCTTTAAGAGCCCTATCCAGCACTCTCTTGAAAGCATCCAGAGAACCTGCCTCCACTGCCCTGTGAGGCAGAGAATTCCACAGACTCACAACTCTCTGTGAGAAAAAGTGTTTCCTCGTCTCCGTTCTAAATGGCTTACCCCTTATTCCTAAACTGTGGCCCCTGGTTCTGGACTCCCCCAACATCGGGAACATGTTTCCTGCCTCCAGCATGTCCAAACCCTTAACAATCTTATATGTTTCAATAAGATGCCCTCTCATCCTTCTAAACTCCAGAGTGTACAAGCCCAGCTGCTTCATTCTCTCAGCATACGACAGTCCCACCATCCCGGGAATTAACCTTGTAAACCTACGCTGCGCTCCCTCAATAGCAAGAATGTCCTTCCTCAAATTAGGGGACCAAAACTGCACACAATACTCCAAGTGTGGTCTCACTAGGGCTCTGTACAACTGCAGAAGGACCGTTTTGCTCCTATACTCGACTCCTCTTGTTATAAAGGCCAACATGCCATTCGCTTTCTTCACTGCCTGCTGTACCTGCATGCTTACTTTCATAGACTGATGAACAAGGACCCCCATATCCCGCTGTACTTCCCCTTTTACCAACTTGACGCCATTTAGATAGTAATCTGCCTTCCTGTTTTTGCTATCAAAGTGGATAACCTCACATTTATCCACATTAAACTTCATCTGCCATGCATCTGCCCACTCCCCCAACCTGTCCAAGTCACCCTGCATTCTCATAGTATCCTCCTCACAGTTCACACTGCCACCCAGCTTTGTGTCATCTGCAAGTTTGCTAATGTTACTTTGAATCCCTTCATCCAAATCATTGATGTATATTGTAAATAGCTGCAGTCCCAGCACCGAGCCTTGCGGTTACCCACTAGTCACTGCCTGCCATTCTGAAAGGGACCCGTTAATCCCCACTCTCTGTTTCCTGTCTGCCAACCAATTTTCTATCCATGTCAGTACTCTACCCCCAATACCATGTGCCCTAATTTTGCCCACTAATCTCCTATGTGGGACCTTATCAAATGCTTTCTGAAAGTCCAGGTACACTACATCCACTGGCTCTCCCTTGTCCATTTTCCTAGTTACATCTTCAAAAAATGCCAGAAGATTAGTCAAGCATGATTTCCCCTTCGTAAATCCATGCTGACTCGGACCGATCCTGTTACTGCTGGACCGATCCTGTTACTGCTTGGGTAGCTTACAACCCAATGGTATGAACATTGAATTTTCTAATTTTAGGAATTAGATATCGGACTTTATTCCTTGGATCGCAGGAGGATGAGGGGTGATCTGATAGAGGTGTACAAGATTATGAAAGGAATATTTTGGCCAGAATAGGGGAATCAAGAACCAAAGCACAAAGGTTTAGGTGAGGGGGAAAGATTTAGTAGGAACCTGAGGGGTACCTTTTTTACAGAAAGAGTGGTAGGTATATGGGAACGAGCTGTCAGGGGAGCTATGTGTGAGAAAGAACTGCAGATGCTGGTTTAAACCGAAAAGTCACAAAAAGCTGGAGTTGGGATAGGCGGCATTTCTGGAGAGAAGGAATGGGTGACATTTCGGGGCAGGACCCTTCTTCAGACTGGTTAGGGTTAAGGGAAATGAGAGATATAGACGGTGATGTGGAGAGATAAAGAACAATGAATGAAAGATATGCAAAAAGGTAACGATGATAAAGGAAACAGGTCATTGCAAGCTGTTTGTAGGGTGAAAATGAGAGGCTATTGCGACTTGGATGGGGGAGGGATGGACAGAGAGGGAATGCCGGGGCTACCTGAAGTGAGTGAAATCTATATTCATACCACTGGGCAATAAGCTGCCCAAACAGGTACTATCATAATGTTTAAGAGACATTTGGAAAGGTGCATGGATAGGTTAGGTTTAGAGGGTTATGGGCCAAGAGCGGGCAGATGGAACAAATGTAGATGGGGCATGTTGGTCAGCATAGGCGAGTTGGCCGAAGGGCCACTTTCCATGCTGTATGACTATAACTGTCTCCTCATCTCTGACCGTTATCCAACAAACTGCCGATCAAATAATACCATCAACTGTGTTCATCTATTCCGTGCCATGCTCTGTCTCACCCCTCATCTTTTCTAGCTTTTTTTCCTGACCCCCTTCGATCAGTCTGAAGAAAGGTGCTGACCCAAAACGTCTCCTATCCATGTTCTCCAGGGATGCTGCCTGACCCGCTGAGTTACTCCAGCATTTTGTGTCAATCTATGGTATAAATCAGCACCTGCAGTTCCTTGTTATCACATTCATTTCCTTTAGCTCATCATACTCTCCGGTTATTTGTTTCTTCTTTTGTGAAAATCAACACAAAGTTTAATTTCCCTGCCATTTCAATAGACAATAGACAAAAGGTGCAGGAGTAGGCCATTTGGCCCTTCGAGCCAGCACCGGCATTCAATGTGATCATGGCTGATCATCCCCAATCAGTATCCCGTTCCTGCCTTCTCCCCATATCCCCTGACTCTGCTATTTTTAAGAGCCCTATCTAGCTCTCTCTTGAAAGCATCCAGAGAACCTGCCTCCACCTCCCTCTGAGGCAGAGAATTCCATAGACTCACCACTCTCTGTGAGAAAAAGCGTTTCCTCGCCTCCGTTCTAAATGGCTTACTCCTTATTCTTAAACTGTGGCCCCTGGTTCTGGACTCCCCCAAAATCGGGAACATGTTTCCTGCCTCTAGTGTGTCCAAGCCCTACCATCCCATTATCATTTCCTTTACAAAAACCTTTACAGATGCCTTTATATATAGGGTTTTCACTGGATTCATTTTATTTGTATTTCATTATCAATTTCTTGGTACCTCTTACCTCTTCTGTGAATTCTGACATCTTCCCAATCCCCAGACTTACTGCACCTTTTGGTAACATTGAACCACCTTTCCTTCGCTTTAAATTCATTTCCGGTTGTTGAAACAGTTTTCCCTTTGGATGTATGTTTTAGGGGGACAGTTATTTGTTACTAGGTCAAGTGAAACCCGTTGGATCTGCTCCCCCAACGCGATATTCCACACTCACCCGTTCCCCCAACGCAATATTGCACCACTCACGCATAGCCCCCAACTGCACAGGCAGAGCTCATTTCTCCTCATCCCCCAGCACTCCCTCCTCCTCTTCTTCACCCTCCCTCTTCAATCCCTAGAGAGGGAGGGGGGTAGAGAGGGAGGGGGTAGAAAGGGAGGGAGGGGGTAGAGAGGGAGGGGGGGTAGAGAGGGAGGGGGTAGAGGGAGGGGGGTAGAGAGGGGGGGGGGTAGAGAGGGAGGCGAGAGAGGGAGTGTAGACATGGCAACTACCCTCCCTACCCCCTCCTCTCCCTCAATCTCCCCACGCTCCCTCCTCACCTCCCCAGGATCTTGCCTCTCTTCTCCTCCCCTCCCGCAATTCCTCCTTCACCTCTCTTTCCCTCTCCTTTCCCCTACCGCCGCCGTGCCGACCCACCGTCGCGATGCCTCACCGCCGCCGTGACGACCCACCGTCGCGATGCCTCACCACCGCCGCGGCCCCATCGTCGCGATGCCTCACCACCGCCGCGGCCACATCGTCGCGAGGCCTCACCGCCGCCGTGACGACCCACCGTCGCGAGGCCTCACCACCGCCGCAGCCCCATCGTCGCGAGGCCTCACCACTGCAATCTCGATGTCTCCTTCACCGCCACGGGCTCGATGCCTCCTTGATAGCCAACTAAAACCCCAGCCGGGACGTCGCGGGTAGAAGCCCAGGTCGGAAAAAGCGGAACATTAATTTAAATGCGGCCATCCCCCTTTGTAGCTCTAATGCCTCCCCTTAATATTACCCATCACACTACAACAATAGTGCATTCCTGCAGACACGCTCTACATTTCTAACACATTTGTAATCTCCATAATTCTGCTTATGGTCACTGTTGCAATAAACATTATAACATTAACTTGCAAATTTATTTTCCAAGATCTCCTCATTATACCACACTCCCATCATATTTCCAATTTGTTTTTCAACCATAACCTTGATTTTTCCGTAGATATTTTCCATATTTTCTTATTTTTCCCCTGCATTGTTGCCATTGTTATCCCTCTTGTTAGCAGTGTTTCTGCAAAAGGGTAATGATGTTATAGAAGCTGTCCCAAGTATATTTTTGATGAATTTATACTTTCCAAGTTCATTCCTGTTTTGTTGGATAAGAGTCAATATTGAACACCATGACCTCAATTTAAATATTGTTTAAAATATATCCGTTTGTCCTTGGTAACTAAAAATGCTCCTCACTTCAACAAATCACACGTGAAAATTGTGCCATCTTAACGATAATTTGGTTTAAATGGGGAATTTATGAGATAATTAAGTTCCCTTGAGCATTGTATAAATGTATTCACTTGTTCTTGTGGGAGGAAAATAGAGAACCTTGGAAAGCATGTCAGATTCCTGAAAGTCGGAGTGTGAATAAGAAGGCACACAGAATATTTATCTTTACTGCAGAATATAAGAGCAAGAAGGTTATTTTAGAACTGAAAACACAATTTAAGCCAAATTGGGTGGTACAGTGGCACAGCTGGTAGAGCTGCAGCTTCACTGCACCAGAGACCCGGGTTTGATCCTGACCTCTGGTGCTGTCTGTGTGTAAATTTTGCACATCGCACTATGTTGGCATGGGGTTCCTGCAGATGCTCTGGTTTCCTCTCATATCCCAATGGTATGCGGGTTTGCAGCTTAATTGGCTTTTGTAAATTCCCCCTTGCATGTATAGAGTGGATGCGAAAGTGGGATAGCATAGAACTAGTGTGTATGGATGGCCGATGGTTGGTGTGGACACAGTGGGCCGAAGGGCCTGCTTCCATGCTGTATCTCTTTCAAATCAATCAGTCAATCAGAGTTGATAAAAGATTTGATTGCAATGGACTGACAACAGAGGACGTTATGAGGATGTAGCTGGGGATAGAAAATTTCAATGAAGTTGAATATTGAATAACCTGCATTTGTCTTCTTTTGAACAGTAGATGCCAAAAATAGATTCAAGGAACGTCTTTACAGTTATAAGGGGATAACATTTTATTGATGGGAAGAGCCTATATCCAGACAGAAGATTAAAAACTAGATTTAAAATATTTGGGTGATGGGTGAGAGAGAGAGATGGGTCCACTTTTTTCACCTCAAGCATGGTATGAACATTTAGATAGGTCAGTGGATGATCAATGGCAGATATTTATAAAAGTTCATGATGCTCAGCAGAAATTTATCCCAATTAGAGAGACAGCTCCCAGGAGCAAGATTAACTATCTATGGTTACCAAAGGAGGTCAAAGAAAATATTAAATCAAAGACCAGATTGTACAAAGTTGCAAGCTCATGTTGTTGATCAGAGAACTGGGATTTTTACAAGAGCCAGCGGTGAGAGGCTAAGAAGTTAATAAGGATGGAGAATACAAGAGCCTGCAGATGCTGGAATGTGGAGCACCCAAAAACTCTGTAAGAAGAACTGAACGGGTCGAGCAGTATCTGTGGATTCGATGGTACAATTGCATTTATAGTCACATGTACCGAGGTACAGTGAAATTCATTTTGGGTACAGTTCAGTAGTATCACTATACATATGTACTTGAATACATCTTAGATAAACAAGAAACAAGGAGCAGCGTCCGGGTAGGGAGTAGTTAAACAGCGCGGGACTTTGCTTTCCAGACGCCCAGGGACCGTTGCAGAAGGACCAAAACTGCAACGTTCCATTCAAGTTTCCTATAAGTGAGGAAGCCGCTGATTGGTGGAAGAGGACCAAGAGAAAGCAGCTGATTGGGAGTCAGATCCCTGCTGATTTACTCCACCAGTTTTGTATTGTATCCAGGGTAAGGGGGGAGTATGAGGGCCAGGGCAGTTTACTGTTCTGGATGTCAGATGTGGGAGGTCATGGAGTCTGATAGCCCTCCAGACGTTCACATCTGTGTCAGGTGCGTAGAGATGGGGTTCCTAAGGGACCGTGTTAGGAACCTGGAGCAGCAGCTCGATGACCTCTGTCTGATCAGGGAGAGTGAGGAAGTCATAGAAAAGAGTTATAGGGAGGTGGCCACTCCAAGACCACGGGAGGCAGACAAGTGGGTCACGGTTAGGAAGGGCAAGGGGCAGAGGCAGGGACTAGTGAGTACCCCGGTGGCTGTACACCTTGAAAATAAGTACTCCTGTTTGAGTACTGTTGAGGGGGACAGCCTTCCTGCGGGTAGCAACAGCGGCCGGGCCTCCGGCACAGAGACCAGCCCTATTGCTCAGAAGGGTAGGGAAAAGAAGAGGAGGGCAATAGTAATAGGGGACTCTATGGTTAGGGGGTCGGATAGGCGATTCTGTGGACGCAGTCAGGAGACCCGGATGGTAGTTTGCCTCCCTGGTGCCAGGGTCAGGGATGTGTCTGAACACGTTCAAGATATCCTGAAATCGGAGGGAGAGGAGCCTGAGGTTGTGGTACATATAGGTACCAATGACATAGGTAGAAAAAGAGAAGAGGTCTTGAAAGGAGAATTTAGGGAGTTGGGAGGAGAGTTAAGGAGAAGGTCTACAAAGGTAACAATCTCAGGATTACTACCTGTGCCACGTGACGGTGAGAGTAGGAATGGAGTGAGGTGGAGGATAAATGCGTGGCTGAGGAACTGGTGCAGCGGGCAGGGATTCAAATTTCTGGATCATTGGGACCTCTTTTGGGGAAGGAGTGACCTGTACAGAAAGGACGGGTTGCACTTGAACCCGAGGGGGACCAATATCCTGGCGGGGAGATTTGCAAAGGCTACTGGGGAGACTTTAAACTAGAACGGTTGGGGGGAGGGACTCAAATAGAGAAAGCTAGTGGAAAATGTGGGAGGCAGGAGGCAGAGAAGGGAAGCACTCGGACCCAAAATGTAGGGGAGAAAGAAGAAAAAGATAATAAACAGAGAATAAGTGGTGATGGGTTTCTTAAATGTGTATATTTTAATGCTAGGAGCATTGTAAGAAAGGTGGATGAGCTTAGAGCCTGGATTGACACCTGGAAGTATGATGTTGTGGCGATCAGTGAAACATGGTTGCAGGAGGGCTATGATTGGCAAATAAATATTCCAGGATTTCGTTGCTTCAGGGGTGATAGAATTGGAGGGGCAAGAGGTGGGGGTGTTGCATTGCTTGTCAAGGAAGATATTACAGCAGTGCTTTGGCAGGATAGATTAGAGGGCTCGTCTAGGGAGGCTATTTGGGTGGAACTGAGAAATGGGAAAGGTGTAGCAACACTTATAGGGGTGCATTATAGACCGCCAAATGGGGAGCGAGAATTGGAAGAGCAAATATGTAAGGAGATAGCAGATATTAGTAGTAAGCACAAGGAAGTGATTGTGGGAGATTTCAATTTTCCACACATAGACTGGGAAACACATTCTGTAAAAGGGCTGGATGGTTTGGAGTTTGTAAAATGTGTGCAAGATAGTTTTTTGCAGCAATACATAGAGGTACCTACTAGAGAAGGGGCAGTGCTGGACCTCCTGTTAGGAAATGAGACAGGGCAGGTGGCGGAGGTATGCGTCGGGGAGCACTTCGGGTCCAGTGATCACAATACCATTAGTTTCAATATAATTATGGAGAGGGTCAGAACTGGACCTAGGGTTGAGATTTTTGTTTGGAGAAAGGCTAACTGAGGAGATGAGAAAGGATTTAAAAGGAGTGAATTGGGACATGTTGTTTTATGGGAAGGATGTAGAAGAAAAATGGAGGACATTTAAGGGTGAAATTTTAAGAGTACAGAATCTTTATGTCCCTGTTCGGTTGAAAGGAAATAGTAAAAAATGGAAAGAGCCATGGTTTTCAAGGGAAATTGGACACGGTTCGGAAAAAGAGAGAGATCTACAATATTTATAGGCCGCATGGAGTAAATGAGGTGCTTGAGGAGTATAAAGAATGTAAAAAGAATATTAAGAAAGAAATTAGAAAAACTAAAAGAAGATATGAGGTTGCTTTGGCAAGTAAGGTGAAAGTAAATCCAAAGGGTTTCTACAGCTATATTAATAGCAAAAGGATAACAAGGAATAAAATCGGTCCATAAGAGAATCAGAGTGGACAGCTATCTGCAGAGCCAAAAGAGATGGGAGAGATATTGAACAATTTCTTTTCTTCGGTATTCACGAAGGAGAAGGATATGGAATTATGTGAGGTAAGGGAAACGAGCAGAGTAGCAATGGAAACTGTGAGATTCAAAGAAGAGGAGGTGTGGACACTTTTGAAAAATATGAAAACGGATAAGTCTCCAGGTCCTGACAGGATATTCCCTAGGACATTGAGGGAAGTTAGTGTAGAAATAGCAGGGGCTATGACAGAAATATTTCAAATGTCATTAGAAACGGGAATAGTGCCGGAGGATTGGCATACTGCGCATGTTGTTCCGTTGTTTAAAAAGGGTTCGAAGAGTAAACCTAGCAATTATAGACCTGTTAGTTTGACATCAGTGGTGGGCAAGTTAATGGAAAGGATACTTAAAGATAATATATATAAGCATCTGGATAAGCAGGGTCTGATTAGGAACAGTCAACATGGATTTGTGCCTGGAAGGTCATGCTTGACTAATCTTCTTGAATTTTTCAAAGAGGTTACTAGGGAAATTGATGAGGGTAAAGCAGTGGATGTTGTCTATATGGACTTCAGTAAGGCCGTTGACAAGGTTCCTCATGGAAGGTTGGTTAAGAAGATTCAATTGTTGGGTATTAATGGTGGAGTAGCAAGATGGATTCAACAGTGGCTGAATGGGAGATGCCAGAGAGTAATGGTGGATGGCTGTTTGTCAGGTTGGAGGCCGGTGACGAGTGGGGTGCCTCAGGGGTCTGTGTTGGGTCCACTGTTGTTTGTCATGTACATCAATGATCTGGATGAAGGTGTGGAAAATTGGATTAGTAAGTATGCAGATGATACTAAGATAGGTGGTGTTGTGGATAATGAAGTAGATTTTCAAAGTCTACAGAGAGATTTAGGCCATTTGGAAGAGTGGGCTGAAAGATGGCAGATGGAGTTTAATGCTGACAAATGTGAGGTGCTACATCTCGGCAGGACAAATCAAAATAGGACGTACACGGTAAATGGTAGCGAATTGAGGAATGCAGTTGAACAGAGGGATCTAGGAATAACTGTGCATATTTCCCTGAAGGTGGAATCTCATGTAGATAGGGTGGTAAAGAAAGCTTTTGGTGTGCTGGCCTTTATAAATCAGAGCATTGAATATAGAAGTTGGGATGTAATGTTAAAATTGTACAAGGCATTGGTGAGGCCAATTCTGGAGTATGGAGTACAATTTTGGTCGCCTAATTATAGGAAGGATGTCAACAAAATAGAGAGAGTACAGAGGAGATTTACTAGAATGTTGCCTGGGTTTCAGCAACTAAGTTACAGAGAAAGGTTGAACAAGTTAGGTCTTTATTCTTTGGAGCGCAGAAGGTTAAGAGGGGACTTGATAGAGGTCTTTAAAATTATGAGCAGGTTAGACAGAGTGGACGTGGATAAGCTTTTCCCATTGAGAGTAGGGAAGATTCAAACAAGGGGACATGACTTGAGAATTAAGGGACAGAAGTTTAGGGGGAACATTAGGGGGAACTTCTTTACTCAGAGAGTGGTAGCTGTGTGGAATGAGCTTCCAGTGGAAGTGGTGGAGGCAGGTTCGATGTTATCCTTTAAAAATAGATTGGATGGGTATATGGACGGGAAAGGAATGGAGGGTTATGGTCTGAGTGCAGGTAGATGGGACTAGGAGGAAGTATTTATTTTTAATTAAAAAAATAAAAAAAAATTTTAAATGTTCGGCACGGACTTGAAGGGCCGAGATGGCCTGTTTCCGTGCTGTTATGGTTATATGGAATGATGTAGAATGCTGATCAAGAAGGATGGAAAAGGATGGTCAACGTCAGCCAGAAAACTCCATCATTCCTTTTCATCCACGGATGCTGCTTGACCTGCTGAAGATTGTTTGTTGAATAAAGATTATAAGAGAAAGCTGGTCAGAAATACTAAACTAAACAGTGAGGCTTTCTATGGATAAATTAAAAAGAAGAGGGTGGCTGGGATAGGTCAAGACCAAGACTGTGGATTTAATGACAGGAACCAAAGAATTGACAGGTAAATTAAGTCGATATTTTGTACATGTTATCACATACTGTTAAAAGACACATTGGAGGACACTGTTAATATGCCAAATGTATCTAATGAGCTTGCATCAAAAAAACACAGAAGAATTTGCAACATTTCCTATCACAAGGGATATGGTATTGGAAAACCAATTGGAACCAAAGGGAGACAGGTTGCCAGGTCTCAATAGCTGGCAGCCGAGGGTTCTAAAGGAAGAGGCTAGGCAGCTTGTGGAGTTGTTTTTCAAAACGCTACCAGCAGATCAGAGAACTACAGGGGAGGAAGACAAAAAGCATGTAAGTGTTGGACCGTGAGTTTAACATCTGTCTTGGCAAGATGTTGGCATCTATAACCAAATAAGAAAGTATTATTTAATATGTGGAATGCAACCTAACCAAACCAACATGCTTTTATGAAAGATAAATTATATTTGATAAATATTCTAGTTCTTCAAGGATGTAATAGGTTGAGGTAAAAGAAGGGGACATGTATGTGTAGTATTTTTATATTTTAGATATATTTGATCAGATACCATATAAAAGGCTGGTTGGTGTTCAAGATAAAATCTCACTGCATTACATGGATTAAAGATAGTTTATCACTTAGAAAACAGAGAGTTGGAATGAAGAAGTCTTTTTCGAGCTGTAAGGCTGTAACTGGTGCAGTGCCCCAAGGTTCTGTTCTTAATAAATGACCTTGAGAAGGGACAGAGGGTGAGGTATCCAAGTTTATGATGACTTGAAATTTGGTTAGAGGCAGGTTGCAAAGACAATATTTGGACTGCAATGGGACATAGATAGGTTAGGTGAGTGGGAGAACATTTGGCAAATGGAGTTTAATGTGAGAACATACGAGGTCATACACCTCAGTATGTAGAAGCAAAAGGCAGATCGGATCTAAATGGAGAATGATTGCAAAAGTGTGAATACAGAGTGATCTAGATATGCACAAATCACAAAAGGTTAGCAGGCAGGTGCAGTGCATGGTTAGGAAAGCAACGGGCATATTGTTCATTATTGCAAAATGGTTGGAGGTTTGAAAATGTGAACATTGTTAACATTGTTCAGGGAATTAATGAGGCCATACCTGGAGGACTGTGCACATTTTTTGTCCCTTTGTTCAACAATGAAGTCATAGCGTCATACAACACATGGAAACTAGCCCTTTTGCCCAACTTGTCCATGCTGACCTAAGTGCCCCATCTAAGCTAGTCCCATTTGCCTGCAGGTTGGTCCATAACCCTCCAACCTTTCCTTTCCATGTACTTGTCCAAATGTCTTTTAGCTTTTGTTATTGTACCTGTTGTGAATTCATGTGACCAAGTCACTGTGAATCTCATGCATCTTTATCATGTTGATCGGCTTACCATGGGGGACTTTATCAAATGCCTTACTAAAATCCAAGCAGACAACATCCAAGGCCCTACCCTCACCGACATCCTTCATCACCACCTCACAAAACTTGATCAAGTTAGTAAGACATGACCTCCCATGTACAAAGCCATGCTGACTGTCCCTAATTAGCCCTTTCCCTTCCAAATGGGACTAAATCCCATCTCAAAGAATCCTCTCCAAATGTGTTTCAAAAGAAATTAATAGATTACGGGTTAATAACTGGAAAAAAGTTAATCCTAAAATTCTGGAAAAACGCTCCAATACCAACTATAAACATGTTGATTTCAAATATGTTCGAAACATTACACCTAGAAGAGATAAAACTCCTCCTGGCAGGTAAACCAGATCACTTCCACCTGACATGGTCTGCATTTATAGAATTATTACAAGTATAGGGTGCAAAAGTACTTAAAAAAAAAAACTGACAGGTAAAGGGGGATGAAAGCTGGAGAGTTGGTATATCCCATTTGCGTGATGCTTATAATAAAGTATTTGTTTTTCTCTTTTTTCCTCTTTCTCTTTTCTTCTTTAGGGCCTATCTCTTAATCCTTTCTTCTTAATTTCTTTTCTACAGGGTCTCTGTTCTTTCCTGTTGTCACGTTTTTTCACCTTCACTATTTTCCTTCACTTTCTCTTTTTTCTTAATCTCAATCTTTCCTTTTTATTAGTGTAAAAAATGACGGAGTACATTAATTGTAATAAGATATACGTGATGAGTACTAATGTAATTGGTTGTAATGTAATGTACTTCTAATAAATAAAAAAAAATTAAAAATAAAAAAAGAATCCTCTCCAATAACTTCCCTACCACTGACATGAGGCTCACCGGCCTACAATTTTCTTTATTATCTCTACTTCCCTTCTTAAACAAAGAAACAACATTGGCTACTCTCGAGTACTCAAGAACTTCACTATGCGAAGAGGAGTTGCAAAGATCTTCATCAAGGCCCCTGCAAACTCCTCTCTTATCTCTTTTAATGATTCCTGTATAGATCCCATCAGGCTCTGGGAATTTATATACCTTAATGCTGTTCAAGAGGCCCAACACCGCTTCTTTCTTAGATAGACACAAAATGCTGGAGTAACTCGGCGGGACAGGCAGCATCTCTGGAAAGAAGGAATGCGTGACGTTTCGGGTCGAGACCCTTCTTCACACATCTTGAGCCGAGACGTCACCCATTCCTTTTCTCCAGAGATGCTCCCTGACAAGAGTCAAGAGTGTTTTAATGTCATGTGTCCCAGAAAGACAATGAAATCCTTACTTGCTGCAGCACAACAGAATATGTAAACATAATACACTGTGAACAATATAATAAATGAGAGAAGGAAATAAAAGTTCAGTGTGTGTATATATACATACTCACAAGTACACACACACACACACACACACACACACACACACACATATATATATATATATATATATATATATATATATATATACACACACGCACACATACATACGCAAAAAATAAACAATAGTGCAATAATAATAATGGTCTATTGTAGTTCAGTGTCCTAACACAAGCAAAAAAAAAAAGATCTATACTCTTTCTAGTTTAGAAGAAAGAATGGTGATCTTCCTGAAATATATAAGATTCTGAGGGGGCATGACAGGATACATGCCAAGATGTTTTTGGATGTAGGAAATTCCTGAATGAAAGGACATTGTTGCAAGATTAAGGGGTAATGGAAATGTTTTGGAAATCAGGAGAACCAGCTGTTTTTAAGTATTCAGCCTCTGACTTCCTCCTGGAGCTAAAATATTTACGTGGCTGGACCAGTTAGGATTCTTGGCAACGGTGATCTCAAGAATGCAGATAATAGGGGATTTAATAAAGATCAAAATGTCACTGTGATGGAGTTAGATTCTGCAATAGGAGAGTATGCAAATGTGACTTATCCTTTAACAGATTTGAATAGACCTCAGGTCTGGCTATATTGTGGATGTTAACATATAGAATGAAAAAGAACATTGATACAATGTGAACTCAATAAATTACATTTGACCTTACGATGGAATCAAGATCATTGATAAAGCAGCTGAAGATGATTGGGATTAAGACAGTGTTATGATGAGTTCCTGCAGTGATACACGGAAGCTGATATGATTAGTTTCCAACCAGCATAAATGTTGTATGTTAAATATATGTGACATTATTACATGACACATTTGATCACGTGTGTATTGATGTCTGCACGTGCGTAGCCTGAAATGAACCTTGAATAAACCAGAAATAACCTCTAGATCTTTCTGTGTTCCCTATGTGTTTGACCGTGACTTGGAAGCCCACAAGGGAGTCTACGTTACACTGAGATGAGGATGGAACAAAAGGTAAACTGAAGTTGCACAAAGTAACACAGTTATCAAATGGACCAAGCAACAGCACATTTACTGTCAGTGCATTTTTATGACAGTACATGGCAGTATGGACGAGATCACTTTAATCTTTAATTGCGTACAGTTTTGGTCTCCAAATCTGAGGAAAGACATTCTTGCCATAGAGGGAGTACAGAGAAGGTTCACCAGACTGATTCCTGGGATGTCAGGACTTTCATATGAAGAAAGACTGGATAGACTCGGCTTGTACTCGCTAGAATTTAGAAGATTGAGGGGGGATCTTATAGAAACTTACAAAATTCTTAAGGGGTTGGACAGGCTAGATGCAGGAAGATTGTTCCCGATGTTGGGGAAATTCCAGGACAAGGGGTCACAGTTTAAGGATAAAGGGGGAATCTTTTAGGACCGAGATGAGAAAAACATTTTTCACACAGAGAGTGGTGAATCTCTGGAACTCTCTGCCACAGAGGGTAGTTGAGGCCAGTTCATTGGCTATATTTGAGAGGGAGTTAGATGTGGCCCTTGTGCCTAAAGGGATCAGGGGGTATGGAGAGAAGGCAGGTATGGGATACTGAGTTGGATGATCAGCCATGATCATATTGAATGGCGGTGCAGGCTCGAAGGGCCGAATGGCCTACTCCTGCACCTATTTTCTATGTAATCTAGCCCTTTCAGGGAATGTATGAAATGACAAAATCAGGAGCAGGAACTGAAGACTAGGTGGAATGTTTATACAGCAGTGTCAAATATTCTGCCTCAGCAAATTCACAAAGAAACAAATTGAATTTAAATTATGCAAAATGTAACATTTGTACATGCATGTAAAATAGCCACCTTGACGAGGTTACTCTTCTAAAACAAACAAATATTTGTTTGTCGTGTACTTTAATATTAATGCATTGTAATGCCAAACAGCAATAGCAAAATTGAGAGCTCCAGATGCAAGCCCAAGACATGTCAGTGAGTGTAGCACAAAAAGTGAAGCTGATGGAATAAATCTAATGGTGATTACCAATCACAAGTATTCTAGTTTAGAGGAGCATAAAGTATGCATTTAAATGCACAAATGCATAGTCTTAATGCATAAAGCTAGGCATGTGGATATGCAGAGAATGGAGGGATATACAATAGATTATGCACAGGTAGATAAGAGATGGTTTTGGCACCATGTTCGGCACAGACATTGTGGGCCGCAGGTCCTGTTCTTGTGTTGTGCTCTTATATATATTCAATGTAGACACAGCATCGAAGTTATATCAGGCAAGCAGTTTCTCAGTGGAAGTACAAAGTGGAAACAGAAAGCCACAGTTAAAATTATTGCATACTATTAAAGCCAATGAGAACTGTGAATAACACAGCCTAAAAAACATATAACTAAAAAACATATATGCCACTAGCAACAACAATAAAATTAAAATTAAAGTTAGTGATTAGTGACAAAGCTATTGACTGCTTGATTTTCGACAAATAAATAAATGAAGATCATTGCAAAATTCAGTAGAGGGGCATTAACAACCAGCGTGCTGAACGTAGACAATGGCAAGAAAAAATTGCAAGGCCTCAGAGTAATGCCTGGAGAGTGGAATTAGTGAGCTGTTCTGGTAGAGAGCAGGCATGGACATGATAGGTTGAATGGCCTGTGTCTATGATCCTATGATAGTGAAAATCTTAAGTCGGATGTGATGTGCCACAATGGTCAAAAGGTAAAGCTGCAAATCTTGACAGCTGACTATGCAAACAGGTCAACTCTACTAGGAAAAGGTTGGGTCAAGATGTTCTAAATAAATTAGAAGAATATATTTAGTTTGTGCATTTTGTAATTACACATTGAAAGGCTTGTACAGCAAATATTAAAAGTTTTTTTTGTGCTCATAGTGTGCAGAGCCTGTCCTGTTTCACATATCTTGAATTTGTGTAAGGTAGAATGTTGATCCAAGTACAAAAAAACATGCCCACCTTAACTTACATTTTATTTCCTAGCCTCTATGTCTTCTGAGACCCCAGTCAGGCTAGCAATGAATGTCCTGAGGGTGCATGAAAGTAGAACCAGTATTGCAAAAGTGTGAATAGAGAGTGATCTAGATGTGCACAAATCACAAAAGGTTAGCAGGCAGGTGCAGTGCATGGTTAGGAAAGCAACGGGCATATTGTTCATTATTGCAAAATGGTTGGAGATTTGAAAAGGTTAACATTGTTCTGGGTATCAATGAGGCTACACCTGGAGGACTGTGCACATTTTTTGTCCCTTTGTTCAACAATGAAGTCATAGGGTTATACAGCACATGGAAACTAGCCCTTTAGTCCAACTTGTCCATGCTGACCTATAGTGCCCCATCTAAGCTGGTCCCAATTGCCTGCAGGTTGGCCCATAACCCTCCAACCTTTCCTTTCCATGTACTTGTCCAAATGTCTTTTAGCTTTTGTTATTGTACCTGTTCTGAACTCATATGACCAAGTCACTGTGAATCTCATGCATCTTTATCATGTTGATCGGCTTACCATGGGGGACTTTATCAAATGCCTTACTAAAATCCAAGAAGACAACATCCAAGGCCCTACCCTCACCGATATCCTTCGTCACCACCTCACAAAACTTGATCAAGTTAGTAAGACATGACCTGCCACGTACAAAGCCATGCTGACTGTCCCTAATTAGCCCTTTCCCTTCCAAATGGGAGTAAATCCCATCTCAAAGAATCCTCTCCAATAACTTCCCTACCACTGACATGAGGCTCACCGGCTATCCTCGAGTACTCAAGAACTTGCCTCTGCAGAGAGGAGTTGCGAAGATCTTCATCAAGGCCCCTGCAAACTCCTCTCTTATCTCTTTTAATGATTCCTGGATAGATCCCATCAGGCTCTGGGGATTTATATACCTTAATGCTGTTCAAGAGGCCCAACACCGCTTCCTTCTTAGATAGACACAAAATGCTGGAGTAACTCGGCGGGACTGGCAGCATCTCTGGAAAGAAGGAATGGGTGACGTTTCCCGAGACATCACCCATCCCTTTTTTCCCAGAGATGCTGCCTGACCCACTGAGTTACTCCAGCATTTTGTATCTATCTTCAGTGTAAACCAGCATATGCAGTTCCTTCTCACACCACCTCTTCTTGTCCTTTTGCATAATTATTTTAAAGTTAAAATAAATTAATTAGGCTAATTCTTAGGATGAGAGATTGTCTAGTCAAGCGTGTTTTACTGTCATATGTCCCAGATAGAACAATGAAATTCTTACTTGCTGCGGCACAACAGAATATGTAAACATAGTACACTGTAAACAATATAATAAACGAGAGAAGAAAAAGTTCAGTGTGTATACATACACATACTCATGTACACACATATACATATATAAATATATATATACACATATACGCACACGTATGTATACACATAAAACAAAAATAGTAGTGCAATAATAATAATAATAATAAGTCTATTGAAGTTCAGTGTCCTAACACAAGCAAAACAAAAAATGAGATCTATATTCTTTCGAGTTTAGAAGAAAGAATGGTGATCTTCCTGACAGGTCAACTCTACTAGGAAAATGTTGGGTCAAGATATTCTATTAGATTAGAAGAATATATTTAGTTTGTGCATTTTGCAATTACATGTTGAAAGGCTGTATAGCAAATATTGAACTTTTTTTAATGCTCATAGAGTGTGCAGAGCCTGTCCTGTTTCACATATCTTGAATTTGTGTGAGATAGAATGTTGATCCTAGCACAAAAAAACTTGCCCACCTTAACTTACATTTTAATCAGTTTTATTTCCTAGCCTCTATGTCTTCTGAGACCCCAGTCAGGCTAGCAATGAATGTCCTGAGGGTGCAGGAAAGTAGAACCAGTATTCATTACCATGCAAAATATTCATAGCCATCTGAACGCTTCTGCTTCACAGTCTGTCAGTAGTTTAATTTTGTTGAGCCAAGGTATTGAACTCCACAAAATGGTTCAGCTTCTGTTGAACCACTCTGATGTCAAACGTCTACTATTCTGAAACATGAAGAAACTAGATGTAAAGCTCTTTTGTCATCCATCCTCACCTCACACAATAATAGCTTGAAACTCAGGCTGTTATAGAATCATAAATTCAGTGTTATCTTTTAAGCTTACCATCTTTTGGTTGCAGTAATTTAAATGTAACAATGAGGGAAAACCAGTGTTGGAACATGAGCTCAGCTGAATTGTAATGGTTGGACAGCATTGGTTCAGTTCCAAGTTTTACTGAATTTCAATTTGGTTAACTTTGATTTGCCCTACTTTCTTCATGAGAAACTTATTTTTACTAATTGAGGGAAATAAGAAAAGAGAGTAACTTGATGCTAGTACCTTAATAAGTATCTGTCCTTAATCCTGGCCTCTCTCCACTGGCTCCCTGTGCGGTTCCGTATAAACTTCAAAATCTCCATGTCTACAAAGCCCTCAATGGGCTTGCCCCCACCTACATAAAAAGTCTTCTCACCCACCACTCCACCTCCAGGCCTCTCAGATCAGCCGACTTGGGGTTGCTGAATATCCCACGGTCTAGGCATAAGCTCAGGGGCGACCGCGCCTTTGCGGTTGCAGCCCCTAGACTGTGGAACAGCATCCGCTTTCCCATCAGAACTGCCCCCTCCATCGACTCTTTTAAGTCAAGACTAAAGACTTATCTATACTCCCAAGCCTTTCCTGACGTCCTCTGAGGGCTACATGTATACATGTATGTAGTTTGTTTTGTTTGTGCTATTCTTATAACAAATGTAAAGCACTTTGGCCAACGAGAGTTGTTTTTTAAATGTTCTATATAAATAAATATGACTTGACTTGACTTGACTTAATATTTGGCACAGCAAGAGATTGGAAGAAATGTTTTGATCATTACCGACAGTGGAACTGTACTGTAATGTGCATCTGGAAAATTGAAAAATTAGGTAGAGGTCTGTAATATTTCTTGGTCAGTGCCCTGTGTGTTCCCCCAATCAAACTAAAGCATACACAGAAAACTGATCAGAAATGAATTTTAATATTATATTGTGCTGGAGTAACACAGCCATCACTACACATGCAGCTTCTCATGATTCTTTCTCGGAATATGTTCTGCCTCTAGCTCATAAAACAGACACATTCTGGATTAATATAAACTCAGGTGTTTAACACTGTTTATTAAAAAAGAATGTGTAGGTTTCAAGTTTTGTTACACTAATGTTAGCTCTTCTTTCCAATGCTTTTGGTTTTATTTTGCAGATTTTACTCTTGAGTTTAGTTTATTGTCATGTGCATGGAGGTACAGTGAAAAGCTTTTGTTGTGTGCTAAGCCGTCAGTGGAAAGACAATACGTAATTACAATCGAGCCATCCACAGTGTACAGATACATGATAAAGGGAATAACATTTAGTGCAAGACAAAGCCAGGAAATACCGATCAAAGTGTCCAAAGGTCTCCAATGAGGTAGATAGTTTATAATTTGTATGCAATCATTATAAACGTCAGAATGGACCACTAATCTAAAAACAAAGTGATGGAACTCTATGGCTACGGCTCGTGTGGAGGGAAATGGACAGTCGATGTTTTGGGCTGGGATCCTTCTTCAGATTCATGATGCCTGGCCTTCTGAATTCCACCAGCAGGCTTTGTTGAAGATGCCAGTCTCTTTTGTTTCCATCTGACCCATTGATCTCATGGCAGCATCCATAGACATGTGCTTCATCAACTTGGAATCACAGAATCATAGAATCAGCCTTCTGTAAACTGGTCCTTCAGACATCATCCAACATGTTACAGTCCTGACAATGTCTATGATCGTCACCACAATCCTTTTGAATGATTGATTGATTGAACAATACAACATAGAAACAGGCCTTTTGGGCCACCAAGTCTACGATGAACATCGATCTAACATTCTCACTAGTTCTATGTTATCCCACTTTCCCATCTACTCCCAACACAGTAGGGGCAATTTACAAAGCTGCATGTCTTTGGGATGTGGAAAGAAACCAGAGCACTTGGAGGAAACCCTCGCAGTCACAGGGAGAATGTGTAAACTCCACACAAACAACACCGGAGGTCAGGATGGAACTGTGGTCTCAGAGACTGTGAGACAGCTGCTCTATCAGCTGCACCACTGTTCTGCCTTTTCCATATATCATGTAATCATGTATATTCATTTGCTGTATCCTTGCCAAACTTCCACTGGTCCTATGGGGAAGATAAATGCTTCAGTTGTACACACCCCAGCAAGTGTATTACATTTCATTTTGGATTCCACACATCAGGAAGACTATATTTCCATGTATTGGGATTTACAGAAAAGACTCATAATAATGATACCAGAAAAGTGTTAAACTTGGTTGTGTTTGAATTTAAATACATGAGCGACTATCAAATTAATGTATGTAAATTATTAATAAGGATTTGACTACAATTTTATTATACATGCAGATAGAGGGCATTATATTAAATGCTGAAGATAGAGACAAAATGCTGGAGTAACTCAATGGGACAAGCAGCATCTCTGGAGAGATGGAATAGGTGATATTTCGGGTCGAGACCCTTCTTCAAACTCAGTCTGAAGTTACTCCAGCATTTTGTGTCTATCTTTGGTATAAACCAGCATCTGCAGTTACTTCCTACACGTTATATTAAATGCTGTTCGGCTTCTCCCTCTAAAATGCAGGCATTTTGCGGTTCTTGATCTCAGAGCTTTACAACGCTTACTCTTCCATTCACTGGTGGTTGCTCTATCTATTCACAATCTATGCTTGTCTGCTGAAAGGATTCTTCAATTCTTAGGTCACTCTGCCTTGGCTATAAATTGAGGCCATAGTGTACAATAACATTAGCACACCAGCTGTTCCATCAAATATTTAGGATTGAAAAATTAGTGCAGGATTTTTTCCTTATGTGCATTTCTTGGATTGTAGAAGTATCTTAATCAGAAAATGTAATATTTCTCTTGTTTTATAATTATCACATTCATATATCATAATTTAGTTTTCCTTCATTATTTATTATTCTACCATCTTGCCACTAAACTGTAAGCCGTCTTTTGTGACCTCCTACAACATTTTTTACGAGACCTCTTTTGTAGCCAGCTGCTGGAATGCACAGACTGGTGAATTTTAATATTCTTCTTTCCACACTCTTTGTTTTGGTCTGAGACATAAAGAAGGATCTGTTACCAATCAATTCGGACCTTTTCTGTGTCAGAGTCAGTTAGGACCTGGAAGCTCATATTTTGTTTAAATGATGGAAATATTGCAAAAACTGGAAATTGGGCTCACTTTCTTGGACAATGGTACACTTGCAGCTGTAACATGCCAGAAATGTGCTCTGATTTTTTTCTTGGATGCAAAGACATATGGATGTAGCCATTGAAGAAGCTTTATAAGTCAGCCAAATGTACTTGGAACACGAGTCATTATATCAGGTCTATTTCAGCACCAGGAGTTAGCAGCGGTATTATTAGCCAAGTCTTCAAAACAGTAAGCTTCTCCTGCAAGAAGCAACCAATACTGCTGAAAGTGGAGAAGAAACATTTGGAGTGATGTTAAGAAGCTCCCATCATTAGGAGCACACAGAAGCCCTGCCCACAGTGGAAGACATGCATCATCCCACAAAATAGACTCATGCCCATTCCAGTTGCCACTGCCTGCCCCTTCTATGGATCATTTGTAGGAAGAAACTGCAGATGCTGGTTTACAACAAAGATAGACACAAAAGACTGGAGTAACTCAGCGGGACAGGCAGGATCTCTGGATAGAAGGAAGAAGGGTCTCGACCCGAAACATCACCCATTCCTTCTATCCAGAGATGCTGCCTGTCCCACTGAGTTACTCCAGCATTTTGTGTTGACCTTCTATGGAACAGTTTAGAAGATGTGATTAACATTTGTGAAGCAAAACCATATGTGGAAAACCGTGTGACCTGGCCATTACTAACTGTTTTTAAGGAATCATGAGGTACAAAGTGGTAGCAACAATGGATTGGCAATCCAGAAATTGGTATAACAAATCCCACCACTGCAGATGAAGAATTTAAATTCAATTAAATCAATAAATCAGGAATAAAATATTCTGAAATTGTGGTGTCCCTAACTGATCCAGCCAACACGAGACCCCAGAGCCACAAAGCAGTTTCACCTTAGCTGGCAACTGAAGCAGCATGGTTTCAATTGACATGTATGCCCAAGTCAAGAGTCAAGTGTCAAGAATGTTTGATTTTCTTAAGTACTGGCAATGGAACAATAAAATTCTTGTTGCTAATTTACAGACAATAACACAAGTAAATATACAATAATCAATAATACAATAAATTAATAATCAGTAATGTTAGGCAACCAAACCATAATAGTGCGAAACTGAAGTCCACAGTGTAACCAAAAATAAAGTTCAAAGAAGACCATAGTTGCTTTGGAAGTGGTTAGTGTGCAGTGTTCAAGAGGCTGATGCTTGCTGGATGATAACGAGTCTGAGTAAAGGGGAGTGATTGATCGACTGACTGAATGGTGCTAGAACCGCAACCTTGCTCCAAACGTCAGTGAAACCAAGCAACGTTCGAAGAGAGAAGGCTGAGGATTCAGAAACCTGTCTTCATCAATGGGATGGTGGTGGATAGAGTCAAAAACTTCAATTTCTTGAGCATGCATATATCTGAAGATCTGTCCTAGACCCAGCACATTGATGCAATCACAGAAGATTGAGATTTGGTATGTCGACAAATATTATTTTGAACCTCTACAGGTGTACAGTGGAGAAAATCTTGACTGGTTGCATCATGGCTTGGTTTGGTATCTTGAACACCCTGGAATGAAGCAGATTGCAAAAATTGGTGAACACTGGCTAGTCCATCACAGGTACTGACCTCCCCACCATCAAAGGGATCTACAGGAGTCGCTGCCCCAAAGATCCAGTCAGCATCATCAGGGACCCACAATACCCAAGCCATGCTCTCATTTCACACCTGCCATCGGCAAGGTCTAGGGGCTTGAATACTCGTAGAGACATTGGTGATCTTTCTTTATGATTGCATCAATACCTGTCTAATAACTGTCTGTCAAATACTAATCCAATTCAATTCACAAGTTCGCAGACGACACCACTATAGTGGGCCTGATACCAAGTAATTACGAGATGGAGTACTGAGATTGAGAACCCCGTGACCTGGTGCCAAGACAACAACCTCTCTCTTAATGTCTGCAAGACAAAGGAGATTGTGATTAACTTCAAGAAGCAAAGCAGTACACATACCCCAATATATATCGATGGCAGCGAAATAGAAATGGTCGTAAGATTCATGTTCTGAGGAATGGTGCAGGCTCGAAGGGCTGAATGGCCTACTCCTGCACCTATTGTCTATTGTTTATTGAATACATATCACCAGTAATTTGGCCTGGACCAGCCACTTCAAAGCTATGGCCAAGTAAGCACACCAACACCTCTGATTCCTTCGAAGGCTTAGGAAGTATGGCACGTCCACAACTACCCTCACAAATTTCTACATGTGCACCGCGGAATGTATTTTAATGGGATGCATCGCAGCATGATTTGGGAACACTACCACGAGAAATTTCAAAGAGTTCTTGATGTTGCCCTGACCTTCACGCAAATCAACCTCCCTTCTATGGACTTCACACTGCCTTGGCAAGGCCACCAGCATAATCAAGGACCGGTCACTCTTCTTGGGCACTGGTGTTATGAATGTCTTTTAAAGCAGGTAGGGACCTCATACCTTTGTAATGAAAGGTTGCAGATGTATGCAAAAAAGCTCCAGCCAAAAAAGATGATTGAGCACAGCTAGGCCCTCAATGCTAGGATGCTGGCCTGGGGGAGAACGCTGATGTTGGTATACTTATCCTTCTATTCCAATTTTGTATAGATTGTATTGTTAGTAACTTCCTAATGCCATGATGTCCATGCTATATAGTAGGCCAGGAATAGAAGGATATGGAAGTGCAGGGATTATTGCTGCCAGTTAGACTATGAGCAGGGAATGAAGGGATATCATGATGCACAGGCAGATGGGATTAGTTAGATTAGTATCTTTATTGGCACAGACATGGTGGGTTGAAGGGCCTGTTGCTGTGCAGTACTTTTCTGGATTCCATGATCTAAATGTAGAGACAGAAGGACCCCTCCTTGAGTTGCAACCTCTTTGAAAGCCACCTGGTAATTAAGGTGAAAATGATTAATGTGACTTTGGTTAGGCAGACCTTGTCTCTAATCATACTCCAGTAAGATATTTTGCAAAATAACAAGAGGAATGATACTTCAACTTTATTGCTCACATTTTTTCAAGGATATGCCAATTTTATCAACTTTCTTTTAACTTTATTTCAATTAGATCAGATATGAAATGCATATCCAACTCTAACATTGATTCCCTTTTATTATTAACTTATTTGTACATAATATTTATAATATTATTGAATAATTATGTGCCTCACAAAAGTATTTGGCTTTCATACCCTCAAGCCATTTTTTTCAACCTCTTCAACAGAAGAATTTAATGATCATCACAGAATCATTAAGTTAGAGAGAGAGTCATTGAACCTCTCGAGTTTGCATGAAAACTCGTCAATATGCAGATCTTTGTTTATTAATTGCTGCAAGGTGAAAGACTTTATATAAATAAATCACTTGATACGGATTTCTACATAGGTGTCATTGTTTTACATTATTTATGGCACCAGATGTTGTAAACAACTGGAGAAACACATGACCGTGCTTTTGGCCTCTCACAACTCTTTCAGCAATCAGTTCAACAGCTCAATTTAACAGCTTCAACAAAGTCATTCCATAACTCTTGATCAATAGACATTCTGAATAAAAATTCATTTTTTAAGCATTAAAGTCCTAACTTTAACTGTGTGGGTGTTGGCAAACTGGAGGACAAAGGGCTGACAGCCCATACAATCTACTAGAATGCTGAGTCTGGGATATTTTGGCTCCTGCACCTCAATACCATGAAGGAAATCAATGCCATACACAATGCATTACCATAAAAAATATCAATGCCATTTTTGAAGCATTGTCTGAAGTGGATAGAAATAATTGATTGGTGGTATGATTGTCAGACTCTTCTTTAAAATGCTATATATATCTGCATGATGTTATCAAGATACAACTTCATAATTTAAATAACATACCTATTCCTTCAGGATAGGCAACCTTCTTTATCCTGAATTCAAGCATTATGATGTGGGTGACCATCAATATAATTTGACATGTAATATTCAGGACACACTTTTTAGATTGACATTAGTTGCTTTGTTAAGGGGCTGTCCCACTGCGGCGACCTAATTGGCTAGTTTAGAAGCGTTTAGGAGAGTTTGAAAAAGTGTCATGTTGAAGACCTCCTTCGACTATGTAGATGACCTCCTTCGACCTCCTTCGACTATGTTGAAGACTAGCTTCGATTAGCTGTGACTAGCTTCGGGAAAATTGGACACGGAATAGTGGAAAGTGAAGATGACCTCCTTCGATCTCCTTTCGACTATGTTGAAGACTATCTACGACTACCTTCGATTACCTTCGACTACCCTCGATTACCTACGAATAACATGCCGACCTACTACAACCTACTTCGACTAAACCTACTAGTAAAAAAAATTAAGATTTTTTCCATGACAACCTTTTTTTACTCGCGGGCATTTTTCAGCATGTTGAAAAATACGCCGCGACCTAGCTGAGGCCTCGAGTATGCGGGGACTACTCTTGAGCATGAAGGAGAGTTACAAAGACCTCCTGGGACCTCGTGTCGACCATGCTGCGAGTATGAGTCAAGGGCAAACTCTTCTAAACTCGCCAATTAGGTTGCCGCAGTGGGACAGCCCCTTTACAGATCCAAACTGGTTGATGGAACTAGACTGACATCCCATTAGTGGTAGCGATGGATTAAAAAGACTACATCTCCACAGTGACTACAAATATTTCTGTCTGATTGAGCAGAAGGAGTACACACTCTCATTGTGAAACAATTTTAATATGAGTCCAGGTAACCTGTACCAGGATAGGACTGGAATTTGGAATTACTTAATACCTTAATGGGCCTTTCCCACTTAGGCGATTTTTCAGCAGACTGCCGGCGACTGTCAAGTTGCCGGCAGTTGTCTGATACACCGGCAACTGGAACGGCGACTGTCAGAGTGGAACACACACACACAAATACATCGCTTCCTTCACCAGCCCGTTATGCAGGCGGGGGACAGGGAAAGCGGGGGTAGCGCTGTCTAAATAATTCACACTGTGCAAACCCAAGGTGAAACAGACACACATTGCGATGAACAGGAAGGTTGGCGCTGTAAAAAGACGGCTAAAGCACAGTGTAAGGTAAGTCCTTTAAAAGAGGGGGGCAGAGAGGGGAGAAGGGGGGAGAAGGAGTGGAGACAACTTTTAAGCAGCCAGAGATACACAGCTGTGAAGCTCGGCGGCCATTTAACATTACCGGTCGGTTATCCTTGGTTCTGAAAAGTACTGCTTACATTTCTTTCCCAATGAGCCAATGAAATTCACCGGTCAGCACCGGCTACAACCTACGAGAACTTCCGAGAACCTTTGACCTCCTGGCAACCCACTAGGACCTCCTGGCGACTCACATACGGTTCGAGAATTCTCGCTACTCTCCATGGCGGCTTCATTCTAGTCGCCGCTAATTTTTCAACATGTTGAAAAATTCACGGCAACCATAATGAGGCCGTGACTAGTTCCCAGAATGCAGAAACTCCTCACGACCACGAAGGCGACTCCCCGGCAACCACCCGCGAACATGTGGCGACAATGTGGCGATGCACAGTCTCTTGCAGTCGCCTAAAAAGTCGCCTAAGTGGGAAGGGCCCATTAGCCTTCCATCCACGTTCACAGTTCCGGAGGGTTGTTTGTGTTAAATATGTGTTAAATTAATGCCTTCCACTTCATTGTAAGGTGCACTTTCCCAGAAAAGATTATGTCATCAATCCACTGAACATCTGTTATCCGAGAATTTTGCCCGAAAAGTCTGTGGCCCATGGCGCTGTGGCCATAGTGCTATGTTTAAAACCCATAGTGCTGTGGCCGCTATAAGTTATTTAGAACTTATAATGCTGCAGCCGACAGCTCTTTATTTAAATTCACACACACTAAGCCGACAGCACTCTGTTTAAACCTTTGTGTGCCAAACCGGCAGAGCTGTGTGTATTACCTTTACGCGCCAAGTCTGTAGCACTGTGTGTATTGATTTGCGCGCCAGTCTGCGGCTGATAGCGCTTTGTTTCTGGGATGAAATTCTCTGCCATTGGTTATAGTTTGAATTTGGAAGAAATTCCTATTAACCAGGACTTACCGGCGGTTATTCAACAGCTGATTTCTTACCTGTGTAAAGGCGGGAGCCAGTAAGCCAGAAGTTAGTTCATGTACGAGAGGGGTACACCGACGGCTGAGTCTTGATCAGAGCCGCGGACGGAGGCACAGAGAGAGAGAGGGAGAGAGAGAGGTGTGCTGCGCTGCTGTAAAACAGACCCCGCGCATACCAAGACAAGTATTCTTTTTGTTCTCTCTCTTGCCAATAAAGTTCATGTATGAGAGGGGTTCACCAACAGGCTGAGTCACGATCAGCGCCGCGGACGAAGGCAGAGAGTGAGAGAGAGAGAGAGAGAGAGAGAGAGAGAGAGAGAGAGAGAGAGAGAGAGAGAGAGAGAGAGAGAGGCTGTGTTTTTTTCAGCTCAAGTTGAGAAGGATTCAAACAGCTTTTCAAGGACGTTGTCGATGGGGAAGGAACAGAGGCAGAGGGGCTTCATAGTTTAACTTATTGTTGGACTGGTGAAACTTTTCTCTGCTCTAGGAATCCTCCACAAGTGCGAACATTCCGGAGATATTTTTCCATTGTCGAGGGTGCGGTTGTCGTTGGCGGACTGCCAAGAGTGCCTGGAGATCGAGGGAATGCCCTAAAGTCATTTAGCTCAGGCGGATGCCGGGTTTAATGTGAAGATGGTACTTTTGAGTCCGGCAAGAATGGGATAGAGCTTCCCAAAAGCTTGCTCTCGGCTGTGGACGTCTTTGGGGATTTTCTGGCTGTAGCTGGAGGCTTCAGAGTTCTGCTACATGTTGACTGTGACGTTTGCGGGAATTAACGTGGAGCTGAGCTGCCGGGTCGATTGGAGCTGGTTGTGCCTCTGTCAGGAGGGCGATGGCTGGGGCGAGGCCGAAGAACCGGAGCTACGCAGTGGCGGCATCAGAGGCGGATGCGAGGACATTGGAGTATGAGCCTTATGTGGACTTGGATTGGGGCAAGTTTGGTATCTCGGTCCAAACTGGGCCCCAGATGTCAAGGGGAGTAATTACCAAGGCCGTGAATGACCTTATTGGGGGGCGGGCTGTTGTCTCTTCCGAGCTTGAAAGAGGAAAGGTGGAGATGATTTTAAAGACCCGGGAGGGTGTGAACATGGCGTTGGAGAGGGGGATATCAGTGGGGGGGATCCAATTACAGGTGGATCCGTGGTTATCTAGGGTGAGACCGGTTCTCCTGCGGAGTTGCCCCACATTTATTTCGGATGCTGCACTTATGCCACACCTGTCTAAGGTTGGGGAGGTGAGGTCTAAGTGCTTTAGGCTCAGGCACCTCGGGGGGGATCCGGAGGAAAGAGGGATCTTGAGTTTTAAGAGGAGGGTGTTCATGAAGGTGGGTGAGGATGAAGGCGGGGAGGGGAGCTTTGAGGTGGATTGTCAGGGTCTCCATAGAACCATGTATTGGAGTTGGGGGAAGGCACGGTGTCATGAGTGTGGAGCATATGGACATCTCCGTAAAGAGTGTCTTTCTCGCGGGGGCGTTGCTAGAAGTTCTCGCGTAGTGGCCCAGGAATGCAATGCTGGCCCATCCGGGGTGGTACATCATGCCTCGGTGGCGCGGGGTGGCACTGCTGACCTGGCTAGGGAGGCTAGCTCTACCTCGGGGATCCGGGGCGGAAGTGATAGGCCATCTGGGTCTGAAAGTTCTGCCTTGGGGACCCGGGGCGGGGAAGGCCTAAGGCCCCTGCGTCCTGAGACTGTGGAGGTGGTGGTGGCTAATGATGAGGGGGAGGGAGAGGGTGGAGAGGGAGGGGGGGAAAGATGGGGGGGGGGGAGTGGGAGGTGAAGAAGTCGAGGAGGAAGAGGGGAAAGGGTCATCCGGAGAGTAAAACGCAATCTGAGAACGGGGTGCGTGTCAGATCTAGTGAGGTCCAGAGTGTGCTTGATGTGGCCCAGCAAGGCGATGAGGTCGCTCAGACGGGGGAAGGGATGGTAAAGTGTGCGGGTGGTATAGTGGATGGGGGTAGTGAGGGGGTGGAAGACCCTTCCTTTATGGAGGTCACCGTATTGCCGCATGTTAGTGGGGTAAAAAGGAATAGGCCTGGCGAGGAAGAGGAAGGGCGTGAGGCGAAAATTAGGGCAGGTGAGGGGGTTGATTCCGCTGGAGTTGTGTCCTCTGGGCGGGTGGCTGTCCCTTCATTTCAGGGGCCCTCCGATGGAGTTATCTCATCGGGTGGTGAGGTGAGCTCCCCTGGGGGTGTGTCCTCTGGGTCGGAGGAGGTCCCCTCGTTTCAGAGGCCTCTTGAGGGTGAGGGAACGCTAGAGGATGGGGTATGTGCCCCTGGTAGGGGGGCCCCTGAGATGGGGGATGAGCAGAGTAAGCCTGAGGGGGGTGGATCGGGGGCTGTGGTGTTCCAGTCTATGCTGCACATCAGTGCCAGTGGTGGTAATGGGGGGTGTGCTGCATCGCCGGATGAGGTGGAAGGGGAGAGGCTAAAAGAAAGAGGCGAGCCTCTGGGTGTTGCTAGTGGTGGGGAGGCTATAGGTGGTGTCAAGGGGTGGCAGTGTATCCCAGGCCCTGGGGGTGCCCAGTGTTTTTGTTTCCCCAGGCCAGGGCGTGGAGGGTGATGGTAGCGTGCAGGTGCCAAGCCAGTCAGGGGGATGCTTGTTGCAGTTGGGGGTTTCGGGGCCCTTACCTGGCATTGATCCTGGGGGTGGTGGCTTGCTGGAGGAGCGGGAGGGTGAACAGGAAAGTTTGGGTAGTGGGGGTGGAGAGCTTTTGGAGAGCTCTGGGCGTTCAATTACTGAAAGAGACCTTGAACGTTGCGATGTGGAGCCTGATGGTGCAGGTGCAAGTGCGTTGGCCGAGTGCCCAGGGTCCAAGGCCGAGTCTCTTGAATGTGAGATAAAGGTGGTTTGAGAATTTCTCAGAACAAACCGCTCCGTCAGAACAAGATTGGAGGCTGCTAATAGGCGGTGGACGGATCTGCCAGGTTTGATTCCGACTCTCGAGGCTATTCTTGGCAGCAGGGAGAGTGATCTTACTGACTTAGAGGAGAGGCAGTTTGGGGACTTTTTGGTGTTCCTCAGAGAGAAAGTTGTTGTGTCTACGGGGAGTGATGGGGTTTAATATAGTGGGCCTTTACATTCACCGTCGCAACATTAAACTTAAACGGGAGTAGAGCGAGTTTTCGTAGATTTCAGCTTTTATCAGTCCTTAAAGAGGGGAGATTTGCAGTGTGTTTTTTGCAGGAGACGCACATAGTTGTTAGTGATGAACCTACCTGGAGACTGGAGTGGGAAGGGGGGTTTACATGAACCATCTCAGCTCGAATTCGAGTGGGGTGGCCTTTCTGTTGGCCCAGAATTTCCTGCCAACGATTTTAAAAGTGAACGAAGTTGTGCCAGGACGGTTGCTCCATCTGGCAGTGAGCATGGATGGCATGCCGTTGCATTTCATTAACGTGTATGCCCCTAGCTCTGGTACGATGCAGGCTGGCCTAATTCAGGAGGTGACTGATCTGTTGAGCACTATTGATAGGGGAGCGTGTGTTTTCCTTGGTGGGGACTTTAATTGCACACTTGAGGCGCGAGATCGTTCTGGTACTCAGTGTGCCCCTGCTGTAGCGAAGAAGTTGAGAGGGATGATTGAATCCTTTGAGTTGGTTGATGCATGGCGGAACCTCCACCCGGATTCCAATGCTTTTTCGCGGAGGTATGAGGGTGGTGGTTCCCGTATTGACAGAATATATATTTCCCGAGCGTTTGTTGCCCGTGTCTCAGAGGCTTCAATGCGGGTGGTGCCATGTTCGGATCACTGTTTGGTGCGTATGGACTTCAATCCGGCGCGCACTAGGGCTGGGTCCGCGTACTGGCACTTTAACAACCGGTGGCTGGAGGATCGGTGTTTCCGGGAGTCATTCAGTCGGTTTTGGGGGACGTGGAGAGAGGGGCGGAGGTGCTTCTCTTCCCTTAGGCAGTGGTGGGATGTGGGGAAGGCTCACATTCATCTATTTTGTAAGGAGGATACGTGGGGGTCGACCGGACGGAGGGACTCAGCGGTCGCGAGGCTTGAGAGGGAGCTACGGGGTGCAGAGTCTCGCCTGGGTCGGGATGGTGAGGACTCCTGTGGATGGGGAGAGTTTCAGGAGAAGAAGGAAGCATTGAGGAATCTGCTGCTTGAGCGGTCCCGAGGCACTTTCGTGCGGGCGCGGGTACAGATGATGCAAGATCTGGACCGAGCTTCGCCTTTCTTTTTCTCTTTGGAGAAAGGGAGGGGAGCCTGCAAGCAGCTCGTAGAGCTGCTCGCAGATGATGGATCCTCAGTCACTGATCCGGAGAGGATCAGTGAGGAGGTCAGGTCCTTTTATGGGTCCCTGTTCTCCGCAGGGGGATATAACGGGGAGGCTCAGCAGGACTTGTGGGAGGGTCTACCGACTGTTGATAGGGAGGTGGCCGATCTTCTTGATGGCCCCTTATCTTTGGAGGAGTTGACTTGTGCATTGTTTCAGCTCAGGAAGGGTAAGTCACCCGGGATGGATGGGTTGACGGTAGAGTTTGTCAGAGCTTTCTGGGATATCCTGGGGGGTGATTACATGTTGGTGCTGGGAGAGAGTCTGGCGGCCGGGGCGATGCCCCTCTCGTGGCGTAGGGCAGTTATTGTCTTGCTGCCTAAGAAGGGTGAACTCCGCTTGTTGAAGAACTGGAGGCCGGTATCTCTCCTATGTACAGAGTATAAAGTATTTGCACGGGCAATGGCAAATCGCCTGGGCCCTGTGCTGTCTCAAATGATTCATCCTGACCAGTCCTATACAGTCCCTGGCAGTTCCATTCAGGGTAACATCCACCTGGTTAGGGACCTGATTCATATAGTTCAGGGTACTGGTCAGTCAGCTGCTTTTATGTCTCTTGATCAGGAGAAGGCTTTTGATAGGGTAGAGCATGATTACCTATTCGGGACGTTGCAAGCGTTTGGATTTGGACCGCATTTTGTGGCCCGGGTCCGGCTTCTGTACGCTGCAGCGGAGTGCCTGGTGAAGGTTAATGGTGCGTTGTTGGCTCCCTTTCAGTTTGGGAGGGGGGTCCGTCAGGGGTGCCCCATGTCGGGTCAGTTGTACTCGGTCTGTGTGGAGCCGTTCCTGTGTCTTCTCCGGAGGAGGTTGACAGGCCTGGCCCTACCTGGGCCGGGGTTGGAGGTGGTTCTTTCAGCGTATGCAGATGATGTCCTCCTTATGTTCACTGATCCTGGTGACCTGCAGAGGATGCGTGACTGCCAGGAGCTTTTCTCAGCTGCATCTTCTGCCAGGATTAACTGGAGTAAGTGTTCTGGTCTTTTAGTGGGTCAGTGGCAGGTGGATTCTCTGCCGGAGGAGATGGAAAGGTATGTGTGGAGCACCACACATCTCCTCTATCTGGGGGTTTACCTGAGTCCCACTGAGGATGCTTGGCCGGCGAACTGGCAGGAGTTGGAGACGAAGGTGGTTGCCCGGCTGGGGCGCTGGTCGGGCTTGCTTGGAGTTCTTTCTTTCCGGGGGAGGGTGATGGTCATAAATCAGCTGGTGGCCTCTATGTTATGGTACCGGCTGGCTACTCTTGTCCCACCTTCCATATTTGTAAATGCTCTTCAGAAGAAGCTGGTAGATTTCTTCTGGGGAAATAGGAAGCACTGGGTCTCTGCAGCGGTCCTGAGTCTCCCGTTAGAGGAGGGCGGCCAGTCCTTGGTATGCGTGCGTACCCAGGTGGCGGCTCTCCGTCTCAGGACTCTGCGGAGGTATATGTATGTAGAGAATCCCCCCAGATGGCACGCTCTGGCCACGTATTTTTTTCGTCGTGGTCGTTGCCTAGGGGGGGGTCTCGCGGCTCCCGGTGGCGGGCATCAGTAGACCCGCCCTAAGGGGTTTGCCTGTTTTCTACTGGGATGTGATCAGAGTGAGGAATTTGGTTGTTTTCAGCCAGCGTGTTGTTCTACGAGGGGAGGGGGATGGTGCGGCTGCGGGAGTGGCCGGTCCACGCCCAGTCATGGCGGGTGTCGAGGAGAGGCGAGCGCCTAGAGTGGTTCTGGCTGAGCTTTCAATTGCTCCGTCAGATCTGCTCATCGGGCCTAGGCTCCGGGATATATCTCGGGAACCGGCTCCACACAACCTGAGCCGCCTTTCTGAGATGATCAGCATACCGTTTCGTGATGCGAAGAGACGCACATTGTATAGGATGTTCCTGCACATTCTGCACCTCCTTGCCTTTGTTTCCCGTCCTGACACACCTTGGCGGACGGTGTTACCACCTGACGGTGGGGGGGGTCCCTGGTGGGGGTCCTTCTATACGGGAGTTGTCCCCCTTTAAATTGGGGACCTGGGGTGGAGACTGTTGCATGGAGCGGTGGTTTGTAATAAACTTTTGAGTCAGTTCACGGGTTCGTCCGCCGCGTGTATTTTCTGTGGCAAGGAAGAAACCGTGTTCCACGTATACATGGAGTGTGAGAGGTTACTGCCCCTGTGGGCATAAGGTAGGGTGTGGGGAGAGCCAAGTGGGGGGTTGGGACCTCCCTGTCGGTTTGCTCCTGGGCCTGGTTAAGATGGCCATTCGTGGGTCCAGGCAGCGGGCGGTCGATGGTGAGGCGAGAGTTGGCTGCCTGCCCCTCTTCCGGGCGTACGTCTGTGCACGGGTGTCCCTGGAGCGGGAATATGCGGTGTCCACGGGAACTTCCGTGGGCGATGGTCACCACGTGGGGTGGAGTATAATAACTAATGAATGTACTGTTGTACTATAATGATGTGGTTTGATATAATGTGTCTTTTGATTATGTATTGATGTGATGTATCATTGAGTGTGTTGAATAAAGTTTTTGAAAAAATAAAAAAAATAAAAAAAGAGAGTGAGAGAGAGAGAGAGGCTGTGCTTTTTCAGCTCTGAAGTTGATGGGGAAGGAACAGAGGCAGAGGGTCTTCATAGTTTAACTTATCGTTGGACTGGTGAAACTTTCCTCTGCTCTAGGAATCCTCCACGAGTGTGAAAATTCCTGAGATTTCTCTCCATTGTCGAGGGTGCGGTTGTCGTTGGCAGACTGCCAAGAGTGCCTGGAGATCGAGGGTATGAAGATTGCGGTGTTTTGTCGTTTTTTTAGCACCGTTTCTCTGCCCTAAAGGCATTTAGCTCAGGTGGATGCCGGGCTTAATGTGAAGATGGTACTTTTGCTTCCGGCAAGACTGGGATAGAGCTTCCCAAAAGCTGCTCTCGGCTGTGGACGTATTTGGGGATTTTCTTGCTTCAGCTGGAGGCTTCTGATTTCTGCTACTTGCATATAACTGTGACTGTTTGCGGGACTTAACCTGGAGCTGAGCTGCTGGGTTGACTGGAGCTGGTTTGTGCCTCTGTCAGGATGGTGATGGCTGGGGCGCGGACGAAGAACCGGAGCTTCGCAGTGGCGGCATCGGAGGCGGATGCGAGGCCATCAGAGTATGAGCCTTATGTGGACTTGGATTGGGGCAGGTTTGGTATCTCGGTCCAAACTGGGCCCCAGATGTCAAGGGGAGTAATTACAAAGGCCGTGAATGACCTTATTGGGGGGCGGGCTGTTGTCTCTTCCGAGCTTGAAAGAGGAAAGGTGGAGATGATATTAAAGACCCGGGAGGGTGTGGCAATGGCGTTGGAGAGGGGGATCTCAGTGGGGGGGTCCACATACAGGTGGATCCGTGGGTATCTAGTGTGAGACCGGTTCTCCTGCGGAGTTGCCCCACATTTATTCCGGATGCTGCAATTATTCCACACCTGTCTAAGGTTGGGGAGGTGAGGTCTAAGTGTTTTAGGCTCAGGCACCTCGGGGGGGACCCGGAGGAAAGAGGGATCTTTAGTTTTAAGAGGAGGGTGTTTCTGAAGGTGGGTGAGGAGGGGAGCTTTGAGGTGGAGTGTACGGGTCTCCGTAGAACCGTGTATTGGAGTTGGGGGAAGGCACGGTGTCATGCGTGTGGAGAATTTGGACATCTCCGTAAAGAGTGTCTTTCTCGCGGGGTCGCTGCTAGAAGTTCTAGCGTAGCGGCCCAGGATTGCACTGCTGGCCCATCCGGTGTGGCTCATCATGCCTCGGTGGCGCTGGGTGGCACTGCTGACCTGGCTAGGGTGGCTAGCTCTACCTCGGGGATCCGGGGCGGAAGTGATAGCCCATCTGGGTCTGCAAGTTCCGCCTTGGGGACCCGGGGCGGGGAAGGCCTCCACCCCCTGTGTCCTGAGCCTGTGGAGGTGGTGGTGGCTAGTGGTGAGGTGCAGGGCGAGGGTGAAGAGGGGGAGGATGCAAACGGGGAGGGGAAGTGGGAGGTGCAGAAGACGAGGAGGAGGACGAGAAAGGTCAATCCAGAGAGTCTATCGCAATCTGAGACCACCCAAGGGGCGCCTGTCAGCTCTAGTGAGGTCCAGAGTGTGCTTGCCGTGGCCCAGCAAGGAGATGAGGTCGCTCAGACAGGGGAAGGGATGGTAAAGTGTGCGGGTGGTAAAGTGGCTGGGGGTAGTGTGGAGGAGGAAGACCCTTCCTTTATGGAGGTCACCGTACCGCCGCATGCTAGTGGGGTAAAAAGGAGGTTTAGGCCTGGCGAGGAAGAAGAAGGGCGTGAGTCGAAAGTTAGGGGGACGACTTTTTCCAGACCTTCCACCACTGATGTGGGTGGTGGTCAAGAACTGGTGTCTTCCGGGTTGGAGGGTGAGCATCCATTTCAGGGATCTTCCGCGGGGATTATAGGATCAGGTGATGGGGTTGATTCCTCTGGAGTTGTGTCCTCTGGGCCAGGGGGATGTCCCTTCATTTCAGGGGCCCTCCGATGGAGTTATCTCATCGGGTGTTGAGGTTAGCTCCCCTGGGTGTGTGTCCTCTGGGTTAGAGGAGGTCCCCTCATTTCAGAGGCCTCTTGAGGGTGATGGCACGCCAGAGGATGGGGTATGCGCCCCTGGTAGTGGGGCCCCTGAGATGGGGGATGAGCAGAGTCAGGCCGAGGGGGGTGGTTCGGGGGCTTTGGTGTTCCAGTCTGTGCTCCACATCAGAGCCAGTGGTGGTATTGGGGGGTGTGCTGCATCGCCGGATGAGTTGGTAGGGGAGAGTCTAAAAGAAAGTGGAGAGCCTCTGGGTGTTGCCAGTGGAGGGGATGCTATAGGTGTTGTGGAGGTAGGGGATAGTTTGGGTGGTGATTTCCCTTTAGTTTCCGTGGGTGCCAGTGTATCACAGGCCCTGGGGGTGCCTAAGTGTTTTTGCTTCCCCAGGCCAAGGCGTGGAGGGTGATGGTAGCGTGCAGGTGCCAAGCCAGTCAGGGGGCTGCCTGTTGCAGTCAGGGGTTTCGGGACCCTTACCCGGCATTGATCCTGGGGGTGGTGTCTTGCTGGAGGAGGGGGACAGTGCTCAGGAAAGTTTGTGTAGTGGGGGTGACGAGCTTTCGGAGAGCTCTGGTCGTTCAAATTCTGACATCTCCGTAAAGAGTGTCTTTCTCGCGGGGTCGCTGCTAGAAGTTCTAGCGTAGCGGCCCAGGATTGCACTGCTGGCCCATCCGGGGTGGCTCATCATGCCTCGGTGGCGCTGGGTGGCACTGCTGACCTGGCTAGGGCGGCTAGCTCTACCTCGGGGATCCGGGGCGGAAGTGATAGCCCATCTGGGTCTGCAAGTTCCGCCTTGGGGACCCGGGGCGGGGAAGGCCTCCACCCCCTGCGTGCTGAGCCTGTGGAGGTGGTGGTGGCTAATGGTGAGGTGCAGGGCGAGGGTGAAGAGGGGGAGGATGCAAACGGGGAGGGGAAGTGGGAGGTGCAGAAGACGAGGAGGAGGACGAGAAAGGTCAATCCAGAGAGTCTATCGCAATCTGAGACCACCCAAGGGGCGCCTGTCAGCTCTAGTGAGGTCCAGAGTGTGCTTGCCGTGGCCCAGCAAGGAGATGAGGTCGCTCAGACGGGGGAAGGGATGGTAAAGTGTGCGGGTGGTAAAGTAGCTGGGGGTAGTGTGGAGGAGGAAGACCCTTCCTTTATGGAGGTCACCGTACCGCCGCATGCTAGTGGGGTAAAAAGGAGGTTTAGACCTGGCGAGGAAGAGGAAGGGCGTGAGTCGAAAGTTAGGGGGACGACTTTTTCCAGACCTTCCACCACTGATGTGGGTGGTGGTCAAGAACTGGTGTCTTCCGGGTTGGAGGGTGAGCATCCATTTCAGGGATCTTCCGCGGGGATTATAGGATCAGGTGATGGGGTTGATTCCTCTGGAGTTGTGTCCTCTGGGCAGGGGGGATGTCCCTTCATTTCAGGGGCCCTCCGATGGAGTTATCTCATCGGGTGTTGAGGTTAGCTCCCCTGGGTGTGTGTCCTCTGGGTTGGAGGAGGTCCCCTCGTTTCAGAGGCCTCTTGAGGGTGATGGCACGCCAGAGGATGGGGTATGCGCCCCTGGTAGTGGGGCCCCTGAGATGGGGGATGAGCAGAGTCAGGCCGAGGGGGGTGGTTCGGGGGCTTTGGTGTTCCAGTCTGTGCTCCACATCAGAGCCAGTGGTGGTAATGGGGGGTGTGCTGCATCGCCGGATGAGTTGGTAGGGGAGAGTCTAAAAGAAAGTGGAAAGCCTCTGGGTGTTGCCAGTGGAGGGGATGCTATAGATGCTGTGGAGGTAGGGGATAGTTCGGGTGGTGATTTCCCTTTAGTTTCCGTGGGTGCCAGTGTATCACAGGCCCTGGGGGTGCCTAGTGTTTTTGCTTCCCCAGGCCAAGGCGTGGAGGGTGATGGTAGCGTGCAGGTGCCAAGCCAGTCAGGGGGCTGCCTGTTGCAGTCAGGGGTTTCGGGACCCTTACCCGGCAATGATCCTGGGGGTGGTGTCTTGCTGGAGGAGGGGGACAGTGCTCAGGAAAGTTTGTGTAGTGGGGGTGACGAGCTTTCGGAGAGCTCTGGTCGTTCAAATTCTGAAAGCGACCGTAAACGTTGTGGTGTGGAGCCTGTTGTTGCAGGTGCGAGTGCGTTGGCCGAGTGCCCAGGCTCCAAGGCCGAGTCTCATGTACGTGATATACGGGCGGTTCGAGAATTCCTCAAAACAAACCGCTCCCAGAAGATCAACAGAAAGCTGAATCTGAAAATTCATCTGTAAAGTCATACATGACCAGATCTGTTGCTAGTTCTTCTAGTAGCTCTAGCAAAGCTGAAGCAAGCTTAGCAGCAGCTAAAGCACGTGCCAGAGCTGAGGCAGTACGCGCTCGCTCCATCTTTGTTAAAAAAGAGACTGAGCTCATGGTTGAAAAGGCCCATCTAAAGCTAGAAGAGGCACGCATGGAAGCTGCACTAACCACACTGAAGCAAGAGAAAGAGGTTGCAGCTGCCTTAGCCGAGGCAGAGGTTCTGGAATCTGCTGCCGCAAGATTGGAATCTAAAGCAAACTCTGTGGCAATGAGAATTGCAGCGATCCCCCATGACTCAGCTAAGAAAAGAACAACCGACTATGTTGAATGTCATTCTATAAGGAGTCAGCTACCAATGCCCAGTCTTGAGTCTCTCACCAAACCCGGTCAGCCACATGATGTCCTTCACGTTTTGCCACATGAAGAGAGAAAGCAACATCCCATTAGCACAGCTGCAGATGCACCAGACATCACTCCAGCTCACGTCAAGCAACATGCTTCAGGTTCAGACCAACAGGAACTACAGCAACTGCTCTGCCATCTGCCTGACTGAATCCTGGCTGGATCAGTCAGTGCCCGTCCAAGCAGTAACGCTGCCAGGATATACACTTCACAGAGCCGACAGGTCAGCTGAACTATCTTTCAAGTCAAAAGGTGGTGGAATATGCATTATGATAAACCAACGCTGGTGCACAAACTCCACCTCACTCAGCCATGTATGTTCCCCACTCTTGGAGCACCTTACTGCCACATGCAGACCCACCTACCTCCCCAGAGAATTTGCATCGGTCATTGTAATCGGTGTTTATATTCCACCTGAGGCTAATGCTAACGCCGCCATGAGCGAACTAGCCTGTCACATATCCGACACAGAAAATTCATACCCAGATGCAGCAATAATTGTGTTAGGTGACTTCAACCACACCAACCTATCCACTGAGATTCCAAACTACCACCAGCACGTGACCTGCCCCAGCAGAGGGAACAACACGCTCGACCACTGCTATACCCCGTTTAAGGAGGCCTACCGTGCCTTTGTAGGAGCTCCGTTGGGCAAGTCAGACCACGCGATGCTGCTGCTTATCCCAAAGTACAAGCAAAAAATAAAATCCTCAAAAACTTCACCCAAATCTGTTAGGTCGTGGTCTACAGACGCCATCGAAAAGCTGCAAGGCTGCTTCGCATGCACTGATTGGGAAGTTTTCCGCGCAGCTGGTGTCCTCCACGACTACACGGACACAGTGACGTCATATGTCCAATTTTGCGAGCAACTCTGTATCCCTTCAAGAACGGTTAAACAATACAACAATAAGCCCTGGTTCACAAAAGAAATTCAACAATTAAGAACTGAGAAAAATGCTGCATATAAATCTGGAAATAAGCAGGACTACATGGCTGCAAAATATAAACTAAGGTCTACAATAAGGAAAGCCAAACACAATTATGCCACCAAAATAGAACAAGAAATCTCAACCAACAACACTAGAACTGTCTGGAAAAAACTTCAGGAAATCACCAACTACAAAAAGAAATCCACCCCCATCCCTGATAATGATCATCAACTCCCAGACAAACTGAACACTTTCTATGGCAGGTTTGAACAGTCTCCAGTCCCTCCACCATCGTCCCCCTCTCCTCTTCCTCCCCCTCCATTCCACATCCAGGAGGCCGAGGTGAGGACTACCTTCAGGAGACAGAAGAAAAACAAATCTGCAGGCCCAGACAACATCAGTGCTCCATCATTGTGCAGCAGAACTGGCCCCTGTGTTCACCAACATCTTCAATACCTCCCTCTGCCAATGTTCAGTGCCCCAGTGCTTCAAACAATCCACCATCATTCCTGTGCCCAACTCTAACACAACATCCTGCCTCAATGACTACAGACCGATTGCCCTTACATCTGTGGCCATGAAGTCATTTGAGCGCATTATTCTCGCTCACCTCAAAACCAGCACTTCCTCCAACATGGACCCACATCAATTCGCATATAGAGCCAACAGGTCAGTAGAAGACACAGTCAACCTGGCCATCCATCACACTCTGCAACACCTGGAAACCGCCAACGCCTGCATCCTGTTCATGGACTTCAGTTCGGCATTCAACTCCATCAACCCGGTCAAACTCTTCCATAAATTAACGGACATAAACATTGACCCCTGCATCTGTCATTGGATCTATAGCTTCCTTTGGAACAGACAACAGAGGGTGAAGATACATAACACCATATATCACCCTCTGCACCTCAGTACAGGAGCCCCTCAGGGCTGCGTCTTGTCACCCTGGTTATTCTCACTCTACACAAATCAACTCACATCCCAGTATAGTTCAGTCAAAATATATAAATACGCAGATGACACAACCATCATAGGTCTCATCTCTAACAACAACGAAACAGAATACCGCATCAAACAAACAAAGCAGTCACTTGGTGCACAGATAATAACCTCCTACTCAACACATCAAAAGCACATGAACTTATCATTGATCTCAGACGTAAGATGTAACAATAGGATTGTTTATTTAAGTACTGTTGTACGGGGGACTGTTTTAGAGGTGACACCGGGCTCGCGGCCCAGTTGGGATGATGGCTGCACAAAGACAATAAAGTTCAAGTAAGCAAGACTGCTTTAATCGTCCATTATGTATCGTCCAGATAGACCAAGAACATAATGAAACATGGTGGCAGCGGTGGACGTCGAAAATTGTCAGAAGTAACTAGAAAAGTGAAAGTTTAGCTAGCTAGCAACAGGCTAACGTTCGCCTTACAGAAGCCGGCAAAGAAAAAAAAAAACAACAGCTAGCTGACAGCGATGGAAGGGCTAAATCCCCCTGGAACTTTGGTTTTGGACTCCAACAACTTGGCGAAGTCATGGAAAAGTTGGAAGGAGTTCACACTGTACATAGACCTTACCATGCCAGACACCGAAGAGACCACAAAAGTCAAGCTATTCAACTATCTCATCGGAGAAAAAGGCAGAGAACTTTGGGCGACTTTGTCGAGTGCTAGCCCTTCAGCGAGGACCACAGTGAGTTCAATGATCATACAGTTTGACGAGTACTGCAACCCAAAGGTAAACAAGACTGTGGAAAGATACCGATTCTTCATGAGGAACCAAGGATTGGATGAAAACGTGGACAGCTATGTAACAGACTTGAAAATACTTGCTAGTAGTTGCAATTTTGGGGACATTAGAGATTCATTGATTAGAGATCGACTTGTGTGTGGTACAAATAACTCAGCACTGAGGGAGAGATTACTCAGGGAAGAGAAGCTGACTCTTGAGACATGCCTGCACATTTGTAGAGCTACAGAGCTGTCAAGGGAGAATAGCAGAACACTGCAAGGACAGACAGTGGAGGAGGTACATGCACTGAAACAGGCAGAAGAGAGACAAAAAGACAATGAGATTGTGCACGTTTTGTGGTAGAACACACGAGAGGAATAAGAAAAAATGCCCAGCTTTTGGGAAAAAGTGTAAGAAGTTTGGAAAGGAAAATCATTTTGCAGCTCAGTGCAGATCGAGACAAGAGAGCAGTAGGAAAACTAAGAAAGTGCATGCAGTTACAGAGCAGACTAGTGACAGTGACTCTTATGAGGATGTCAACTGTATAACTGAAGCAAATAGAGAGGATGAAACTGTAAACCAGGTTAAAAACAGCCACAGTCAGGGCCAGCAGCTCTTTGCAGGAATGAAGATAGGGGAAAAGTTAGTTGACTTCCAGATAGACTGTGGGGCCACCTGTAATATCATCCCCATCGATCTATTAAACCCAGACACACAGTTAGAGCACACTGAGAAGGTGCTAGTGATGTATAACAAGACCAAGTTGACTCCTCTGGGTACATGTAAGGTTAAGGTCAGAAACCCTAGAAACAACAAGCTGTACCGACTAGAGTTTCAAGTGGTTGACCAGAGTAGCAGAATCCCTTTACTGGGCAGAAAAGCCAGCGAGGCAATGAAGTTGATAAAAGTACAGTACGAGAATATTCTGGCTATAGACAACATAGTGAAGAAAGAGCCGAGCCCAGTGACAAAGGGAGAAAGTGGCAAACACGTGACCATGGACAAAATAAATGAAGAGTTTGAGGATGTGTTCACCGGAGATGGCTGCATGGAGGGTGAATATAGAATAGAGATAGATGACAGAGTACCGCCAGTGAAACTGCCAAAGCGTAGAGTGCCTGTAGCTATGATGATACCTCTACAAGAGGAACTCAAAGATCTAGAGAGAAGAGGGATAATCACACCAGTGGAACGCAGCACTGACTGGATCAGTAGCATGGTCGCAGTGAGACAACCTAATGGGAAGCTGAGGATCTGTATAGACCCAAAACCTCTGAATCGGGCACTGAAAAGAAGTCACTATCCACTCCCAACTATAGAGGACATCCTGCCGGAGATGTCAAAGGCAAAAGTATTCACAGTCTGCTACGTGAAGCAAGGCTTCTGGCACGTCAAACTAGAGGAAGAGTCGAGCTTCCTTACCACATTCGCCATCCCATTTGGTCGCTTCCGTTGGCTAAGGATGCCGATGGGAATAAGCCCAGCACCTGAAGTATTCCAAAGAAAGCTCATGCAGGCCATGGAGGGCCTCCCAGGAGTCTGCGTCATAGCAGATGATGTGTTAATCACGGGGGAAGGAGCAACACAAGAGGCAGGAAAGGACCACGACGAGAAAGTCAGACGCTTTCTAACCAGGTGCAGAGAGCGCAACATCAAGCTGAACGCGGACAAATTCAAGCTCAGACAAAAAGAGGTACCCTACATAGGTCATCTGCTCACGGCCGAGGGACTGAGGGTTGACCCGGAGAAAGTACGGGCAATCAGAGAGATGCCAAGGCCAACGGACGTGAAAGGGGTACAGAGATTAGTTGGGATGGTCAACTATCTTTCTAAGTTCCATGACCACCTTTCAGATGACTCTGAGATTCTGAGACAACTTACGCGAAAGGAGAACATGTGGAAATGGACGGACATCCAAGAAGGGGCGTTTCAAAGACTGAAAGACAAAATCGCTAAAGCACCAGTTCTACAGTACTACAACAAGGAAAAGGAGTTGACACTTCAGTGTGATGCATCTGACACGGGACTGGGGGCCGCCCTGACACAGAAAGGTAAACCGGTAGCATTTGGTAGTAGGGCACTCACACCAACTGAAAGGGGCTATGCCCAAATAGAGAAAGAATGCTTAGCCATAGTGTTTGGGATGGAAAAGTTCCATCAGTATACTTATTGTAGAGAGGTCACAGTACAAAGCGACCACAAGCCTCTAGAAAATATACACAGAAAGCCATTACTTAGTGCACCTAAGAGACTGCAGAGAATGCTACTCAGGCTGCAGCAGTATGATATCAGTGTGACCTATGTTCCAGGCAGGGACATGCTACTTGCAGACACGTTGAGTAGAGCATACTTACCAGAGAGCACTAAGGGAGAGAGTGAGACAGATATAGAGACTGTGAACATGGTCAGCTACATACCCATTTCAGCAGAGAGGCTGAGTGCCATCAGGGCTGCAACAAAAGATGACACAAAGTTACAGAGTGTGGCAAACAGAATACTGTCAGGGTGGCCCAACAGAAAAAAGGACTTACCAAGTGACATCAGGCACTACCACACTTTCCAAGATGAACTGAGTTTCCAGGACAGCATAGTGTTGCGAGGAGACAGAGCCGTGATACCTGACGCACTCAGGGTGGAGAACACTCACAGGATCCACTCCTCTCACCTGGGAGTCGAAGGATGTCTGAGGCGAGCGAGGGAGTGTGTATACTGGCTTGGAATGAACGAGGAGATCAAGAGCTTCATCGCCAAATGGGACATATGTAGGTCAGTGGACCCAAAGCAACAAAGAGAGACACTACATCCACATGACATGGCCAGCAGACCCTGGGCCAAGGTAGGAACGGACCTTTTCTCCTTTCACAATAAAGACTATCTGATAACAGTAGATTATTATTCAAACTTTTGGGAGGTCGATTATCTACCTGACACTAAGAGCAACACAGTGATCAAAAAACTCAAGGCCCACTTTGCCCGACAGGGGATTCCTGACATTGTTATCTCGGATAACGGACCCCAGTATGCATCACAAGAGTTTCAGCACTTCAGCCAGAAGTGGGGCTTTGAACACAGGACATCGTCGCCGGGATACCCGCAGAGTAATGGGAAGGCGGAGTCAGCGGTAAAGACAGCCAAGCGCCTGATGCTGAAGGCTGCAGCAGCGAGACAGGATCCGTACTTGGCAATGCTGGATCATCGCAACACACCGAGCCAGGGCCTCAACACAAGCCCGGCACAGAGACTCCTAAGCAGGAGGACCAGGACCCTGCTTCCCACAAAGGACACTCTGCTGACGCCAGAGGTGACACACGACGAACAGGGACTGAAATACAACAGACAGAGACAGGAAAAGTACTACAACCGCACAGCAAAAGACATGGACACTCTGAAAAGAGAAGACAGTGTGAGAGTACAGCCATGTGACACACACAAGGGCTGGAGACCAGCGAGAGTGGTCCAACAGGTGAGCCATAGATCGTATGAGGTGGAGTTAGAGTCAGGAGGTGTTCTGAGACGAAATCGTCGCCACCTCAGACACAATCTCACCACGCTCACACCAACACAAAACACACCCACACCAACAGTGACTGAGGCGCCCATACCGCCAGATGGCCCAGCAGAGAAGCAAGACACGGTCACCAGGTCAGGTCGACAAGTTGTCAGACCCCGCTACCTGACAGACTATACTCAATGATTAGAGTATGGACTATGAAAAAAAAAGAAAGAAATGAAAATGTGTTGTTGATGCACTTGCTGGAAAACGGATGTTTTGAACTGTTGATTTATTATTGCTTATGTTGTTAGATCTGTTGTAAATGAGCAGAGCATATGGTACAACTTTGTTGCACTAGAATACCTAAGGGAAAGAGACTAACTTGAAAAAAGAAAAAGAAAGATGTAACAATAGGATTGTTTATTTAAGTACTGTCCGCGTCGCAGCAACTGGCCGATCATATCATAGAGGTGGAGAATTCCAATCCAGACGCGGTTGTGCTGGCGTTAGGAGACTTTAATCACGTCACCCTAAAGAAGGCTCTCCCGAGATACAAGCCTCAGATCCACATTGCCACCAGGCTGGATAATACACTGGACCAATGCTATTCCTCCATACCCGATGCATATCATGCTGTGGCTAGAGCCCCTATCGGTGAGTCTGACCACAACACCATTCTCCTGATTCCTAAGTATCGTCAAAAACTTAAGGTGGAAAAACCAACTGTCAAACTTTCTAGGAAATGGTCCTCACAAGCCATAGAAACTTTACAGGACTGTTTTGACTCCACTGAATGGAGCACCTTCTGGGCTGATGGCCAGTACGATATTAACACCTACACTGACACTGTTACATCGTATATTCATTTCTGTGAGAGTGTATGCATTCCAACTAAAACTGTGACTGTTTATAATAACAACAAGCCCTGGTTTAATAATGATGTGAGGTTACTATGTAGGAAGAAGTATGATGCATTTAAACATGGAGACATGGTTCAATACAAACTGCTGAAATATGAATTTCAGCGAGCTGCGATCAAAGCTAAAGCTTCCTACAGAGTAAAGCTAGAAAACAAATTACAAGCTAATGACATCAAAGGGGTGTGGCAAGGTCTGCAGGCTATCACAGACTATAAAACCAAGCACCATGTTCTAGACAGCGACCCCTCCCTCCCTGGGAGGCTCAATGACTTTTACTGTCGTTTTGACAAGGGCAACCATCAGTCTCCCTCTTTAACCACAGAGCTGGGCGACACTACTCCTACTGTCTCAGAACATGACGTCAGAACCCTGCTCCGCCAACTTAACACCAGGAAGGCAGCAGGGCCTGACGGTGTGGCGCCTGCTACATTAAGACACTGCTCTAATGAACTGACACCCGTCCTCACCTCCATTTTCAACTGGTCACTTCAACTCTCAATTGTGCCTGCTTGTTTCAAGTCAGCTGTGATCGTACCAGTCCCCAAGAAAAATAACATCACTTGTCTTAACGACTATAGGCCTGTTGCCTTAACTTCAGTCATCATGAAGGTTCTTGAGAGACTGGTATGCAAACATCTTTCCAGCATTACACTTGATCCTTATCAATTCGCCTACAGAGCCAACAGAAGTGTAGATGATGCAGTGTCCCTCTGTGTGCACTCCATCCTCCAACACCTGGAATCCAGATCCACATATGCTCGCATTCTTTTTGTGGATTTTAGCTCCGCATTTAATACCATCGTTCCTGTAAAGTTGATGCACACATTACAGGAACTGGGGGTCAACTCATCTCTATGTAAATGGATCTATAACTTTCTATGTGACAGAAAACAGGTGGTAAAAATTGGTAACCATGTCTCACTGGCTAGGTTCCTGAACATCGGCGCCCCCCAGGGTTGCGTTTTATCACCTCTTCTGTACTCTGTATACACACATTTTTGCTGTTCACACTCTGACTCTGTCTTGTTATTTAAGTTTGCAGATGACACATCTGTGGTAGGTCTTATTACCAATAACATCGAAACCGTTTACCGTAGGGAAGTAGAGGAGCTAGTAAGGTGGTGTGAGAACAACAACCTCATACTTAACATCTCAAAAACTAAGGAGCTGGTTGTTGATTTCAGAAAGAAGGCCACCCCCCTCCTCCCTCTCTTCATCAATGGAGAGGTGGTTGAGAGGGTCACCTTCTTTAAGTTCCTCGGGACCACCATACATCAATCCCTATCATGGGAGCTCAACACTAGTCTCATAATCAGTAAGTGCCACCAGCGACTCTACTTCCTGCGGCAGCTCAAAAAATTCAGGGTCAGTCGACCAGCCATGACCCACTTCTATAGGTCTACCATAGAAAGCATACTCACATTCTCCATGCTTGTCTGGTATGGTCACACAACCTCGCAGGATAAGATTCGGCTGGAGAGAATAGTGCGCCGAGCTTCTAAGATCATCGGTTGCAGCACACTTCCCTCAATGACATCACTTTACTCAACAAGACTCACCAGAAAGGCCAAAAAAAAATCATAGCAGACCACTTTCACCCGGCACATCACCTCTTTAATCTCCTCCCATCAGGAAGGAGATATAGAAGCATTAAAAGTAAAACATCTCGCTTCAGAGACAGCACCTACCTCCAAGCCATCAGATATTTGAATTTGCACTAATCACTTTGCATTTTCTTTTGCACTTGCACCTACGTTTAACATGACGCTGCTGGGTACTGTCCTTCCTGTATATATTGTCTGTATTATTTATTATTTATTGTGGTGTATGCAGTGGATGTATTGTACTGAATTGTATCTGTCTGAGAGCGAACCAAGACACATTCCTATCAACTTGTTGACATGGCAATAAACTTCTTGAATCTTGAATCTTGAATCTTGTTGTACGGGGGACTGTTTTAGAGGTGACACCGGGCTTGCGGCCCAGTTGGGATGATGGCTGCACAAAGACAATAAAGTTCAAGTAAGCAAGACTGCTTTAATCGTCCATTATGTATCGTCCAGATAGACCAAGAACATAATGAAAGAATGGATCTATAGCTTCCTTTGGAACAGACAACAGAGGGTGAAGATACATAACACCATATCTCACCCTCTGCACCTCAGTACAGGAGCCCCTCAGGGCTGCGTCTTGTCACCCTGGTTATTCTCACTCTACACAAATCAACTCCCATCCCAGTATAGTTCAGTCAAAATATATAAATACGCAGATGACACAACCATCATAGGTCTCATCTCTAACAACAACGAAACAGAATACCGCATCAAACAAACAAAGCAGTCACTTGGTGCACAGATAATAACCTCCTACTCAACACATCAAAAACACATGAACTTATCATTGATCTCAGACGTAAGGCACAACCCAAGACCCCCCTACTCATCTCTGGCGAACCCATATCCACCACTGACTCATTCAAATTTCTTGGCACTCACATAAGCAATAACCTCAAATGGAAAATCAATTCAGATCACATTTATAAAAAAGCCAACCAAAGACTTTTCTTTCTGCGTCAGCTCAAGAAGTTCAGAGTGAGGAAACATCTCCTAATCCGATTTTACACAGCCATCATCCAAAGCATGCTCACTTCATCAATAACAGTTTGGTACAGCAATTTAGACACTCACTCCCGTAATAAACTACAGCGCATTGTCAACAAAGCATCCAAAATCATCAGCACTCCCCTCCCATCAATAGAATCACTCAATGTCAAACAGTCCGTGTCAAGGGTGAAGAAAATCATTTCTGATCCCTCCCAGCCAGCTCACCACATCTTCCACCTGCTGCCGTCAGGAAGGCGCTACATCTCACTGCCCGCCAAAACATCACGATTTTAAAACAGTTTCTACCCATATGCAATTTGAACTCTGAACACTCTATAACAACATCACATAGCCACCTCGTGCATGTACTGTATACTGTATGTTGTTGTGTTTTATGTTATGTTTGACGGGAATCAGCCTATTGTGTAACATCCTGTACTGAACATGAATTCCACCAGCTTGACTGTGTGGTCATTAAATAATCTGAATCTGAATCTGAATGCTAACTACCCCAGAGTACACAGCATGAATCTGCCAGCTGTCCAACATTATCCTGGGACCCATCCACACAGCTTCTCACCCATGAAGGGACCCCATACACCCTCTCCTGGGATGCAAGCTACGTCATCTGCTCCTAATCACACACCTATGGATGATTTGGCCATATACATGGCTCGTCGCGAGCTTGTTACCTCTGGGATGAACAAATTCGATGACCGTCCGGAAAATTATTGGGGTTGGAAATCCACCTTCATGAATGTCATAGAGGGACTGAGACTCACCTGTAATGAAGAGCTTAACCTTTTAACCAAATGGTTGGGCCCTCAATCATCAGAGCAGGTTAGGAGAATCAGAGTTGTTCATGTCAGTGATTCTGTCTCTGGGCTTATGACGGCATGGGCGCGTCTTGAGGAGTGCTATGGGGCACCAAAAACAATTGAGAAGGCCCTTTTGGACAAACTTGAGAGGTTCCCCAGGATTGGTAATAAGGATCCCCTCAAATTAAGGGAGCTGGGCGATCTGCTACGAGAGTAAGCAAAATCAAACGGTTATTTATCTGGGCTCGTCTACTTGGATACATCTCGGGTGTTAATCCAATTGTAGAGAAACTTCCATATGGGCTACAAGAAAAGTGGATAACACAAGGCAGTTCGTACAAGCTACAACATCAAGTCCAGTTTCCACCATTCTCCTTCTTCACCGATTTTGTCTGCAGAGAGGCCCAGACTCGTAATGATCCGAGTTTCACACTCAGCTCCTCTGGCATGACAGCAGAAAAAACAGACATTCCTGTGAAGAAGTACACTTACGCTAGAGGCCAAGTCTCATCCCACAAAACAGAGATCATGCCAGCACCTGCCACTAAGACTGCCTTTAAGAAGTTGGATGTCGACGGACAGTGCCCGATTCACAATAATCCTCATCCCCTTAAACGATGCAGGCTTCCGAGCCAAGACACTAGAGGAACGTAAAACATTTCTTAAAGAGACAGGGATTTGTTTCAAATGCTGCTCCTCAACCAATCACATGGCTAAAGATTGCAAAATGACTATTCAGTGCAAAGAGTGTGACAGCAATAAACACGTCACAGCTCTTCATCCGGGACCAGCTCCATGGACCATCAAAGACCACGACTTTGTGGATGGCGAGGAGAAAAGGGAAGAGGTTTCTCCTGACATAATTTCCAAATGCACTGAAGTGTGTGGTGAAGCCAATCACTCCCGCTCTTGCTCAATAAATCTGCCTCATAAAGGTGCATCCTAAAGGACAACCAGACAGGTCAATGAGAGTCTATGCTGTACTTGACGACCAAAGTAATAGGTCTCTCGCTCGGTCAGAGTTCTTTGACCACTTTAACATCGGGGGCGCAAATTCCCCTTACACTCTGCGCACATGTGCTGGAGTAACAGAGATGTCTGGGAGAAGAGGAACCAGCTTTGTTGCTCAGTCTGTAGATGGGAGTCTCAGTGTGCATCTCCCCACACTCATCGAGTGCAACCATATGCCAGATGAAAGATCAGAAATCCCTACTCCTGAGGCTGCCAAACACCACTCCCACCTTGAGGCTATTGCTCACCTCATCCCTGAACTCGACCCTGGTGCACAAATTCTGCTCCTTCTTGGCCGAGATGTCTTGCAGGTCCACAAAGTAGGAGACCAACATAATGGGCCAAACAATGCTCCCTATGCCCAAAGACTCGACCTTGGCTGGGTCGTAGTTGGAGACGTTTGTTTGGGTGCTGCTCACAAACCAAAGGTAGTCACCACATATCGTACTAACGTTCTAGAGAATGGCCGTCACTCTTACTTCAGCCCATGTCCCAACCATCTTGTTCTGAAAGAGAAGCTCACCGTAAGGACAGGCACAAACCCTCTCAGCTCCCAAAATCTACAATACTCTAATTTCTCTGGCAGCACAGTTCAGAAATCTGATGATTGTTCACTAGGAAGTGAGATCTTTGTAAGAACAGAGGATGACAACAAGGTTGCCCCATCTATTGAGGACAAACGGTTTATTCAGTTGATGGACAAGGAAATGTTCATGAATAATGCCAACAGTTGGGTGGCTCCTCTTCCCTTTCATACACCAAGGCCACGGCTGCCCAACAGCAGAGAACAAGCTCTGACCCGCTTCACCAGCCTCTGTTGTACTCTCGAACGAAAACCTGAAATGAAGAACCATTTTCTGGCTTTCATGCAAAAAATCTTTGACCAAGATCATGCTGAAGTGGCTCCACCATTACACGACGGAGAAGAATGCTGGTATCTTCCCAGTTTTGGTGTGTACCACCCACGTAAGCCTGGTCAAATCCGCGTCGTGTTTGACTCCAGTGCTCCACATCTTGGCGTCTCATTGAATGATGTGCTCTTGACAGGACCAGACTTAAACAACAGCTTGCTGGGAGTACTGATCAGATTCAGGTGTGAGCAAGTAGCTGTCACAGCGGATATTGAACAAATGTTTAACAGCTTTGTCGTCAGTGAGGACCACAGGAACTTTCTCCGATTCCTGTGGTTCATAGACAACGACATCACCAAAGAAGTTGAGGAATATAGGATGAAAGTCCATGTATTCGGCAATCGTCCCTCTCCGGCAGTTGCTACCTATGGACTACGACGAGCCGCTCTACATGGAGAGGACGAGTTTGGTGCAAATGCAAAGCAATTCATACACAGGGACTTCTATGTTGATGATGGACTAAAGTCACTGCCATCTGCTACTGAAGCCATCAATTTATTGAAAGCAGCCCAAGGTATGCTCGCCATCTCTAACTTGAGGCTTCATAAGATAGCATCCAACTGCACAGTCGTCATGCAGGTATTTCCGTCAACGGACCATGCAAAGGACTTGAAAGACCTTGACTTAGACATTGACTCCCTTCCTGTACAACGTAGCCTAGGGCTAAGCTGGAACCTTGTAAATGACACCTTCACATTCCATGTTGCTAACAGTGAGAAGCCATTCACTCGAAGAGGAGTGCTTGCAACCATTAATAGCCTATTCGATCCACTTGGTCTTGTGGCTCCTATTACCATCCAAGGTAAACTCTTACTACGTCAGCTCACGAGCGATGCCAGCGACTGGGATGCTCCCCTACCATCTGAAAAGGAAGCAGAATGGATTGCTTGGAGAGATTCACTGCAAGATCTCGAACAGTTTCAAACCCCTCGAGCATACACCACATCTTCCCTTGCCGGTGCTCAACTTACAGAGATCCACATCTTTTCAGACGCTTCCATAAAGGCCATTGCAGCTGTGGCATACCTTAAGGTGGTGGATGTTGAGGGAAAATGCCACATTGGTTTCATAATGGGTAAAGCCAAGCTAGCGCCCATGTCAGTTCACACTGTTCCCAGGCTTGAGTTAGGTGCTGCCGTTTTGGCAGTGGAGATTGCTGAGCTGGTTGTGAATGAACTGGACATCAACCCCAACAGTCTGAAGTTCTATACCGACAGTAAGGTGGTGTTGGGGTACATCTATAATGAAATCAGGAGGTTTTATGTATACGTCAGCAACAGAGTGGAACGGATAAGAAAATCCACACGACCTGAACAGTGGCATTATGTTCACACAGGTCAGAACCCTGCAGATGTTGCTACCAGGTCAGTGTCTTCAGCCCAACTCTCCAACACCAACTGGCTCACCGGCCCAGATTTCCTGTTAAATCTTGTGGAGACAGACAAGGCAGAGGAGACATCCTATGACCTCATCGATCCAGAATCTGATCTGGAGGTCCGATGCCATGCTAACACAGCCACAGACTCCCAAGGTATTGGTTCACATTGCTTTGAAAGGTTTTCCAAGTGGCAACCCCTTGTCAGAGCTATGGCTTCCCTCATCCACATCATTCACACCTTTAGGTCTAAGAAGGATACCAGCACACAAGGTTGCAATGGTTGGCATTACTGTTCAAAAGCCCACACAGTTGAAATACTGTCACAAGCAAAGGCTGTCATTATCAGATGTGTACAAAGGGAAGTATACCAAACTGAGGTGTCCTGTCTAGAGAAAGGAAGGATCATTCCCAAAAACAGTTCCCTAAAGAAGCTCAATCCGATCCTTGATGGTAATGGACTCTTGAGAATAGGAGGCCGGCTTCAGCATGCTCCACTTGAGATAGAGGAGAAACACCCTCTCATCATTCCTGGTCGCAGCCATGTTGCGAGCTTACTTGTAAATCACTACCATGAGAGAGCTAGACATCAAGGCAGAATCTTCACCGAGGGAGCTATCCGCACAGATGGTATCTGGATTGTGGGAGCTAAGAGATGCATTGCCAGCAATCTGCATAGATGTGTCACATGTATCAAACTCCGTGGAAAGACAGCAGAACAGAAAATGGCAGATCTTCCATCTGATCGTCTCAGCACAGAACCCCCTTTTACAAACGTGGGTTTGGATGTGTTTGGCCCCTGGAATATCTCCACTCGCCGTACCCGAGGAGGTGCAGCGAATAGCAAAAGGTGGGCTGTATTGTTCACATGCCTAAGCATACGTGCTGTTCATATCGAGCTGATTGAGTCGATGGACACATCAAGCTTCATCAATGCTCTACGACGCTTCTTTGCAGTACGTGGTCCAGTAAAGGTGATCCGCTCTGACTGTGGGACGAATTTTAAGGGAGCCTGCAAAGAGCTGCAAATCATCCTACAAGATGAGAATAACATCTCAAAGTATCTTAATGAGGAAGGATTATGGAGGGAGTGTGGGAAAGAATGATCGGGGTTTCAAGACGGATCCTTGACTCCATGCTTTCTCAGACTAGCTCCTCGCATCTTACTCACGAAGTGCTTTCGACTCTTATGGCTGAGGTTACCGCAATAATAAATGCAACGCCTCTCGCACCTATCTCAGCTGATGCAGAATCACCCTTTCTTCTGACCCCAGCCACGATCCTGACACAGAAGGTCTGCACCACTTCTCCTCCACCAGGATCCTTTGAAAATGCAGATCTATATCGTCAGCAGTGGAAAAGAGTCCAGCATTTGGCAAATGCCTTTTGGGAGAGATGGAGACGAGAATATCTTTCTACTCTACAAAGCCGAAGCAAGTGGCAAGACAGTCAGCCCAATGTCAAGGAAGGAGACTTGGTGCTGCTCAGAGACTCTCAGGTGAAGAGGAACCAATGGCCCATGGCTCTCGTTACCAAGGCTCACCCTGATGACGATGGTAAGGTCAGGAAGCTTGAGCTGAAGGTTACTGTTGTGTCTTCGTGTTTGATATCCTGATAATAAACGACACAATTCAGGTTGTTTCAGTTGCCTTATTGTACTCCTTTATTCAGCTCCTTTTGTCTGTGTGGCGTAGTAATACTGAAAGTGCTTACATACCTAATCAGTGTGTGTGTGTGTGGTGAGTGTGCCTGATACAAAGTAGTGCAGGAGGTTGGGACTGCTACAATGAATATGTAGCATATGTAACATCCCCCCTTCTCAAAAGAAAGGAACAAAAATTAGTGACACTAGAGGATTGCCAGAGCGAGGGTGGCAATCCTGTAGCAGATACCGTGGGATTATTCTGCCCACATTCATGGCATTCTGCTTTCTACTATACTACACAACAAAATATATAATGGCAGCTTGTTTTCTTTCAGGTAGTGCGTAGCCAGTCAAGAGTCATGTCTTGGCGTGACTTGTCCCTTCCAGTGCTAGCGATAACGCGCTGGGGGTAAGATGTTGCTCCTGGATCTAGTAGATCTGGTTGTTGCCTGCAGTGTTGCACTCGATGTATTGGTAACTTGTTGAGTTGTTTCCTGGCCATTGGTTGGTGCTGGTTGACTATATGACTCACTGGTAGCAGTTTGTGAGAATGTGTTGTCATCAATGGCAGGTGTTGCTGCTGCTGTGGGTGGTGTCCTAGGAGTTGCTGGTGTTGTCTTTGGAGTTGCAGGTGTTGACATTTCAGGTGTCGGGCGGATGTGAATTCTGTTTCGTCTCAACTGCCTGCCCGGTTCTGTCTCTATGATATATGATTTTGGGGTTCCAGCCCTGCTAGTGATTTGTGCTGGGGTCCATTTCTTTGTTGTTGGATCCTGAGCATGTACGTTTTGGCCTTGAAATAGTTCAGGCAAGTACTGTGCATTTTTGTTGTATTGTTTCAGCCCCTCCTCCTGGGCAGCTGCCAATTTTGCCCTTGTTTCTTCTTGGTCGATAGGGGGTTGGATTTTGCTTGGCAGGGTGGTTTTGTATTTCCTGCCATTTAGCATTTCTGCAGGAGACTTCATGTCAGCCTTTAGTGGAGTTGCCCGTAAGGATAAAAGTGCCAGGTTTGGATCCTCCTTTGCCTCTCGGCATTTTATTAGTGTTTTCTTGGCTGAAGGTGAGTCAAGATGTCTTCCAGCGGAAAATAGATGAAACATACAAAAGCTGAATAAAGGAGTACAATAAGGCAACTGAAACAACCTGAATTGTGTCGTTTATTATCAGGATATCAAACACGAAGACACAACATGGTGGCAGCGGTGACTTTCGAGTAAAAAAAACCGCGCTATTGTGAATCGCTATTGGGAATTAGGAACAGCGGCTGCAGAGAAATTGATTTTTTTGTGCACCCGCCTAACAACACAAGATGGCGGCCTCCACAGCAGCAATGAGCCTCCACCCTACGATGAACTGGGACGCCGATGATGTGGTGGAGGCATTCAAGAAATTCAAACAAAAGAGCCAGCTGGCATTCAAAAGCTTCCTGAAAGGAACTGCAGATGAAGAGAAGGTCAGTTATATTTTACTATGGCTCGGGGAGAAGGGTCTAGACATTTTTAACAGTTGGAGCTTAACAGAGCCCGACTGCAATAATCCGGGAATAGTCCTTGAAAGGTTTGCGAACCATATGGAGCCCAAATCAAACCACAGAATCCATCGGTATGAGTTCCAAGGGCTAAGACAAGACCCACAAGAAACAACCGACACTTTCCTGTCGAGACTAAGGAACGTGGCCAAGAAATGCAGATTTGGTGATGAAGATGACAGAATTGTCGACCAGCTAATATGGGGGTGCGCCCACCAAGAGGTCCAAAAGTCCCTAATAGGGAAAGACACCCTCAACCTAAAAGACGCCGTAGATGCTGCCAGAGCTTTCGAAGCCACAAGGAAACAAATGTCCTCCCTCTGCCTTCAAGTTGGCTCATCTCAGAGCAGCACCAGAGTGAATATAGACGCTCTCTCAAAACGTGACCCTGGCTCCACCTTAAAGGCTCCAAAGCAGACATTTTCTAGGCATGCAAACAAACAAGCAAGCCAAAGAAGCTGCTGGAACTGCGGTACAGAGCATGCATTTGATGATCGCAGGGAGTGCCCAGCATACGGGACTACCTGCAAATCCTGTGGGAGGCCTAACCACTGGAAGAAAATGTGTAGGTCAACAAAATCATACAGCACCAAGCCAAAGCAGCAATGGTCAAAGAACGATAGAAATACGAGAAGGAAACAAATACACGCACACGTCCAACAGGAAGAGGAGATAACCTCAGATACCTCTGAGGAAGAATTCCTTTCCGTTGGGACCATTGACGTCCACGAAATGGGAAACAACAAACCACATAGCAACAGAGATGAAGCATATACTATAATACAACTACAGAAAAAAGTGGGAAAGAAAAGAACAACGATTAATCTAAGGCTCAAAATTGATACTGGAGCCCAGAGCAATATCTTACCAGTCAATCTTTACGGAAAGATATTCCCTGAACACATGACAAAAGATGGCAGCGTCAGGAAAGGAATCCTTGGAAGTAGCGATGTAGTCCTAGCTGCATACGGAGGTTCCATAATCCCACAGCTAGGCAAAACAATCATAGCAGGAACATACAAAGGGAAAGAAGTGAAATGCCCCTTCTACATCACTAAATCGAAAGGACCTGCTATTCTCGGCCTGAACACGTGCCAAAGACTGAAGATTGTGTCAATCAACCATGAAATCAAGACAAACTCCTGCAGAATTGACAGAAACATACCCATCAAAAACCGGCCGCCCATCAGGAACAAAGAAGAATTGATTGACATGTACCCAGAGTGTTTTGACGATACCGTTGGTTGTTTTGAGGAATACGAATACCATATCACAGTAGACCCCAGTGTGAAACCAGTGATCCACCCACCCCGCCGTGTTCCCCTTGAACTGAAAGTGCTTACATACCTAATCACAGTGTGTGTGTGTGTGGTGAGTGTGCCTGATACAAAGTAGTGCAGGAGGTTGGGACTGCTACAATGAATATGTAGCATATGTAACAGTTACCAAAGGAGGGACTATTAAGACCTTCCTCAGGCCGGTAACTGAAGTAGTGGTGCTTATGCCATCCTAAGCCTCTACCATGGACAGTTCCTTGCTTATTTTGTTACTTGGTTGTAAATAGTTTGTAACTGACTGTAATTAGACAATTGGTAGTGGTATTGTGATCAATACCAGACGGGGAGTATGATGTTACATGTAAGCAAAGTGTATTTTAGCCCCTCCTAGTGGTTGCTTAAAAGATTGCAGCCACCTAAATTCACTCTTGTTCTCCATTCGTTGCTTGTGATCACATGATTGGACTCATGGATGAGACAGGCCATTTTGTATTGGGATTGTGGACAGCAATGTGCTCTGAAGCCCTCTATGTTAAATCCATTGCCATCTGCCCGTGTTGAGCCTTGGAGAAGCTTTGTTGTAAGTTTACATTTCATGTTTCTTGTTTAGGGATGACTATTGATGCATATTATGTTGTTTTAATTCATATTTTAAGAAAATAATAGATAATTCCCTAAAGCCTTTTTTGCCATGTGCAACGTAGTCATACATCTCCATTATGTAATGTTAAGTAGCTATTTGTGTATTTACTTCATCTTTTACATGGTTTAAGGAAGTTTTCTTCTGTCTTTAATTTCAGTTTCACAATAAAGAGTTATGGAAGCATTGTAAAAAGCAAGTTGGTGAAGACAAACAAATAAATGAAATTCAACTTTTTCCACGTCTAAGTTATCACTTAACCCTTTCAGTGCCAAGTACACCTGTTTAGCTATCTGTCACTTCGTGTACAGCCACACATGCAAGGGGACAGAATAAACCACATAAACTTTTATCACGACAACTGAAAAAACGGGAAAAGGAAAATACAATTACCAAAATTAAATCAGATAAAGGTGAATTGTTAACAGTACCTAAAGATATTAACAAAAGATTTGCCCAATTTTATCAAAATGTATATACATCTAAAGCCTCAGCAGATAATACTAAAATCATAAATTTCTTAGACAACCATAATCACCCAAAACTTAATCCGTTGGAACAAGAGGAATTAGGAGCTCAGATTACACTTAAAGAAATAGAAGAAACGATAAATTCGTTGAAGAATGGTAAAACGCCAGGACCAGATGGCTTTAGTAATGAATTCTATAAACGATTTTACGAGATAATTTCCCCACGCTTACAAAAATTATACATACATGCTTTTAAAGAAAATATATTACCAGAAACACTAGCCGAATCAACTATTACACATACCTAAAAAATATAAAGATCTAGAAGAACCAGGTTCATATAGAGCCATAGCACTCTTAAACACATATCAGAAAATACTAGCAAAGACCCTAGCGAGAAGATTCAGTAAATACGTTAGTAAGCCAATAAACCCGGATCAAACGGGGTTTATACCCAAGAGATACTCATCCAACAATTTGAGACGTTTGTCTAATATAATGTATTCACATAAAACTGAAGAAGATTTATCAATTCTTTCATTGGACGCAGAAAAAGCATTTGATCAAGTAGAATGGCAATATCTGTTTAAAGTATTGCAAAAATTTAATATGGGAGAGAACTTTATCTCATGGGTAAAATTATTATATGACAAGCCGACTGCTAGAATACTGACCAATAACATGTAATCTTCGAAATTTCAATTAACAAGGGGCAATAGACAGGGGTGTGCATTATCGCCCCTGCTATTTGCTCTTGTGATAGAGCCACTAGCAGAAAGTATAAGAAGTCATCCGAATATCCATGGTTATAATACCAAACATTCAAATAATAAAATTTCATGATACGCAGACGATGTATTATTATACATTACAATATCGCAAATTAGTATACCAAATATGTTAAATTTAATTGAGGAATTTGGTTCCTTTTCAGGATATAGAATAAATTGGAATAAAAGCGAAATCATGACGTTAAAACCTCAAGAGCCGACACATCTGTTAAAATTCCTCTTTAGGATTGCAACAGAAAAATTTAAGTATTTAGGTATCCAAATTACTAGAAAATATAAATCATTATTTAATGCAAACTATATGCCTTTACTAACTAAGTTGAATGCGTTGATTAAATTCTGGAAAACACTGCCGATGTCTTTAATAGGCAGAATAAATGCTATAAAAATGATCATTCTACCACAAATTCTGTATCTATTTCAATCAATACCAATATATTTACCAAAAAAAATCTTAAAAAAATTAGACTCTCATATTACATATTTCATATGGGACTATAGATCACATAGAATTCAAAGAAAACATCTGTGTAAACCTAAAGAATTTGGGGGACTCACGCCCCAACTTTTTGTACTACTATTGGGCAGTGAATATCAAAAATATTATTTATTGGTTGGACAGCTCTGCCCAACAAGTAGACTGGATAAGAATGGAGAAAGAGGATTGTTTTCCTTTTAATATAGGAGCGATCCTTCTCTCCCCGATAAAATTGAACAATATAATATATAAGAAGAACCCAATTATTCACAACACAATACGAATTTGGAAACAGATGAAATTAACTTTAAAATTAAGAAATTTATCGCTTCTTTCCCCAATAGCTAACAATCCCTCATTCAAACCATCTATTATTGAAAAAACCTTTACCCATTGGGAAATAATAGGAATTAAAATGATTGGAGATATGTATGAAATGGGAAACATTCTATCATTTCAACAACTACAATTAAAATACAGCCTGAAAAGTAATCAATATTTCAAATACCTCCAAATCCGAGATTATTTGAAAAAACATATACAAGGATATCAAACTCTGACTTCAGACTTATTAGACGAAGGAATGAACAGAAAGGCAGAATCAAGCAATTTAATATCATATTTATATAATATAATTTTAAATATAGAAATACCATCGACAGAATTAATTAGAATGGATTGGGAACGAGAATTATTGATAAAAATTCCGAAAGACAGATGGGAAAAATACTTGCTATATGTACACAAATGTTCGATTAATGTAAGACAACTTAATTCAATTTAAAATTTTACATAGATAATATTACTCGAAAACTAGACTGAATAATTTTTTTCCAAATGTCTCCTCCATTTGTGACAAATGTGTATCTCAAAATGCCACTATAACACACTCTTTTGTCTCCTGTACAAAACTTTATAAATTCTGGAATGAAATTTTTGGAATTTTTACAAAACTATCTATCTATATATATATATATATATATATATATATATATATATATATATATATATATATATATATATATATTATAATATTAAAACTCTGTGTGTGGTGGCTGGCTGCCGCCTGCTTGACTTGTGCCAGCCAGCCCCTATGCCAACCCCGCACGCAGAAACGCCGAGATTTTTTCAATTTCGGTAGAGATTTCATTTTTCTTTACCATTAGCCACTCCTGATTAAATTTCGTCGTATTTATGTACACATTTTAAAATAAAATACATCACCCCCCCCCCCCCCACTCACTCATTTTGTCTCCTCCTGCTGGTGAGCCACCATAACGGCTGCTGCCGACCGCCTCTGCTCCGAAAACGACGCCATCTTTTTTTCGCAAGCAATTTCACCCCGGGGTATGAATCACGTTCGGACTCTAAAACCCCGGGTTCTGAAGCACGTTCAGTGCCCAGGGGTCTGAATCACGTTCTGAGTTTTCACCCCGGGGTCTGAAACATGTTCTGTTTTTTTTTCGCTATTGATTTTCACCCCGGGTCTGAAGCACGTTCGGGATCTCACACCCCGGGGTCTTAAGCACGTTCGGTGTCCAGACCCAACGGGTCTGCACTTGGTCTAGTTTAATATAAAACTGAATCCCAACACAGAACTGATTATCTTCATAACAATGGAAGACGGATGTAAGCTAACTACGTTTCAAAAATCTCTCTTTAATTATGGCTTAATAACGGCAAAAAAACATACTTAAATTTTGGAAAAATGCATCTACACCAACGCTTAAAATGTGGATTTAAAGTATGTCGGAAATGTTACATCTTGAAGAAATTAGAAGCCTCCTAGCAGGTAAAGCAGACCACTTCTTAATGATTTGGTCTCCCTTTATCGACTTTTTACAAGCATATGGTGCAACACAACCGTAGAAATTAAATGTTTCAGAACCGGGTGAGGGGTGGGTAAAGTTATTAAATAGGTATATCTCTCTTAATCTCTCTCTTTTTATTTCCTTCCTTTTTTTTTTCTCTACATTTTTCTTCTGTTTCTTTTTTTTTCTCTCTTTACCATTTTCTACCTTTTTGTTTACCTATTTCTTCGGGCTTTCTTTACTATTTCACGAACTGACACTTTCACCACTTTTTACGATACTCTCTTTTCCTCTATCTTTCCTATCTTCATTTTCTGTTTTATTGTTAAATTAAAAATAAGAAGTTGTACATGAACTGTAATATCTCAGTGTGTATTAGGTACTTATGTACTACAATATTGTAATTACTTCTAATTTTAAAAAAAAGTTTAAAGAAAAAAAATGAGAGCTCGACGGAACCACCAGCACCCAGTCTATTTGGGAGTAACTTTAGATTGTACCCTCAGTTACAAGGCACACACTCAAAAGACGAGAGCCAAGGTCTCCACCAGGAACAGCCTTCTACGACAACTAACAAACTCAAAGTGGGGGGCTCATCCAAGTACACTGCGTACATCGGCACTAGCCTTGTGCTTCTCAACCGATGAATATGCCTGCCCAGCATGGAGCAGATCATGCCATGCACGTAAAATAGACCCTATCCTCAACGAGACCTGCAGGACAGTGACTGGGTGCATCAAAACAACCCCGTACACTGCCTTTATGCCCTCTCTGGCATCGCTCCCCCTGACATCCACAGAGCAGTCATCACAAAAGCCGAGCGCACAAAGCAGGCCAACGAAAACCGGCACTCACTCCATGAGCACTCTGCTGCCCAGAAACGGCACAGCTCCAGGAGCAGTTTCCTGGACACCACTGAAGTACTGGAGACCACCCCAACTGATGCCAGGATTACTGAATGGCAGAACCAGTGGAACAGCCTTGGCAGCCAGACAACCCAATGGATGGAGAGAGGCATCACCCCAGACGAATGCCTCGCTACCGGCCACGATCAACCTTGGGCTGTCTGGAAAACACTGAACCGCCTGCGGGTCGGCGAAGGACGCTGCAAGGTGTCCATGAAGCTTACAAAGCCGTGCCCCTCCCCCACCTTGGACAGTCTGATCACCTCTCATTGTTCCTGCTCCCAAAGTACTCTCCACTCATCAGCGTGTTAAACCCACAGTGAGGACAGTTAAAGTTTGGTCAGAGGAAGCGGACTCCACACTTCAGCAGCGTTTTGGAAACACTGACTGGAATGCGTTTGCAGCTCAGGCCACCCTTGACTCCCACACGGACATTGACTCTTATACATCCTCCGTTTTGGACTTTATCAACTCCACCATCAACAGTGTCACCTCAAACGGATTACCACATTCCCGATTCAGAAGCCATGGATGCACAGAGAGGTCAGGCTACTGCTGAAGGCACGGGACACCGCTTTCAGGTCAGGCGATACTCGAGCCGACAGTTCATCCAGGGCTAACCAGAAGAGGGGCATCAAGAAGGCCAAGCATAGCTACAAGCTAAGGATTGAGGAGCACTTCAATAACAACTCCGACCCCCGACGCATGTGGCAAGGCATCCAGGCCATCACAGACTATAAATCCACCAGCACCACCCCCACATCCAGCGACGCCACCTTCCTTGAGGAGCTTTACCACTTTTATGGCCACATTGACAGGGACAATCAAGAGATGGCCATCAAGGCTGTGCTCCCTGCTGATCACCAGCCCCTCACACTCACCCCCATCGACGTGTATGTGGCACTGTGCAGGATTAATGCACGAAAGGCTGCTGGCCCTGACGGCATCCCCGGGCGCGTCCTCAGGGCCTGTGCTGCGCAGCTGACAGAAGTCTGAACTGACATCTTCAACCTGTCACTTGCCCAAGCAGTTGTCCCCACATGCCTTAAAACCACCTCTATCGTGCCGGTGCCAAAACACTCCACTGCGGCGAGCCTCAACGACTTCCGCCCTGTTGCACTTACTCCCATCATCACTAAGTGCTTCGAGAGGCTGGTCCTGGCACACCTCAAAGGCTGCCTACCTCCCACACTGGACCCCTATCAGTTCGCCTACCGCAAGAACAAGAGTATGGAGGACGCCATCTCAACGGCACTTCACTCCACCCTCTCCCACCTCGACAACAGAGACACCTACGTGAGAATGCTGTTCATCGACTATAGCTCAGCATTTAACACTATTATCCCCTCAAAACTGATCACCAAACTCATCGACCCCTCCCTCTGCAACTGGATACTGGACTTTCTAACTAACAGACCCCAGTCTGTTAGGTTAGACAACCACACCTCTTCAACCCTCACCCTGAACACCGGCGTTCCACAGGGCTGTGTGCTGAGCCCCCTCCTCTACTCCCTCTTCACCTACGACTGCACACCTGTACATGGTACTAACACCATCATCAAGTATGCAGATGATACAACTGTGATTGGCCTCATCAGCGACAACGATGAGTCGGCCTATAGGGAGGAGGTCCAGCTCCTAGCAGCATGGTGCGCTGACAACAACCTGGCCCTTAACTCCAAGAAGACCAAGGAGTTCATTGTGGACTACAGAAGGTCTAGGGGCGGCACGCACACCCCCATCCATATTAACGGGACGGAGGTGGAGCGTGTTTCCAGCTTCAGGTTTCTGGGTGTCAATATCTCTGATGACCTCTCTTGGACCCAAAATACCTCAACACTGGTCAAGAAGGCTCACCAGCATCTCTTCTTCCCGAGGAGACTAAAGAAGGCCCATCTGTCTCCTCGGATTCTGGCAAACTTCTACCGCTGCACCATCGAGAGCATCCTTACTAACTGTATCACAGTATGGTATGGCAACTGCTCTGTCTCCGACCGGAAAGCACTGCAGAGGGTGGTGAATACTGCCCGACGCATCACCGGTTCCTCACTCCCCTCCATTGAGTGTCCAGAGCACGCGATGTCTGCGAAGGGCGCGCAGCATCGTCAGGGACTGCTCTCACCCCAACCACAGACCGTTTACCCTCCTCCCATCTGGGAGGCGCTACAGGTCTCTCCGTTGCCGGACCAGCAGGTTCAGGAACAGCTTCTTCCCTGCGGCTGTTACACTACTTAACTCTGCACCTTGGTGATTGCCAGTCACCCACCCCCGGACACTCCTTCCCCCAGAAAAATTGCACTACTGCTATTGTATGTACATATATATATATTTTACTGTTCCATTATTCTATGTTCGCTCTTCTGGGTGAGATGCTAACTGCATTTCGTTGTCTCTGTACTTGTATATTGCACAATGACAATAAAGTTTGAATCTGAATGAAGAAATGGAAAATAACATCTTCCGATGCATGTGGGTGTGTGTGGCAAATCCCAAACCATGGAACACATCATGAAATGTAGCCAAGCTCCACAATGTACCGAAGATGACCTGGCCGAACCAAATGCCGCTGCGCTCGCCTGCGCCAACCACTCGAAAGACGTGATATAGAAGATGGCCGGACACGAGGAAGGAAGACTCTATCCTCTCCCGCCCGAACGTACAGCCCTCCACTCACTCTACAACCCAGATTGGGTGATCAATCCTGCCGACAAGGGAGGTGCTGTGGTAGTCTGGCGCGCTGATCTCTACAAGGCTGAGGCCACGCGCCAGCTCTCAGACACCTCCTCCTACTTATCCTTGGACCATGACCCCACAGACGAGCACCAGGCCATTATCTCTAGCACCATCACTGACTTCACCAACTCCGGTTCCCTGCCCTCCCAAGCCTTCAACCTCATCGTTCCCCAGCCCCACACGGCCCAATTTTACCTCCCCCCCCCCCAAAATTCACAAACCTGACTATCCTGGCAGACTATCCTGGCTATCCTCGCATGGGCCCCAGCTATGCCTGCCTCTTTGTAGGGTACGTCGAACAATCCTTGTTCGAGGCGTACCGTGGCCCTATCCCTGAACTCTACCTCCGCTACATCGACGATTGCATTGGAGCTATCTGCTGCACCCATACACAACTCACTGACTTCATCCATTTCACCACTAACTTCCATCCGTCACTCAAACACACCTGGACCATTTCCGGCATTTTCCTACCATTTCTTGACCTCACTATCTCCATCGCAGGTGATAGACGACTGACCGACATCCACTATAAACCCACTGACTCCCATAGCTATCTGGACTACACTTCTTCCCACCCTGCTTCCTGTAAGGACTCCATCCCCAACTCCCAATTCCTCCGTCTACACCGCATCTGCACCCAGGATGAGGTATTCCATACCAGGGCATCGGAAATGTCCTCATTCTTCAGGGAATGGGGGTTCACCACTTCTACTACAGATGAGGCTCTCACCAGGGTCTCTTCTGTACCCAGTGACTCTGCTCTTATTCCCCATCCGTCCCACTCGCAACAAGGGCCAAAACCCCCTTGTCCTCACCTTCCACCCTACCAGCCGTCACATACACCAAATAATCCTCCGACATTTTCGCCACCTCCAACGTGATACCACCACTTGCCACATCTTCCCATCTCCTCCCCTGTCTGCTTTCCACAGAGACTGCTCCCGCCAGAACTCCCTGGTCAATTCGTCCCTTCCCACCCCCTCTCCACTCACTAAAAATAACAAACAAAGATGAAAGGACAGACAGACTGTTGGCGAGGCTACCATCGTACGGCATCCCTGGTGGAAATAATCAAGAAGAAGTAGAAACAATTTATGTGTCCTTATGATTCAGTTTGCACCAAAATGTCTTATTACAGGTCAAAAAAGATTTGGGGGGAGACACTGAGGAAACGAAAGGAAGACGGTGTTGGTTAAAAGTATCAAAAGATCAACAGATAATTCTGTTTGTAAAAGTGAAACTCAAAATGAGTGACTCCTATACATTACAGTAAATAATTGAGACGAGATAATGACCTTCTGACTACCACCATGTCAATTAAATTCAATTCATAGAATATGTTGCATATTACGTAACTAACTTCCATATTTTACAGTTTAACCATTTATCTGACTTGAAACATGTAATTTTTGGCTTTCTTTTTCCAGTTGTCTCCACCAGAAAGACTTTGGGATCTACAAGTGAGGAACGACCACAGAGACAAAAAAGAGAAGTTATAATTTAAGAAATAAGGAGAGGATAATTTACACAGAAGAACGAGAGCTCCATGATGACGATTACCTTTGTATCTCCAAAGTAACCGATCTATTTCTTCAGAGCAACCATATTTCATTGGGAGCATTGTAGTGAAGGCACGGTGCATTGGTAACCAAGGCAATGGTGGAACAATCCAGGCTTTGGTTCAAGAGCACAGAATTGTGTTCACTCATGAACTAATTTTTCTTTTAACAGAAATCAATAACGCGAACACTCTGATTTGTTCTTATTTTGTATTTTCCGTTTTAGTTGGTGAAGCCTGCGAGACATTTTCCCTTGCAACCGCAAGAAATGCTACACCTGTCGCTTTACCTCCCCCCTTGACTCCATTCAAGGACCCAAGCAATCTTTCCAGGTGCGGCAGAGGTTCACCTGCATCTCGTCCAACCTCATCTATTGCATCCGCTGCTCTAGATGTCAGCTGCTCTACATCGGTGAGACCAAGCGTAGGCTTTGTAAGTTATTGGGGCAAATCCTCCAAAATTATGGAAGAACTCGGGGATAAGGACCTGGACATTTTTAAAACAAACATGCTGGCTGCAAAAGAAAAAAAAAAACAAGGGATCATAAAGGAAGAACAAGTTCAAAGCCTGTCTGTGGGCCTGGGCAGCCACATGACTATGCGAGTGGTGAGAACAGGAAAGGCCGGGACAGAGATAACGAGATTATCTTGGAAAGACAAAGGAAGGAACCGAGCCCAGCAGACGGGGGTAAATAACCCAGCAGCAAGACAATCACCATCGTAAATGGCCCATCCATCGGGACAATGGGAGCCCATCCAGGTGATGGGATAACGATTAGGCCGATGCATCGTGACATCAGCAAACCCATTATCATCGGAAGCCTATTGTTCATGCCAGATCGAAACTGGCAGTCATCGAAAGATCTTTTTGTCCAGAGGGTCACCTGGGAGTTTTCAAGGGAGAAACTCTCGGGTATAAAAAGGAGCAGGCAAGCAAGGGGGTGGACTGCCTTCTTTTGCTCTGTTGGACGGCTCCTGACCCTGCATCGATCTAGCTGTAAGTACCCCAGACGACCTGGTGAAGTTCCCGAAATAGGATAGAGGTTGAGATAAGAAGGGGAAAGGAGGTGTATTTGTACTTAAAATTGTGTAAAGTAAGTTTTACATGCCTGATAATTTTCTTTCCATAGTCTTAGTTTAAATCATAAGTTTAGTCACGTGTTATGGAGTATTGGTGAGATTCGATTTTTCATTTGTTTAATAAAGCCTTTAAATTTTAGACTCGCTTTGAGTCCGTCTTGGTTTCTGTTTTCTCTCATCAGCACGCTCTGGTCAAGTCAACCTTTTATCATATCCCACCATAATTCCGAGGTCTAGAACCCAGGGGAATCCGGGCGCCTCGAAACGCCCACTCTCCCTTTTTTGTATTCTCTCTCTTGGGAACCGCTCGAGTCGAGTGGTGGCTGGGGTGGCCGTTTGACCCACCGACAAGGGAGAGAATCACTCGGGCAGTTGGGCCCGAAGTGGAGTAAAGGGAACTAAACCCCTACAGCTTGGCGATTGCTTCGCCAAACACCTCCGCTCGGTTCGCAATAACCAACCTGATCTCCCGGTGGCTCAGCACTTTAACTCTCCCTCCCATTCAAAATCCGACCTTTCTGTCCTGGGCCTCCTCCATGGCCAGAGTGAGGACAACCATAAATTGGAGGAGCAGCACCTCATATTTCGCTTGGGCAGTTTGTACCCCTGCGGTATGAACATTGACCTCTAATTTCAGGTAATCCCTACTTTCGCCTCCCCTTCTCAGCTCTCCCTCAGCCCACTGGCTCCACCTCTTCCTTTCTTCTTCACGCCCCCCCACCCTCACATCAGTCTGAGGAAGGGTTTCGACCCAAAACGTTACCTATTTCCTTTACTCCATAGATGCTGCACCCCGCTGAGTTTCTCCAGCATTTTTGTCTACATTCATACAAGACTAGCTGACCATTGAGTGTCCAGAGCACGCGATGTCTGCGAAGGGCGCGCAGCATCGTCAGGGACTGCTCTCACCCCAACCACAGACCGTTTACCCTCCTCCCATCTGGGAGGCGCTACAGGTCTCTCCGTTGCCGGACCAGCAGGTTCAGGAACAGCTTCTTCCCTGCGGCTGTTACACTACTTAACTCTGCACCTTGGTGATTGCCAGTCACCCACCCCCGGACACTCCTTCCCTCAGAAAAATTGCACTACTGCTACTGTATGTACATATATATATATTTTACTGTTCCATTATTCTATGTTCGCTCTTCTGGGTGAGATGCTAACTGCATTTCGTTGTCTCTGTACTTGTATATTGCACAATGACAATAAAGTTTGAATCTGAATGAAGAAATGGAAAATAACATCTTCCGATGCATGTGGGTGTGTGTGGCAAATCCCAAACCATGGAACACATCATGAAATGTAGCCAAGCTCCACAATGTACCGAAGATGACCTGGCCGAACCAAATGCCGCTGCGCTCGCCTGCGCCAACCACTCGAAAGACGTGATATAGAAGATGGCCGGACACGAGGAAGGAAGACTCTAACCTCTCCCGCCCGAACGTACAGCCCTCCACTCACTCTACAACAACCCAGATTGGGTGATCAATCCTGCCGACAAGGGAGGTGCTGTGGTAGTCTGGCGCGCTGATCTCTACAAGGCTGAGGCCACGCGCCAGCTCTCAGACACCTCCTCCTACTTATCCTTGGACCATGACCCCACAGACGAGCACCAGGCCATTATCTCTAGCACCATCACTGACTTCACCAACTCCGGTTCCCTGCCCTCCCAAGCCTTCAACCTCATCGTTCCCCAGCCCCACACGGCCCAATTTTACCTCCCCCCCCCAAAATTCACAAACCTGACTATCCTGGCAGACTATCCTGGCTATCCTCGCATGGGCCCCAGCTATGCCTGCCTCTTTGTAGGGTACGTCGAACAATCCTTGTTCGAGGCGTACCGTGGCCCTATCCCTGAACTCTACCTCCGCTACATCGACGATTGCATTGGAGCTATCTGCTGCACCCATACACAACTCACTGACTTCATCCATTTCACCACTAACTTCCATCCGTCACTCAAATACACCTGGACCATTTCCGGCATTTTCCTACCATTTCTTGACCTCACTATCTCCATCGCAGGTGATAGACGACTGACCGACATCCACTATAAACCCACTGACTCCCATAGCTATCTGGACTACACTTCTTCCCACCCTGCTTCCTGTAAGGACTCCATCCCCTACTCCCAATTCCTCCGTCTACACCGCATCTGCACCCAGGATGAGGTATTCCATACCAGGGCATCGGAAATGTCCTCATTCTTCAGGGAATGGGGGTTCACCACTTCTACTACAGATGAGGCTCTCACCAGGGTCTCTTCTATACCCAGTGACTCTGCTCTTATTCCCCATCCCTCCCACTCGCAACAAGGGCCAAAACCCCCTTGTCCTCACCTTCCACCCTACCAGCCGTCACATACAACAAATAATCCTCCGACATTTTCGCCACCTCCAACGTGATCCCACCACTTGCCACATCTTCCCATCTCCTCCCCTGTCTGCTTTCCACAGAGACTGCTCCCGCCAGAACTCCCTGGTCAATTCGTCCCTTCCCACCCCCTCTCCACTCACTAAAAATAACAAACAAAGATGAAAGGACAGACAGACTGTTGGCGAGGCTACCATCGTACGGCGCCCCTGGTGGAAATAATCAAGAAGAAGTAGAAACTATTTATGTGTCCTTATGATTCAGTTTGCACCAAAATGTCTTATTACAGGTCAAAAAAGATTTGGGGGGAGACACTGAGGAAACGAAAGGAAGACGGTGTTGGTTAAAAGTATCAAAAGATCAACAGATAATTCTGTTTGTAAAAGTGAAACTCAAAATGAGTGACTCCTATACATTACAGTAAATAATTGCGATGAGATAATGACCTTCTGACTACCACCATGTCAATTAAATTCAATTCATAGAATATGTTGCATATTACGTAACTAACTTCCATATTTTACAGTTTAACCATTTATCTGACTTGAAACATGTAATTTTTGGCTTTCTTTTTCCAGTTGTCTCCACCAGAAAGACTTTGGGATCTACAAGTGAGGAACGACCACAGAGACAAAAAAGAGAAGTTATAATTTAAGAAATAAGGAGAGGATAATTTACACAGAAGAACGAGAGCTCCATGATGACGATTACCTTTGTATCTCCAAAGTAACCGATCTATTTCTTCAGAGCAACCATATTTCATTGGGAGCATCGTAGTGAAGGCACGGTGCATTGGTAGCCAAGGCAATGGTGGAACAATCCAGGCTTTGGTTCAAGAGCACAGAATTGTGTTCACTCATGAACTAATTTTTCTTTTAACAGAAATCAATAACGCGAACACTCTGATTTGTTCTTATTTTGTATTTTCCGTTTTAGTTGGTGAAGCCTGCGAGACATTTTCCCTTGCAACCGCAAGAAATGCTACACCTGTCGCTTTACCTCCCCCCTTGACTCCATTCAAGGACCCAAGCAATCTTTCCAGGTGCGGCAGAGGTTCACCTGCATCTCGTCCAACCTCATCTATTGCATCCGCTGCTCTAGATGTCAGCTGCTCTACATCGGTGAGACCAAGCGTAGGCTTTGTAAGTTATTGGGGCAAATCCTCCAAAATTATGGAAGAACTCGGGGATAAGGACCTGGACATTTTTAAAACAAACATGCTGGCTGCAAAAGAAAAAAAAACCAAGGGATCATAACGGAAGAACAAGTTCAAAGCCTGTCTGTGGGCCTGGGCAGCCACATGACTATGCGAGTGGTGAGAACAGGAAAGGCCGGGACAGAGATAACGAGATTATCTTGGAAAGACAAAGGAAGGAACAGAGCCCAGCAGACGGGGGTAAATAGCCCAGCAGCAAGACAATCACCATCGTAAATGGCCCATCCATCGGGACAATGGGAGCCCATCCAGGTGATGGGATAACGATTAGGCCGATGCATCGTGACATCAGCAAACCCATTATCATCGGAAGCCTATTGTTCATGCCAGATCGAAACTGGCAGTCATCGAAAGATCTTTTTGTCCAGAGGATCACCTGGGAGTTTTCAAGGGAGAAACTCTCGGGTATAAAAAGGAGCAGGCAAGCAAGGGGGTGGACTGCCTTCTTTTGCTCTGTTGGACGGCTCCTGACCCTGCATCGATCTAGCTGTAAGTACCCCAGACGACCTGGTGAAGTTCCCGAAATAGGATAGAGGTTGAGATAAGAAGGGGAAAGGAGGTGTATTTGTACTTAAAATTGTGTAAAGTAAGTTTTACATGCCTGATAATTTTCTTTCCATAGTCTTAGTTTAAATCATAAGTTTAGTCACGTGTTATGGAGTATTGGTGAGATTCGATTTTTCATTTGTTTAATAAAGCCTTTAAATTTTAGACTCGCTTTGAGTCCGTCTTGGTTTCTGTTTTCTCTCATCAGCACGCTCTGGTCAAGTCAACCTTTTATCATATCCCACCATAATTCCGAGGTCTAGAACCCAGAGGAATCCGGGCGCCTCGAAACGCCCACTCTCCCTTTTTTGTATTCTCTCTCTTGGGAACCGCTCGAGTGGAGTGGTGGCCGGGGTGGCCGTTTGACCCACCGACAAGGGAGAGAATCACTCGGGCAGTAGGGCCCGAAGTGGAGTAAAGGGAACTAAACCCCTACAGCTTGGCGATTGCTTCGCCAAACACCTCCGCTCGGTTCGCAATAACCAACCTGATCTCCCGGTGGCTCAGCACTTTAACTCTCCCTCCCATTCAAAATCCGACCTTTCTGTCCTGGGCCTCCTCCATGGCCAGAGTGAGGACAACCATAAATTGGAGGAGCAGCACCTCATATTTCGCTTGGGCAGTTTGTACCCCTGCGGTATGAACATTGACCTCTAATTTCAGGTAATCCCTACTTTCGCCTCCCCTTCTCAGCTCTCCCTCAGCCCACTGGCTCCACCTCTTCCTTTCTTCTTCACGCCCCCCCACCCTCACATCAGTCTGAGGAAGGGTTTCGACCCGAAACGTTACCTATTTCCTTCACTCCATAGATGCTGCACCCCGCTGAGTTTCTCCAGCATTTTTGTCTACATTCATACAAGACTAGCTGAGCATGAGAACTCCAAAAAGCATTTGCAAGCTATGCTCAGTTGCTGTAAACTGCAGCAAAGATTATCTGTTGAAAAAACTATTGATGAAGTGGTAGAAAAACTAATCAGACAAGAAGCAAAACACGAGTTTTTGAGCGACTGGTAGCCACTGTACAATTCCTGGCAGAAGGAAACTTGCCATTCCGGGGATCTGAGGAACACATAGGAACCACATAATGGAAATGTCCTTGGTGTTATTGAGTTGCTAGGAAAGTTTGATCCAGTAATGCAAGATCATCTGTGAAAAATCCAGAATAAAGAAATACATGATCATTATTTAGGAAAAAGAATCCAGAATGAGCTTATTAATATAATGGGTCAAGCTGTTCTACAGGAAATCATTTTGCGAATCAAGGCTGCTAAGTATTTTGCAGTAATTCTCGACTGTACTCCTGACATCAGTCATCAGGAGCAAATATCGATGGTAAGACAGAGGCCCGAGAGCCGTTGGAGAGGTCGCAGAGGGAGGAGCTACACCCGAGCGGTAGGATTTAAAGAGGTGCGCGGGGCTTGCTTCTACAGAGGCCCGAGAGCCGTTGGAGAGGTCGCAGAGGGAGGAGCTACACCCGAGCGGTAGGATTTAAAGAGGAGCGCGGGGCTTGCTTCTTACAGAGGCCCGAGAGCCGTTGGAGAGGTCGCAGAGGGAGCAGCTACACCCGAGCGGTAGGATTTAAAGAAGAGCGCACGGCTTGCTTCCACAGAGGCCCGAGAGCCGTTGGAGAGGTCGCAGAGGGGGGAGCTACACCCGAGCGGTAGGATTTAAAGAGGAGCGCGGGGCTTGCTTCTACAGAGGCCCGAGAGCCGTTGGAGAGGTCGCAGAGGGAGGAGCTACACCCGATTGGTAGGATTTAAAGAGGAGCGCGGGGCTTGCTTCTACAGAGGCCCGAGAGCCGTTGGAGAGGTCGCAGAGGGAGGAGCTACACCCGAGCGGTAGGATTTAAAGAGGAGCGCGGGGCTTGCCGAAATCTGCAACGTTCCAAGTTCCACTTCAAAAACAAGTGGGTTTGAGGAAGACGCTGATTGGTGGAAGCAGACAAGAGGGAGCAGCTGATTGGGAGTCAGATCCCTGCTGATTGTACTGTATTGTAACAGTTTGTTTTGTATTGTAGCAGTTTGTTTTCTATTTTGTATCTTAGGTAAGGGGAGTATGAGGGCCAGGGCAGTTTACTGTTCTGGATGTCAGATGTGGGGAGTCATGGAGTCTGATAGCCCTCCAGACGTCCACATCTGCGCCAGGTGTATCGAGATGGGGCTCCTAATGGACCGTATTAGGAATCTGGAGCAGCAGCTCGATGACCTCCGTCTGGTCAGGGAGAGCGAGGAAGTCATTGAGAGGAGTTACAGGTATGTGGTCACTCCAAGACCACAGGAGGCAGGCAAGTGGATCACGGTTGGGAGAGGCAAGGGGCACAGGCAGGGACTAGAGAGTACCCCGGTGGCTGTACACCTTGACAATAAGTACTCCTGTTTGAGCACTGTTGGGGTGGACAGCCTACCTGGGGGTAGCGACAGCGGCCGGGCCTCCGGTATAGAGACCGGTCCTGTTGCTCAGAAGGGTAAGGAAAAGAAGAGATGGGCAATACTAATAGGGGACTCTATAGTTAGGGGGTCAGACAGGCGATTCTGTGGACGCAGTCGGGAGACCCGGATGGTAGTTTGCCTCCCTGGTGCCAGGGTCTGTGATGTGTCTCAACGTGTCCAAGATATCCTGAAAGGGCAGGGAGAGGAGCCCGAGGTCGTGGTACATATAGGTACCAATGACATAGGTAAAAAAAGAGAAGAGGTCCTGAAAGGAGAATTTAGGGAGTTAGGAGGGGAGTTAAAGAGAAGGACAGCAAAGGTAACAATCTCGGGATTACTGCCTGTGCCACGCGACAGTGAGAGTAGGAATGGAGCGAGGTGGAGGATAAATGCGTGGCTGAAGGACTGGTGCAGAAGTCAGGGATTCAAATTTCTGGATCATTGGGACCTCTTTTGTGGAAGGTTCGACCTGTACAAAAAGGATGTGTTGCACTTGAACCTGAGGGGGACCGATATCCTGGCGGGGAGATCTGGAAAGGCTACTGGGGAGACTTTAAACTAGAATGGTTGGGGGGATGGACTCAAATAGAGAATGCTATTAGACAGTGTGTGAGGCAGGAGGTAGAGAAGGAAAGCACTCAGACCCAACATGTAGGGGGGAAAGAAGAAAACAATAATAAACAGAGAATAAGAGGTGGTGGGGTTCTTAAATGGGTGGGCAGAGAAACAGAGGGGTGTAAAATGTGGGCGGAAGCAATAGGTAGCAAGGTGAAAAGTAAAAGTGGCAGGCAGACAAATCCAGGGCAAAAATCAAAAAGGGCCACTTTTCAACATAATTGTATAAGGGGTAAGGGCGTTGTAAAAACAAGCCTGAAGGCTTTGTGTCTCAATGCAATGCAAGCATTCGTAATAAGGTGGATGAGTTGAACGTGCAGATAGCAATTAATGATTATGATATAGTTGGGATCACGGAGACATGGCTCCAGGGTGACCAAGGCTGGGAGCTGAACATCCAGGGATATTCAATATTCAGGAGGGATAGAGAGAAAGGAAAAGGAGGTGGGGTAGTGTTGCTGGTTAGAGAGGAGATTAACGCAGTGGAAAGGAAGGACATTAGCTTGGAGGATGTGGAATCGGTATGGGTAGAGCTGCGAAACACTAAGGGGCAGAAAACGCTGGTGGGTGTTGTGTACAGGCCACCTAGCAGTAGTAGTGAAGTTGGGGATGGCATCAAACAGGAAATTAGAAATGCGTGCAACAAAGGCAAAACAGTTATAATGGGTGACTTCAATCTACATATAGATTGGGTGAATCAAATTGGCAGGGGTGCTGAGGAAGAGGATTTCTTGGAATGTATGCGGGATAGTAATCTAAACCAACATGTAGAGGAACCAACGAGAGAGCAGGCTATTCTAGACTGGGTATTGAGTAATGAGGAAGGGTTAGTTAGCAGTCTTGTTGTGCGTGCCCCCTTGGGCAAGAGTGACCATAATATGGTTGAGTTCTTCATTAGGATGGAGAGTGACATAGTTAATTCAGAAACAACGGTTCTGAACTTAAAGAAAGGTAACTTTGAGGGTATGAGACGTGAATTGGCCAAGATTGACTGGCAATTAGTTCTAAAAGGGTTGACGGTGGATATGCAATGGAAGGCATTTAAAGACTGCATGGATGAACTACAAAAATTGTTCATCCCAGTTTGGCAAAATAATAAATCAGGGAAGGTAGTGCATCCGTGGATAACAAGGGAAATCAGGGATAGTATCAAAGCAAAAGATGATGCGTACAAATTAGCCAGAAAAAGCAGCATGCCAGAGGACTGGGAGAAATTCAGAGACCAGCAGAGGAGGACAAAGGGCTTAATTAGGAAAGGGAAAATAGATTATGAAAGGAAACTGGCAGGGAACATAAAAACTAACGGCAAAAGTTTTTATAGATATGTGAAGAGAAAGAGATTAGTTAAAACAAATGTAGGTCCCTTGCAGTCAGAAACAGGTGAATTGATCATGGGGAACAAGGATATGGCGGACCAATTGAATAACTACTTTGGTTCCGTCTTCACTAAGGAAGACATAAATAATCTGCCGGAAATAGCAGGGGGCCGTGGGTCAAAGGAGATGGAGGAACTGAGTGAAATGCAGGTTAGTCGGGAAGTGGTGTTGGGTAAATTGAATGGATTAAAGGCCGATAAATCACCAGGGCCAGATAGGCTGCATCCCAGAGTACTTAAGGAAGTAGCTCCAGAAATAGTGGATGCATTAGTGATAATTTTTCAAAACTCTTTAGATTCTGGAGTAGTTCCTGAGGATTGGAGGGTAGCAAACGTAACCCCACTTTTTAAGAAGGGAGGGAGAGAGAAAACGGGGAATTACAGACCAGTTAGTCTAACATCGGTAGTGGGGAAACTGCTAGAGTCAGTTATTAAAGATGGGATAGCAGCACATTTGGAAAGTGGTGAAATCATTGGACAAAGTCAGCATGGATTTACGAAAGGTAAATTGTGTCTGACGAATCTTATAGAATTTTTCGAGGATGTAACTAGTAGAGTGGATAGGGGAGAACCAGTGGATGTGTTGTATCTGGACTTTCAGAAGGCTTTTGACAAGGTACCACATAAGAGATTAGGATACAAACTTAAATCACACGGTATTGGGGGTTCAGTATTGATGTGGATAGAGAACTGGCTGGCAAACAGGAAGCAAAGTGTAGGAGTAAACGGGTCCTTTTCACAATGGCAGGCAGTGACTAGTGGGGTACCGCAAGGCTCAGTGCTGGGACCCCAGCTATTTACAATTTATATTAATGAACTGGATGAGGGAATTGAAAGCAACATCTCCAAGTTTGCGGATGACACTAAGCTGGGGGGCAGTGTTAGCTGTGAGGAGGATGCTAGGAGACTGCAAGGTGACTTGGATAGGCTGGGTGAGTGGGCAAATGTTTGGCAGATGCAGTATAATGTGGATAAATTCGGTGGGCGGCGCGACTCTCGTTTGCAGCGGCCTCTGCAGTCCGTCTGTCTTTTTATTATTTTTGTCTCGTTTTTCTGTAGTTTTTTATTATTTTTTTTGTCGGGGTATGTGTGTATGTGTGGGGGGGTGGGGGGGGGAACTTTAAAATCTTTCCCCTGCACGGGAGACCCGACCTTTTCTTGTCGGGTCTCCGTTGTCGTTGGGGCTGGGCAACGTGGAGCGGCCTCCAGCAGGAGCGACCTGGGGCTCCAGTTGCGGAGCTGCGGACTACTCACCGTCGCGGGGCTGGCCGAGTCCGGAGCGGGTGGAGCTGTGGTGGAGACAATCGCTGCTGCGACCCGACCTCCGGAGATTCGGAGGCTACAACCACGGGTCTGGCGGACGGCAACACCGGAAGCCCGCGGGTCCCCTGGTGGGAGACCGCTTTTCGGGGCTTCCGCAGCAGCGACTTCTCCCGCCCGAGTTGCGGGGTTGAAGAGCACCTGGAGCGGGGCTTTATCCCCCCGTGCGGCTTGGAATGGCCGCCGGACTTTGCGGGCGCGCGCCGGGGCTCTAACACCAAGACCCGGTGCACGACCCTGCATTAACCGGCGTGGCTTTAATGGCCGCGGGATGATCACCATCGCCCGCCGGGGGCTTTGACTTTGACTCTGACATCGGGGGGGGGGGGGAGTGCAGTGGAGAGATAAGGTTTTTTTTGCCTTCCATCACAGCGCTGTGATAGATGTATGTGTAAATTGTGTTGTGTCTCGGGTCTTCTTCGTTTTGTGATGTATGGCTGCAGAAACGATATTTCGTTAGGACCTCAAGGGGCCCAAATGACAAATTTGTCCAAAAGACATATAAACAAATTGTAAAATGTGAGGTTATCCACTTTGGTGGCAAAAACGGGAAGGCAGACTATTATCTAAATGGTGGCCGATTAGGAAATGGGGAGATGCAGCGAGACCTGGGTGTCATGGTACACCAGTCATTGAAAGTAGGCATGCAGGTGCAGCAGGCAGTGAAGAAAGCGAATGGTATGTTGGCCTTCATAGCAAGAGGATTTGAGTATAGGAGCAGGGAGGTTCTACAGCAGTTGTACAGGGTCTTGGTGAGACCACACCTGGAGTATTGCGTACAGTTTTGGTCTCCAAATCTGAGGAAGGACATTATAGCCATAGAGGGAGTGCAGAGAAGGTTCACCAGACTGATTCCTGGGATGTCAGGACTTTCATATGAAGAAAGACTGGATAGACTTGGCTTATACTCGCTAGAATTTAGGAGATTGAGAGGGGATCTTATAGAAACGTACAAAATTCTTATGGGGTTGGACAGGCTAGATGCAGGAAGATTGTTCCCGATGTTGGGGAAGTCCAGGACAAGGGGTCACAGCTTAAGGATAAGGGGGAAATCCTTTAAGACCGAGATGAGGAAAAACTTTTTCACACAGAGAGTGGTGAATCTCTGGAACTCTCTGCCACAGAGGGTAGTTGAGGCCAGTTCATTGGCTATATTTAAGAGGGAGTTAGATGTGGCCCTTGTGGCTAAGGGGATCAGGGGGTATGGAGAGAAGGCAGGTACGGGATACTGAGTTGGATGATCAGCCATGATCATATTGAATGGCGGTGCAGGCTCGAAGGGCCGAATGGCCTACTCCTGCACCTATTTTCTATGTATCTATGTATCTAATTAGATATGTAGCTGATGGTGTACAATCAAATGCTCCAGCAGGAGTATATGAACATTTCATCAAGTTTTTAGTGGTGGAAAGTAGCACAGGTGAAAATTTGTACAACACCCTTCTACATGAACTTGAAACATTAGGGCTGGTTGTTGAAAATATCCATGGACGAGGGTATGATAATGGTGCCAATCTGATCCTGAATGTTGACAGAACAAAGGAGGTCATCGTTGACTTCAGGAGAAACCGGCACAGTCACACACCACTACACATTAATGACATTGATGTGGAGTTGGTCAGTAGCACTAAGTTCCTGGGGGTGCAGATCACGAACAGTCTGACCTGGTCACAAAACATCGCATCACTAGTTAAGAGAGCGCAGCAGCGTTTGCACTTTCTGCGCCGGATGAGAAGACCTCACCTCCCCCATCCCGTCGTCACCACTTTCTACAGGGGCACCATAGAGAGCATTTTGACCAGCTGCATCTCTGTATGGTTTGGGGACTGTAAAGCCTCCGACTGGAAATCCGTCCAGAGAGTGGTGAGGACGCTGAAAAAATCATCGGGACTTCTCTTTCTTCAATCCGGGACATTGCGTGCAAACGGTGCTTGTCCAAGGCCAACAGCATTATAAAAGACCCCACACATCTCCATCATGGACTGTTCACTCTGCTGCCCTTGGGCAAAAGGTATCGCAGTATAAGGAGGAGAACGGCCAGGTTTTGTAACAGCTTCTTCCCCCGAGCCATCAGACTCTTGAATTCCATATAATGTGCCGCCACTATTATCTATTTTATCTATTTTATCTTTTTATCTATTTTATCCTTTTGTTATTTTATGTTGCACGGTGAGCCAGATGCAACAACATTTTGTTCAGACTAGCATTTGTTGGTGTATCTTTGAATGACAATAAAGTCTTTGATTGATTGATTATTTGAAGGGACACACCTCTGTTTTTTGTGAACAATCTTCACAAATACCAGGAAGCAGTAAAATCTGCAAGAACAAAATACTTTTCCACCCTTATTTCCAAAAACGCTCATAACTCCAAGGTCCTTTTTAGTACCATCACCTCCATCATATGTCCTGCCCCCAGCACCAGCTTAACTGGGTCCCCTGCTAAGTGCGAGGAATTTACTACATTTTTCACCAGCAAAGTAAAGAACATAAGAATGAATATCTCCCCTCCCATCCATGACCTGGCTGTCTCATTGGTCTGTTCTTCAAAATTAGACTGTTTCCAACCCATTACTCTACCCTCCCTTGTAAAATTGGTCACCACCATGAAACCTACCACCTGCCCCCTCGACACTGTCCCCTCTGCCCTTCTAAAGGATGTCATTCCAATAGCCGGTCCCAGCATCCTTGCCATCTTCAACAGTTCTCTGGCCACTGGCACTGTTCCTACCTGCTTCAAGCATGCGGTGGTCCAGCCCCTCCTGAAAAAACCTAACCTCGACCCCACCTTGCCAAGCAACTACAGACCCATTTCAAAACTGCCTTTCCTTTCAAAGGCCCTTGAAATGGTAATTTTAAGTCAATTTATGCATTACCTTCACCAAAATACTATCTTGGAAACTTTCCAATCGGGTTTCAGGGCCCACCACAGCACAGAGTCTGCCTTGTTGAAGGTACATAATGACCTACTGCTCACCGTTGACTCCGGCGACTGTGCAATCTTCTCGACCTTAGCGCAGCATTTGATACTGTCGACCACACCATCCTAATTGACCGTCTCCAGTACGGGGTTGGTATTGATGGCACTGCCCTGAGCTGGTTCATCTCCTACCTTAAAGGTAGGAGTTTCTCTACTAACATAGGCCACTCTTTCTCCTCCCCAGCTAGCCTCTGCTGTGGGGTTCCACAAGGTTCCATCCTTGGCCCCATTCTCTTCTCCCTGTATATGCTCCCCTTAGGCCAAGTCATTCAAAGGCACGGCATTTCCTTCCATTGCTACGCAGATGATACACAGCTCTATCTCCCCCTGAAGCCCAAAAAACGATCAAATCTGCTTAACCTTATCCGCTGCCTCGAGGATATAAAGTGTTGGATGGCCCAGAACTTCCTCCAACTAAACGAGAGTAAGTCCGAGGTCAGAATCCTGGGGTGTCAGAATATATTGACCACCACCTTAACCCACTGGCACAACAACACCCCAGTTACATCAAAGACACCTACCACTTCACCCGAATAGTTAACTCCCTCAACATACCGCCCAACGTAATACTCTTCACCATGGATGTGGAAAGCCTGTACACACACATAGAGACAGACAGGGGGATACAGGCAGTTAAAAACATCCTACAGAAAAATCCTGACCCAGAGAGACCAGACGAGGCCCTAGTTAAACTACTTTATCTGGGTTTAACCAAGAATGACTTTAAATTTAACGGGGAGTTCTATCTACAAGTCAAAGGGACGGCAATGGGGAAGAAGTTTGCCCCAGCGTATGCCAACATATACATGGCAGAGTGGGAGGAAACAGTTTTCCACAAATGTCCTAAGCGTCCCATGTGCTACTATAGGTTCCTGGATGACATTTGGGGAGTGTGGACGCACTCAGCAGGGGAATTGGAGGAGTTTATTGACATACTCAATGCCCACCACCCTTCCATCAAGATAAAGGCCATGACTAGCCAGGAGAGGGTCGACTTCCTTGACACCACTGTCTTTAAACTACAATCAGATAACCAGGACCATAAACTAGCTGCTAAAGTCTTTTTCAAACCCACAGACACCCACACCCTTCTACACACCATGAGCCACCACCCAAAACACACCTTCAGGGGTATCATTAAGTCACAACTGACCCGCTTCCACCGTATATGTACCAGGGAGGAGGACTTCAACCAGGCCACAAGCACCCTCTTCACCGCCCTCAGACAGAGAGGTTACTGCAAACGGAAATTAAGACATTAAGTCAGATTTTCTAAAAAGCATACAAGGGCCCAGACCTAGGCCGGGGACGACACTGAACTTGCCACTAATAACAGGATATGGCAAGATGGCTGTCCAGGCCCACAAAATAGTCAAGGGCCGTTTTGAACAATTCCAAAGGGGATTTGCCCCACTAAAGGGGTACAGAGTAATGTCAGCATTCAAGAGAGCTAAAAATCTGAAGGACATCCTGGTCAGTACAAGTCTACACACAGGCTCAGACTGTGGGCAGAGACGGTGTGGAGCCTGCACCCACTTGGTAATAGCCAAAAACATAGAGAACAGTGTGACAGGGAAGAGAGGCCAGATAGCACAGAGGATAACCTATGAGCAAAATAATGTGGTGTATGCAATTAGATGTAAAGGGTGTAACTTACTATACAGGTAACAGGTCAGAGTCAGGCGAAACAGGTAACAGCATCAGAGTCAGACTGACAGGACACCTCAGCAACATCACAAGGGGGGACCAATCCATACCCATTAGCAGACACTTCCAGCAACATGGGATCCAGTCCCTAGCGATCATGGGCCTGGAAACAAACATAAATTGGACAACAGGGAGACGAAAGAGAGCAGAGAGGTTATGGATAGAAGCGCTACAGACGAAAGAGCCTAATGGCCTAAATCTAGCATAAACTCAAACCTAGGGTGGATCCTGACTGACTCCCACAAATCTATAGAAGGGCAAGTGGAAGGCAAATAGATTTGGACAAGGGTGATGAAACCGTGGGCCAAATACCAAGTGACAGTACATAGTGAAAAGGAATCTCCAGGGGGAGATCAATAAGCACCAGAGGGCACGTTGTCCCACTGTCCACTGTCTGAAGAAGGGTTTCGGCCCAAAACGTTGCCTATTTCCTTCGCTCCAAAGATGCTGCTGCACCTGCTGAGTTTCTCCAGCACTTTTGTCTACCTTCGATTTTCCAGCAGTTCCTTCTTAAACACGTAAGTCCGAGGTCATCCTTCTCGGCCACTCGGACTCAATCAAAATGATAGAAGGCAGCCTTGGAAGCCTTACCCCACTACTCAAACCTCACGTCAAAAACCTTGGCGTGATATTTGACTCAGCATTGAAATCTGACAAACAAGTCAACGCCGTGGTAAAAGCTAGCTTCTTCCAGCTTCGGACGATAGCTAAAATAAAACAATTCCTCCAGTTTGATGACCTCGAAAAGATCATCCACACATTTATCTCCTCCCACCTAGATTACTGCAACTCCCTCTACACTGGCATCAGCCAATCTTCCCTGTCCCGCCTGCAACTGGTCCAAAACGCCGCAGCGAGACTCCTGACGGGCACCCGAAAAAGGGACCGCATCACCCCGATCCTGGCCTCTCTCCACTGGCTCCCTGTGCAGTTCCGAATAAATTTCAAGATCCTCCTTTATGTCCACAAAGCCCTTAACGGGCTTGCACCCACCTACATCAAAAGTCTGCTTACCCACCACACCACCTCCAGGTCCCTCAGATCGGCTGATTTGGGGTTGCTGAATATCCCGCGGTTATTAGCTCGGGGGCAACCGCACCTTTGCGGTTACAGCTCCTAGACTGTGGAACAGCATCCCTCTTCCCATCAGAACTGCCCCCTCCATCGACTCCTTTAAGTCGAGACTTAAAACTCATCTTTACTCTCAAGCGTTTCTTGACGTCCTCTGAGTGAGGGCTATATGTATGTATTTATGTATGTACTTAATCTATGAACCACTGTTGTATAACGTTAGTACCTCCACCAATGTAAAGCACTTTGGCCAACGAGAGTTGTTTTTTAAATGTGCTATATAAATAAAAGTGACTTGATTTGACACCACAGGTGTGCAGGCACGACTTCTACAGAAGAATTCAAGAGCTTTCTTTACACCATGCGCATGTCACAACTACAACCTAGTTTTGGGAGACATGGCCAACACATGTCCAGATGCAATGACTTTCTTTGGAATTCTGCAGCTGTAAAACCTCTCTGAAACACGATGGGAATGTAGAATGGAAAGTGTCAAAGCTGTATGGTACCAAGCTGCTGAAGTTTGTAATGCACTAGAAGAGTTCGCAGAAAACACTGATGATGCTCAAGCAAAAAGCGATGCTGAATTGTTAGTCAGTCAAATGAGATATTACAGGTTTCTGGTCTCACTAGTTTTCTGGCACTCCTTACTGTGGCCGACGGGGAGGACTACAGATCAGACTGAAGCGCAAGGGACTACAACCCCCTCTCCCTACTATCCTACTAGCCAATGTACAATCACTGGAAAATAAAGTGGAGGACAAGGTCAAGGCTGCTTTACCAAAGGCAGCTGAGGGAATGCTCTGTGTTCTGTTTCACAGAGACATGGCTCACACCCAGATCCCCAGAGTCAGCAGTCCAGCCTGAAGGTTTCTCCATCCATCGCATGGACCGTTCGCAGGCACCTGGTAAAGGGAGAGGAGGCGGCGTCTGCCTCATGGTCAACTCTGCGTGGTGCTCAGACGTGGCAGTTCTGTCTAACTCCTGCTCTCCACACCCGGAACATCTGGCGGTGAAGTGCCGCCCCTTCTACCTACCAAGGGAATTCACCTCCATTGTCCTGACCGTGGTCTACATCCAACCCCAGGCAGATGTCCGTCTGGCATTGGAGGAGCTGCACGCCGTGGTCAACAAGCACCACAGACAGCTTACCCCTAGGGGTTTACCACCATAGCCGGGGACTTCAACAAAGCCAACCTGAAAAAAATCACTCCCAAACTACCATCAACATGTCTCCTGTAGCACCAGAGGATTAAACACCCTTGACCACGGCTATACGCCATCAAGGATGCCTATCGCTCTATCCTTCACCCTCACTTCAGGAAATCCGAACATTCAGCGGTGCTGCTTCTTCCTGCATACAGGCAGCAACTGACCAGCGCACCCTCAGAGGTGAGGACTGTACAGAGCTGCACTGGGGAGGCAGAGGAACACTACAGGTCTGCTTGGAGTCCCACTGAGCTTTTCTCAAGTTTGCTGCGAGAGGTTTTCGGGAGCAAGACGTTGACATCCCCTCCAGAAGTCGACAGAGCCCATCGCTCCCTAAACGCTAAACCAGCCCCCGGCCAGAGACCGCGGCCAGTCATTCTCCGCCTGCATCGGTACCAGACGAAGGATCTCCTCATCAGAGAGGCACGGCGGAGAGGGAAACTCGAATTTCACGGCAAACCAATTCGGATTGTGGAGGATTACAGCCCTGAAGTTCAGAGTATAGAGACGTCATAGCAGAACTTTACAAACTGGGACTAAAGCCTGCTCTGCTATATCCAGCTCGACTCCATCTCACGTTGTCCGGTGGAGCCAGAAAGTGGATAAACTCAGCCGAGGAGGCGCAGAAATACATCGACAGCCTCCCTAGGTCACCTAAACCCCCATAAAGATTCTGTTTAGGGACTTTGAACCCACTGGATGAGAGGTAACACTGTATATAGGTATGTTACAAAACTTACCTTCAGCGGCACTGCAGTTCTGCCACTGCCCGTGTGCGCGACTTTGGCGCCTTTGAGAGGGGGGCGGGTTTAAAATGCGATATTTCGGCAGCCTATTCAAATCGATGTCTGTCAGGTAAATTAGCTGCTAAAGAAAAATCGCTTCGACTGCCGTTTTATTAAGTTTATTATAATTAGCGCTGGATAATTAAATTGTTGGAGTAAAATTAAAATCATCTTCAAATGCCGTCAACGCCGACGGATTTCACGCACGGGACAAGGCAAGGTATGCCGTTTATTTTTTCATATAAACTTGCTTCTTAGGATGCCTTTAATAAAAAATTCTCGTTGCGAAAATGTAAATATACCAACCGGCAGTATTTTTCCTGCTGATATTGGGATTTAAATTTCCAACGTTCCAAACCAGCGCGTTCCACAAAAACCCACTCGCAAGACGATTTAAATGCCCATTAATTTACAGGAATTAAACACTAAATTCCTTCCATTTGGCCTATAAATTCATGACAATGAGATTTTAAAATAATGTTATATTGTGAATTCTTGTGTGAATGTTATTTGGACACAGGCTTTTTAAAAATGTTAACCTTTTCTTAAGAAATGGATAGATGTTTAGATCTAGTAATTGAATTTTGTAATTAGCTACAATTGGGTAACTAACTAATTATATGCTTTAATTTCAGGTCATCCAAGTAAGATTGTTTCATATTTGGTTCAGAATGCTTCAATAACTGAAAATTTCATTAAGTTCTCTTAATTTTGAAGTATGAAAATGGACATAACTTATTTAATACTGAAGATATGAAAGTGAATTTGGTGTCAAATTAAACTTCTTTTATGCTTTATTTGATGGGATAAATTGCAGACTTGATTTTTAAAATCTCAACATTTTGTAACATTGCTACTGTATAGCTCTACCTACTGGCACGACGTGCAGCATGTCAGCCAACGTCTGTGGTTCGTTTACATGGCTGAACATGCTCATTCATCTGGGTGTGCTGCTTATTTACTAAGATACTTATACAAAATGGCTACAGCCAAATATCACTATATGTGCACTGTAAATTAGAAACGATTTCCAGCTGTTTTTTTGTGTGCTGTTACCACATATGGCCTGGCCCTATATCTGTGTGCTGTTGCGTTCTAACTTCGGCTCTTCAAAAGCTTTATGGGCCAGTAAGTAACTTTCAAGCTGCAATCATATTTTTAAGGACATGTTAACCCATGTGAGTTTTCGGTTACATATAACCATTTAGTTCACTGTTGACACAGTTCAGTGTTTGCACTGTTCAGTTATTCCAAAGTTAATATTCAGTCTTCATAGCCATACTTTTTGGGGGCTATTTGGATAAGCCAAAATGTTATTATAGAGGTGCTTAAATGTATTTCTTAGTACATGATACTGGAGAAATAGTTTAGAGTTAGACAGGAAGATTCAATTTGTAAAATGTTTGTTTGGAAGAGCTTGCTGCTTCTTTCTATAGCAGCTTTCTTGGGTGGGGAGGGGGGTTATGTCACTGCCAGTAACATTTTAGCAATTTATATAAACATCATTATACGCTAGTCATTTTCAACCTGCACTGACCCGTTGCTTCGTTTTCAGCCTGTCATTTGGTTCATTGTATTTACATTACAACTTAACGTTTTTCTTTATTCTGCATGGATAGACACATGAAGCTAGTGAGCTGGAATGTCAAAGGTTTAAACCATCCTGTTAAAAGAAGAAAGGTTTTGGACTTCCGGTGGCGCAATGGAGTAATAGAGACTCGCGCCAGCTAGCTCCGCGCAAAATTGACTGAATACGGGGGAAAAGAACGGGACTGACCTGCAGAAAACGGCACCGGCTGCTTGCAACGACTGTGTGACATCATCAGGTGCGCGACTCCGGCGGTATGTCTATGCAACATACCCCCCCCCCCCAAGACGAAAAGGGCTGTTTAGCCCAAACAACCGGGAGAAGTAGGCCCGACTGAAGCCTCGGGCTCAGGTTAACGTCGTCCCAGGAAGATGTCTCAAAGAAGACAATGCCAAAAAAAACAGAAATAGAAGAACTTCGAAGTTTTCTCTCACAAGAAATTACAAGTATAAAGGAAGAATTGAAAAGTTTTAAAGAAAAACTGAACTTTAATGAAGAATTGCAATCCTTTAAAGAATAAATTAAAGAAGAAGTCACAGCCTCTGTTCACGAGGTATTGGATGCCTGGAAGATAACAATGGAAGAAAATCTTACTCAACAGATTGAAGAGGTAAATGTTAAAATCAATGTGATGGAATCCAGCTTTAATGCTAGGTTGGATCCCATCATTGAGACATTAGATCAACAAAATACAGCAATAACTCAATTAGAGGAAATTGCTGAGACAAGTGCTGAAACTACAAAAAAGCTTCTCCTCGAGAACAAGCGTTTATCAGACTTATTGAATAAAATAACTGAAGAATGTATTGACTTGGAGGGACGTCAGAGACGCCAGAATTTAAGAATTGTCGGCGTCCAAGAAGGAAGAGAGGGAAGCCGAGACCTCCGTGAATTTGCTGCAGACTTATTTTAAAAAGTCTTAAATCTGGATCAAAATCCGTTACTAGGCCGCCCACGGGCAGACGCCCCCCCAAGACAACTGATAGTGAAGGTGCAATACGACCATGTATTGGATGACATGATGAAGAAAATTGTCCGTAACAGAGATCTCTGAAGGAGACAGGATCAGCATCTTTAGAGACTATCCTGTGGAGGTCTCCAGGAAGAGAGCGCTGTTTACAGAGACAAGAAGAATACTTAAGAACATACCAGATCTGAGATATGGCCCGATGTATCCCGCAACACTGAGAGTCACCTACAAGAGGAAGGAACATCTCTTCACTGACCATAAGAAAACACTTGATTTCGCCCAGAACATTGAGAATATGACCGATGACTGAACAATACTCATTAATTACCTGACGTCACCGAACATCGTGACCTTGCAGAGAACTAATGGAACTTTAAATTGTTATACTTAAGGACTAATGAAAATTGATAATGATAGTTGAGCAAGGCTTTTCCTATTGATATATTATTTATATTTTAGTATTATTATTAATTACTGATTATTACTAATCATAATTACTTGTTATTACTAATTATTCTTAATTACTATTAATTAGATTACTTAGAATTAGTTAAAATATGAACTATAAGTAGGGTTTGATTTAGGCAATTTATTAATAAGGGTTTGGGGTTTTCTTCTTTATTTTTGAATTTAAAAAATATTTTTTTTAGATATATATGAGATTAATATTGTATCTCGAGAATATTAACTTTTTTATTAACGGATTATAAATACTTTGGATCTTAAAATGTTTTTCTCCTCCCCTATAAATTGTTTTTATTGAATTTTTTTTTTAAGGAAAGCATGGAGCTAGTATTTTTTTGTTTCAAAGGTTACGGAAGTCTTTAGATGGCTAGCCACGTTAGTGTGGCTATCACTAACTACACCAGTTATAGATGTATTTTTTTCCTTTCTTTTGCACTTTACTAACCACCTATTTTACTTCGGAGTCACGTGAGTGACTACGTGAAGAACCCGCTCAGTGCGCAGGCGCGGCATTACGCCAGCAGTGCAACAGCGGCGGCAGCTGGAGGAAGGCGCTCCGGCTGCAGTTTAAAAAACGGACCGTTGGGTGAGTATATTCAACTAGTCTAACGGAGAAAGAGAGTGTGGGTGTTCTTAGCAAATAAGTACACTCAAGAGAAGACTCTCCAAAAGAACTGCCCCCAGCTCAACTCCACCAGAGGAGCGTTTAATCTCAGGGGGGCAGCAACAGGCGGCAGGACCGCTCATAGAGCGCTCCGCTATCCCCGAGACCGAGCCGAGCCCAGTCCCGCTAATGCCTGCACAGTGGACAGGGAGGAAAGCCATGAGAGCAGCCGGCCGGTAATGTCTGATTCGTCGGATGGGGACATGTCTCCACCTACATGGAGGAGAGACAGCCGCCAGAGCTTACAACAGCTCTTGGAGCAGATGCTCCAGCGGGATACGCAGAAGGAGCGTTCTCGCGGAGGTAGGTCAGGCACCTCCTCCACAGTGTCTTGTGCACTGCCCTCTGCTCCCTCATTACTGGAGGCTAGCATTGGTGACCAGGGTTGGGCTGGTCTGGAACAGGGGCTGGCGGAAGAATTCGGCAGTATGCAAGGGGTGCAGGAGCAGGAAGAGCTGCTGGGTGTCGTGGACCGCTATGTAGCAACCCCACGTGCTGGAAGACCGCTGGAACCAAAAATGGCGGCCAGCATCAATCATCTGTCAAATAAGCCCTTGCAGGAGAAGGTACTTCTTGAGGCGCTTGAATTTTACACAGCACCAGAGAACGGTGAGGCCCTCAGAGTGAAGACTGTGAACAGCCAGATCTGGGGTCACGTGGGGTCAAACATGCGTAACCATGAAATCAAGCTACAGCGGATCCTAAGGCTCCTGACGTCGGCCATTACAGCCTTTGCTCGTTCTGCGCAAAGTACGGAGATGGATACGTGCCAGCAGGATGTGCTGGCACTGATGTGCAACACACAATTTGAGATACACAATCTCCGGCGGGGAAACATAAGACCTGCCCTCAATCCCAAATTTGCTGGGTTGTGCAGAGCCCCAGCTACAGAGACGGACGCTCTGTTATTTGGGAAAGACCTCAACAAAAAACTGAGGGACATGGAGGAAGCAGCGACATCTTTCGGCCTCATGAGGGCAGGCCCTGGGACGAGCAAACCAAGAGCTACAATACCCAAGCGGCAGCACCCCATGGCATCCACCAGTCGACGTCCTCAATATGGGACTGGTGAAAGCTCGGGGACCGCATTTTATCCCCAAAGATCTTTTTTAGATCAGGGCCCACAGCGGACCCCATGGAAAATGCGCCACCCCCCAACATCGCCAGCACGTCAGACAAGCAAAACCTACAAAAACATCAGGAAACAAAAGAAACACCAATGAACAAGGAGGTAGGTGGGTCTGGTTCCTGCCAGCATATAGAGAATAAGGGTGCTTTACTAACAGAGGGGAGATTACACTGGTTTAAAGAAGCATGGGTTACTGTCACGTGTGACAAGTATATACTCAACAGCATTAGTGGAGAGGTCATCCAAAAGACCAAACATGAACCTTTGGAATTTGTATCAAATAAAACCAAAAAAGATGGTGGATGTCGCATCATCATTGACTTAACATCACTAAATAAGTTTGTTGAGTATATACATTTCAAAATGGAGACATTTGTTACTGCCAAACAACTGATTTCCAAAGGATACTTCATGGCAAGCATTGATCTGAAAGATGCTTACTATCTAATACCCATACACAAGGATCATTGCAGATACCTACAATTTATCTGGTTGGGGCAGCTGAGGCAGTACAAAGCATTGCCCAATGGGCTAACTTCAGCCCCAAGATTATTCATCAAAATATTGAAAATAGCTATGGCAAGACTAAGAAACAAACACATATTGTCATGGCATACCTGGATGATATTCAGATAGTAGGGAAAACGATGGAATTGGCTGTGGCAGCAGTATCAGCTACAAAACAGCTCCTCGAAACTCTGGGGTTCGTCCTACATCCAGATAAATCTAAGTTGAAGCCATCCACTATTATGGACTACCTGGGCTTCACAATTAACTCAGTCCATATGACTGTTACCTTGCCAAAAGGGAAAACAAAATTTAAAAAATGGTTGCATTAGCACAATCATGCAACTATTTAATGGTCAACAAACGACCAACTATTCGACAAGTCCCAAGAGTGATTGGGAAAATGGTAGCAGCATTTCCAGCTACACAATGCGGACCTTTGCACTATCAAAATTTACAAACAGCAAAGGTACAGGCACTAAAACGACATACAGGTCACGATGTTCGTGTCATGTAATTACCCACTGAAGCAATATCAGCTACAGTGGTGGGCAGAAAATGTTTGGCATAGTTTCAGCTCTATCATCATCACTAACCTTACTTTAGTTCTTCAAACAGATGCCAGTGTTCAAGGCTGGGGAGCAATTAACTCCATATCCAGCACAGGTGGTAGATGGACTAACCTAGAGTCATCATTACTACTGACACTGGGCATTAACTATCTAGAGATGTTGGGCGCCTTTTATGGGTTAAAAGCATATGTATCTAATATGCAGCACTTGCATGTTCGGTTACAGATTGATAATACTATGGTGGTGGCTTATATTAACCATATGGGCGGCATAAAATCATTATCATGCGACAAATTGGTCAACGTGATTTGGCTATGGTGTGTCGAAAGACATATTTGGCTATCAGCTACTTATCTACCAGGTAAGCTAAACACAGTGGCAGACACCAGGTCACGCAAATTCAATGATAACATCGAATGGATGTTAAACCCTAAAGTATTTGCTAAAGTTATTAAGCAGTATGGAACGCCAGATATCGATGTATTTGCATCAAGACGAAATCACCAGTTACCTATATATGTCGCTTGGGAACCAGACCCAGAGGCAGCAGCGATACATGCCATCACGCTGGATTGGGGAAATGTCTTCTTCTATGCTTTCCCTCCCTTCTGCCTCATCAGTCGGGTACTTCGCAAAATACAGATGGACTCTGCTTCTGGAATTTTGATGGTGCCCGACTGGCCTACACAGCCATGGTTCCCGGTTCTACATGACATGGTGGTTGAGTCACCAATGGTCTTTCCCAGTGATCCAGGATTATTAACTCACCCAGTATCAGGCATAAGCCACCCATGCCATGAGAAAATTAAACTCCTGGGTTGCAGGTTTTGAATAGACCTTACCTGGAACTGGGATTGTCCGAACGAACCATCACCACCATGTCGGCATCCCTTTGAACATCCACCAAGAGGCAGTACTTAATCAGCATAAGAAAATGGGAGAAGTACTGCCAGGAAACAGGGACAACGTATGCAACAGCCACAGCCACCAATGTACTGGAATTCCTGGCCCATCTACACCATGATGAAGGGATCGGTTACAGTGCCATCAACACAGCACGAAGTGCTCTTTCTGCTTATCTCAAACCAGCAGGACAACAGGCAATGGGATCCCATCCACTGGTGGTAAAACTGATGAAGGGCATTTATAATATCAAGCCCCTAAACCCAGGTATACCCATATTTTGGGATATCAGTGTGGTCCTGACATACCTCAGGGAATGGCCACCAGCCAGATCCCTCAGCCTCGAGCAATCTACACTAAAGACGCTCATGTTGATGGCACTCGTATCCGCTCAGAGGGTCCAGTCACTACACAAGTTAAGGCTGGACATGGTGACCACCCCAGATCAGATCACATTCATCATACAAGGTCTGGTGAAGCAAAGCAGGCCAGGAACAGCGAATCCACTGGGGGTATTCCGGGCCTACCCACAAGAGCCACGGTTGTGTGTCGTGACCCATCTACAACATTACATAGACACAACCCACAATATCAGAGGGAGTGAAAAAGCCTTATGAGTCAGCCACAAGTAACCTCATGGCCGGGTAACGAGCCAAACCATTTCAAGATGGCTCAAACAGGTACTGAAGGCTGCCGGAGTAGATACTGATACATTTAAATCTCATTCCACTAGGGCAGCATCTACATCAACAGCCGACAGATACCTTTTTTGTTTCTTGAGAAACAGATTCATTGGTTGATTACGATAACACTTCCTCCCTCAAGAACTTTCGGCAGTGAGTGAAATAAAACTGTTACACGGTTTGAAATCACAGAGCTTTGAAATCTTCACGTAGTCACTCACGTGACTCCGAAGTAAAATAGTAAGATTAAACGAGAACTTACCAGTTTGAAGTTTGATCTGTATTTTATGAGGAGTTACGATGAGGGATTACGTGCCCTCCGCTCCCACCCTCATTATATGGATCAAACTAATAAATTGATGTCTCCTTTTCTTTACTATGTTTACTTCAAATACTTGTGTCTATCTGTGATTCCACACCGCTGCTTGGAAGTATGCCGCGGCTGCGCACTGAGCGGGTTCTTCACGTAATCCCTCATCGTAACTCCTCATAAAATACAGATCAAACTTCAAACTGGTAAGTTCTCGTTTAATCTTACTATTTTGCTTTGGATCCACGTGAGTGACTACGTGAAGACCCCACCAGCACGCATGCGCGACATAGCATCTCACGCAGTGCAACAGCTACGGGCGGGGGAAGAGCTCTCCCGCGGCAAGGTTTAAAACGGGACCTGCAGGTAAGTTAATCTTATTCTGGACTGGACTACTGTAACTCTCTTCTCTTTGGCATTAATTCCAGCAACATCAACCAACTCCAACTGGTCCAGAATGCAGCCGCCCAACTCATCACCCACACCAAATCCTGGCACCACATCACCCCAGTTCTCAAAGAACTTCACTGGCTTCCCATTTCCCACCGGATCATCTACAAAATCCTGGTCCTCACCTACAAAGCCCTCAACCCCTTGGCCCCCCCTTATCTCACTGACCTCCTCTCCCCCTACCAACCCTCACGGTCCCTCAGATCCACATCAGCCGGTCTCCTCTCCATTCCGAAATCCAACCTCTGCACTTTTGGAGACAGAGCCTTCTCCAGGGCAGCTCCCAGGCTCTGGAACTCCCTCCCACAATTGATCCGAAATTCTGAGTCCCTCACCATCCTCCAGTCCCGCCTCAAGACCCATCTCTTCACCTCTGCATACCCTTAGTCCCATGTCCCCTTCCCCTTTGCATCTCTGTCTTACTGCTCTATTTTGTTTTGTTTTTGACTCTCCATGTAAAGCGACTTTGAGTCCTTGAAAAGCGCTATACAAATAAAATGTATTATTATTATTATTATTATTCTGAGGTTGTTTATTTCGATCCCTTGCTGTGTTCTGTATTTCAGCAAACATGGACAAGGGAAGGAAAATAAAGAAAGTCGCGTCCCGTACGACTATGGTGGACCAGGAAGGTTCCGGCAGTGGGGGGCGACCGACGGCACCGGGAACGCATTCCCTGCGATCCACAGTCACCGACTCTAACACTGCTCAGCCAAGCCCAACGCCGCAAGCAACTCAGCTAGAACCAACGCAGCGGGTTGGAGGCAAGGCGAAGCAGAAGTCGGTCCGGCCGATAGACTCGGACGAGTCCGGTCAGGAGGACGCGCTGCCCGAGAGCAGCAAAGGTGGCCGTCTATCCCGCATGGAGCGGTTGATGGAGCAGATGCTCCAGCGAGACTTGCTCCGGGAGATGGAGCAAGCTCGCCATGGGAGTGCTCGCACACCCACAACAGCACCGTATTCGGCGCTGTCCATCGCATCTCCCTTGACAGAGGGGAGCGTTGTGGGCCAGGGCTGGGCTGGCCTGGAAGAGGGGTTCGTGGCTGAAGATACCAGTAGTGTGCTGGGGGTGCAGGACCAGGAAGAGCTGCTGGAAGTGGTCAACAAGTTTGGGGTACCACCGCAAGCGGGACAACCATTACAGGCCAAACTGGCGGCCAGTATAGACTACCTGTCCTTCCCTCTGCAGGAACAGGTAGTCAATGAAACAATGGACAAATATATACCTCCGGAGAACTGCTTCTCGCTAAATGTACCCGCTGTCAACAGCCAAATCTGGGGGTACATTGGGCTGGGCATAAGGGCCCAGGAGGTGAAGCTTCAGAAAATATTAACACTTCTGACTTCAGCCATAACGTCCTACGCTCGTTCCGTTGATGGGGTCGAAATGACGGATAACCAGCAGGACACACTGGCCCTACTGTGTAATACACAGTATGAAATAAACTGCCTGCGGAAGAACGCCATCAAACCTGCCCTCAACCCCAAATTCGCAGGGTTGTGCAAAACTGCAACTGCACAGCCACAGATACTGCTGTTTGGAAAAGACTTGTCCAAGCAAGTAAAAGAACTGGACGAAGAGTCTAAAGCCGTTGGGCTTATGAGGGCAGCTGCAGGAACGAGCAAAACCACACACCCCAGGCGGCAGCACCCCTATGCATCCACCAGCAGGCATCAACACCAGGGTGCTGGTGAAAGCATGAGGGCCACACATCAACCACGAAGGTCTTTTTTAGGCCAAGGCCCAGAGCGGCCCTCATGCAAGATGCGCCAACCCCACACTCCGGCGCCTCGACCAGTGAAGAAACAGAGGCCGAAGAAATGAATATACCACCGGTAACCATGGAGATAGGTGGGTCTGGTTCCTTCCAGAACATAAAAGGTGTAGGTCCTGTACTAACAGGGGGAAGGTTACACTTGTTTTGGGAAGCATAGAGGACTATTACATTTGACAAATATATACTACAAAGTATTCAGGGATACAAAATTGATTTCATCCAAAGAAGTATGCCACCAGTTCAACATGTACCTGACAGGGAGTTTGTACTCTCACAAGGGGAAAAATTCAAAGGACATGCAGAACTGGTGAGGTTACATGCTAAAGGAGTTATAGAGAGAGCGGAGCATGACTCACTGGAATTTGTATCGAACATATTTACAAAAACTAAGAAAGATGGTGGATGTCATCATTGACTTAACTAGACTGAATACTTTTGTTAAGTATATACATTTCAAAATGGAAACATTTGTTACTGCCAATTAGTTTCCGAAGGATACTTCATGGCATGCATCGATTTAAAAGTGCATACTATTCAGTACCCATTCATAAGCATCATCGTAGATACCTAAAATTTAACTGGATGGGGCAACTATGGCAGTATAAAGCGTTGCCTAATGGGTTAACATCAGCCCCAAGACTATTTACCAAGATATTGAAACCAGCCTTGGCAATACTAAGGAAACAAAAACATATTTGGATGGATTGCGTCATTTCCAGTGAGTGCGGTTCGCCGAGGGAGGAAGGACGGAGCCGCGGCTCGAGAGGCTAACAGAGGCTAAGAGGTTTGCCACGCACTGCAAGGGAGCAGTGGACCAGACAGGAAGAGCGGACGGAATTACTACTTGACAGCCAAACCAGTAGGTAATTTACGGCTGGGGTGAGTACTTTCCCATTTATAGGAGGTAGGATTATATAAATAAGGGGTGTATCAATAGGAGGTAGGATTATATAAATAAGGGGTGTATCAATATAGTAATCCGGGTAGAGGATTCTTAAATAGGACCAGTTATTTACTTATATAAGATGGGCGGCCAGGAGATGTGCCAATACTGTGAGATGTGGGAATTTGTCGACACCATTGATGTAGATGGTGTGGATGATCCCTACAGCTGCAGTAAGTGTTTGAGGCTAGCGGAACTCGAGCTCCGCATTGAGGAGCTGGAGACCCAACTTCATACGCTGCGGTACATCAGGGAGGGGGAGTATTACCTGGATGTTTTGTGCCAGGGGATGGTCACACCGACCAGTTTAACTAATTCAGTAGTGAGTGAGCAAGGAAAGGAAGGTGTGGCCATAAGCGAGGCAGGTAGGGGGAACCAGGAGGAGATGCGGCAGGAGCCACAGCCCTTGTTCCTGACGAGCATGACCGAGGCTCTTACTCAATGTGAGGACGGGATCAGGGGCTGTGGGAGGGATGAGCAACCTGGCTGCAGCACCGTGGATCAGGGGGACATTCAAGAGGGGGGAGTTAGAAGAAATGCCGTTGTGATAGGGGATAGTATTATTCGGGGGGTAGATAAGGTTCTCTGCGGCCAGCAGAACATGTCCCGAAGGCTGTGTTGCCTACCCGGTGCTAGGGTTAAGGATATCTCTGCGATGCTGGAGAGAAATTTGCAGAGGGAGGGGGAGGATCCAGTGGTCGTGGTCCATGTGGGGACCAATGACATAGGAAGGACGAGGAAGGAGGATCTGCTGAAGGAGTTTGAGCAGTTAGGGAATAAATTAAAAAGCAGAACCTCGAGGGTACTGATCTCCGGATTGCTACCTGAGCCACGGGCCAAATCGGCGAGAGTACGTAAAATTAAAAAGCTGAATGCGTGGCTCAAAGACTGGTGTGGGAAAAATGGGTTTGGTTTCTTGGGCCACTGGCACCAGTACTGGGACAGGGGGGATCTGTTCTGTAAGGACGGACTTCACCTGAACGGTGCTGGGACTGGGGTCCTGGCAAATCATATAACTAGGGCAGTAGAGAGGTCTTTAAACTAAGTAGCGGGGGGGAGGTATCAAGGGTGGTAATAACGGCAGGGGTAGAGGAAATAGAGCAGGGTATCAGTGGGGAAACGGAAAATCAAAATGTGACAGGAGGATCCAGAATGTGTGAAGATAAAGCTCTAGATGTAAAAGAGGCAAAAACAGAAAGGAAGGGTAGTAAAAATCATCTGAAAGTGCTGTATCTAAATGCACGGAGTATTCGAAATAAGATAAATGAATTAACGGTGCAATTAAGTATATATAGTTATGATATCGTGGCCATTACGGAGACATGGCTGCAAGGGAATCAGGACTGGGAGTTAAATATAGAGGGGTACTCGACAATTAGAAAAAATAGACAGGAAAGAAAGGGAGGAGGGGTGGCCCTTTTAATAAGGGAGGGAATAACGGCAATAGAGAGGAAGGATATTGCGTTGAAGGATCAGGATAGTGAAACAGCTTGGGTACAGATAGAGAATAACAAGGGGAAAAAAACACTAGTGGGTGTAATTTATAGACCTCCAAATAGCTGTGACGCTGTTAGTCAGAACATAAATCTGCAAATAGTTGACGCATGTAAAAAGGGAACTGCTGTAATCATGGGGGACTTCAATTTTCATATTAATTGGGCAAACCAAACTGGGCAGGGTAAACTAGAGGAAGAGTTTATAGAATGTATTAGAGACGGGTTCCTAGAACAGTATGTCACAGAACCGACAAGGGGGGAGGCAATCTTGGATCTGGTCCTGTGTAATGAAGCAGGATTAATTAAAAATGTCATAGTTAGGGACTCGTTGGGAACAAGTGACCACAATATGGTCGAATTCCATATTCAAATAGAAGGGGAGCAGGTTGAAACTCAGGCTAGGGTACTTAGTCTAAATAAGGGGGATTATGAAGGTATGAGGACTGAGCTGATCAAAGTTGACTGGGATAGCAGACTCAAGAATAAGACGGTACATGAGCAGTGGTGTACGTTTAAGGATCTACTGTATATCCTTCAAGAAAAATTTATTCCTATGAAGAAAAAAAGGGGTAAGGGTAAGAACAGTCAGCCATGGCTCAGTAAAACTATAAAGGATAGTATTCGGCTGAAGGCAAGGGCATATAAGGTAGCCAGAGATAGTGGGAGGGTAGAGGATTGGGAAGCATTTAAAGGTCAGCAAAAAATAACTAAGAGATTAATTAAGACGGGGAAAATAGACTATGAAAGGAATTTAGCGAACAACATAAAAACTAATAGTAAGAGTTTTTATAGCTATATAAAAAGAAAAAGGGTGGCTAAGGTGAACGTTGGTCCATTGGAGGGTGAGACTGGAGAGTTGTTGGTGGGGAACATGGAAATGGCAAAGGCATTAAACGAGTATTTTGTATCAGTCTTCACCATAGAAGACACAAAAAATATTCCAACGCTGGATAAACAGGGGGCGGTAGGAATGGAGGAGCTAAATACTATTAAGATCACCAAGGAGGTGGTATTAGGGAAATTAATGAGACTGAAGGAGGATAAATCCCCTGGGCCTGATGGATTACATCCAAGGGTCTTGAGGGAGATAGCGGTGGGGATTGTGGATGCATTGGTGATAATTTTCCAAAACTCCCTGGAGGCAGGAACGGTCCCAGTGGATTGGAAAATGGCCAATGTAACACCTATATTTAAAAAAGGAAGTAAACAGAAGGCGGGTAACTATAGACCGGTTAGTCTAACATCGGTGGTGGGTAAAATGTTAGAGACAATTATTAAAGAAACACTAACGGGGCACTTGGATGGACATGACTTCATCGGACAGAACCAGCATGGTTTTGTGAAGGGGAAGTCCTGTTTAACGAATCTGCTCGAATTCTTTGAGGAAGTAACAACCCGGGTGGATAAAGGGGAACCGGTGGATGTGGTATACTTGGACTTCCAAAAGGCTTTTGACAAGGTGCCACATAAGAGACTATTGCTAAAAATAAAAAATTATGGGATTGGGGGTAATATATTAGCATGGGTAGAGGATTGGCTAACAAATAGGAAGCAGAGAGTGGGGATAAATGGTTCATATTCGGGATGGCAACCGGTAACTAGCGGGGTTCCGCAAGGGTCGGTGCTGGGACCCCAGTTGTTCACAATTTATATAAATGATTTGGAGGAGGGAACCAAGAGTAATATATCAAAATTTGCGGACGATACAAAAATGGGAAGAAAAGTAGGGGATGAGGAGGATAGGAAGAGTCTGCAAAAGGATATAGATAAGCTAGGTGAGTGGGCAACAACTTGGCAGATGAAATTTAATACTAATAAATGTGAAGTCATTCACTTTGGGAAAAAAAATGATAGGGCAAGTTATTTTCTAAATGAGGAGGAGCTGCGCTGTAATGCAACGCAAAGGGATCTAGGGGTAGTAGTACATGAATCACTAAAAGTTAGTATGCAGGTGCAGCAAGCTATCAGGAAGGCCAATGGAGTTTTGGCCTTTATTGCTAGGGGGATTGAGTATAAAAACACGGAGGTCTTGCTACAGCTGTACACAGTATTAGTGAGACCACATTTGGAATACTGTGTACAGTTCTGGGGTCCATACTTAAGAAAGGATGTACTGGCCCTGGAGGCAGTGCAGCGAAGGTTTACAAGATTAATTCCTGCAATGAGGGGATTGACATATGAGGAAAGGTTAAGTAGGCTGGAACTCTACTCTTTGGAGTTTAGAAGAATGAGAGGCGATCTCATTGAAACATATAAGATCGTGAGGGGCCTTGATCGGGTGGATGCACCGAGGATGTTCCCAATGATCGGGGAAACTAGAACTAGGGGACATAGTTGCAGAATAAGGGGGGGCTCTTTTAAAACTGAGATGAGGAAGAACTTCTTCACCCAGAGGGTGGTTAATTTATGGAATTCACTGCCCCAGGGAGCAGTGGAAGCAGAAACATTAAATATATTTAAGTCTAAAATAGATGGTTTTTTAGCTGCCAAGGGGATAAGGGGCTACGGGGAGAGGGCAGGGATATGGACCTAGGTAGGGTTAGTATAGTAAGACCTGAGTGATCTCCTGGACAAGTGTCGATTGCCTGGATTGGGGTCGGAGAGGAATTTCCCGGATTTTTTTCCCGAATTGGACCTGGGTTTTTATCCGTTTTTTTGCCTCCCCCAGGAGATCACGCGGTTCTTGGGGTGGAGAGGGGTGATAGCGGTATAAAGGGGAGGGTAGGTTCTTGTGTTCTGTGTCTTGTGTCTACTGTTTGTGGGTAGGGGTGTTTGTTTGGTGTTCAGCCATGAGCGAATGGCGGTGCGGGCTCGATGGACCTGGTGGTCTGCTCTCGCACCTACTTTCTATGTTTCTATGTTTCTATATTGTTATGGCATAACTTGATGATATTTTGATTGTGGGGAAAACCCTGGAATTAGCTAAATCAGCGGTTTTAGCTACCAAACATCTGTTTGAAACACTGGAGTTTATCATACATCCAGATAAATCTAAGTTGACACCATCCACAACTATGGACTATCTGGGATTCACAATTAACTCTGTCCACATGTCTGTAACATTGCCAAAGGACAAAGCAGCAGATTTGGTGGAAGCCTGCAACAAATTGATTGTTACTAATCAACCATCTATTCGACAGGTGGCAAAAGTGATTGGGAAACTAGTAGCAGCATTTCCAGCTACTCAGTTTGGACCTTTGCATTACCAAAATTTACAAAGGGCAAAGGTGCAAGCGCTAAAACAACATAAAGGTCATTTTGATCGACCTATGCAATTACCAGCCAAAGCAATTTCGGAGTTACAATAGTGGAGAGAAAACATTTGGCATAGTTCCAGCCCCCTCTTTGGCATCAATACCAGCAACATCAACCGACTCCAACTGGTCCAGAATGCAGCCGCCCGACTCATTACCCACACCAAATCCTGGCACCACATCACCCCAGTTCTCAAAAAACTCCACTGGCTTCCCATTTCCCACCGGATCATCTACAAAATCCTGGTCCTCACCTACAAAGCCCTCAACCACTTGGCCCCCCCTTATATCACTGACCTCCTCTCCCCCTACCAACCCTCACGGTCCCTCAGATCCACATCAGCTGGTCTCCTCTCCACTCCGAAATCAAACCTCTGCACTTTTGGAGGCAGAGCCTTCTCCAGGGCAGCTCTCAGGCTCTGGAATTCCTGATCCAAAATTCTGAGTGCCTCACCATCTTCCAGTCCCGCCTCAAGACCCATCTCTTCACCTCTGCATACCCTTAGTCCCATGTTCCCCTCCCCTTTGCATCTCTGTCTTACTGCTCTATTTTGTTTTGTTTATTCTTGACTCTCAATGTAAAGCGACTTTGAGTCCTGAAAAGCACTATATAAATAAAATGTATTATTATTATTATTATCATTATCAGTAACCCATCATTCACATTACAAACGGATGCCAGTGCTCAGGGCTGGGGAGCAACTAACACTATATCTAGTACTGGTGGTAGATGGAACATACAAGAATCATCACTACTACAGACACTGGGTATAAATTACTTAGAAATGTTGGGTGCATTTTATGGGCTAAAAGCTTACTGTTCAGCTATGCACCATTTGCATGTCCGCCTACAAATTGACAATACCACAGTGGTGGCTTATATTAATCATATGGGTGGAATAAAATCGATATCGTGTGACGATTTGGTCAGCACAATCTGGCAATGGTGTGTCGACAGACATATTTGTGCTTTTAGATTTGACTGCTGCTTTTGACACAGTGGATCATGAAATATTGATCTCACGTTTGAAGCAGTGGGTGGGTATCAGGGGCATAGCACTGGAGTGGTTCAGGTCGTACCTGGCTGATCGAACTTTCTGTGTCAGCCTTGGGGACTCTGTATCCTCCTCTGCTCCTCTCTCGTGTGGGGTCCCACAGGGCTCAGTTCTTGGCCCTCTCCTCTTTTCTCTCTATTTGCTCCCACTTGGTTCCATACTTAGGAAGCACGGAATTTCATTCCACTTTTATGCAGACGACAGTCAGATTTATGTGCCTCTTAAAAAGAAGGATGAACACTGTCGGACTGTTACTTGAGTGTCTCAACGACATAAAGGCCTGGATGGCTCTGAACTTTTTAAAATTTAATGATAAAAAGACGGAAGTAATGGTTTTTGGTGGCACCACTGTAGATCTGGGCTCCCTGGCCCAGTATATCAAACCAAGCATCACAACCCTAGGGGTTAAAGTGGACCCTGAGCTTAAATTTGACAGTCAAATCAAGGCTGTTGTTAAATCAAGCTTTTTCCATTTGAGGCAGCTGGCCAAAATAAAGCCAATTCTGTCAAGGCAGCACTTTGAGACGGTAATCCACGCCTTTGTTACTACTCGGCTGGATTACTGCAATGCACTGTATGTGGGGGTTAGTGGGTCCTCCATCGCCCGTCTCCAGATGGTACAGAATGCAGCTGTACGTCTTTTAACTGGCACACGTAAACATGAGCACATTTCGCACATTTTAGCCTCACTCCACTGGTTGCCTATTCAGTTTAGTGTGGCGGTCCCTGGAGGGTAAGCCACTCCTTGGATCATCCCCCTCGCCGAGTGAAGGACAGGGGACTGGTCTGCCACGGGGTTTCCAGTCGACCCTGGATTTAGTGCTCTCGAGGTGTGTGTGTGGGGTGCTCTCGTTGTAAGCATTAAAGTCTGCTAATTGAACCCGTCTGGCATCTGGCCTTTTACTGACCTCGTTCAGGCCGCTACACTGGTGACCCACACCGTCCATCACGCGTCGTGATGGAGAATAACGCCGTTGCGTTGTGGACCGAAGAAGCTGACACTTGGTTCCAGCAGGCAGAGGCACAGTTTGCTTTGAGAGGAATTACAGTAGATGAGACTAAGTATTATTACGTGATTGGGGCGCTGGACCAAGCGACTGTAAGGAGAATTAAGCCGTTCCTCAAGACCCCCCCGGTAACAAACAAATATAGCGGCCTGAAGGCATACCTTATCAGGAGGTTCGGCCTAGGTGACTCCAAGCGGGCAGCTCGGATTTTCAGAATGGAGGGGCTGGGCGACCGCCGGCAGTCCGACCTCCTGGAGGACATGCTAACCCTAATGGGGGACCATGAACCTTGCTTTCTGTTTAAATATGCCTACCTGCAGCAGCTACCGTCCGACATCCGTATGCAGCTCGCCAGGAATCCATTTACCGACATGCGGGAGCTGGGTGAGCAAGCTGACGAACTATGGATGAACCGCCATAAGGATGTGCTGAACGTCTTTCCCGCGGCTTTTGGAGGCTCAGAGCAGGTCGGGACCGCTATCGACCGCGTCTCCACCGCTCCCAGTCGGGCCCCGCGGCAAAATCCGGCCGCCATTGCGCATTCCACTGCAGGCACGTCTTTCCAGTACGGCCAGCCTGCAGTTCCACTTGACGCCAGCAGAGGTCGCTGGCGTCCAAACCAGCCAAATTGGTATGCAGTTCCACAAGACACCAACAGAGGAGGTTGGTGCTCTTACCACCGTCGCTGGGGAGCTGCAGCCAGGAGATGTGTGCCACACTGTTCATTCCCGAGAAACAAAAGGGCCGGTCGTCAGTAATTCCTTCGGCGGCCGGCAAAATTCATCGCGTCTTCGCCTGGGATCGCCGCACTGGAGGTCGATTCCTCGTGGACACTGGTGCGGAAGTGAGCGTTGTGCCCCCCTCCATAACTGACATCCGGGCGGGTAAACGAGGGCCCCTCCTCACCGCGGCGAACGGGAGTGCTATCCGCACCTACGGGTTTCGCACCATCCCCCTCAACTTTGGCCGCAGCTCCTTTTCATGGAAGTTCGTAATTGCTGACGTTTCCCAGCCGCTGCTGGGCGCCGACTTCCTCCGAGCTCATTCACTGCTCGTGGATGTCAAGCGGCGGCGCCTGATTCATTCTGTCACGCTGGAGCCGGTCTTCCTCCGTATTGGTGATCCTGTATCACGCACTGATGGCCCCCTATCGTCCGTGGATGCAACTTTCGCGCGCATCATGGCAGATTTTCCTGACATCCTGGAACCCCACTTCCGCTCCTCGACCCCTAGGCACGGGGTGGAGCACCATATCCCTACTACCGGCCCGCCTGTGCACGCCCGGGCGCATCGTCTTGCGCCAGACAAGCTTCGTCTTGCTCGGGAGGAGTTCCGCCGGATGGAGGAGATGGGCATCGTGCGTCCCTCCGATAGCCCATGGGCGTCACCGCTCCACATGGTCCCCAAGGCAGACGGGGCTGGCGCCCGTGTGGGGATTACCGTCGCCTGAATGATGCGACCGTCGCGGATAGGTACCCAGTTCCGCACATTCAGGACTTCAATGCCCATCTAGCCGGAGCATCCATATTCTCCAAGGTGGACCTCGTACGAGGATATAATCAAATTCCGGTTCGCCCCGATGATATTCCGAAGACGGCCATTATTACACCATTTGGTCTATTCGAATTTGTAAGGATGCCGTTTGGGTTAAAAAAACGCTGCGCAGGCCTTTCAGCGGCTTATGGACTGTGTGTGCCGCGGCCTGGATTTCGTCTTTGTGTACTTAGATGACATACTCGTGGCTAGTCACTCGCGGCAGGAGCACTGCATCCACCTCCGTCAGCTGTGTCAGCGCCTCAGCGATTTCGGTTTGGCCATCAACGCGTCCAAATGCCGTTTCGGGGTGACGTCTATCGACTTCCTCGGCCACCGCGTGACTCCACAAGGGGTGGTGCCTCTGCCGGTCAAGGTGGACGCTATCCGCAGGTTCCCCCGTCCGACCACAGTTAGGGGCCTACAAGAATTCGTGGGGATGGTCACTTTCTATCACCGCTTCCTGCCGGCAGCGGCCGCAGTCATGCGTCCGCTGTTCCAGCTGATTGCTGGTCATCGCAGGGAGGTTGAGTGGTCCACGGAAGCATCAGCGGCTTTTGAAAGGGCTAAGCAGGCACTGGCTGAAGCCACCATGCTCGTCCACCCACGGGAGAACGCCCTGACCGCCTTGACGGTAGACGCTTCTGAGATTGCAGTTGGGGCAGTGTTGGAGCAGCTCGTCGATGGATACTGGCGGCCACTCGCCTTCTTCAGCAGGCATTTCAGTGGTGCTCAACGCCGTTACAGTGCTTTTGACCGCGAGCTCCTTGCCCTATATCTCGCTGTACGCCATTTCCGCTATTTCCTGGAGGGGAGGCTGTTTACTGTGTTTACGGACCACAAGCCGTTAACCTTTGCGTTCGCCAAGGTTTCAGACCCGTGGTCTGCCCGGCAGCAGAGGCAGTTGGCGTATGTGTCCGAATACACAACCTCCATCCGGTTCGTTGACGGCAAATTCAACAGAGTGGCCGATGCCATATCTAGACCTGCAGTCAACGCAGTTCTCCAAGTCGCCGAAGGGGATCAATTATTCCGCCCTAGCAGCCGCTCAGTTGGTCGACGAGGAGATGTCCGCTTATCGTACGGCAGTTTCGGGCCTGCAGTTGGAGGACGTTGTCTGGTGTCCTTGGGGTGCAACGCTGCTGTGCGATGTCTCCTCTGGGGTTCCGCGACCCATTGTCCCCATCGCCTGGGTGTTTGAGGTGCTCCATGGGCTTGCGCATCCCTCCATCCGGGCGACAACGGCCGTGGTGGCCTCCCGTTTCATGTGGCACGGACTGCGGAAGGAGGTTGGACACTGGGCGCACACCTGCATCTCGTGCCAGACCGCCAAGGTGCAACGACACGTGCGCGCGCCGTTGCAGGAGTTCCCCATTCCAAGGCAGCGTTTCCACCACATTCACGTGGACATCGTGGGGCCGCTGCCGTCGTCCATGGGCATGACATACCTATTCACCGTTGTGGACCGCTTCACGCGGTGGCCTGAAGCCATCCCGCTACCGAATTCTGCAACGACTACTTGCGCTCGAGCCTTGGTGGCGCATTGGATCGCCAGGTTCGGAGTGCCACTGGACATAACTTCCGACCGGGGGCCTCAGTTCACGTCGGAGCTGTGGGCGGCCATGGCACGTCTCCTGGGTGTTCGTCTGCACCACACGATGGCATACCACCCGCAGGCGAACAGCTTGGTGGAGCGGTTTCACCGTCAACTTAAGGACGCCCTGAAGGCACGGCTCAAGGATCCGGACTGGGTGGACGCTCTGCCGTAGGTTTTGCTGGGGATCCGCACCGCACCCAAAGAGGACTTGGCCTCCTCCTCCGCCGAGTTGGTATATGGGTCTCTGTTGATGGTGCCCGGGGAATTCATCCCGTCGGCACGTGGTCAGGCGGAGCAGCCTTCGGACGCTCTGCAACGTCTTCAGCACACGGTGGGCAAGTTGGCGCCGGTGCCAACGTCTCATCATGGGTCTTTCCGTCCCCATGTTCCGCCTGCCCTGGTGGACTGCCAGATCGTTTTTCTGCGCAGGGATGCGCATTGGACACCTCTCCAGCGGCCGTACTAGGGTCCCTTTCGGGTACTGGAACATGGCTCATCCTCTTTCGTCCTGGACATGGGGGGTCGGCATGAGACTGTTTCAGTTGCGCGGTTGAAGCCAGCACATATTGATATCGATCAGCCGGTGTTGGTAGCGCGGCCTCATAAGCGAGGGCGGCCTCTGTCTATGGTACCTCCTCTGGTTACTCGGTCCCATGCACCTGTTGGTCAGTTGCCTGTTCCGGAGCAGGGCATGGTGTGTACCCGCGCTGGCCGCCGTGTACGGCCTCCTGTCCGTTTCGTGTCTCGGGTACTTTGGGGGGGGGTCATGTGGCGGTCCCTGGGGGGTAAGCCACTCCTTGGATCATCCCCCTCGCCGAGTGAAGGACAGGGGACTGGTCTGCCACGGGGTTTCCAGTCGACCCTGGATTTAGTGCTCTCGAGGTGTGTGTGTGTGGTGTGCTCTCGTTGTAAGCATTAAAGTCTGCTAATTGAACCCATCTGGCGTCTGGCCTTTTACTGACCTCGTTCAGGCCGCTACACTAGTATCCATTTTAAAATTCTTTTATTTGCTTTTAAATCCCTGAATGGTCTTGCCCCGCCCTACCTATCTGAGCTTCTACACCCGTATACACCCACCCGCTCTCTCAGGTCAGATAATCAGCTGCTCCTGAGTGGGCCTAAAACTAAGCTGAAGCTCAGAGGGGACCGTGCCTTTGCTGTGTCGGCACCCAAATTATGGAACGATCTGCCTCTCCACATTAAACAGGCCTCTTCTCTGTCTGTTTTTAAATCACTTCTTAAAATCCATCTCTTCTCCGTGGCCTTTGATACCCAGTAAGATGTTGACTTTATTTACTTGATTTAATTTATTTTTTGATTGCTTTTATTGCGTGGCTATTATTTTTACTCATGTTTTATGTCTTTTAATTTATTGTTGTATTTCATATGTAATTTTTGCATCTCATGTGAGCTGTTATGTTATGTTATGTTATGTTGTCTGTTTATGATGTCTTGTTTAGTCTTCTGTACAGCACTTTGGTCAACATTGGCTGTTTTAAAGTGCTTAACAAATAAAGTTGGATTGGATTGGATTGGATATTTGGCTATCAGCAACTTACCTACCAGGTAAGCTCAATACAGTGGCAGACACCAGGTCACGAAAATTTAATGACAACACCAAATGGATGTTGAACCACAAAGTATTTGCTGATATTACAATGCGGTATGGTACACCTGATATCGATCTCTTTGCATCCAGACTGAATCACCAGTTACCAACATATGTCGCTTGGGAACCAGACCCTGAGGCAGCAGCGATGGACGCGTTTTCGCTGAATTCGGGAAAATTGTTTTTCTATGCCTTTCCCCCCTTCTGCCTCATCAGTCGGGTCCTACGCAAAATACAAATGGACTCAGCTTCAGGTATTTTGGTAGTACCCGATTGGCCTACCCAGCCATGGTTCCCTGTGGTCCTCGACATGGTCTCTGAACCACTCATGACCATTCCCAAAAGACCAGATCTCTTGGTCCATCCTGTTACGGGCGAAACTCATCCGTGCCATGACAGGATAAATCTATTGGCTTGCAGAATTCAAAAAGACCTCTTTTGGATCTGGGATTATCGGACAGGACCATGAACATGATCACGGCGGCCTACCGAGAATCGACTAAGAAGCAGTACCTCTCCAGCATTCGGAAGTGGGAAGCGTACTGCTCAAGGACTGGGGTAGCATACAAATCAGCTACAATTACCAATGTCCTGGAGTTCCTATCCAGCCTTCACTTTGATGAAGGACTGAGTTACAGCACAATTAACAGTGCTAGGAGTGCTCTGTCAGCATATTTATGGCAGGCACCGGGACAGCAGTCCATGGGATCCCACCCTCTAGTTGCCAAACTAATGAGGGGTATCTACAACACCAATTCCCCCAGACCAAGGTACACCCAGATCTGGGACGTCAGTGTTGTACTGATATTGCTAAGGGGTTGGTCACCAGCAATGTCCCTGTCCCTGGAACAGCTCACACTAAAAACAGTAATGCTGATGGCTTTGGTCTCAGCTCAAAGGGTCCAGTCCCTATACAAATTAAGATTGGACAATATGAAAACATCAACTGACAAGATAACCTTCCGAATCTTGGAGTTGGTCAAACAGAATAGACAGGGAACTTCGGGACTGAGTTTGGAATTCCGGGCATACCCACCTGACCCCCGTTTGTGTGTCATGACACACCTACTGCTTTATCTTAGGACAACAAAAGCCTTAAGAGGAAACGAAATGGCATTATGGGTTAGCTTCAAACAGCCTCATGGACGGGTGTCAGTACAGACCATCTCAAGATGGCTCAGACAGGTTCTGGGGGCTGCTGGGGTGGATACTGACATTTTTAAATCTCACTCCACCAGGGCAGCAGCAACATCGGCGGCAAGAAATATGGAGGTGCCAATGGACCATATCCTGGCGACAGCAGAATGGTCTACGGAAAAGACTTTCCAAATCTTTTATAATAAGCCGATCGCCAAACCTGCAGTGTTTGCAGAAAGAATTTTAAGTTCTGCAATATAATTTAGCCCGAGGGAGCATTATTTTCTTTGTTAAAAAAAAAAAAAATTTAAATCGTTATTGTTTTTAAAAATTGATTCATGTTTAATTACGATAACATACTTCCTCCCTTGGATGACTTCAGCAGTGAGTGCGGCATGGATTTGTTCCACGGCATGAAATCACAGATCTTTAAAATCTTCACGTAGTCACTCACGTGACTCCGAAGTAAAATAGTAAGATTAAACGAGAACTTACCAGTTTGAAGTTTGATCTTTATTTTATGAGGAGTTACGTTGAGGGATTACGTACCCTCCATGCCCACCCTCTTATAAAGGTCAACTGGTATCCTAGTTCTTCTTATCTTACTATGTTTATTTCATTACTATTACTGTGATTCCACACCGCTGCTTTGAAGAATGTCGCGCATGCGTGCTGGACGGGCTCTTCACGTAATCCCTCAACGTAACTCCTTATAAAATAAAGATCAAACTTCAAACTGGTAAGTTCTCGATTAATCTTACTATTCTATCACCCTCTTTACTTTACACTTTATTATAATCTTAAGTTTGAATGGAATTATAAGTTTTACCTAAGTAGATATGTACGGGAGAAAGACCTACGAGATTTAAAATTCATCTATCTGATGTTCGGGTATAATGTCGGGTTTATTGTGTTGAGCCACCTGCTCTTTTATAGACCACCCTAAACATAAGATGCAAGACGTCAATATGATAATTGGGGGTGAAGGAATCACATTTTGTAGTTGGAATGTTAAGGGAATTAATGAACCAATCAAGAGAGGTAAAGTATTAGCACATTTAAAATCACTTAAAACAGATATAATATTCCTTCAGGAAACTCACCTTAAAAAGGAAGCACAACATAGATTGAAAGCAAAATGGATTGCTAAAACGTATCATTCCTCATTCTCACATAAATCCAGAGGAGTTGCAATACTAATCCGTAAAGGGATACCTTTTAAACATACATTAACTATAACGGACATTGATGGTAGATATATTGTATTAGCAGGTGAGCTATACGCAAAAAAAGTGATTCTTCTTAATGTTTATGGACCAAATGTTGATAGTCCCTTGTTTTTCAAGAAAACATTCAATACAATTCCGGAGCTCACACAACACAACTTAATAATTGGAGGAGACTTAAATTGTACACTAGACCCTTATTTAGACAGATCATCAAGACAAAGAAAAGTAAAATCTCAGTCAAGTGAATTTCTAAACTCATATATTAATACTACTAACATCAAGGACGTCTGGAGAATCGAAAACCCAACCGGACGAGAATACTCATTTTACTCACCGATACATAAAACCTATTCAAGAATAGACTATTTTTTAGTAGACTCCAAGCTCATCCCATTTACCTACAACTCGAAATATCATAATATTATAATCTCGGACCATGCACGCTTAACATTTATGATTAAACTAAATGGAATGGCCGAGAAACAGACACAATGGAGACTCGAAACCCAAATTTTAAATGAAAAAGTATGTCAGGAATATCTTACTAAACAGATTAATATGTTTTTTGAGACTAATGACCGCCCTGGAACGCCTCCCTCCCTTCTCTGGGAAACATTTAAAGCATTTGTTCGAGGAGCATTAATCTCCTCCCAAGCATTTCGTAATGGGCTAAGCAGCAGATACTGGAAAGGGAAATAAGGCAATTAGACATAGAAAATGCGGCTGCGCCATCTATGATAAAACACAATAAAATTGCAGTACTTAAATATAAATTAAATTAAATATACTCAGATCAAGTTATAAAACTTAATCAGCATACTAAACAATTACATTTTCAATTCGGTGACAAACCACAAAAACTATTAGCACGTCAACTTCGAAAACTGGACGGGGAAAAAACAATCCACAAAATTAGTTCAGACATGGGAGAATTATTAACACTGCCCAAGGATATCAATGAGAGATTTCTGCAATATTATCAAAACCTTTACTCAGCCAAAACGACAGAACACTCGGCAGGAATGGAAGCATTCTTACAGAAATGTAATCTTAAAGGTTTAGATTTGAAAGAGAGAGAATTACTAGGTGCTGAAATAACAGTAAAAGATATTGAAGAGTCCATAAGATCTTTAAAAAACGGAAAGGCCGCCGGCCCTGACGGTATAAGTTCTGAATTTTATTAAAAAAATTATGATCTAATCTCCTCATATTTACAGACACAGTATGAGTACACTTATACTCAACAGAAACTGCCAGAAACTCTAATCGAATCTATAATAGCACTTATACCAAAAACAGATAAGGACCCCGAAGACCCAGGTTCATATAGAGCAATAGCTCTCTTAAATACTGATCAAAAAATATTAACTAAAATCCTAGCACAAAGACTAAGTACAGTGATTAATAAATTAATACACCCTGACCAAACAGATTTTATCCCAAAACGTTACTCATCTTATAATCTGAGACGATTATTCAATATTATATACTCAAAGATAATTACTAACGTAGACTTAGCAATTATTTCGTTAGATGCTGAGAAAGCATTTGATCAGGTGGAATGGCCCTATCTATTTTCGGTGATGGAAAAATTTCAACTGGGCGAGAAGTTCAGCACATGGGTAAAACTTTTCTATACTAACCCAACAGCTAGAATATTAACAAACCAAATGTTATCAACTAAATTTAACTTATCTAGAGGTTGTAGACAAGGATGCCCGCTATTTCCGTTATTATTCGCACTCGCTATTGAGCCACTAGCAGAAAGTGTTAGGGCCCATCCAGAAATACACGGGTATAATACTAAAGACACTGTGAATAAAATCTCTTTATATGCAGATGATGTATCAATTTACATTACAAACCCAGAAAGTAGTATTCCAAACCTATTAAATTTAATAACTCAATTTGGTATGTTCTCGGGATACTGAATTAATTGGAATAAAAGCCAAATTATGCCAATAACGGAATTCAATTTACATATCCTACAACAATCCCCCTTTAAAAGTTAATGAAAAATTTAAATATCTAGGAATTTATGTAACTAAGACATATATTTCTTTATTTAAATTAAACTTCCCTCCTTTACTGAATAAACTACACAAGAATATTCAGTATTGGAAAACACTCCCTATCTCAATGTTTGGTAGAATTAATGCTATAAAAATGATTTTCCTACTGCAATTACTGTACCTCTTTGAATCCTGATATATCTTCCAAATTTATTTTTTTTAAAGGTGGAATCCATCATCACTAATTTTATTTGGGATTATAAGAATCATAGAATAAGCAAAAAACATTTATGTAAATCAAAGACAAACGGTGGTTTAGCTTTACCGAATTTCATGTTTTATTTCTGGGCAGTTAATATTACAAAACATGAACATTTGGTTGGAAGAAATGGACCAGCAACCAGACTGGTTAAAGATGGAAAAGGAAGACTGTTTACCCTTTGAAATTGGTTTGATTCTGTTTGCTCCCACAAAATTGAACAAAAAAACCTATAGTGAACACCTACAGTTGTCACAGTCTGCCCTCTCCTCATTCTCATCCACTTCACCTCCCAGTACTTTTCCACCGGCTTCTCCTCTCCTCGCCTGCCTGCCACTCCCCTCTCATCAGGCCAACTCTCCTCACCTGTGGCACTCAGTTGCCTCTGATCACCAATTAATCCGGTATATAGACCCTCCTCACCGTTCACACAGTGCCAGAATTGTTCTCAACATTCATGCAAGACTCTCCAGCGATTTCACGACTGCCTACACGGATTCGAACCTGCCTGCCCCTCTTCGGAACCCTCGCTCAATCCTGAGCCTCTGTGTGAGTACGGTGTACCCATTCCTGTGTTACAGTATCGGAATAAAGTTCAGTACCAACTATACCCGCCTGATTCTGTGCTGCTATCGGGTCCAAGCTATCCCCGTTGCAACAGTGGTATACGAATTTGGAAACAATTAAAAAATACTTTAAAATTGGATAATTTATCACTCTTTCTTCCCATTGTAAATAACCCTTCATTTAAACCTTCCATGTTGGATAAAGGTTTCACACAATGAAAAAATTATGGAATTAAAAAGATGGGACATCTCTATAGGAAAGGCACCTTTCTTTCATTTCAGGAGTTACAACAGACTTATGGACTTCACTCGAATGACTTTTTCAGATATTTACAACTTAGAGATTTTGTTAAATCAAATACACAAGACTATAGAACTAGAGATCCAGAAACTCTTGATGAATGTTTGAATAAACATCCTAATACAGATAAATTAATATCTCATATTTTATAATATCCTATTAGATAGTGAGGTACCACCAACGGAATTAAATAGGCAAACATGGGAAAATGAACTAGGCCAACCAATAACGAAAGATATTTGGGACGAAAGTTCACAACATATACATCAATGCTCGTTAAATGCCACACTCTTTAATACAATTTAAAGTATTACATAGATTACATTACTCTAAAACTAAACTAAATAGAATCTTCCCACATACCTCTCCTATTTGTGATAAATGTCAGCATTTAGAGGCTAACTTTACTCATACATTCGTAAACTGTATAAAAATAAAAAAATTCTGGATGGATATTTTTAGAATAATTTCTGAAGTTGTCAACACCCAATTGGATCCCGACTCAAAACTAATAATACTAGGAATATCAGAACAAAGCCTAACACTTACAACAAGCCAAAGAAACTTTCTCGACTATAGTATAATAACTGGGAAAAAATTAATATTAAAATTTTGGAAAGGTCCTATAACCCCCACAATTAAAATGTGGATTATGGAAATGTCGGAGACCTTACATTTGGAAAGAACTAGACTTGTCTTAATGGACAAACAAGAACTTTTTGTCAGAATATGGTCTCCATTTATTGACTATTTGAAGGGGTAGATTGGTTCAGCACGGGAACCTGACTGAAGCTCGAACTCAGGATTAGATGAAAAGTTATACTTTATAATTTACGAACCTATCTCCAATGTTGTATTATTAGTAAATTATTCCATTCTTCTTTATCATGGTTTTTTTTTCTTTCTTATTTTCTATCTATAAAAAAAAAAACTAGAAGCGGAGTCAATATACAACTGATATTAGCAATGTAAGACTGATATACATGAAATGTTTTTATTATGATATGTACTTGCTTCTAATAAAAATATTAAAAAAAAAAAAAAAAGAAGAAAGGTTTTTTCGCATCTTAAACAACTCAAAACAGAAATAGCCTTCGTGCAAGAAACTCGTATCCATTGCTCAGACAATGGCCGTCCCTTGTCAGGCTGGGTGGAGCAGGGGTTCCACTCGTCCTTTCAGGCTAAAGCCAGAGAAGTTTCAATCCTTATCAGCCAGAACATTTCCTTTGGGTCACACAAAGTGTGACAAGTTTGGTCGGTATGTAATTGTGACTGGAAAATTATACAATACACTGGTAGTATTTGTCAACGTGTATGCCCCTAATGTAGACGATGTAGGTTTTTTCGAGCGGTTATTTTCATTACTTCCAGACCTGAACACATACTCTCTTATACTCGGTGGTGATTTCAATTGTTTGGATCCTCTTTTAGATCGATCCTCTACTAACCCCAGTACAGAAAGTAAATCAGCTTGTTTCATCCAAGCCTTTCTCTCCCATTACGGTGTCCACAAGATAAGGAATACTCATTTTTATCACATGTCCATCATACGTATTCTAGAATTGACTGTTTCTTTCTTGATAACCAAACTTGTACCCCTGGTTCATTCCTGTGAGAGTATTGTCATTTCTGACCATTGCACTGGCCTTGTCCCTTCCAGATCTCCCTCAAAAGAGTAGGCAGTGGCGATTCAATTCAACTTTGCTCTCTGATGATAAGTTTGTAAAGTTTATGGAAAGAGAGATAGCCTTTTCTCTTTCCACTAATATATCCCCTGAAACCTCTAGCCTGATCCTATGGGATACCCTTAAGGCTTACCTTAGGGGGCAGATCATATCTTACACTGCTCAAATGAAGTGGAAATCCAATAAAGAGCGTTTAGATCTTGCTCATCAAATTGGAGAAATTGACAAACAATATGCGCAAACTCAAAATCCAACTCTTTATAAAAGACGATTGGAACTCAAAACCAAATTTGACCTACTCACTCAATTGAACACATACTTTTTTTTTAAAGCCATGTTTTATACATATGGAGATAAAACTGACAAATTACTTGCAAATCAACTTAAAGGTGCTAAAGCGAGAGAATATTTCTAAAATTTGCATGCTTAATGGCCAGTTCACTTCGGATCACTTGCAAATTAATGACGCTTTCAGAGACTTTTATTCCCAGCTTTATACTTCAGAATCTCAACCGGATCATAAGGTAATGCATGACTTTATGAGCAGTCTAAATATTCCCAAACTCTCATTAGATTTTAGGGAAAGATTGGATGAACCCTTATCACAGGCAGAAATAGCTTCAGCCATTTCCTCAATGCAATCAGGCAAATGTCCGGGCCCTGACGGCTTCCCGGCAGAGTTTTATAAAAAGTTCTCTCTACTCCTTTCCCCATAGTTGTGTTCCGTTCTATCTGAATCCTACAGACAAGGTTCTCTTCCTCCATCCTTTGCCGAAGCCTGTATTACTCTTATCGCCAAAAAAGGTAAAGATCCAACCGAATGCGCCTCCTACACCCATCTCCCTTCTAAACACGGATGCTAAAATTTTAGCTAAGGTTCTAGCTCGTAGACTAGAGAATATCCTCCCTACTGTTATACTGTTTCTTTACTCCCTCAATTCTCCAAAATACTAGAAAAAATGTTCAATAATAGACTAGACATATTTGTAGAAAAGCATAAACTAATCACTGAAAGTCAATATGGATTCAGATCAAACAGATCAACATCACTTGCAATAATAGAATCAATTGAAGATATCACAAACGCTATTGACAATAAACTATATGCAGCTGGGATATTTATTGATATAAAGAAAGCATTTGATACGATTAATCATGACATTTTATTAAAAAAATTAGAAAGGTATGGCATTAGAGGTCTAGTACTGGATTGGATAAAAAGCTATTTAAGTAACAGGCAACAGTTTGTGAAGCTGCGCAGTTACAGTTCTACGGATGACTAAGGATGGCGCCGGTGTGTGTGGCTGCTCGTCTGTCGCTCTGTTTGTGTTTGGCGTTTTTTGGCACTATACAGGTAAAGTCTCTGCTGGTGTACGACCGTCAATCTCTCCAAGATCTACGACATAATGTCGGTGCGTTTGTCGGTGCGTTTGAATATAATACCCTGCCACCGTTCTTATCCGGAACCTCGAATCACCTGGACTGGGCCTTGCCTTGAAGGAAGCGTCGCCGTCGCCGTGGAAAGCGCGGTGGTCGACTGGTGAGTTTTAGACTGGGTGCGCCCGGGCTCCCTTGTCAGCGACTTCTTCGTGGGCCTCGCCTTCGGGGTCTCCTGCCCGGTGCTTTTCAGCTGCCACCGGACCATCTCCTCCCAGAGGGTACAGAGCGCTGCCTGCCTGCTGCGGCCTGGAGAGTTGACCGGACACGCCGCCTCGGAGGGGAGGGGGGCAGCCTCAAGGTGAGCCCGCTCTTCCGGGGTCTCCAGCCTGGTGCTTCTCAGCTGCCACCGGACCAACTCCTCCCGGAAGGTGTAGAGGGCTGCCCGCCTGCTACGGCCCGGAAAACTGGCCGGACACGCCGCCTCGGAGGGGACGGGGGCGATCGCCGGGTGTGCCGGCTGCTTCAGGTTGCTCCTTTCTCCCCCCTTCCCCCCCTACCCGCTTACGATCGGAGGCTGCAGCGGGACCGGCTCCGCTCCCCCTGCTCTCCTCGACTCCGCCATCGCGGGGTGAATATCCGGAACCTGCGGACACTGTCCCGGGCTCCCCGATCTGCAGACCTAAAGAGTCCATCCCCTTCCCGGGTTGGCCTGGTGAACGCCAGATCGCTGGCAAACAAGACTTTTATTTTGAGGGACTTCTTCTGCTCCCGGGCCCTGGACTTCCTCTGTGTGACAGAGACTTGGATCGGTCCTGGTGAGTGCAGCGCTTTTACTGAACTTCTGCCGGCGGGCTGCTCTTATTTCAACTCGCCACGGATGTCGGGCCGTGGAGGTGGAATTGCAGTCATTTATAAAAGCACTTTTAAATGCAAACAGTGCACTGCATTATCAACGTTCTCCAGCTTTGAGGCAACTTTATTTGAGGTGGGTCGCTCCGACACGGTGCTTTGTGCTGTCATCTACCGACCCCCCAAATACCACAAGGACTTTGTGTCTGACTTTTCTGAGTTTCTGGCTGGGATTATGCCCAACTATGACCGTGTCCTTGTGGTTGGGGATTTTAACATACACGTGTGCTGTCCCGATAAGCCGTTGGCGAAGGACTTTTTAAGTCTTATTGATTCTTTTAATTTTGTGCAGTGTGTGTCTGGTCCCACACACGAACATGGACATACATTGGACCTTGTTCTCTCCTATGGCTTGCCTGTATTAAACTTGGAGGTCTGTGATAGTGTGTTTTCTGATCACATGCCTGTACTGTTTGATGTTGGTTTTTCCAGTGCTGCAGTTAGACCTGTATCGTCTGCTCGGCGCTGTCGGTCTTTTAACCCTTCTGCTGCTGGCCAATTCTCTGCTGCTTTCGATCATCTCTGTGCCCCCTCTGCGTCCACTCCCCTTGGTACGGAGGAGATTAGTTCTTGGTTCCACTCCTCCTGCACAACTATACTGGACTCTGTGGCTCCTTTAAAAACTTTGCAGCCCAGAGCTAAACCCGAGCCCTGGTTTAGTGACGCAACTCGTACAGCTCGACGGGATTGTCGCAGAGCTGAACGAAAGTGGAAGAAGGACAGGCTGCAGGTTTCATCGCAAATCCTAAAGGACAGCTGGCGAAATTACCAAAATACTGTTAAAGAGGCCAAAAGATATTACCTGTCTAATATAATAGTGGCTAAGCGTCACGACCCACGCGTATTATTCAAAACTATTGATTCTGTTTTAAATGCCCCACAGCCTGTTTGCTTGGAAGCATCGTCCGAATTGTGCAATGACTTCCTGCACTTCTTTATTAATAAGGTCGTTTCTATAAGGGCTCTCATCTCAGCTCCTGCCTCTGACCCCTCTGTTCCGGCCCCATGCCTGGTGGCATTTGAAAAGTTTGTGCCTCTGACATTGTCGGGTCTAGAGGATGTGGTTAGGCATATTAAGCCGTCGGGTTCCCCCTGTGATGCTGACCCTCCTCTTCTTTTTAAAGAGGTTTTCCCGAGTATAGGGCAGTCGGTTCTCGCCATTATAAACAGTAGCTTGTGTTCTGGGGTTGTCCCCATAAATTTTAAACATGCTGTAGTGCAACCACTACTTAAAAAACCAGGCCTGGATCAAACTGATCTGGCCAATTTTAGGCCGATCTCCAAGTTGCCTTTTATTTCTAAGATCATGGAGAAGGTAGTTTATGCGCAGCTGAAACTCTTCCTGGATGAGCACAATATTCGGGAGGTTTTCCAGTCTGGATTCAAGGCTATGCATAGCACAGAGTCGGCTCTGCTAAGGGTCTTCAACGACATCCTCCTGGCAAACGACTCAGGTAATTATGTGGTTCTTGTCTTGCTGGACCTATCTGCCGCCTTCGATACAGTGGACCATGGAATATTAATTTCCAGACTACAGCACCAAGTGGGCATTTGTGGCAGTGCCCTGGGATGGTTCAGGTCCTATCTGGCAGACAGAACCATGCGTGTAAGCCTTGCTGGCTTTGAATCCTCCTCCACTCCCTTGGTATATGGGGTTCCACAGGGCTCAATTTTAGGGCCCCTGCTCTTCTCCTTATACCTACTTCCTCTGGGCTCAATTTTAAGAAGGCATGGCATCTCCTTTCACTTTTATGCAGATGATAGCCAGTTATATATGCCACTCAGGAAAGAAGAAGACTATTCTCTAAAATCACTTCTGTCTTGTCTTGAGGACATTAAGTCCTGGATGGCCTTAAACTTTCTGGGACTTAATGAAGAGAAGACAGAGGTGATTTTGTTTGGCCCCAATGGCTGCCGTGAACCTCCCTTTGTTGATTTGGGTCCACTGGCATTGTCTGTAAAGCCAACCGTCTTGAACCTGGGTTTTAGGATGGACGGTGATTTTAAACTAGACAAACAAATAGGCGCGGTGGTTAAGTCCAGCTTCTTTCACCTAAGGAAGCTGGCAAAGGTGAAGCCCATTCTCGAGCGGGAGCATTTTGAAACAGTAATCCATGCCTTTATTACATCTAGGCTGGATTACTGTAACGCACTCTACTCTGGAGTCGCACGAGCTTCATTGGCTCGCCTCCAGCTTGTTCAAAATGCTGCCGCTCGCCTTTTGACTGGAACTCGAAAGAGGGAGCACATTACGCCAATTTTGGCCTCCTACACTGGCAACCAGTGCACTTTCGAGTTCATTTCAAAATTCTTTTATTTGTTTTTAAATCCTTGAATGGGCTCGCCCCGCCTTACCTCTCTGAGCTGCTCCACCTATATGCTCCTGCCCGGTGCCTCAGGTCAGCTGATCAGCTGCTCCTTGAGGTACCAAGGTCTAAGCGGAAGCTCAGAGGGGATAGAGCTTTTTCTGTTGCTGCTCCGGCACTCTGGAACACCTTGCCGCTGCACATCAGACAGGCCCCCTCACTGTCCATCTTCAAATCCTCCCTAAAAACATATTTTTATTCTTTGGCTTTCGACACTGGCTGAGGCATTGCCCCTGTTTTTAGTGCTTTTAATGTCTTCTAATTTTTAGTGTGTTTTTTATAGTCCTTCGTTTTACGGTTTTTAATGGTTTTTAATTGTTTGTAATAGCTTTTTGTTCATGATTTCTCATGTACAGCACTTTGTGGCAACTGTGGTTGTTTAAAGTGCTTTATAAATAAAGTTATTATAAAGTTATTATTATTATTACATGTTTGGACATTGCTTGTGGTGTCCCCCAGGGGTCAGTGTTGGGTCCAAAACTATTCATCATGTATATAAACGACATTTGTAATGTGTCCAACGCCTTGAGGCTGGTCTTGTTTGCAGACGACACAAATATTTTTTGTTCTGGGGAGAATTTAAAACAACTACTGGACAAAATAACAAAAGAAATGGGCAAACTGAAAACATGGTTTGACGGGAACAAAATATCATTAAACTTGAGCAAAACCAAAATAATGTTATTTGGTAATTGCAGAACAAATACACAAGCAAATATAAAGATAAATGGGGTTGAAATTGAACAAGTTCATGAAAATAAATTTCTTGGGGTTATAATGGATGATAGAATCAGCTGGAAATCACACATTTAACATGTACAATCCAAACTGTGAAAAAGCATTTCGGTATTACACAAAGTTAAGCAGGTTCTGGATCACAAATCACTCCGCATTCTCTACTGTTCACTAATCTTACCCTATTTAAATTACTGTGCAGAAGTCTGGGGCAATAACTATAAAAGTTCGCTACATTCATTAATTATTCTGCAAAAAAGAGCAATACGTATTATTCACAAGGTCAGGTATCTGGGTCACACTAATCCATTATTCTTACAGTCAAAATTATTAAAATTAGAAGATTTGGTTGCATTTAAAACAGCACAGATAATGTTTAGGGCCAAAAATAAAAACTTACCTGGAAATATACAAAAATTATTTAATGTGCAAGTGGGGGGTTATAATTTAAGAAGAATATTTAATTTTAAGGTACAAAGAGTCCGCACGACCAGAAAAACTTTTTGTATACCGGTCTGTGGAGTAGGATTGTGGAACAGTTTGAATGTGGAATTAAAGCAATGTCCAAACATGAACCAGTTCAAAATGACATACAAAAAACTTTTTTTCACAAGGTACAGGGATGAAGGGGATGGTTGACAAACAGGGGTTAATGTTTATTTATTATTTTATTTATTATTTATTTATGTCTTTTGGTTACTTCATACATATTACTTGTATGTGTATATCAGTTGTATGTATATATATGGCTGTATGTATCTCTAAATATTGTCTGGGGTATTATTATTATTAATTAATTAATTATTAAATATGGAAGAAGGGTTTAGGGAGAAGGGGTGAGATTAAATAAGTTATTCTTCTTCTCACTCCTTTTCGAGCTTGTAAAGAAAAAGTGTTGGACATTTAAATTTTGCATTATGCTTTTCATTGCTTTGCAAATATTGCCTGGAATGTCCAATGTTTGACTATTTCGATTTTGTTGTTGTTATTTATTCCTATTTATGTCTTTACTTGTTCGGAACAAATAAATAAAAATAAAATAAAATAAATAAATAAATATCTGAGGACCAAACCGGCTTTGTTAAGAGCAGACATTCCTTCTTTAACATACGTCGACTATTAGATATTGTCTACTCTGCTTCTGAGGATGTCCATGAGTGTGTCGTATCTATTGATGCAGAAAAAGCATTTGACCGCGTTGAGTGGGTCTATCTATGGGCTGTTCTGGACAATTTTGGTTTTGGAACAAACTTTATTTCATGGATCAGGTTACTATACTCTCATCCCACAGCCTCAGTTCGGACTAATTCCCAGTTGTCCAAGCCGTTCGACATGCATCGTGGAACCCGCCAGGGGTGTCCTCTGAGCCCCATGCTTTTTGACTTGGCCATCGAACCACTAGCCATGGCCTTTCGCAGCTGTGAGGACATAGCCGGTATTTTGAGGGGAAGTACACAGCATAAGGTCTCACTATATGCTAACGACCTTTTGCTTTTTGTCTCAAACCGAGGCACCTCTCTGCATTCTGCCATGTCACTGCTCAATAATTTTGGTCAATTTTCAGGTTATAAGATAAATCTTGGCAAAAGCTAACTGTTTCCCATTAACTATGAAGTACAACCCTCTTACCAACTTGCCATTCAAAATTTAAAAAAACAAGCTCTCATACTTGGGCATTTCAGTTACGAGTAAATTCAAGGATCTTTTCAAAGAGAATTTTATCATTCTGTTAAACCAGATCAAACAGACGCTAACACAGTGGTCACCCCTGTCAATGTCACTTGTCGGCCGGATAAATACAATCAAAATGACCATTTTACCAAAATGTTTGTACCTTTTTCAGGCCTTATCGGTTTTTATCCCCAGGTCCTTCTTTGACCATCTTGACTCAGTTATTTCCTCCTATATATGGAGAGGTAAGCGGCCTCGTCTTAGTAAGGCCCACCTTCAAAAAACCAAGGCTGCTGGTGGCCTGGCTCTCCCAAACTTTTGCTTTTATTATTGGGCTGCTAACCTGCGCTGCCTTGCATTTTGGTCTTTCTTTCACAGCCAGCCCGATTGCCCTGACTGGGTAGCCATGGAATTACACAAGATGATAATATGTCCATACCTGCACTACTTGGTTCGTCACTTCCACCCCCCTCAATTAAATCTGTAAAAGTCCAGTGGTTAAACACTCTTTGAGGATATGGGTTCAATTCAGGAAATGTTTTAGGTTGCATAACTTTTCTCTACTGAGCCCTATTGCATCAAACCACCTTTTTAAACCATCAACTCAGGACACTGTCTTTAAAGAATGGCATAGGAAGGGTATTGTGCGCTTCAAGGACCTGTTTATGGGTAACACTGTAGCATCATTTGAACAATTAAGCAACAAATTCAATCTTCCTAAGTCAGATTTCTTCCGATACCTGCAAACAACATTATGTGTTCTATAAACTGCCCAGCTCTTCTATACCAACAGACACAACCCTTGTTGATACAGTTCTTTTTTTAAACGCATCTCAGAATAAACTTGTCTCAGCTTTATATGGCAGGATGTTGGATCTAAGGCAAGCTCAAGGCAGAATGGGAGGAAGACTTGGGCTTCTCTCTCTCGGAAGATACATGGAGTTCCATTCTTAAACTGGTTAATTCCACCTCTCCACTGCCTGATCCAATTCAAAGTGGTACATAGGGCTCATATATCAAAAGCCAAATTATCTACTATTTACCCTGAGGTTAGTCCATTCTGTGTTAAATGTAAAATTTCTGAAGCCTCTCTTATCCATATGTATTGGTCATGCCCCAGCCTTAACAAGTTCTGGCCAAATTAACTAGTGCAGTCCAAATCAATGGGTGGGAATCAGACAGTTTCCCTGTAAGGTCTGGAGTCAGGCAGGGGTGCAAGTGCCCTCTCTCTCCTGTCTTGTTTGTCTGCTGTATTGAACCTTTTGCCGAGTCCATCAGGAAGGATGCGAGCATAAGAGGAGTGACATTGCCAGGCAGTGGAGGCATTCAAGTCAAAACCTCCCTGTACATGGACGATGTCGCTGTCTTCTGCTCGGATCCAGGGTCGGTCCGCAGATTGCGACCAGTTTGAGTCGGCCACGGGAGCCAGGGTGAACCGCAGGAAGAGCGAGGCCATGCTCTTTGGCAACTGGCCCGACCGAATTTCTGTCCCCTTCACCATCAAGCCTGACTTCTTGAAGGTGCTGGGGATCCGGTTCAGGGGGGCTGAGGCGTGTAACAAGAATTGGCTGGAGCGGATAGTCAAGGTGGGGAAGAAGCTGGAGCTGTGGAAGCAACGCTCCCTCTCCATAACCGGAAAAAATTTGGTCATCAGGTGTGAGGTGCTCTCGGGGCTGCTGTACTTGGCGCAAGTGTGGCCTGTCCCTCCCTCCTACGCCACAGGGATCACCCGGGCCGTCTTCCAGTTCATCTGGGGGTCGAGGATAGACCGGGTGCGACGGGCCACAATGTACAAGTCAGCAGACAACAGGGGTAAAAGCGTGCCCAACGTCGCCCTCACCCTGATGGCCACCTTTGTGTGTGGCTGCATCAGGCGGAGTGTAGAACCAAGGCATGTGGGCACCAAGTGTCACTACCTGCTGAGGTTCTATCTGTCCCCGGTGTTGTGAAGGATGGGCCTGGCGCAGATGCCACGCAATGTGCCAGTCAGCTGGACATTGCTGCCCCATCTGTCGACTGTGGAAAGGTTCTTCCGGACCAACACCTTTGACCTCATGTCCATTGGGCAGTGGTCAGCACGGAATGTCCTGCAGGCACTGCAGGGAAAGGACTCGATGGATCCGGTGGCGTGGTTCCCAGAGCAGACAGCCCAGCTTGTCTGGAAAAATGCCTCATCGCCAGATCTCACCAACAAGCACCAAGACCTGGCTTGGCAGGCGGTGAGGGGAGGGGAGCCCTCCCAGTCAGATCCTTCCTGCACCGTCGGAACCTCACTACCAGCGCACGCTGCCCTCGGGACGGCTGCTATGGAGAGCAGACGGTTGCCCACCTCTTTGCAGAGTGTGGATTTGCAAAAAGAGTCTGGAGAAGTATGCAAGGGTCTCTGGAACGCTTTATCCCGAACAGCTCCGTCACAGAGGACTCTGTGATTTACGGACTGTTCCCAGGAACACATTCAGAGACTGACATCGAGTGCTGCTGGAGGGTCATCAACTCGGTGAAAGATGCTCTTTGGTCTGCCCGAGCGTTGTTCACCACCCAGCAGAGCGAGATGTCCGTCAGGGAATGTTGTCGACTGGCCTGCTGCAGACTGCAGGAGTACGTGCTGAGGGACGCACTGAAGCTTGGTGCAGCCAACGCCAAGGCTCGGTGGGGGAGGGCCACAGTCTAGGGTCCTTCCGCTGCTGGACATGGGGGGCACGGTATGGTGGAGACGCCCCTCAAAATAAGGGAAGGTATCCCATGCCAGGGGGCCACATGAGTGGCACGGGTGGGGGACGGATCTGTGGAATTGGAAAAAAAATGTATTAACTGCATTAAACAATTTGTATAGCCTCCGAAAATGTCGGATGAATGTTTCGCACGGTTCACGTATTGTTTATATTTATTACTTGAATAAAGTCTATTTTGAAATAATTTTAAAAAAACAAGTTCTGGCTAGAGGTCTTTCATACTTTATCCCAGGTGTTAAACATCAAATTGGAACCAAAGCCTGTAATCGCTCTTTTTGGGGTCACTGGTGAGGAGGTTAGATTAACTGCAGATAAACGCCGCACTATATCTTTTGCTTCTCTTCTGGCTCGGCGAACAATCCTGCTCAGGTGGACGTAACCTACCCTGCCCACTCATACACAATGGCTGACAGATATTATGTCCTGCCTAAAGCTCGAGAAAATCAGGTACTCACTTCAACATTCAAATGGAAGGTTTCAGAAAGCGTGGGGGCCTTTTTTAAATGCATTCCAGGCTTTGTAAATGCTTGATCATCAAGTACAGTTTAACAGTTTAACAGTCTACCCATTCACTTATCATGGATTATTGTTGTGACAGGCTGATATTTGCATATGCTCACTGGCAGTGACTAGGGAGAGATTATTTTTGGTATCTCGTTTTTCTTTTATTGTTGTTGTCTTGTTATATGTTGGCATAAGTTGTTTTTTATTTATTCTTTTTGTACATTCTGTCTGTAACAAATGGACAACTTTGCACTTTATGTCCTGAAAACGAAATAAAAAAGATTTTGATTTGAGACTTGCATTTGTTGGTGTATCTTTGAATGACACTAAAGTCTTTGATTCATTGATTGTTTGAAGGGACACACCTCTGTTTTTTGTGAACAATCTTCACAAATACCAGGAAGCAGTAAAATCTGCAAGAACAAAATACTTTTCCACCCTTATTTCCAAAAACGCTCATAACTCCAAGGTCCTTTTTAGTACCATCACCTCCATCATATGTCCTGCCCCCAGCACCAGCTTAACTGGGTCCCCTGCTAAGTGCGAGGAATTTACTACATTTTTCACCAGCAAAGTAAAGAACATCAGAACGAATATTTCCCCTCCCATCCGTGACCTGGCTGTCTCATTGGTCTGTTCTTCAAAATTAGACTGTTTCCAACCCGTTACTCTACCCTCCCTTGTAAAACTGGTCTGCACTATGAAACCTACCACCTGCCCCCTCAACACTGTCCCCTCTGCCCTTCTAAAGGATGTCATTACAATAGCCGGTCCCAGCATCCTCGCCATCTTCAACAGTTCTCTGGCCACTGGCACTGTTCCTACCTGCTTCAAGCATGCGGTGGTCCAGCCCCTCCTGAAAAAACTAACCTCGACCCAAACTTGCCAAGCAACTACAGACCCTTTACCTTTCCTTTCAAAAGCCATTGAAAAGGTAATTTTAAGTCAACTTATGCCTTACCCTCACCAAAATACTATCTTGGAAACTTTCCAATGAGGTTTCAGGGCCCACCACAGCACAGAGTCTGCCTTGTTGAAGGTACACAATGACCTACTGCTCACCGTTGACTCCGTCAACTGTGCAATCCTGCTCCTTCTCGACCTCAGTGCAGCATTTGATACAGTCGACCACACCTTCCTACTTGACCGTCTCCGGTACGGGCTTGGTATTGATGGCACTGCCCTGTGCTAGTTCATCTCCTACCTCAAAGGTAGGAGTTTCTCTACTAACATAGGCAACTCTTTCTCCTCCCCAGCTAGCCTCTGCTGTGGGGTTCCACAAGGTTCCATCCTTGGACCCATTCTCTTCTCCCTGTATATGCTCCCCTTAGGCCACGTCATTCAAAGGCACGGCATTTCCTTCCATTGCTATGCAGACGAAACAAAACTCTATCTCCCCCTGAAGCCCAAAAAACTATCAAATCTGCTTAACCTTATCCGCTGCCTCGGGGATATAAAGTCTTGGATGGCCCAGAATGTCCTCCAACTAAACGAGAGTGAGTCCGAGGTCATCCTTCTCGGCCCCTCGGACTCAATCAAAATGATAGCAGGCAGCCTTGGAAGCCTTACCCCATTACTCAAACCTCACGTCAAAAACCTTGGCGTGATATTTGAACTAAATGTGTTTCAAAAGAAATAAGTTGATTACGGGTTAATAACTGGAAAAAAGCTTATCCTAAAATTCTGGGAAAACGCCCCAATACCAACTATAAACATGTGGATTTCAAATATGTTTGAAACATTACACTTAGAAGAGATAAGACCACTTCCGGAGGCGCCATGCTTTGTTAGCAGTCGCAAATTTTCTAGCTCCGCTGAAAAAAATCGCGATTTTTCGCGTTAAAATCAGGTCTGGAGGTCGGGACCGTTTTTAAAAACTTACCGGAGTCTCATGTCGCGGTGCTGATGACGTCATCAGTAAGCGCCGTGAATTTAACGGAGGGAAAGTCATTTTAAATGAAAAGTACGTCTCCAGGTCAGAGCCCACAGAGGAAAGTCACAAAACAATTGCTGAAGACTCTGGAACATCAAGAAACTGCAAAACTGACCTCTGGAGTGGTCTCTGGAATGGCTACACGATCTAAGACTGAGATGACCACAAAAGAGAAAACCGAAATGGAGGAGTTAAAGAACTCGGTAAGAGATTTAAAAAATGATTTGAAAGCTGGAAACATAAATTTGATGGAAAACATGCAATCCATTAATGCCGGTAATGAAAAAATACTTGCGGGCATTGGTGCTCTGCAAAAAAGAGTTGATGATGTGCAAGAAGAATTAACGGGGAAAATTAATAAGGTGGCAGAAGAGACCACAAAGATGTTTGAGGCTGTGCATGAAACTGTTTCTGCAAATGTAACTGCAGTGAAAGATATGGAAGCTGTTGTGGAAGAGATGACCGGAGAGATGCAGACGATGAAGTTAGAAATAGACAGCCTCAAGAGCCAACTTACAAACGTTTCTGATAAATATGTTGACCTAGAAGCTCGCTCAAGACGTCAAAATATACGAATACGTGGAGTAAAAGAGGGAGCTGAGGGGGACAATGTTTGTGAGTTCACTGCCAATCTAAGCAAACACGTACTCAATCTACCTGAGGCACCTGTAATTGAAGTAGCACATCGACTACCCAGATTTAAACCAAGATCTCAAGGAGAACATGCCTACCCACGACAGATCATAGTTAAACTTCGGGATATCCCAACAGTGGAAGCGCTGATGAAAAAAATCAAATACGGAGAGAAGATGATGTACAGAAATGATTCTATTAAACTCCTACGGGACTACCCTTACGAGATTGTGCAAAAGAGAAGAAAGTTCTCACAGACCAGAGCAGCTCTTTACGGTGTCAAGGGTGTCATATGTGGAGTGTATTATCCGGCCAGGATGCGTATTACTTTCATGGGAATGTCAAAAACATTCATTAACTCGGTAGAATCTCTTAAATACGCTCAAGAAATCGTGGCCAAGGCAGCAACAATTGAAGATTGATCACCAAGACGTCATGAACAAATTAATTTGCTTATTCCCCCAACAAGAATATCACAAGAAAAGTGAAATAAGTGAACAACACCAATCTTTAAAAATTATTACACGCAAAAGATTTTCCACGAGACGTGTCTAGACATTATTATCTCCCCTTGAACATTGCGGAATCTAACTCAAGGAAACTCTGTGCTCAAACGAGGAAAGACTGATAACATGGGAGTGACGATCTGCTGAGCTGAGAGCGAAAAACATCACATGGCTTATATAGTTTTACAAAATATTGAGAATCAAAAATAATTAATAATTAACAATACTAATATAGAAATAGCAATTGAAACTGATAAAAATGTGTTGCCTGCTTTATAACGCAGACAACAGTAATCACATATGTTCCGCAGCTCGAGTGGGGAGGGGATGAGACGAGGCACCTGGCATAATTCCAGGAGCCTGACTCCGGTTAACCCTTTCAGCGAACAGCTCACTTTTAACAATACTAAAACCAATTACAAATAGTTAAGAGATAAAGAGTGAGGAATATATGTAACTGAATACAATTGAAGCCGGAAAGAAACATAAATATATACTGCAACTGGGTGAAATAGAACTGATTTGGAAACGGTACCGACCCCCTAGGTTTTAGGTAATAAAGGCAGCGGGGCTAACCTCATAACATCTACGCCGGAAGCGATATCGATGTCGTACCCCACAGACGAGTGGGCCACTCACTACGGTGTCGGAAACTCAGACACCGTACATTTATTTGATATACTTTTTTTTTTTATCACAATATGTCACATCTATGTGGGTTTTTTTCAAGGACAATCGCAGAGGGGAACTACCAAGGAAGTCTATAATATAAATTCCCCCAAAATAACCAGAGTCCTGAGGTATGAATGCACCATAATAAATAAGGTCATCAAAATTGGTAAAAATGTATGACTACAATCAAAAGAAAATGGGAGGAATCACACTATGTAGTTGGAATATAAGGGGTATTAATGAACCTATTAAAAGGGGCAAGATACTAGCTCAGTTGAAATCATACAACACGGACATTTCGTTTCTACAGGAAACGCATCTTAAACATCAAGATCAGACGAGACTGAGGGCGAACTGGATAGGCCAAACATTTCACTCTTCATTCACTTCCAAATCTAGAGGTACTGCAATCATTATTCGTAAAGGAATTCCATTTAAATCAAAGAATACTATTTCAGATAAGGAAGGGAGATACCTTATAGTAGCAGGAGAGATCAATAATACGCCCATTACGCTGGTAAACATATATGCGCCCAATTTTGATAACCCTCAATTTTTTAATAAAATTCTGAATATAATTGCAGAATTTAATTATCAAAATATTATAATTGGAGGAGACTTTAACTGTGTTTTAGACCCTTATCTAGATAAATCGATGCAAAAACAAAAAGGTAATATGAAATCTAAAACCAGTGAACTTTTACATACATATATGGAAAACACAAATATAGCAGATGTGTGGAGGATTGCAAACCCGACGGGAAGGGATTATTCGTTTTATTCAACGGTGCATAAAACATACTCATGGATAGACTATTTTCTTGTGGATACAAAATTAATTCCGCACACTATGAACCCTAAATACCACATTAATGCGATCTCAGACCACTCTCCGTTAACTTTTGTTTTAAAACTAGAAGGAATGTCTATGAATAAATCTTTCTGGAGGTTTAACTCGCAAATTTTAAAAGACCCACAAGGGAGTATATATCTAAAAAAACAGATGGATCTATTTTTTGAGATAAATGATACACCAGATATATCCCCCACGCTATTATGGGAATCCTTCAAAGCATTTATTAGAGGAGTCATTATTTCATTTCAAGCTTATCAAAATAAAAAGAATAAGAATGAACAAAGACATTTAGAAGAACAAATAAAACAATTAGATACAGATAATGCTAAAGATCCAACTATGGATAAACATAATAAAACCCTACTATTGAAATTCAAGCTAAATAAATTACTGTCAGAGAAAGTTATAACATTATTTCAAATCACAAAACAAGAACACTTCGAATTCGGGGACAAACCCCACAAACTCCTAGCACGCCAACTGAAAAAACGGGAAAAAGAGAATGCAATATTAAAGATTAAATCAGACAGAGGGGAATTATTAACATTACCCAAGGATATCAATAAAAGATTTGCTCAATTTTACCAGAATCTATACACATCTAAAACGTTAATAGACAATAATAAAATTTCAGAATTTCTAGATAACTGTAACCTACCACAATTAGAACTGAGGGAACAAGAGGAACTGGGAGCACAAATTACTTCTAAGGAGATAGAAGACACAATAAAAACACTAAAGAATGGAAAAACACCAGGACCAGACGGATTCAGTAATGAATTTTATAAATCTTTTTACGACATAGTTACTCCACGATTACAGAAAATGTATACATATGCTTTTAAAGAGCAAAGCTTACCTGAAACACTAGCAGAATCAACGATCATATTAATACTTAAAAAAAGATAAAAATATAGAAGAACCAGGATCATATAGAGCTATTGCTTTGTTAAATACGGATCAAAAAATAATAGCGAAAACACTAGCAAGTAGACTAAGCAGGTATGTTAGTAGACTAATAAATGAGGATCAAACAGGATTTATACCTAAGAGACATTCATTCAATAATTTGAGACGTTTGCTTAACATGATGCACTCACATAAATCTCATGACCAAGAGTTATCTATCATCTCACTGGACGCAGAAAAAGCGTTTGATCAAGTAGAATGGGATTATATGATTAAAGTATTGCAAAAATTCCAATTGGGAGAGAACTTCATTGCATGGATAAAATTATTATTATTATAACAAACCTACGGCTAGAATACTAACTAATAATATATTATCCTCGAAATTTGAACTATCAAGGGGCAATAGACAAGGATGTTCATTATCACCGCTGTTATTTGCTTTGGTAATTGAACCCCTTGCTGAAAAAATAAGAACACACCTGGATATTTACGGTTATAATACAAAATATTCAAATAACAAAATATCCCTATATGCCGATGATGTACTACTGTACATCACAAAACCACAAATTAGTATACCAAATATATTAAATTTAATTGAGGACTTTGGATCCTTCTCAGGATATAGAATAAATTGGAACAAAAGTGAAATTATGTCGATAAAACCAAAAGACTCAACACACCTCAGGAAATTCCCCTTTAAAATAGCTACAGAAAAATTCAAATATTTGGGAATTGAAATTACTAGAAATTACCAGGATATGTTTAAAGCCAATTATAATCCCTTACTTAAGAAATTAAATAATTTGATTAAATTCTGGAAAACACTTCCGATGTCCTTAATAGGCAGAATAAATGCTATAAAAATGATTTTCTTACCACAAATCCTATACCTATTTCAATCAATACCTATATATCTCCCAAAAACGTTTTTCAAACAATTGGACTCAGACATTACACATTTTATATGGGATTATAAATCCCATAGAATACAAAGAGCACACCTTAATAAACGAAAAGAATTGGGGGGTCTAGCGCTCCCTAACTTTATGTATTATAATTGGGCAGTAAATATTAAAAATATGATTCACCTGCTGGACAATTCTGCCCAGCAGGCGGAGTGGATTGTAATGGAAAAAGGGGACTGCTCCCCGAGTAATATAGGAGCGATTATCCTCTCACCAATATATTTGAATAATAAAAATTATAATAAAAATCCAATTATACATAGCACAATTAGAACATGGAAACAAATAAAACAGAATCTAAAATTAAGAAACCCATCTCTCTCAATACCAATAGTCAATAACCCATCGTTTAAACCATCAATCATAGACAAATCATTTATACAATGGGAAAGAATGGGAATCAAAACGCTCGAAGATCTGTATGAATTGGGAAAATTACTATCATTTCAACAACTACAACTGAAATATAATTTGAAAAATAACCAATATTTTAAATATCTTCAAATTCGTGATTATCTGAAAAAATACACAAAAGACTATCATAATATGCCTTCCGACTTACTAGATGAAGCAATGAAGACAAAGACGGAATCAGCTAATCTAATATCGTACTTATATAATATCATTCTAAACATAGAAATACCCACAACAGATGCAATTAGAAGAGACTGGGAACAAGAATTAGCTATAAAAATTTCAAAAGAGAGCTGGGATAATCATTTACTACAGGTGCATAAATGTTCGATCAACGTACGACGTACGCTCATCCAATTCAAAACATTACATAGACTATATTATTCAAAAACTAAATTAAATAAAATCTTTCCTAATGTTTCACCAATCTGTGATAAATGTCTGTGTCAAGAAGCTACCATAGCGCATTCTTTTGTTTTTTGTACAAAAATCCAAAAATTCTGGTATGAAATATTTGATATTTTTTCAAAATTAATTAAAATAAAACTGGTACCAAAACCAGAATGGATCATTTTTGGAATATCGGAAGGTATCCCTGAATTAAACGTGTATCAGAAGACATCAAATATGTTTGAAACATTACATCTGGAAGAGATGAGATTCCTCTTAGCAGGTAAAGCAGACCAATTCCAAAAGACGTGGTCTACGTTTCTGGACCTATTACAAGCATGAGGTGCAATAGTAATTTAATAAATAAATAAATAAATAAATGGTATCAGGACCTGGTAATGGGAGGTAAAACAACAAAAACAGACTTGGTTGGTAGTCCCCTTTCTGCGGAGTATAATGTTATAATAGAGCGATTGTTCCTACTTTCTTTTTCTTTCTTTTCTAGGGTCTACTTTCTTACTTTACTTCCTTCTCTAACTTCTTTTCTAAGGGGCTTTCTTTTCCCAACACTCTCTTGCACTTCACGACTCTTGCGCACTTTCTTTACTTTCCTTACTTCTATCTCTTTCTTAAAGCTCAAAAAAATGAAGCGGTACAAAAAATGTATTAAGAAGAGATAAGACTCCTCCTGGCAGGCAAATCAGATCACTTCCATCTGATGTGGTCTGCATTTATAGAACTATTACAAGCATAAGGTGCAAAAGTACTTTAAAAAGTACCGATGTCAGGTAAAGGGGGATGAAAGGTGGTGAGTTGGTATATCCCATTTGCGAGATGCTCATAATAAAGTACTTGTGCTCTTTTCTCTTCTTTCTCTTTTTTTTCTTTTTTAGGGTATATCTCTTAATCTTTTCTTTTCAATCTCTTTTCTACAGGGTCTCTGTTCTTTCCTGTTGACACGTTTTTACACTTTCACTATTTTCCCTCACTTTCTCTTTTTTCTTAATTTCAACCTTCTCTCTTTATTAGTTTTTAAAAATGATGGAGTACATTAATTGTAATAAGATACACGTGATGAGTACTAATGTAATTTGTTGTAATGTAATGTACTTCTAATAAATAAAATTAAAATATTTTTTTTTTTAAACCTTGGCGTGATATTTGACTCAGCATTGAAATTTGACAAACAAGTCAATGCCGTGGTAAAAGCTAGCTTCTTCCAGCTTCGGACGATAGCTAAAATAAAACAATTCCTCCAGTTTGATGACCTCGAAAAGATCATCCACACATTTATCTCCTCCCGCCTAGATTACTGCAACTCCCTCTACACTGGCAACAGCCAATCTTCCCTGTCCCGCCCGCAACTGGTCCAAAACGCCGCAGCGAGACTCCTGACAGGCACCCGAAAAAGGGACCGCATCACCCGGATCCTGGCCTCTCTCCACTGGCTCCCTGTGCAGTTCCGAATAAATTGCAAGATCCTCCTTTATGTCTACAAAGCCCTTAACGGGCTTGCACCCACCTACATCAAAAGTCTGCTTAACCACCACACCAGCGGGAGTAACTATGACTCTCTTAAGGGAGAGTCTCTGGCAAAGTTACCGTAGCTGAGGACGTCTTTTCGTGTTCTCGCCGTGTTCTCGCCGTGTTCTCGCCGTCCTCAGCGAGTCGTGCCTCCAAGTGGAAACGACGATTTTTCTTCAGCCAAAACGACTCGGAAAGTAACACGAGATGGAGATCGGAGCCCGAGCAGACAAGGGATACAACTCAAACAAAAAATATGGCTGTCAATCCCAAAAGATTGCGCCTATCCGGATGGGACTTGTCCCGGACAAACAAGGTCCCCGCAAATGAGCCATTAGCAGCGGCTCACTGTGTAAAATGCATAAGCTGCACTCAAGCCAGGTCACTGTCTGCAGGACCTGTGCTAACATCCTCTTCCACCCAGACCCGCGAAGAGGAGTTGAGATAATTACCACCTGAAATTATGCCTTGCTGGTGCCCAGTTCGGCTAGCCAGAGCCATGAGAACCGGGAAAACAGCAAGTGGGGACAAAGCGGATGCATACACGTCATCCCTGGAAGGCCAGGAACACAGTGAAACCATCCGAACTCAGACTTTCTATAACCGGCTAACCAAGATCTCAGGCACGGAAAAGGAGACGGCAACTGACAGCATACCCACAGAAACAATAACTACCCATGAAAGCACCTATTGCAAAAATTAAACCAAAAGACAGTATAAACCCACAACCAATAACAATCCACTACCCAGTGGATGGCCTATTTTGCTCCAAATGCAACGAAATATACCACACAGTAGGCTTATTCAGGACACACCTGTACAAGCAGCATCAAATTAAAAGCTTCCTCACTGTATGTGGGAAGTGCAATAAAAAGGGAGAGTACCATTCTATTGCATGCCACTATGCCAAATGTAAGGGTCCACCACCACCCAGCACAGATGGTGTTTTCCCCTGCGAGAAATGTGAAAAGCGGTTCACTACGCAAAGGGGTCTCAGCCAACATGAGAGGCACGAACATCCGGCAATGCGAAATATGAAAAGGATAGCAGCAGCTAATCCTCCGAAAAAACCCCCGACAAAGTTCAGTTTGGTCGGACGATGAAATCAAACTGCTTGTCGACCTGGAAAAACGATTCCAAGGGGCCCAAAAGATAAACGAGATTCTGACATCCAAGACCAACAGACAAATATCAGACAAGCGACGAGATCCGCGTCTTAGAACGAGGCTGGCTGAAATTGATGCCCAGAACAGAAACATCCCCGAAGAAACGGGTAATGAATCGGAACTTGCTGATACTGAAGAGTTGGCCTCGTCTGACCAAGGACACACCAGAATCAATGCCCGACCAAGGAAAACAGTGCATGGATCCCCGAAACATCGTGACCTAGCGGACCAGATCGCAAGGGCAGAGGAGTTACTACAAGATGAACCAACAAAGATCGGTGCATCGACATGGTCGAACATATTACGGAAGTGGTGATCGACAAGTTTTCTCCAAAGCCTCATCAGAACAAGGGTCAAAAGGCGGGCAACAATAACAAGAAGCACAGAGTTGCAAACCATCCAAACTCGGGTGCGCAAAAAAGATGGGTCACAAAAAATAAACAAATACAAATCACGCAGACTTTATTTAAAAAAGACAGGAGAAGACTGGCACGCCAAATTATGGGCGCTTTCGAGCAAAAGTATCCCATCCGAACAACAAAGCCAATATCAATAAAATGGCACCATATGATTGCACCACAGATGTAAACTTTCTAATGGAAGCCATTAAGTTAGAAGAGGTGGAAAAGGCAATAAGTGAAATGAATGTGAAGAGTGCAGCTGGGCTGGACGGAATGAAGGTCAACCACCTTGAAAACATCATGGGTCAGGATGAGACACTGATGCCTCGCCTCTTCTCTTTATGGCAAAAATTGGCATTCATAGCAACGGCCTTGAAAAAGAGCCGAACAGGGCTAATTCCGAAAGAGGAGGATGCAGAACTCCTCAGAAACATCGATAACTGGAGGCCTATCACAATCGGGCCGATGTTGCTCCGGCTCTTCACGAAAATCATTGCGAAGAGACTGAGGCAGTGAAGTTTAATCCTAGACAGAAAGGATTTATAGCAGCCACCCCTGGATGCAACGAGAACATTGCGATCCTAGAGGACACCAGCAGGATGCTCCTCAGCTTCTTCCCGCAGGTTATAAGACTGATAAACGGACTTTGTCCCCTGCCAAAGTATCGTGCACCAACCACCAACCTGGACACACTGCAGCAGAGCCACTGTCGTGCCGCTGCCGATCGGAACGCCTGTTGATGTTTAGTAGAGTGTTAATTTGTTCATGATATATGTATTTTTACTTCTATTTATTTTTTACTGCACACTGAAATGGACACTGGTTGAGGAACATTTTTTTGTTTCCTCTGGGTATGCGAATACTCAGGAAATGACAATAAAGATATACAATATACAATAGAGAACATCATGAAGGGGGCAAAGAGCAACAAAAAGGAATTGGCGGTGGTCTTTGTAGACCTGGCAAAGGCATTTGACTCCATTGGACACAAAATGCTCACCATTGGACTTAAGAACATGGGTGTACCGAATAGGTTTGTTCACCTAGTGGAGAGTCTGCTCCATTATTCAGTCAGATCGCAGCTATGGCGGCCGGTGCAACAGCAGCACGGCGTGCGGTGGGAGAGTTTTCTCGAGAGTTTTCGAGAATTAAACCGGAGATTTACCATACTGAAGACGGTAGAGTCATAGTCGAGGATGAATTGCTGAACTTTATTGTGGTCAAAATGCGAACACTAAGCCACGATGATATTGTGTCAATAGTTACGAGCAGTTTCAGCTCCGAGCGGATTGAGTCCTCAAAGGCAGTTTTGTCAGAGCTCTTTCCACACAACAAACAATGGATCTCCTACAGGGGACAAAAGAAGGACATTAACAATGTCAAAATGTGCCTGCAAGTGCTTAATGAGTGCGGTGAAGAGATCCCGAGATTTGTATCACACTTTCTGGATGAATTACCCCCCGTCTCATTTAAACACATCGATGTGTCTGCGCTCCTCGGGAGAATGCAGCAAATCAATGCTGACATTGACTACCTAAAAAGAACTATGGGAATTCAGGTAGCTGCCTGTGAAACATTGCGGGAGGTTTCTGCTAAACTCGACGGCCGTCTGACTGCTGTGGAGGGGCCCTGTGGCCCGGATGCTACTTTTTCGGCTGCCTGCCTTTCTGCGGTGGAGATACAACCGGGCCTTGCGCCCAGTGTGACAGGTCTTTCCTCAACTGTGATGGAGAAGCCGCCGGGCGCCGGGCCCTGCACTCCCTCTGTGGTTAATGGATGGTTGACAGCAACGCCTGGCGGGACCGACGGTAGACAACCAGCCCAGCCTGTAGATCCAGCCCTGGGACTAATGCAGACCCCCCCGTGGAGCATGGTGGTGAAGGAAGGGCGCCGATTGAAGCAGGTACCTGAGAACTCTGCCCATCGACGCCCTACACCTCGCACTGTAAAAACTCCAGCGAGGCATGTGAGAAAGAAGACCGGCATATTCGGGACTGGTGTGGGTAGCAATATACTGGCTGTCAAAACAAAGATGGTAAAGGTATTTGCTACAAAGTTTGATCTCAGCTTAGACGCCAACACTCTCAGTGACTACTTAAAAACGAAGCTGGGTCGAGAAGTGATATGGAGAAAAATAGAGACGACACAGAGTAGATTCAGCTCCTTCTGTGTCACCGCTGAATGTAATGATGTGGCGGAACTGTATGATCCGTAGCTTTGGCCCGCTGGGTCTATTGTCCGACGCTACTATGAGCCTCGTCGCCCTAGAGGAGCAGACGGAGGTCCGTCTGGTCCAGAGGATGCCCCCCGCTCTCAGGATGAGGAGCTGCTGCACGGTAACGATGCTCGGGTGCCTGTCGCATCTGTGGGCGAGGACGGGATGAAGGCCAGCTGTTCCGCTGGGAGCGACAAAACACATTAAATGCATGTTGTTTCATACAACACTCGTGGTTTGCGAGTAGGACATTCTGCTACTGATAGATCAAGACGTTTGGTGGTGGACACACTGTTGGACCAATGTGACATTCTGTGCCTGCAAGAAACTTGGATGGCGAAACAAGATCTGGATAAGTTGAACACTCTACACATGAACTTCCATGGGGCTGGGGAGTCCACTACCGACCTCAGTACGAGGCTGGTTCGGGGTAGGATAGCTGGTGGTGTAGCTATACTGTGGAACATCAAATATGACTCACTGGTGAAGGTGGTGCGTCTAAATGTTGACTGGGCCATAGGGCTGGAGTGTAATTATAATGAAAAGATATTTACTGTCTTAAATGTTTATACACCGTATGAATCATATGAGCATGAGGACGAGTTTCTGAACCGGTTAGCTTTTATTCAGTCCTTTATAGAGGACAACAGCTCATCTTGTGTCTACGTCATGGGTGATTTTAATGCTGACATGTCAGATAGCAAATCTTTATTTGCAGCACACCTGCAGCAGTTTTGTAATGAGTCTATATTAATTCTATCGAGTAAAGCTCTGTTGCCTGATACAAGTTTTACCTATGTTAGTGAAGCGTGGCACACAACATCTTGGTTAGACCATATTGTGACCACAGCTGATGCTCATGCCTCACTGGAAAAGGTGGAGATTTGTTATGAACTTGCCACCTCTGATCACATACCTATTGCTGCACGGTTAAATGTTGAGAATGTCCCCCTGCTGTCCAGTAATAATAATGCTGCTTCCTCAAGTAAACTGGACTGGTCAAAACTGAGCAGAGAGGTTGTGGCTGGATACTCACTGCGAACGGACAGTTTTTTAAATAATATTGCATTGCCTCAAGAGGCCCTAATGTGCTCAGATATGAATTGTAAGGACGTGCAACATGCTGAAAAACTCTGTGCCATGTATGATGATATTGTGAAATGTCTCAATGCTTCCAGTGATCCCTTTTGTAAAAGTAAATGTAAGGTACCCAACATTAGACCTGGGTGGAATGAGTTTGTGGCTGAGCAGTACGCTGAGGCTAGAGAGGCCTTTAGACTCTGGTCAGAGGCAGGTAGGCCTAGACAGGGGGTATTGCTAGATATGAAAAAATGCACAAATGCTAGAGTTAAGTATGCACTTCGTTTTATTAAGAAAAACGAAAACACAATGAGAGCAGACTCGCTTGCCAGGAAGCTACAGAATAACAATCTTACTAACTTCTGGAAAGAGGTCAAAGTAGGTATGTTACAAAACTTACCTTCAGTCGCGCTGTAATTCTGCCACTGGCCGTGTGCGCGATTTTGGCGCCTTTAAGGGGGGGCGGGGTTAAAACGCGGTTTCTCCTCCCTTGTCCTGGAAATATTTTGTTGGAGTACAAACCTTGGCTGACAAAATCGTTCCTACCGGCGATTTGTGAATTTTTTATTTTTATTAAATCGTCAATGTCAGCGCTACAGTCATTTTAAAAGCAGCTCCTGAAGCGTCAACGCCGATAACGGGGACGGATTTCACACAATGGACAGGTAAACGAAAGTGCTTTCTTTAAATGTATAAAAGTGCTTCTTAAGAAGCCTTTAATTCACATTTTGTCATGCGACACGGTGATTTTATTCCCCGAATTAACGGCAGTATTTTTCATGCCAATACGGGGTTAAATTCACCGCAAATCAATGTTCCAAAAGATCGCGTTCCAGTAATCCTCACTCGCAAGATGAATTAAATCCCCATTAATTTACAGGTATTAAACATTCAATTCCTTCCATTTGGCCTGTAAATTCATGAAAATTAGATTTCAAAATTATGTTATATTGTGAATTATTGTGTGAATGTTATTTGGACACTTAGGCTATTTAAAAATGTTAATCTATTCTTAAGAAATTGATAGATGTTTAGATCTAGTAATTGAATTTTGTAATTAGCTACAATTAGGTAACTAACTAATTATATGCTTTACTTTCATGTCTTCGAAGTAAGATTGTTTCATATTTGTTTCAGAATGCTTCAATCTATAATACCTGAAAATTTCTTTCAGTTACCATAATTTTTAAGAAAGTTATGGGCTTTTAACTGTCCTCGATCACAGCTTTTGTGTTAAGTCAATGGAAAAGCAATAGGGAACTAGATGCTAATTTCTGAGTATGATAATGGCCATAACTTTTTTAATACTGAAGATATGAAAGTGAATTAAGTGTCAAATTAAACTTCTTTTTATGCTTTATCTGATGGGATAAATTGCAGACTTTATTTTTAAAATCTCAAAATTTTGTAACATTGCTAGGTCAAAGTAATGAATAACAGTAAAACACCCCTACCGTCTGACATTGAAGGTGTTAGTAGCCCAGAAAAAATAGCTGAGAGTTGGCGTTATCACTACCGTAACCTTTTTAACTGTGTTAAAAGTAACCCAGTTAGAATTAATCATGAACATATTGATCTCTCTGTAGATATGGTAGTTAGGGCAGCAGATGTCTATGATGCCATTAACATGTTGGATAACAACAAAGCCTGCGGTATGGACTGCATTACTGCAGAACATCTAAAATATGCCAGCTATAAGCTCTGCCCTTTGCTTTCCATGTGCTTTAATGGTTGTCTGGTTCATGGTGTCCTGCCAAATGCTATTATGTCTGTAATGTTAGTGCCTGTGCTTATAGATAAGGCTGGTAAGCTCAACAGTATTGATAATTACCGAACTATTGCATTAGCCAGTATCTTATCTAAAGTACTGGAGAGAATACTGTTGACAAAGCTAGAAATGTATGTCCTTACAACTGACAATCAGTTTGGGTTCAAAAGAAAACATGGAACTGACCTGTGTATCTATGCTCTTAAAGAGATTGTGTTCAGGTACACAAGCCTGAATTCATCTGTATTTTTATGTTTTATTGATGCGTCCAAGGCATTTGATAGAATTAATCATGAACAATTGTTTGTAAAATTGCTAGATAGAGGTGCCCCTAAATTCTTAGTGAGAATTTTAGTGTTTTGGTATGCCCATCAAACGTTTCAGGTTAAATGGGACAATGTTGTATCTGCTCCATTCTGTGTTAGTAACGGAGTGCGGCAAGGAGGAATTTTGTCTCCTATTTTATTTAATGTTTTTATGGATGAATTGTCAAATCAGTTAAATAGGTTAAAAACTGGCTGTCTTGTGGGCAACACTATTGTTAATCATCTTATGTATGCAGACGACCTGGTCCTGCTCTGTCCATATAGTGTTGGGCTGCAGCAGATGCTGAAGGTGTGCTCTCAGTATGGCCTTGATTATGACATAAAGTATAACGCTAAGAAAAGCTGCATAATGATAGTTAGAAGCGCTGAGGACAGGAAATCAAATTTTCCGACTTTTTATTTGTCAGACAGTCCTCTTGCTGTGTGTGAGGAAATTAAATACCTAGGTCATGTCATATCCGATGACTGGACGGATGACAAAGACCTCTACCGACAGCGTTGTAAAATTTATCTTCAAGCTAACATGCTTATAAGGAAGTTTTCTATGTGCTCTGACTCTGTGAAGTGTTCACTGTTCAGAACCTACATCACACCGTTATATACTGCTCAATTGTGGTATAATTGTAAGAAAAAGAGTATGCAGAGGCTCAAGGTAGCATACAATGATGCAATGAGGTTGCTACTTCGTGTCCCTAGATGGCATAGTGCCAGTCAATTGTTTGTGTCCACTAGAGTGCCAACCTGTGAGGCACTCTTAAGACAGCTGATGTTTAGTTTTATGTGTCGCCTGGATAAGTCAGAGAACCACATAATTGAAGCCCTAGTCAGCCCTCTGAAAAGCTGCTATAGATTCACTTCTAGGCTACGACGGCATTGGTACAATAGCTTGTATATCTTATAGGCTAATATGCAATTTTATATGTATTTTTGTATCTCCTTATACTGTTTGATGTGTTCTATGGACCTGTGTCTGAAATAAAGCTTTTATATACCGACAACACAACGGTGATAGAAGGTGACAGGACCGCTACAGATCCTATACTCATAAAAAGGGGAGTCAAGCAAGGCGACCCACTATCACCACTGCTATTCAATATTACCATGGACCCCCTGATATTAGCAATGTTACAAAATTTTGAGATTTTAAAAATAAAGTCTGCAATTTATCCCATCAGATAAAGCATAAAAAGAAGTTTAATTTGACACTTAATTCACTTTCATATCTTCAGTATTAAAAAAGTTATGGCCATTATCATACTCAGAAATTAGCATCTAGTTCCCTTTGCTTTTCCATTGACAACACAAAAGCTGTGATCGAGGACAGTTAAAAGCCCATAACTTTCTTAAAAATTATAACTGAAAGATATTTTCAGTTATTATAGATTGAAGCATTCTGAAACAAATATGAAACAATCTTACTTCGAAGACATGAAAGTAAAGCATATAATTAGTTAGTTACCTAATTGTAGCTAATTACAAAATTAAATTACTAGATCTAAACATCTATCAATTTCTTAAGAATAGATTAACATTTTTAAATAGCCTAAGTGTCCAAATAACATTCACACAATAATTCACAATATAACATAATTTTTAAATCTAATTTTCATGAATTTACAGGCCAAATGGAAGGAATTGAATGTTTAATACCTGTAAATTAATGGGGATTTAATTCATCTTGTGAGTGAGGTTTTCTGAAACGCGATCTTTTGGAACGTTGATTTGCGGTGAATTTAACCCCGTATTGGCATGAAAAATACTGCCGTTAATTCGGGGAATAAAGTCACCGTGTCGCATGAAAAAATGTGAATTAAAGGCCTCTTAAGGAGAACGTTTATACATTAAAATAAAGCACTTTCGTTTACCTTTCCCTTGTGTGAAATCCGTCCCCGTTGTTGGCGTTGACGCTTCAGAAGATGATTTTTAAATGATTCCAACGCTGAACTTGTTGGGAGATTTTTAAAACAAACTACGCAAAACGGCACTCGGAACGCTTCTTCCAGAGAAGCTGGTACTCCAACAAAGTATAATTCAGGACAAGGGAGGAGAAACCCGTGTTTTAACCCCGCCCCCCCTTAAAGGCGCCAAAATCGCGCACACGGCCAGTGACAGAATTACAGCGCCGCTGAAGGCAAGTATTGTAACATACCTACTGATATGTACGCTGGAACAGGCACGGATGGGTGTCGTGATGAAACATAAGAACAGGGCAGTCAGCTGTTCTTCACTAGCATTTGCCGACGATATAGCCATCCTCAGTGACTCCTACGCAGGAATGGCGGCCAACATGAAAATCTTACAAGCTTTCTGCAAGAACACAGGTCTACAAATTAACATCAAGAAAACGGCCGGCTTCCACTGTAGACCCTCTAGGAAAACGTTTCTATACAACACCCTAGAGAAGTGGAAGATCAACGATGAACCAGTGAACTACAGCGAACCGGGCGAGCTTGAAAAATACCTGGAGCTCGAATAGACCCATGGGCAGGAGTGACTGAGGACAACTGGTCGGCAAAACTCAATACTTGGATTACGAGTCTGAAAGTGGCAGAACTCAAGCCGACACAGAAACTCGAAATCCTAAAAACACACATGATCCCGAGGATTTATTACCACCTTATCCTTACGGAAGCATCTCAAAACACGGTAATAAAACTGGACAACATCATCAAGAAAGCAGTGAAGGAGATACTACACCTTCCTGCTGACAATACAGATGGAATACTATATTCAAAAAATAAGGACGGTGGCCTCGGACTACCAAAGCTTGAAGTGCAAATTCCATCTGCAATCATCCGGAAACTCGTATCCCTCGAAAAATCTGAAGATGCAGTCATCTTGGCATCATTCCAGTTCCAAGGAAACAACAACAGAGCACATAACAAAACTTAAAAATCTAAGAGTGCTAAGAGAAATACAAGAATTTCTCGAGCCTGCCCAATCAAATAACAACAAGGAGGCGGGTCTCTCTACCATATGGGAAGAGGAAGAGAGTATACCTGGTGCCCCATTGGACATAAAGCTGAGGAACATACCCGGAATTGAAGGAAAAGCCAAACCCATGAACAAATATGCGGGATGGCGAAAATGGGAATTCGAGAAATGGAATAAGCTTTTGGCCCAGGGCCCCGGCATCGACTATTTCAAGAACGACGCGACATCAAATACATGGCTGAACGGACGACACAAAATGAAACAGTCACAATTCATCAAAAGAGTACTACTCAGGTGCAATCTATACCCAACTAGATGTACCCTTTCATACGGCCGCCCCAACATGGCCAAACTGTGCAGAAGGTGTGCACTGGCAAACGAAACACTGGCGCACATCTCCGGACAATTTCCCGCAGACAAGAACGCACGCATTAAACGCCACAACAATATCATGGACAAAGGCACATGTTGTCAAGTACGGAAGGACTGTCCACTTCGAACCAAGGTTTAGAACGGACGACGGAAGACTGTGGAAGCCCGATTTGATATTTGTCAAAGGGCAGGAAGCGGCAGTGGTCGATGTGACAGTGAGATATGAGAGTAACAACATGGAACTGAAGCGTGCGTGGACGGAAAAGACCAAGAAGTACGAGCATCTGAGGGGACAGATTGCTGAAATGACCAAGGGGACATCTGTCCAATTCTTTGGATTCGTGATGGGTGCGTGAGGAAAATGGTATGATTTGAACGACACCCTAATGCAATACCTCAAGATCGAAAGGTACAAATCCTTCTCGAAAAAATTGTCGGATCTGACAATAGCCCTAACATTGGACATATTGTGGATCTTTAACGATCAATAAAAATGGGCATGCTGTTTGTGTAAATACATTAATCACCTCATAATATTTAAAAAATATATTTTAAAAAATTAAAAATTAAAACACATCAGTTGATGTAAATATGGTAACAATACTAGCCAGACAGCTCAACTCCGTCACCCTTACGGTGGTGAACTCCTCGCTTGGTGAACAAAGAGCAGTCCGATTCATACTGACATCCTAGATCAAGTCAGCCCCCAAACATCTAGACATCATAGATCGAGCCAGTCCCCCAATCACCTAGAACCGGGCCCTGCTAGGACCTGTGGATTCTCGCTGGAAGTGACCAACGTGGACGAGCCACGTAAAAACACGAAAAATACACTCATTTAATGGGACCTATCCCAAGAGTGTGCTCATGACTGCGTAGCCGGTCACAGTGCGAACTCCATCATCAAGTTCGATGACGACACCACTGTTGTGGGACGTATCACTGATGGGGATGAGTCAGAGTATAGAAGAGAGATCGAGCAACTGTCCATATGGTGCCAGCACAATAACCTGGCCCTCAACACCAGCAAAACCAAGGAACTGATTGTGGACTTTGGAAGGAGTAGGATGGGGACCCACAGTCCCGTTTATATCAACGGGTCGATGGTTGAAAGGGTCAAGAGCTTCAAATTCCTGGGGGTGCACATCTCTGAAGATCTTTCCTGGTCCGAGAACACTAGTGCAATTATCAAGAAAGCACATCAGCGCCTCTACTTCCTGAGAAGATTACGGAGATTCGGTTTGTCAAGCAGGACTCTCTCTAACTTCTACAGGTGCACAGTAGAGAACATGCTGACCGGTTGCATCGTGGCTTGGTTCGGCAACTTGAGCGCCCTGGAGAGGAAAAGACTACAAAAAGTAGTAAACACTGCCCAGTCCATCATCGGCTCTGACCTTCCTTCCATCGAGGGGATTTATCGCAGTCGCTGCCTCAAAAAGGCTGGCAGTATCATCAAAGACCCACACCATCCTGGCCACACATTCATCTCCCTACTACCTTCAGGTAGAAGGTACAGGAGCCTGAAGACTGCAACGACCAGGTTCAGGAATAGCTACTTCCCCACAGCCATCAGGCTATTAAACCTGGCTCGGACAAAACTCTGATCATTAACAACCCATTATGTGTTATTTGCACTTTATCAGTTTATTTATTCATGTGTGTATATATTTATATAATGGTATATGGACACACTGATCTGGTTTGTAGTAAATGCCTACTATGTTCTGTGTGCTGAAGCAAAGCAAGAATTTCATTGTCCGGGACACATGACAATAAACTCACTTGAACTTGAACACTTGAACACTTAATGCAGATGAACAACTCCAGCAATGGTTTACAAACCAGAGGACCATCTACGGAAAAGTCACCGCACTTGGCACAAAGACAGGGTCTGCTGGCGGCAGACTCACAGAGAGAAACAAGTGGATTGAGGAGAAGTGGCGTTTCTTATCAAGCCATATTGTGCGTGTGGTGACCAGAACTAGCGCAAACAAGGTACTTATTACGACAAAGTTTTACAGTCATGAGGCTCTGGACACACTGTCTAAATGATTTAATTTAATTCGTCCAGCAACAACAGAGCAGTGAGCAGGTGTTGGATGATCCTCTGGATGGGACCTCTACGCCGGGACCATCAACCAGCCAAAAGCACTCCAGGAGGCAGATGTCGCAGGAGAGCAACATTGGCGGCACCACACCTGAAGGTGATGACGAAAGGAGAGGTTTACTAGAGAACATGAGTGTTGTAAGTACATAGAGTTTCTGCACATTTCAATTTCCATTGCACAATGCATCCATCCACCATTTTGCTCTTATCTAACATGGGTTCTTATGTTTCAGCTCACTGACCTTGCAAGAGACGGGGTTCAATTGTTCAATGATGCACACAGGGATATGGCATCAATAAGCGAGTATATGCAGAAACTCTGTCAGTTTTGTCTCGCGTTGATGACCAAAGATATAACTGAGGATGTGTGGGAATTCACATGGGCTTTGTTCAATCAGGCAATGAAGTTCCGAGAGAAAGGTTAATATGACATCTTGATTTTCTTCACTTCTTTCATCGTTTGTGTTAAAAATCTTTATTTCTCACATGAGACAATCACATTGATTTAATGTGTGTTGTTGTCTGCGCAGTTAAGGAGAGCACGTGCACCTGTGGCGCCGCGTCCCATGTATGTACAGCCTCGTCCGTTTCACTTCTTTGATCAGGTATTAAAAAACAGATGAACGCTTCCATCAGTGTTGTTCTCTGCCACTGAAGTCATCAGTGAGTTTTTTTTAATGCATTGAGTTTGACTAATATATTATTCTCTAATTCAAAAGCAGTCAGCGAGGCAACAGGGAGGACAGTTTGCAATGGGGGCACAGCCACAATACCAGGCAGCACTGGTATACAATTATCTTGTGTCAGATTGAAGTTTTAAAAATTGAGATTCGCAACCGCATAAGGACATTAAATTTTACTTCGGAGTCACGTGAGTGACTACGTGAAGACCCCGCCAGCACGCATGAGCGACATATCGTCTAACGCATTGCGCAGCGACTGGTGGGGAGGAGCGTTGCTCCCGGAGCGGTAGGTTTAAAAACAGGACTTGCAGCTAAGTTATTTACTCTGAGGTCGTTTTGTTCCGTTTCTGGGAGAATTGTTTTTCAGAAAAGGAGCCTATGGACAAGTCCAAGACGAAGTCCAAACGGACCACTACAAAACTGACTGCGGAGGACCGCGGAAATACGGGCAGTCAGTGTTGTGGTTTTCACAGCGGCCGACTGCACCTGGATCGCTATCTATGCGATCAGCAGTCTCCGACCTGGCACCGGCACAGCCCGAACCGACACCACGGACTGGCGGGAAGGCCAAGCAGAAGTCGGACAGGCCCGTAGACTCTGATGAGTCGGGCCGTGAAGACTCACCACCTGCAGGCAGCGACCGTGATCGCATATCCAGCGTGGAGCGGTTGATGGAGCAAATGCTCCAACGTGACATGCTCCGGGAAACGGAGTCTTATCACCATGGGTCTCCTAGGACACCCATGGCAGCACCTTATACAGGGCTGCATAGTGCATCTCCCTCGTCAGAGGGGAGCATTAGGAGTCACTTCTGGGCTGGCTCCGACGACAGGGGTTTGGCTGAAGATGCTACAAGTGTGCTGGGGGTGCAGGAACAACAGAAGCTGCTCGGCATGGTCTCCAAATTTGTGATGCCTACGCAAACAGGACAGCCGTTACAGCCGCAGCTGGCAGCCAGCATCGATTACCTCTCCTTCAACCAGCTGCAGGAACAGGTAATGAACGAGACAACTGCTAAATACCTAGCACCAGAGAACTGTGTTTCCCTTAATGTTCCTGCAGTGAACAGCTCTATCTGGGGATATATCGGTGCGGGCATCAGAGCCCAGGAGGTCAAGATGCAAAAGATCCTCAAACTGCTGCCGTTTGCCCAATCGGTAGACGGCACAGAAATGTCGGATACACAGCAAGACGCACTGGCACTTCTCTGCAACACGCAGTTCGAGATAAACTGCCTCAGGAAGAATGCAATCTGACCTGCCCTGAACCCCAAATTTGCAGGGTTGTGCAAGACCAGTAACACACAGCCACCGATTCTGCTATTTGGGGGCAACCTGTCGAAACAGGTCAAGGAGCTCGATGAGGAGGCAAAAGCCGTCGGGCTCATGAAGGCAACATCATCGGGCAAGACCTCTCATCTCCGGCGGCAGCACCCCTACAATCAGGACAAAGGTCTTTTTTAGACCTCGGCCCAGAACGGCCTTTGTAGAAAATGCGCCAACCCCGCACTCCAGCTCCTCTACCGCCCAGGAGACACAAACGGAAGAAATGTACACTCCACTGGTAACTATGGAGGTAGGTGGGTCTGGTTCCTTCCAGAACATAGGGGGTGTAAGTTCTACACAAATTGGGGGTAGGTTACACTTATTTTGGAAGGCATGGAGTTCTATAACTTCTGACCCTTATATACTGCACAGTATCCAGGGATACGAAATTGAATTTATTCATAAAACCCTTACTCCGGTTCAGCATGCACCTAGCCGAATGTTTGTGCTTTCACAACAGGAGAAATTGGAAGGTCATGCAGAACTGGTGAGGCTATATGCTAAAGGTCTAATTGAGAGATCCCAACACGACTCTCTAGAATTTGTGTCTAATATCTTCACAAAAAATAAAAAAGATGGTGGATGCCGCATCATCATCGATTTGACAAAGCTGAATACGTTTGTGCAGTATACTCATTTCAAAATGGAAACCTTTGTTACTGCCAAACAATTGATTTCCGAAGGTTACTTCATGGCTTGCATCGATTTAAAAGATGCATACTATTCGGTGCCTGTACAGAAGAATCACCGCCGATATCTGAAGTTTAACTGGATGGGGCAGCTCTGGCAGTATAAAGCGTTGCCTAATGGATTAACATCAGCCCCCAGACTATTTACTAAAATATTAAAACCAGCCCTGGCGTTTCTCCGAAAACAGAAACATATTGTGATGGCATAACTGGATGATATATTAATTGTGGGAAAGACTCTGGATTTAGATAAAACAGCTGTATCAGCTACCAAACTTGTTTCAGAAACTGGGGTTCATCATCCATCCAGTTAAATCTAAGTTGACGCCTTCTACGACAATGGATTACTTAGGGTTCACTATTAACTCGGTTCACATGTCTGTGACTTTGCCAAGGGGCAAGGCAGCAGACTTAATGGAGGCCTGTAACAGCCTTGTTGTCGTCAGTCAACCATCTATTCGACAAGTAGCAAGGGTGATTGGTAAGCTTGTGGCTGCTTTTCCAGCCACACAGTTTGGACCTTTGCATTACCAAAATTTACAGAGAGCAAAGATGCAAGCACTCAAACATCATGCTGGTCATTTCGACAGACCAATGCAGCTACCAGCTAAAGCAATTTTGGAATTACAATGGTGGAGGCGAAACATTCGGCATTGTTCCAGCCCCATCATTGTCAGCAACCCTTCAGTTGTGTTACAAACTGATGCCAGCGCTCACGGTTGGGGTGCTACTAATACCATCTCCAGCTGTGGTGGCAGATGGGATGCACATGAATCATGTTTACTTCAAGCACTTGGTATAAACTGTGACGGAAATCAAGGAATTGTAGCTTTGGAGGTGATTCATTCTCTCAAAGTTAGACATCCTGACAGATTGCCTCTCGCAAACCGCAGAAAAACGTATTTAGCTGACAAAGCAGACGTGCAGTTAATTAGTGAAAATAAGTCAGCTGCTTTACAAAGTAAACATGACCTTTGAAGCTATTTTGAGCTACGTTAATGAAACAAAGGACTAGTCACGAGGAGCCATCCTAATTGAGCAGTATAAATACTAGTGCTTTTCAAGCCTTCAGGACGACAGCGGCAGCAGCTTTCGACAGGGGTCTTAAGGAACATAACTACCTAGAGTAGTTCTTCCATGCTACACTCCTAGAGAGGTAGTGAAGGCAAGTCCTGATACAGGCAACCTAGTGTTATATTTGTATTTACCCCGTACGGCTACCCTGCTCTCTGATATAGTCTCCTAGAGGGGCTGAGGCTCGGTAAAAGTCGGGGATCTTTTTAACTAAAAAAGTGTGTTAAATTCACAGTGCTTTTAAACACTGTTTGTTAGGCTTCATACGGACATCTGAACGGTAAGATTTTTGATATATACACGTACTGTATGTAGAGTAAGGATGTGCGTATGAATTGTACCAACTGCTTGATTTATTATACCTTTGACAAATTGAATAAAAACCATTGTTTGATTAAATTCAGTCAACGCCCTATCGTCATCTTACTACTTATAGTGTAGCAATAAAATATAGGATATAAGTAAATGCGAGGAGCAACATTTAACACTTAATAGCTTTTAAATTCCCGAGACGTCGACACGTATCAACGGCGAACGACCGACGACCCAGACCGGAAATAAGGTATTAGTTTATCTTTTGCGTTTTCTATAATGAATACGGTCTTAGTTCTATTGACATAACTAACCGGTATACAAGGAAAAAGGACTAGTCAAGATCCCGGAAAAAGGGGGAGTTAGTCTTAGTATTCTAGTGGGTTCCTTGTCAGGATCTAGGATAATTGTATAGAAATCTGTAGCAAAACTATTTAGAGATGTTGGGTGCGTTCTATGGGCTAAAGGCGTACTGCTAGAAAATGCACCACCTGCATGTTTGCCTACAAATTGACAATACCACTGTGGTGGCGTATATTAATCATATGGGTGGAATCAAATCGATATCATGTGATAATCTGGCTAACACGATTTGGCAATGGTGTATCGACAGAAATATTTGGATATCAGCTATTTACCTACCAGGTAAACTCAATACAGTGGCAGACACCAGGTCACGAAAATTCAATGACAACACCGAATGGATGTTGGACCACAAAGTGTTTGCTGATATTGTATTGGCGTCTCCCTACCCTCGGTATAAGAACTGTTCCTGAGCCGCTGTCTGAAAAAAGCTCAAAAAATAGCTAAGGACAAATTGCACCCGCTCCACATACACCTGGATCTCCTGCCATCAGGCAAGAGATATCGCAGCATCAAAGCCCGGACTACAAGACTGCTAAACAGCTTCCTGCCACATGCTGTGAGGCTGCCAAACAGCCACTCTGTACTCACAGTCACCTGATTCTGCGGCTTGGCATGGACACTATAATAACTGGCACTGGCCACTTCAATAACTGGCACTGGCCACTCAAATCAGCCACCCCGGACATGTTTATGATTGGTCTTACTGTATTTTAACGTTGTTTGTATCTATTTTAACTTATACTGTTCCATCAGGGACTGGATTGTTTTTAGTGTTGTTATTATTATGTGTGAAATGTTTTAAACGTCATGTGCGATGCTCCGGTATTCCCTGGGAAACGTCTTTTCGTTTTGCACTGCACAACTGTTGCTTGCAAGATGACAATAAAGGAAATTGAATTGAATTGAATTGAATTGAATTGATATGGAACACCAGATATCGATCTATTCGCATCTAGGCTTAATCACCAGTTGCCAACATATGTTGCTTGGGAACCAGACCCTGGGGCAACAGCGATGGACGCATTCTCGCTGCACTGGGGAAAATTGTTTTCTATGCATTTCCCCCTCTTCTGTCTCATCAGTCGGGTCTTACGCAAAATACAACAAGACTCCGCGTCAGGCATTTTGGTAGTACCCGACTGGCCTACTCAGCCATGGTTCCCTGTGGTTCTCGACATGGTCTCGGAACCATGTATGTCCATCTCCAAATGGCCGGATTTGTTGGTCCATCCTGTGACAGGCGAAAGTCACCCACGCCATGACAGGATAAATCTGTTGATTTGCAGAATTTGAAAAGACCACTTCTGGATTTTGGGCTGACGGACCGAACCATGAACATGATCACGGCGGCATACAGGGAGTCCACCAGAAAACAATATCTGTCATATATCAGAAAATGGGAGATATACTGTACCAGGACCAACATTACATACAACACGGCTACAGTGACGAATGTACTGGAATTCTTGTCTAGCCTTCACTTTGACGAAGGTCTAAGCTAGTGCCATTAACTGTGCCAGGAGTGCCCTATCAACTAACTTGTGGCAGGGATTAGAACACCATACTGTTAGATCTCACCCTCTGGTATCAAAACTAATGAGGGGTATCTTCAACACTAATCCCCCTAGGGCTAGGTACTCCCAGATTTGGGATGTGAGTGTTGTCCTAACGTTGCTCAGGGGTTGGTCACCAGCAACGTCCCTGTCTCTGGGAAAATTAACACATAAAATAGTCATGCTGATGGCACTAGTCTCGGCACAACGAGTCCAGTCAATGCACAAATTAAGGCTGGACACGATGGCCATATCAACCAACAAAATAACTTTTTACATTTATGAATTGGTGAAACAAAATGGGCCTGGATCATCAGGCCTCAAATTGGAGTTCCGTGCATACCCCATAGATGTTCGTCTATGCATAGCGACGCATCTACTACATTATATAGAAGTCACAAAATATCTTAGAGGCAAGGAAATGGCATTGTTGCTCAGCCATAAACAACCTCATAAAAGGGTATCCATGCAAACTATATCAAGGTGGCTTAGACAGGTTTTGGGAGCTGCAGGGGTGGATACTGATGTTTTTAAATCTCATTCCACCAGGGGTGCAGCAACATCGGCAGCAAGGGAGTTGGAAGTTCCCATGGACCACATCCTGGGTACAATTGGATGGTCTAGAGAAAGGATCTTTCAGCAATTTTATAACAAACCGGTTGCCAAACCTGCGGTGTTTGCAGACTCAATTTTAAGTTCTGTATTATAATTTACCCCGAATGATAGGGGTTATTATTATTTTGTTAATAAATTTATCAGTGTTTTTGAATAACTGATTCATGTCTGAATACGTTAACATACTTCCTCCTTTGGTCAACTACGGCAGTGGGTGAGGCATGGACTCGTTCCATGGCATGAAATCACAAAGCTTTAAAATCTTCACATAGTCACTCACGTGACTCCGAAGATTAAGATTAAACGAGAACTTACCAGTTTGAAGTTTGATCTTTATTTTATGAGGAGTAACGTTGAGGGATTACGTGCCCTCCACGCCCAACCCTCTATCATGAAGGTCAACTGGTATTCTAGTTTTCTTATCTTACTGCACACTCCTCCGTGCCAACGTGCCTGAAAACCACCACTATCATCCCGGTGCCCAAACAGACAAACATCAACTCCCTCAATGACTACAGGCCCGTTGCTCTTACATCTGTAGTCTCCAAGTGCTTTGAAAGGCTGGTCCTAGGTCACCTTAAATTATCTCTCCCCCCCTCACTCGACCCACACCAGTATGCATATAGGGCTAATAGATCTACAGAGGATGCCATAAACACTGTCCTCCATGCTGCACTACAACACCTAGAGGAGAAGGGGTCATATGTCAGGATGCTTTTTGTTGATTACAGCTCAGCTTTTAATACAATCATACCCAGCAAGCTGATCACAAAAATGCTAGACCTTGGCCTCAGCAGTCAACTGTGTCGGTGGATATTGGACTTTCTCAGTGAACGCCCACAGACGGTGAGACTTGGACCTTACACCTCGACATCCCTGACCCTCAGCACAGGAGCACCGCAGGGCTGTGTGCTCAGTCCGCTCCTCTACGCCCTATATACACATGACTGCTTGCCCCATCACCCCGCAAATAGGATCATAAAATTTGCAGACGATACAACCGTGGTGGGGCTCATCTCAAATGGGAACGAGGACGCCTATAGAGAGGAGGTGCACAGACTTTCTGAGTGGTGTGCTCACAACAATCTCTCTCTGAACACTAAAAAGACAAAGGAGATCATTACTGATTTCAAGCGACATAGAGCGGGGCTCAGGCCACTGGAGATAGGGGGCGAGGAGGTGGAGAGGGTGCCTAGTTTTAAATTTCTGGGGATCAACATCAGTGAGGATCTTAAATGGTCTGTGAACTCTGCTGTAGTTGTAAAAAAGGCGCAACAGAGACTTTACTTCCTCAGAACACTGAGGAAGGCCCATCTGTCTGCTAAACTGCTGGAGTCTTTCTACCGCTGTTCGGTAGAAAGCATACTGACTTACTGCATAACTGCCTGGTTTGGGAACTGTTCAGCAGCTGACAGAGCAGCTCTCCAGAGGGTGATAAAAACTGCCCAGGGTATCATTGGACTCCCCCTGCCCCCTCTGGAGGACATTTACCACTCCAGATGCCGCAGCAGGACCTGTAATATTGTGAAAGACATCACACATCCTTATCACCACCTTTTCCTGCTGCCCTCAGGAAAAAGGTACAGGTTGCTAAAGTCACGCACTGCCAGACTCAAGAACAGCTTTTATCCATCAGCAATCTTGGAACTGAACTCTGTCTCAAGGAGGGGGGGTGGGAGACAGTGTTAATTTATGTAAATGTGAATCCATGGGTGGGTTTGGGGAGGGAGGGAGTGTAAAAAGTTTGAGTATGTGAATGTTTGAAGTTCTTTTAAATGGAGAAACACAGTAATCTACAGAATTGCTTTGAGTACACTGATTGGGACATCTGGGCGGCGCGACTCTCGTCAGCAGCGGCCTCTGCAGTCCGTCTGTCTTTTTTATTATTTTTGTCTCGTTTCTATGTAGTTTTTATTATTTATTTTTTTGTCGGGGTATGTGTGTGGGGGTGGGGGTGGGGGGGGGGACTTTAAAATCTTTCCCCTGCACGGGAGACCCGACCTTTTCTTTGTCGGGTCTCCGTTGTCGTTGGGGCTGGGCAACGTGGAGCGGCCTCCAGCAGGAACGACCTGGGGCTCCAGTTGCGGAGCTGCGGACTACTCACCGTCACGGGGCTGGCCGAGTCCAGAGCGGGTGGAGCTGTGGTGGAGCGCTGCTGCGACCCGACCCCCGGAGATTCGGAGGCTACAACCGCGGGTCTGGCGGACGGCAACACTGGAAGCCCGCGGGTCCCTGGTGGGAGACCGCTTTTCGGGGCTTCCGCAGCGGCGACTTCTCCCGCCCGAGTTGCGGGGTTGAAGAGCACCTGGAGCGGGGCTTTACATCACCGCCCCGCGCGGCTTGGAATGGCCGCGGGACTTTGCGAGCGCGCGCCTAGGCTCTAACACCAAGACCCGGTGCGTGACCTTGCATCACCCGGCGTGGCTTCAATGGCCGCGGGACAATCACCATCGCCCGCCGGAGGCTTTGACTTTGACTCTGACATCGGGGGGGGGAGTGCAGTGGAGAGATAAGTTTTTTTTGCCTTCCATCACAGCGTTGTGATGGATGGATGTGTAAATTGTGTTGTGTCTCGGGTCTTCTTCGTTTTGTAATGTATGGCTGCAGAAACGACATTTCGTTTGGACCTCAACGGGGTCCAAATGACAAATAAATTGTATTGTATTGTATTGTATATTTAAACAGGCCGTCACTCACAACAACCACACAGACCTCAACACCTACACCTTATCAGTATTGGATTATATCACCTTCTGTATGAACAGTGTCACCACACAGAGGACAATACTGACACTCCCCAACCATAAGCCATGGATGAATGGCGTTGTAACTGGTCTGCTGAAGGCCCGGGATGCAGCTTTCCATTCAGGTGATGCAGAGGCCTACAGAACAGCAAGGTCCAGTTTGAGGAAGGGCATCAGGGAAGCAAAGCACCGCTACACAAAGCGTATCGAGGGGCATTTTAACAGCTCAGACTATCGACGCGTGTGGCAGGGCATCAGAACCATCACCAGCTACAACAGCTCCACACACGCACAAAGCTCATTCCTCCCTGACGATCTGAACTGTTTTTTTGCCAGGTTTGATTGCGCCGACAGCAGTGACAACATACGGGCACAGCAGGGACCCTCATCACCGGTGCTGACTCTGAGCCCCCACGATGTGAGACGGACCCTGCAGCACATCAACCCCAACAAGGCCACCGGACCTGACGGAGTACCAGGGTGGGTTCTGAAGCACTGCGCAGGGGAGCTCACCGCGGTGCTCACGGACCTGTTTAACACCTCCCTGCTGCAGGCCTCCGTCCCAACATGCCTCAAGACAGCCACAATCATCCCTGTGCCAAAACAATCAGCCATCAGGTCCCTCAACGACTGTAGGCCAGTGGCGCTGACACCGGTGGTGATGAAGTGCTTCGAACGTCTGGTGCTGGGACACTTGAAGAACAGCATCCCCCCCTCCTTAGACCACCACCAATTTGCCTATAGGGCAAACAGGTTGACGGAGGATGCAATGTCCACTTCACCCTGACACACCTTGACCAGCGGGACAGTTATGTGCGGATGCTATTCATAGATTATAGCTCTGCCTTTAACACCATCCCCCCCCCATAAACACACACCTGAGCAGCTGGGTCCTGGACTTTCTCACCAGCCGACCACAGACTGTGCGCATGGGGAGGCAGGTCTCCTCCAGCATCACCCTGAACATCGGTGCACCACAGGGCTGTGTGTTGAGCCCCTTTCTCTTCTCCCTCTACACTCTCGACTGCAAACCCACCCACGAGGCTAACACCATATTAAAGTTTGCAGATGACACCATCGTGATAGGCAGGATCACGAGTAACAACGAGGCCGCCTACAGGACAGAGGTAGAGAACCTGGTGAGATGGAGCCGTGAGAACAACATGATCCTCAACGCAGCAAAAACAAAGGAGATGATCCTGGACTTCAGGAGGAGACCAAAGACCTTCGCCCATCAGCCCATCACCATTAACGGCGAGACAGTGGAGGCTGTGCAGAACATCAGGTACCTCGGGGTCAACATCAGCCACGACCTGACCTGGACCGTCAACATCACGGAGACGGCCAAGAAAGGACTTCAAAGGCTTCACTTCCTGAGGTGCTTGAAGAGGGCACGTCTCCCACAACATCTGCTGGTGAGCTTCTACAGGTCAGCCATCGAGTCAGTTCTCACATACTGCATCACAGTATGGTACTCTGGCTGCACCGCAGAGAACAGAAAAGCTCTCCAACGCGTTATTAAGACTGCTGAGAGGATCACTGGCATCCAGCTCCCCAGACTGGAGGACATCTACCGGACCCGCTGCATCCGGAGGGTCAAGGGCATCATTAGAGACAGCACACACCCTGGACACTGCCTCTTCACCCGACTGCCCTCAGGAAGACGATACAGGACACTGAGAGCCCGCACGACAAGACTAAAAAACAGCTTCTATCATAGAGCTGTGATACTACTGAACTCTATCCCCCTCCCACACTAATTTGCCCCCTCTCTCTCATACACCCACCTATACTCCCATATGTTTATAGTGTCATTTTTTTAATTTTTTTTTTATAGTTCTTTTTTTTAATGTATTTTTATAATCATATTCCTGTGCAACTGGAGGATTGAACCAACAACATTTTGTTGTCTTGTACAATGACAATAAAGATTATATATATATATATATATATATATATATATATATATATAATCTCGTTGTATGTGACACATGCAATGACAATAAAGCATTCTGATTCTGATTCTGACTATGTTTAGCTCGACTACTATCGTCTGTGATTTCACACCGCTGCTTTGAAGATTGTCACGCATGCGTGCTGGCGGGGTCTTCACGTAATCCCTCAACGTTACTCCGCATAAAATAAAGATCAAACTTCAAACTGGTAAGTTCTCATTTAATCTTACTATTAATCCTCTTCCATGAGTAATGTTAATGAGATGCAAGAAAAGCACATGATTCGTCCAAAAAGACATAAGACATTTTCATAAAGTTAACATTTAATTCCTAAGTAAACCTATTGCACCTTTTTATGGTCTGTGAAAAAGCTTTCACATGTACTTTTACCTTCTCCCCAAAATCCACAAACCTGACTGTCCCGGTAGACCCATTGTCTCTGCCTGTTCGTGCCCCACCGAACTCATCACCTACCTCGACTCCATCCTATCCCCCTTGGTTAAATCCCTCCCTACCTATGTTCAAGACACCTCAGACACTCTCCGTCATCTCCGCGCATTCCACTCTCTAGGCCCTCACCCCCTCATCTTCACCATGGACGTCCAGTCATTGTACACCTCCATCCCCCACCAGGATGGTCTCGAAGCCCTCCGTTTTTTCCTCGACCGTAGAAGCAATCTATACCCGGCCACTGACACCCTCCTCCGCCTAGCGGAGCTGGTCCTTACACTTAATAACTTTTCATTTGACTCCTCCCATTTCCTCCAAATACAAGGCGTAGCTATGGGTACACGCATGGGCCCCAGCTACGCCTGCCTCTTTGTCGGGTACGTAGAACAATCCTTGTTCAATGCGTACCAGGGCCCCATCCCCGACCTCTACCTCCGCTACATCGATGATTGTTTTGGTGCCACATCCTGCACCCACACACAACTGACTGACTTCATCCGCTTCACCACCAACTTCCATCCGGCACTCAAATACACCTGGACCATTTCCGACACTTCCCTACCATTCCTTGACCTCACTATCTCCATCGCAGGTGATAGACTCCTTACCGACATCCACTACAAACCTACCGACTCCCATGACTATCTGGACTACACTTCTTCCCAGCCTGCTTCCTGTAAGGACTCCATCCCCCACTCCCAATTCCTCCGTCTACGCCGCATCTGCTCCCAGGATGAGGCGTTCCACATCAGGGCATCTGAAATGTCCTCATTCTTCAGGGAACGGGGGTTCCCCTCCTCCACCATAGATGAGGCTCGCACCAGGGTCTCTGCCATACCCCGCAACACTGCTCTCTCTCCCCATCCCCCCACTCACAACAAGGGCAGAGTCCCCCTAGTCCTCACCTTTCACCCCACCAGCCGTCACATACAAGTGATCCTCCGTCAGTTTCGCCACCTCCAACGTGACCCCACCACTCGCCACATCTTCCCATCTCCCCCCATGTCTGCCTTCCGCAAAGACCGCTCCCTCCGTAACTCCCTTGTCAATTCTTCCCTTCCCTCCCATACCACCCCCTCCCCTGGTACTTTCCCTTGCAACTGCAAGAGATGCATCACTTGTCCCTTCACCTCCCCCCTCTACTCCATTCAAGGACCCAAGCAGTCGTTCCAGGTGCGACAGAGGTTCACCTGCATCTCCTCCAACCTCATCTATTGCATTCGCTGCTCTAGATGCCAGCTGATCTACATCGGTGAGACCAAGCGGAGGCTTGGCGATCGTTTCGCCGAACACCTCCGGTCGGTCTGCAATAACCAACCTGAACTCCCGGTGGCTCAGCACTTCAACTCCCCCTCCCATTCCGTATCTGACCTCTCTGTCCTGGGTCTCCTCCATGGCCACAGCGAGCAACACCGTAAATTGGAGGAAATGCACCTCATATTCCGCTTGGGCAGTCTACATCCTGGGGGCTTGAACATTGAATTCTCCCAATTCTGCTAGCCCTTGCTGTCCCCTCCCCTTCATCAGCCATCTGGTTGTCTCCTCCCCTCCCCCAGCCCTCGGGCTCCTCCTCCGCCTTTTTCCTTTTTTCCTTTCTTCTCCCCACCCCCTATCAGTCTGAAGAAGGGTTGTGGCCCGAAACGTTACCTATTTCCTTCGCTCCATAGATGCTGCTGCACCCGCTGAGTTTCTCCAGCATTTTTGTGTACCTTCGATTTTCCAGCATCTGCAGTTCCTTCTTTAACACTTTGTCTACTCCACTGCGAAATCTCGTCAAGGTATGCCTACTTTGAAGAAGTTCTCCTCCTCTCTCCGGAGACTGTTCCACAACCAACTCTCTAACTGCCCCATCTCTGTGATCCCCCCTGCCCTCCAACTCTACGACCACATCCTTACCCAAACTCGATACCACAGCCACATCTGCTTCCTCGGGGCATGCCTGCGCCTCCATCTCATACCTCATGGCTTCCAGCTCCAGTTCGGACCTCAGCCGGACTATCGGTACCGACTGGCTATCTACCGGCATACCCAACAATTCTCCACCCGGGCACTGAGATCCACTCTGACTGCGATGCGCCGGCACCAGCAGGACCTCGCATTGACCCTCCCGGAACTTCGGGCCTCACTCACCCAGACCTGCAACGGTCCTCAACTATACTTTATCCGCCGGAAGATCCACCTCTTCAATAAAAGATTCCTGGCCCACCTCAACTCCACCAAGGACCTTAAATTACCCCGCCTCCAGGCCGCTCCCGCCGCCGACTCTCCGCGACTCGACCGCCCGCAGGCTCCGGGCCCCAACTCCGGCCCGCATCGCCTGCCCCAGTCCCGCGACGCCATCTTGTCCACGGGGAGCGCCTCCAGTACTCACCAGGACGCCATCTTGTCCACGGGGAGCTCCTCCAGTACTCACCAGGACGCCGTCTTCACCGACCTCCACGTCAATGCTGCCGCCGACCTTCACCTGCCTACCGATGACGCCCAGCCTCGCCGCTTCTACGGTAACTCAGACTTCCTTCCCCTCGCCGATTCCTCCGAACCTCGCCGCCCCCCGGGACCTCCTAACATCATCGCCGCACCGGGCCCATCCGACATCGCCGTCGCACTGGGCCCGCCGAACATCACAGCCGCACCCGGTCCTCCCAACATCGCCGCCAGACCAGGCCCATCCAGCATCGCCGCCGGACCGGACCTACTCTACACGACCGCTGGACCGGGGCTCCCCGAACATGGCCGCCGCACCGCACCGTACTCACCCCGTCGCCTCACCGGGCTGGTCGAACCGCGCCGCCCCACCGACCATCCGCCTACCGGGACCTCCCACGCATCGCCCGTGGACCCCGACTCTACTGCCCACGGACCCTGACCATCGGGTCCGCCGACCCTCGCCACTGCAACGCCCTCCAGCCCCACCGACTCCACTGCCCGAGGACCCCGACCATCGGGTCCGCCGACCCTCGCCACTGCAACGCCCTCCAGCCTAACCGACCCCGACTCCACTGCCCACGGACCCCGACCATCGGGTCCGCCAACCCTCGCCACTGCAACGCCCCCTAGCCCCCCCGACCCTGACTCCACTGCCCGAGGACTCCTACCGTCGGGTCCGCCGATCCTCGCCACTGCACCTCCCTCCAGCAGCCCGCAGCCGTCGCCTCACCTGCAAACTGGACTCTGTACTGGGCCTGAAGCCTCCACGCTGCTCACTCCCACTCTCCGGGGTTTGACTCCACTGGGTCCTAGCGCTAGTCTGCCTAGCCCTGGTTATCTCAGTGTTAGTTCCACTGATTCTTCCCCATCCCTCTCCAACTATGGGACCACTTCTCTTCCACACCCACACCACAGCCCTCTCACCCCCCCACCCCCTGACCACCCACCACCCCCCCCCCCCCCACCACACATCGACTCGTCCCCATTCCACCCACCTGCCTTCCTCCGGCCCCAGCCCCCATCCCTGCCGGGTGTTCACCATCCCCCCCGACCTCCCCCTCTCCGACATCGAACGGTCTGTCCTCAGCAGAGGTCTTACCTTTGTCCCCCTCCGTCCCCATCTCAATGAGTTCCGTGCCCTCCATGACTTGGAACGCTTCTACCGTCGCCTCCGCCTCACAGCTCACTTCCATGGGAAGGAGTCCTCGCTCCCCACTGATGACCCCTTTTCCCGTCTCCAACGCACCCCATCCTCATGGAACCCCCCTCGTAGCCTTCCGGCTTTAGAACTCTTTATTCAAAACTGCCGCCGTGACATCAACCGCCTCAACTTCTCCACTCCCCTGTCTCACTCCAATCTCTCCCTCCCTGAACGCACTGCCATCGACTCACTCCGCAACAACCTAGATTGGGTTATCAAACCCGCCGACAAGGGAGGTGCCGTGGTAGTCTGGCGCGTCGATCTCTACAAAGCTGAGGCCACGCGCCAACTCTCGGGCACCTCCTCCTACTTACCCCTGGACCATGACCCCACTGACGAGCACCAGGCCACCATCTCCAGCACCATCACCGACTTCATCCACTCCCACACCCTGCCCGACCGAGCCTCCAACCTCATCGTTCCCCAGCCCCGCACAGCCCGCTTTTACCTTCTCCCCAAAATCCACAAACCTGACTGTCCCGGTAGACCCATTGTCTCTGCCTGTTCGTGCCCCACCGAACTCATCTCCACTTACCTCGACTCCATCCTATCCCCCTTGGTTAAATCCCTCCCTACCTATGTTCAAGACACCTCAGACACTCTCCGTCATCTCCGCGCATTCCACTCTCTAGGCCCTCACCCCCTCATCTTCACCATGGACGTCCAGTCATTGTACACCTCCATCCCCCACCAGGATGGTCTCGAAGCCCTCCGTTTTTTCCTCGACCGTAGAAGCAATCTATACCCGGCCACTGACACCCTCCTCCGCCTAGCGGAGCTGGTCCTTACACTTAATAACTTTTCATTTGACTCCTCCCATTTCCTCCAAATACAAGGCGTAGCTATGGGCACACGCATGGGCCCCAGCTACGCCTGCCTCTTTGTCGGGTACGTAGAACAATCCTTGTTCAATGCGTACCAGGGCCCCATCCCCGACCTCTACCTCCGCTACATCGATGATTGTTTTGGTGCCACATCCTGCACCCACACACAACTGACTGACTTCATCCGCTTCACCACCAACTTCCATCCGGCACTCAAATACACCTGGACCATTTCCGACACTTCCCTACCATTCCTTGACCTCACTATCTCCATCGCAGGTGATAGACTCCTTACCGACATCCACTACAAACCTACCGACTCCCATGGCTATCTGGACTACACTTCTTCCCACCCTGCTTCCTGTAAGGACTCCATCCCCCACTCCCAATTCCTCCGTCTACGCCGCATCTGCTCCCAGGATGACGCGTTCCACACCAGGGCATCTGAAATGTCCTCATTCTTCAGGGAACGGGGGTTCCCCTCCTCCACCATAGATGAGGCTCGCACCAGGGTCTCTGCCATACCCCGCAACACTGCTCTCTCTCCCCATCCCCCCACTCACAACAAGGGCAGAGTCCCCCTAGTCCTCACCTTTCACCCCACCAGCCGTCACATACAAGTGATCCTCCGTCAGTTTCGCCACCTCCAACGTGACCCCACCACTCGCCACATCTTCCCATCTCCCCCCATGTCTGCCTTCCGCAAAGACCGCTCCCTCCGTAACTCCCTTGTCAATTCTTCCCTTCCCTCCCATACCACCCCCTCCCCTGGTACTTTCCCTTGCAACCGCAAGAGATGCAACACTTCTCCCTTCACCTCCCCCCACTACTCCATTCAAGGACCCAAGCAGTCGTTCCTGGTGCGACAGAGGTTCACCTGCATCTCCTCCAACCTCATCTATTGCATTCGCTGCTCTAGATGCCAGCTGATCTACATCGGTGAGACCAAGCGGAGGCTTGGCGATCGTTTCGCCGAACACCTCCGGTCGGTCCGCAATAACCAACCTGAACTCCCGGTGGCTCAGCACTTCAACTCCCCCTCCCATTCCGTATCTGACCTCTCTGTCCTGGGTCTCCTCCATGGCCACAGCGAGCAACACCGTAAATTGGAGGAAATGCACCTCATATTCCGCTTGGGCAGTCTACATCCTGGGGGCTTGAACATTGAATTCTCCCAATTCTGCTAGCCCTTGCTGTCCCCTCCCCTTCATCAGCCATCTGGTTGTCTCCTCCCCTCCCCCAGCCCTCGGGCTCCTCCTCCGCCTTTTTCCTTTTTTCCTTTCTTCTCCCCACCCCCTATCAGTCTGAAGAAGGGTTTCGGCCCGAAACGTTACCTATTTCCTTCGCTTCATAAATGCTGCTGCACCCGCTGAGTTTCTCCAGCATTTTTGTGTACCTTTCACATGTACTTCCTACTTCTTTTTCAGAGACACCCCCCATCACCACTCAGTTATACAGAGCTGCAGCCTGCTGTAACAGTTGCATTCCAATCTGTATATGGAGAGGGCCGTCTAAGTGGAGCAGAATCACCATTTGATGAAGGGACAGAGGGGCACAGTGACCTGGGAGATTAGTTCCATTATCCCTCTGATGTTGATTCTTATCTGTATGTTTATGTTGTTTTTTGCCTGTTTGAGCATGTTTTAGTTTCTTTTGGATACTCCCACTTTTTCTAATAGCTTAAAGTGTTGAAAAGCTTTTTACTAATCCGTTTGATTCTCACTGTTTGTTTACTTCATTGCACAATAAAGAGAGTTCTTTGTTATCAAAATCAAATTGATGTCTGGAAGTCTTCATTTTACTTCGGAGTCACGTAAGTGATTCTGTGAAGAAGACCCGCCAGTCCGCATGCGCATCATTACGTCTGACGCATGGCGCACTGACGGGCTGGGAGGGCGCAGCTCCACCAGCGGTAAGTTAAAAACCCGAGGTAAGTTTTTAAAACTTAGCTGAGGTATTTTTCCGGGCGGGATATCTTGTCTTACAGGAGCAAGACCGCAACGGAAAAAGTAGTAAAAGGAAGGTCGAGGCGGTCCGCTGGGAAAACAGCTACGGAAGACCGCGAGAGTACGGGTAGCGGGCGGCCGTCCCTCTCGGCTTCCGAGTCACTGGCGGCACGGCTGGTGGCTTCCGACTTGGTGCCGGTGGAGGGCACCGTGGCTACTCCGGTGGGCCGGAAAGCCACCAAAAAAATCAAACAGGCCCGTTGACTCTGATGAGTCGGGTCAGGAGGTTTGAAGTCAGGAGCCGAGTAGAGATGACCAAGGCCACCAATGATGAACGCCACCTCCTCTACGGACGTGTACCCCCGGCCCAACGGCTGAAGTCCAGGAGAAGCTTTCTCAGCCATGTCCAGCCCCTAATAGCATCACGGGAAGAAACCAGACTCCAACTATGGACAAAAAGGCTTGAGGACGACCCCCCTCCTACTGACATGGGTATCCCTCCTTCTGAAGCCCTCCCTCCGGGCTCAGAAGCACCATGGGTCCAGTGGAAGACGCTCAACCGCCTGAGAACAGGAACAGGGCGATCAAAAGATGCCATGGCCAGATGGGGCTATGAAACTGGCCAAACCACCTGTGAATGTGGAGAAGAGGACCACACAATGCAGCACTGCCTTGTCTGCCCCCTACTACCCAACCAGTGCAGCTCAAAGGATCTTGCAGTGTTCAATAAAAACGCAAAGGACTGTGTAAAGGAATGGGAAACTGTCATATAGCCAACCAGCTTCAAAGACACGAAAAGAAGAAGAAGGAGGATTGTCCTCCCTCAACGGATGCCGTTTTGGGGCGGCTGTCCAGAATGGAATGCCTCATGGAGAGGCTGCTCCACCAGCAAAGACTCGAGGAAGACAAGCTTTTTATCCGCGGGTCTCCTCGAGGGCCTTTGGTAGCAGCACCTGTAACAGGGCTGCATGATAGCTCCCTCTTGGAGGAGGTGAGCTTCCGGAGTCAGTTTTGTTCTGACTCCGAGAGCGGAGGGATAGCGGAGGAGCATACCTCCAAGCAAGGAGACCAGCAGTCAGGGGTGCCAAGCATGGCAAGCAAGTTCGCCATACCTGCCGGAACGGGTGAACCAATCAATGATGATCTGGCCAGCACCATCAATTACATGATATCTCATCAACTACAGGACCTCACCATAGAAGAGACCTGTAAGAAATACCAAACACCAAGTAATTGCGCATCGCTCAAGGTCCCTACTGTGAACCACCCAATCTGGGGGCACATGGCAGCAGGAATTAGAGCCCAAGAGTTAAGGCTCCAGAAGATCCTCAAGCTTCTAGCTTCGGGGATAACAGCTTTCGCCAGGTCGGTGGATGATGAGCCTCTGTCCCCAGTTCAGCAAGATGCGCTTGCTCTTATGTGCAATGCACAGTTTGAAATAAATTGTTTGAGGAAGACTGCAATCCGGCCAATGCTGAATCCTAAATTTGCAGCACTGTGCAAAACGAGCAGCGTACAGCCACCAAATTTGCTGTTCGGGGACGACCTGTCCAAGCAGGTCAGAGAACTCGATGATGAGGCGAGAACAGTTGGTCTCATCAGAGCACAACCGGTCAGCAAGACTCCTCTGACGGCAGCATCCCTACAAGCGGTCCGCTGAATCAAATTCAGGTCAAGGACCAAGCCGGCCCTTGCCAAGTATGCGCAGCTGGCGCACGCCACCATTTCCCGCCAGAACATGGAAGTTTCTACCAACCACGGAGGTAGGTGGCCTGTTACAACCTGGTGGGAGATTACGGTTGTTTTTTAATCAATGGTGTCATATAACATCAGACTCGTTTATACTGCACAGTATACTAGGGTTCCGGATTGAATTTATTTTTAAATTATGTCCACCTACACAGCATACACCTAGCCGGACGTTGTTTTTTTCACAACAAGAGTCCTTGGAGGTACAAACTGAGATTCAAACATTAGCTAAGAAAGGGGTAATTGAGAAGTCTTCTCATCAATCTCACCAGTTTGTCTCTAATATATTTGTAGACAAAAGAATGGTGGGTGTCGGATCATTCTTGACCTAACTAGACTTAACACTTATGCGCAGTATAAACATTTCAAAATGGAAACTTTTCTTACTGCCAAACAGCTGGTTTCTAAAGGGTACTACATGGCATGCATAGACCTCAAAGATGCATACTATTCGGTACCCATTCATCATAATCAATGGAGATATTTGAAATTTAGCTGGATGAAGCAATTGTGGCAGTTTAAAGCATTGCCTAATGGTTTAACTTCAGCCCCTAGGTTATTTACAAAAATATTAAAACCAGTCGGGCCTACTCCGGGCTCAGAATCATATTGTAATGGCCTATTTGGATGATTTCCTAATCATAGGCACAACTCAGAAATCAGCTGAATTATCTGTTTCAGCTACCAAACGCATGTTTGAGAGTTTGGGTTTTCTCATCCATCCAGTTAAATCGAAATTGATCCCATCCAGAGTCATGGATTATTTGGGGTTCACCATTAATTCAACTCACATGTCTGTGACTCTGCCTCCAGGCAAGAGGTCAGAGTTAATCAAAGCCTGTAGCAAGCTCGTTGATGAGCAACACTCTTCTATTCGGCAGGTTGCTAGTGTAATTGGGAAATTAGTGGCTGCTTTTCCAGCCGCACAATTTGGACCTCTGCATTATCAAAATTTGCAACGTGCAAAGGAGCACGCACTCAAAAGTCATGCGGAGTTACAATGGTGGATAGCAAATATTTGGCTTTGGAAAATGCGGATTGACAGACATTCAGTTGTTTTACAAACTGATGTTAGGATGGGGAGCTACCGATACCATCTCCAGCTGTGGTGGCAGATGGGATATGCATGAGACATTACTTCTTCAATCATATGGTATTAATTATTTGGAGTTGCTGGGAGCACTCTATGGCCTAAAAGCGTATTGTACTAATATGCATGATTTGCATGTGCAGCTTCAGATTGACAACACTACTGCAGTAGCATATATTAATCACACGGGTGGAATCAAGTCGGTATCATGTGATAAGTTGGCTAACCTTACGTGGCACTGGTGTATCACAAGAAACATCTGGATTTCAACTATCTACCCACCAGGTAGACTTAACATGGTGGCAGACACCAGGTCACGAAAGTTCAATGACAACACTGAATGGATGTTGAATCGTGAAATATTCAAAGAGATTGTCACTAGGTATGGTGTACCAGACATTGATTTGTTTGCATCCAGATTGAATCACCAGTTACCAAAGTGAGGGCGACATGTTGGAGTAGTCGCACTTTTCCACGCTCCCGACCTTTTCACCTCCAACTAACCAGGCCGACTCGGGCAGGGAGGACTAACCAGTGACAGCCATGCCTCCGAAGAAGGCAATAACAGTGGAGGAAGGCGAAGAAATAAAAAGAGCGCTGGATTTTATGACGGAGGAGATTTCTGCTGTCAAACAACAGCAGAAAGCCATCCTCGACCTGGTGGCGGAGGTAAAGGCTCTCCGGATCCAGAGCGCCGAAAAGGACCGGCGACTGGTGTTCATGGAGAGCAGAGTTGCGGACCTGGAGCAGTACACCAGAGCGAGTAACGTTATCATTACCGGGCTCAGTATAAAGCCCCGGTCATACGCACGGGCGGTGACTGACGACAGCGGGGGGGAGCCCGGGGCAATGGATACAAGCTCCACGGAGCAACAGGTGGCGGCCTTCCTCCAGTCAAAAGGAATACACTTGGACTGCGATAACATCGAGGCTTGTCACCCCCTGCCCAGGAGAAAATCCAAAGAGGATAAAAATAGCGATGACAAACCAGCCATCATAATAAGGTTTGTCAACAGGAAATATAAAGTTAGTCTCCTAAAACAAGGAAGACAGTTGAAGGGAACAAAAGTATTTATGAATGAACACCTAACAAAACGAAATGCCGACATAGCCCGACAAGTACGATACCTTAAGAAACAGAAAAAAATACTAAATACCTGGACTGCAAACTGTAAAATCTTTATTAAATTAAATGGAACACCAGAGGAAGCCAAAGTGCTGGTCATCAGAGATATTGCAGACCTGGACAAATACCAATGATCATAAAACGGGATTGTGAGGTGAAATTTATTTACACACGCAACTATGGCATACACTGAAGGAATTCAGTCATTTACATCTGGAAATGGCAGTCAAGTAATTAAAATAATAAGCGAAAAGAAACAACTGAAGTTACAACCATTTGAATATACCGATCACAATTTACAGGATTTGGAATACGATATAGACCCGGACAATAATTTTTACTTTAATTCTAACGACAAAAATATCTGCTGCTACTACACAGAGGAACAGTATAATCAGAATATTAATGCAAAAGGCAAATTATCTATTATCCACTTTAATAGCAGGAGCCTCTATGCGAATTTCAATAGTATTAAAGAGTATTTACAAAAATCTTTACAGCCATTCAATGTCATCGCAATATCTGAAACATGGATTAATCAGGAAAAGGGAATTGATTTTGAGATGGACGGATATGATTTCAATTACATCAATAGAAAAAATAAGGGGGGTGGAGGGGTAGCACTATATGTGGATACAACTCTGAATTATAAGGTAGTAGATAATATGACAACTGTGGTTGACAATCTGCATGAATGTATAACTATAGAAATAATTAATGGTGGAAATAAAAATGTAATCATTAGTTGTATATATAGGGCACCGGGGTCAAGTATTGAAATCTTCAGGGGCTGGATGGAGAGTATGTTTTCAACAACAAGTAGTAAATTAGTGTTTTTATGTGGAGATTTCAATATTGACCTACTAAATCCTAATCAACACAACCTTACAGAAGATTTTATTAATACTATGTACAGCATGAGTCTATTTCCTAAAATCACTAGACCGAGTAGAATTACTTCCCATTGCGCTACACTCATTGACAATATATTTAATAATGATGTGGAAAATAAAATAGTAAGTGGATTATTAATTAATTATATAAGTGACCATCTGCCAGTTTTTATAGTTTATGATAATATCCACAGGAACAACACACCAAACAAATCAATAGAATATAGACGAGTGAGATCGGAGGAAGCTATCAATGCACTAAAAAAGGATCTATTGGCACAAAACTGGGATATAATATACCAAAAAAGAGACATTGATAGTGCTTATGAAACATTTATTGCTATGTTTAAGTTATTATATGATAAAAATTGTCCAATTAAAGAATATAATAGAAAATCAAAATATACTAAATGTCCATGGATTACAAAGGGATTACAAAATGCTTGTAAAAAAAAAAAAGCCCTATACAGAGATTTTATAAGAGAGAGAACTAAAGATACAGAAAATAAATATAAAAAGTATAAAAATAAATTAACTTACATCATAAGAGAAAGCAAGAAAGATTATTATAAGAAGAAATTAGATGACAATAAAGACAATATAAAAAGAATATGGAGCATACTTAATAGCATTATCAGAAATGGTCCGGGGAGAACAAATTACCCGAAGTATTTTATTGATAAGGATAAGGAAAATTACAATATGGAAGATATAGCTAATAGCTTTAATAATTTTTTTGTAAATATTGGACCAGACCTGGCTAAACAAATCCCTGATTCAGGGACATCTGGAGAAACTCCTGAGAATTTAGTGGAGAGAAATCCCTGCTCTATGTTTCTTACGGCAGTAGAAGAAAAAGAACTGTTGGATATTGTCAAAACATGTAAAAATAAAAAGTCTACCGATTTCAATGACATTGACATGTCGCTAGTTAAGATGGTCATTGAGGGGATCTCCAAACCTTTAACATTCATCTGTAATTTATCCTTCCAAACCGGTACTTTTCCAATTCAAATGAAAATAGCAAAAATAATACCAATATACAAAACTGGGAACAAGCATCATTTTACAAACTATAGACCTGTTTCCTTACTCCCACAATTTTCCAAAATATTAGAAAAAATGTTTAATAATAGATTAGACAAATTTGTAGAAAAGAATAAATTAATCACAGAAAGTCAATATGGATTCAGAACAAATAGATCAACATCACTTGCAATACTAGAATTAATTGAAGACATCACAAACGCCATTGATAGGAAATTATATGCAGCTGGGATATTCATTGACATAAAAAAAGCATTTGATACAATTAATCATGATATTTTATTAAAAAAATTGGAGAGGTATGGAATTAGAGGAATAGTACTGGACTGGATTAAAAGCTACTTAAGTAACAGGCAACAGTTTGTAAATCTGGGTAGTCATAATTCTACATGCTTGGACATTGTGTGTGGTGTACCACAGGGGTCAGTGCTGGGCCCAAAATTATTTATCATGTACATAAATGATATTTGTAATGTGTCCAATGTCTTGAGGCTGGTTTTGTTTGCAGATGATACAAATATTTTTTGTTCTGGGGAAAATTTAAAACAGCTATTGGATAAAATAATAAAAGAAATGGGTAAATTGAAAATATGGTTTGATAGGAATAAAATTTCATTAAATCTGAGTAAAACTAAAATAATGTTATTTGGTAATTGTAGAATAAATACACTAGTAAGTATAAAGATAAATGGGGTGGAAGTTGAAAGAGTGCATGAAAATAAATTTCTTGGGGTTATAATTGACGATAAAATAAGCTGGAAATCACATATTAAACATGTAAAATTAAAATTGTCAAAAAGTATCTCTGTATTATACAAAGCCAAGCAAGCTCTGGATTACAAATCACTCCGTATTCTTTATTGTTCATTAATTTTACCCTACTTAAATTATTGTGCAGAAGTCTGGGGTAATAATTATAAAAATTCGATACACTCATTAAACATGATGCAAAAAAGAGCAATTCGTATTATCCATAATGCTAAGTATCTGGGTCATACGAATCCATTATTTTTAGAGTCAAAATTATTAAAATTAGAAGATTTGCTCACATTCAAAACAGCTCAGATAATGTTTAGGGCCAAAAATAAAAATTTACCTGGAAACATTCAAAAATTATTTCACGAGCGTGTGGGGGGTTACAATTTAAGAGGAATATATAACTTTAAGAAACAAAAAGTCCGTACGACTAGAAAAACCTTTTGTATTTTGGTTTGTGGAGTAGGAGTGTGGAATAAATTGAACGGGGAATTGAAGCAATGCACAAACATGAATCATTTTAAAATGATATATAAAAAAATAATTCTCAAGGGGTACAGGGATGGAGGGGATGGTTGACAAGTGGGGGTTGATGTTTATCTTGCTTTACTATTGTTTACTTATGTTTGGGTACTTCAGATATGAAGTTTGTATGTACATAATAGTTGTATGTATATATATGTCTGTAGGTATTATGGGAAATTGCCTAGGGTAGTATTATTATTAGTAATGAATTGATTTTTAAATATGATAGAAGTGTTGGGGAAAAGGGGTGAGATTTAATAAGTTATTCTTCTTCTCACTCCTTTTCGAGCTTGTACAGACACAGAGTTGGACATTGGAACTTTGATTTTGTTCTTCTCATTGCTTTGTAAATATTGATTGTAATGTCCAATTGTTTGATAATTTCGATTTTGTTAATATTAATGTCTTTAATGTCTTTACTTGTTCGGAATAAATAAATAAATAAAATCCTATAGGAATATAAGTAAGAGGTAATTTAGCCCATGTAATAATAAGGTTTGATGGTTTTCCTCTTTATTCTTCAATTCAAAATTAAAAATACATACTTAAAGAAGATATTAATACGGTATTTAGAGAATAATAACGTTGTTAACTTTTGCTGTTGTTTACCTTTTTTGGGTTTTAAATTTTTGCTACTCCCAAAGAAGTTATTTGATTGTCAGAAATATTATCCTTTTTTTTTTTTTGAAAGCACGGAGCTAGGATTTTTTCTTTTACAAAGGCTAAGGAAGTCTTTAGAATTCTAGCCACGCTAGTGTGGCTATCACTAACCACACTAATTGTAGATGTAGTTTTTTTTCTTTCACTCTATACTAATCAACTATATCACTTTTTTCACTTTAAATATTGTTATAATTTTAAGTATGAATGGAACTACAAGGTTAATTCAAGGAGATGTGTTCGGAAGAACGATGTATGTCATTTAAAATTCATCTATCTGAGGTTCGGGGACAGGATCAGGTTTTATGTGTTGTACCTTCTGCTCGGCTATAGACCACCCTAGAAATAATATGTTAGATGGTAATATGACAAGAGGGGGTGAAGGAATAACGTTTTGTAGTTGGAATGTTAAGGGAATCAATGAACCAATTAAGAGAGGTAAAGTTTTAGCACATTTAAATTCACTCAAGACAGATATAATATTCCTCCAAGAAACACACCTTAAAAAGGAATCACAATATAGACTAAAAGCTAAGTGGATTGCTGAATCGTACCATTCCTCTTTTTCACACAAGTCCAGAGGAGTTGCAATATTAATTCGTAAAGGAATATCTTTTACGCACTCATCAACAATAGCGGATATAGATGGTAGATATATTATATTAGTTGGAGAGTTAAACGGGAAAGAAGTGATTCTTCCTAACGTATATGGACCTAATTTTGATAATCCTATGTTTTTTAATAAGACATTTAATAAAATCCCAGAATTTACACAATATAAATTAATAATTGGAGGAGACTTCAATTGTACATTAGACTCTTATTTAGATAGATCATCAAGGCATAAAAAAGTAAAATCTCAATCAAGTGTATTTTTAAATTCATTTATTAATACCACTAATATTAAGGATGTCTGGAGAATTGAAAATCCAACTGGACGGGAATACTCATTTTATTCACCGGTACATAAAACATACTCTAGCATAGATTATTTTTTAGTTGACTCCACGTTTATCCCATTTACTTATAACTCAAAATACCATAATATTATAATCTCAGACCATGCACCTGTAACATTTATGATTAAATTAAATGGAATGTCCGAGAAACAAACATATTGGAGATTTAACCCACAAATATTGAATGAAAGATCATGCCAGGAATATCTTATTAAACAGATTCAAATATTTTTTGAGACTAATGACAACCCTGACACATCTGCTTCTCTTATTTGGGAAACATTTAAAGCGTTTGTCCGAGGTGCATTAATTTCTGCCCATGTATTTTACAACAAAGAGAACCGGATTAAACAACAAACATTGGAAAGGGAAATAAAGCAACTAGATATAGAAAATGCGAGAATGCCACCTATGTTAAAACATAATAAAATTGCTGTATTGAAATATAAACTAAATAAAATGTATTCAGAACAAGTAATAAATCTTTATCAAGACACTAAACAATTACATTTTGAGTTCGGAGACAAACCACAAAAACTATTAGCACGTCAGCTACGAAAAATGGAGGGGGAAAAAATAATTCATAAAATTAGAACAGATACAGGAGAATTATTAAAACTGCCCAAGGATATAAACGAGAGATTTCTCCAATACTATCACAATCTTTATTCAACTAAAACTGCAGTACAACCAGAAGGAATAGCAGAATTTTTACAAAAATGTAATTTAAAAGGTTCAGACTCAAAAGATAGAGAATTATTAGAAGCGGAGATTACGATAAAAGATATTGAGGAGTCTATTGGATCTTTAAAAAATGGTAAAGCAGTAGGACCAGATGGTTTAGGTTCTGAATTTTATTTTAAAAATTACGATTTGCTCTCTCCACGTTTACAAACGCTGTATGAGCAGGTTGGACAAGATGGCGCCTGCCTGCGGCGACTTTTGCGGAGCACCAGAACAGAAAAGGTTCACCTACAACTTCTATCAACTCACCTGCATCAGGGAAACAGCAGTAATCGGTGCCGTTTCAGACAAGCTGCTTGGGCAGCTGAAAGCGCTGGCAATTTCGCGATCTCCCGCAGCTGCGGGAGCCCTGGACTTTAAATTTTCCCACGCTGGCTGCAGAACTCCCGACCCGACTGACGATCCCAGGTACCGTACCTGGGAACCCCGGGATGACCTCCAGAGCCAACGGGCCGGATCTCCCAGGAACAATGAAGCTGGAGCTGCCGACTTTGAATGTACCCCCGTTCGTTACGGAGCTGGTGCTGCCGTCTGTGAAGGAATCCCTGTTCCAGCGCAGGTCCGCAGAAACAGCAGGTACAGTAGACTCAGCATCTGGAAACAAAGGGGAAGCCTCCATTGTGTCCGGAAACGTGGCCGACGGGCAGGACTTCAGGTCAGACTGAAGCGCAGGGGACTTCGACCCCCTCTCCCTACTATCCTGCTGGCCAACGTACCGTCCCTTGAAAATAAAGTGGAGGACTTAAGGGCAAGACTGCTTTATCAAAGGGAGCTGAGGGAATGCTCTGTGTTCTGTTTCACAGAGACATGGCTCACCCCAGCTCCCCAGATTCAGCGGTCCAGCCTGAAGGGTTCTCCATCCATCGTATGGACCGTACACTGGCATCTGGGAAAGGGAGAGGAGGGGGCATCTGCCTCATGGTCAACTCTGCGTGGTGCTCAGACGTGGCAGTCCTGTCCAACTCCTGCTCTCCACACCTCGAACATCTGGCGGTGAAGTGTCGTCCCTTCTACCTTCCGAGGGAATTCACCTCCATCATCCTGACCGCGGTCTACATCCCACCCCAGGCAGACGTCCGTCTGGCACTGGGGGAGCTGCACGCCGTGGTCAACAAACACCAGACGTCTTACCCCGAGGCGTTTACCACCATAGCCGGGGACTTCAATAAGGCAAACCTAAAGAAATCACTCCCTAACTACCACCAACATGTCTCCTGCTGCACCAGAGGATCAAACACCCTCGACCACGGCTACACCACCATCAAGAATGCCTATCGCTCTATCCCTCGCCCTCACTTCGGTAAATCCGACCATACCGCGGTGCTGCTTCTTCCTGCCTACAGGCAGCAATTAAAGAGCGCACCCCCAGAGGTGAGGACAGTACAGAGCTGGTCGGGGGGGGGGGGGCAGAGGAACAACTCCAGGACTGTTTGGAGTCTGTAGACTGGGCAATGTTCAAGGACTTGGCAACGGACCTGAACGAATACGCCACAGTCGTTACAGACTTCATTAAGAAGTGTGTGGAGGACTGCATCCCCACCAAAACCTTCCGAGCGTTTCCCAATCAGAAACCTTGGATGAACTTTGAGATCCGCACTCTTCTGCAGTCCAGACACCGGGCATTCATGTCTGATGATACAGTGGCCTACAAGGAGTCCAGATACGACCTTGGTAAGGCCGTCAAAAAGGCCAAAAGGGACTTCTGCTCCAAACTGAAGAGACTGATGTTCGGCGGCTGTGGCAGGGCCTGAATGCAATCACCTCTTACAAGGCGAAATCAGGAGGCAGCTCGAATGTCGGCGAAACATCACTCCCTGATGAGCTCAATGCGTTTTACGCACGCTTTGATAGGGAGAACACCGATCTGCCTTGCCGAGCCCCCATTCGCTGTGATGGTATTTCAGTCTCAGTCACAGAGGCCGACGTCAGGAAATCCTTCAGAGGGGTAAACCCTCGAAAAGCGCCTGGACCTGATGGTATACCTGGTCGCGTTCTAAAAACCTGTGCGGACCAACTGGCTGGAGTTTTTACAGACATTTTCAACCTCTCACTTCTGAGGTCTGAGGTCCCCACCTGCTTCAAAAGGGCATCAATTATACCAGTGCCCAAGAAGAGTAAGGTAACGTGCCTCAATGACTATCGACCTGTGGCACTAACGCCTGTGGTGATGAAGTGCTTTGAGAGGTTGATCATGACGCAGATCAACTCCTACCTCGACAAAAACCTGGACCCACTGCAGTTCGCTTACCGCCACAACAGATCAACGGTGGATGCGATCTCGATGGCCCTCCACTCCGCTCTGGATCATTTGGACAACAAAAACTCATATGTCAGGCTGTTATTCATCGATTACAGCTCGGCATTTAACACAATCATCCCCTCCAAGCTGGTTACCAAACTCGCAGAACTGGGTCTCTGCGCATCCCTCTGCAATTGGATCCTCGACTTCCTCACTCTCAGACCACAGTCTGTTCGTATTGGTGGAAATGTGTCAGACTCGATAACAATTAGCACGGGAGCACCTCAAGGCTGCGTGCTCAGTCCCCTGCTGTACTCACTCTATACTCATGACTTCGTAGCCGGACATAGTGCGAACTCCATCATCAAGTTCGCTGATGACACCACTGTTGTGGGACGTATCACTGATGGTGATGAGTCAGAGTATAGAAGAGAGATCGAGCAACTGTCCATATGGTGCCAGCACAACAACCTGGCCCTCAACACCAGCAAAACCAAGGAACTGATTGTGGACTTTGGAAGGAGTAGGATGGGGACCCACAGTCCCGTATATATCAACGGGTCGATGGTTGAAAGGGTCAAGAGCTTCAAATTCCTGGGTGTGCACATCTCTGAAGATCTTTCCTGGTCCGAGAACAATGATGCCATTATTAAGAAAGCACATCAGCGCCTCTACTTCCTGAGAAGATTACGGAGAGTCGGTTTGTCAAGGAGGACACTCTCTAACTTCTACAGGTGCACAGTAGAGAGCATGCTGACCGGTTGCATCGTGGCTTGGTTCGGCAACTTGAGTGCCCTGGAGAGGAAAAGACTACGAAAAGTAGTAAACACTGCCCAGTCCATCATCGGCTCTGACCTTCCTTCCATCGAGGGGATTTATCGCAGTCGCTGCCTCAAAAAGGCTGGCAGCATCATCAAGGACCCACACCATCCTGGCCACACACTCATCTCCCTACTACCTTCAGGTAGAAGGTACAGGAGCCTGAAGACTGCAACGACCAGGTTCAGGAACAGCTACTTCCCCACAGCCATCAGGCTATTAAACCTGGCTCGGACATAACACTGAACTTTACTAGCCAATACTGTTATTTGCACGTTATCAGTATATTGACCATTGTGTATATATTTATAGAATGCCTTGTAGTAAATGCCTACTATGTTCTGTTGTGCTCAAGCAAAGCAAGAATGTCATTGTCCTACCAGGGACACATGACAATAAACTCACTTGACTTGACTTGACACTTGACTTGAGCATATTTATACTCAACAGAAACTCCCAGATACCTTAAACGAATCTATAATAACACTTATTCCTAAAGCTGATAAGGATCTGGAAGATCCAGGATCATATAGAGCAATTGCACTTTTAAATACAGATCAGAAAATACTAACTAAAATTTTAGCGCACAGATTAAGTACAGTGATGAATAAATTAATACACCCTGACCAAACAGGCTTTAATCAGAAACAGTATTCGTATTATAATCTAAGAAGATTATTTAATATAATATATTCAAAGAGAATTATTAATGAAGATCTAGCAATAATCTCACTTGATGCTGAAAAAGCTTTTGATCAGGTGGAATGGCCCTATTTATTTTCGGTGATGGAAAAATTGCAGCTGGGCGAGAAATTCTGCGCATGGATAAAACTGTTATATATCAACCCTACGGCTAGAATATTAACAAACCAAAGGTTATCATCTAAATTTAACCTATCTAGAGGTTGCAGACAAGGATGCCCGTTGTCTCCATTATTATTTGCGCTTGCTATTGAGCCACTCGCAGAAAGAATTAGGACTCATCCGGAAATATATGGGTATAACACAAAGGATACAGTGAATAAAATTTCTCTATACGCAGATGACGTATTAATTTACATTACAAAACCAGAAATTAGTATTCCAAATTTATTAAAGTTAATAACTCAATTTGGTTCACTTTCTGGATACAGAATAAATTGGAATAAAAGCGAAGTTATGCCAATAAGGGAACATAATAAACATATAATACAACAATTTCCGTTTAAAATAGTAAACGAAAAATTCAAATACCTAGGCATTTATGTCACTAAGACATATACATCATTATTTAAAGCAAATTTTCCCCCATTACTGAATAAACTACATAAGAACATTCAGTATTGGAAAACACTTCCTATCTCAATGGTTGGTAAAATTAATGCCATAAAAATAATTTTCTTACCGCAAATATTATACCTTTTTCAAACAATTCCGATATACTTGCCAAAAAACTTTTTTAAAAAGTTGGATTCCATTGTCAGTGACTTTATCTGGGATTATAAGAATCATAGGATAAGCAAAAAACATCTGTGCAAATCAGAAATAAATGGAGGCTTGGTTTTGCCAAACTTTTTGTTTTATTTTTGGGCAGTTAACATTAAAAATATGAATTTTTGGTTGGAAGAAATAGATCAACAACCAGATTGGTTAAAAATGGAAAAGGAAGATTGTTCACCTTTTGAAATCGGCTCGATACTATTTGCTACTAAATTAAACAAAAAAATTTATAGGGAAAATCCTATAATATATAGTGCTATGCGAATTTGGAAACAAATAAAAAAGACATTAAAATTAGATAATTTATCACTTTTTCTTCCAATTGTGAATAATCCGTTGTTTAAGCCCTCATGGTTGGACAAAGGTTTTACACAATGGAAAAACTATGGAATTAAGAAGATGGGACAACTTTACAAGGAAGGCACTTTTCTTTCATTTCAGGAGTTGCAACAGACTTATGGACTTCAAGTAAATGATTTTTTCAGATATCTTCAACTTAGAGATTATGTAAAAGCAAATACTCAAAACTTTAGAATTAGAAATTCAGAAATTCTTGACGATTGTTGGAATAAACATCCTAATACAGAAAAATTAATATCTTATATATATAATATTTTATTAGACAGCGATATTCCATCGACGGACTTACATAGACAAACATGGGAAAAAGAACTAACTCAAATAATAACGAAAGATACTTGGGAAGAAAGTTTACAACACATACATCAATGTTCATTAAATGCCAGACACTCTTTAATACAATTTAAAGTAATACACAGGTTACATTATTCTAAAACAAAATTAAATAAAATCTTCCCACATATTTCACCTATATGTGATAAATGTCAACATTTAGAAGCTAACTTATCTCATATGTTTGCAAATTGCATAAAAATTAAAAAATTCTGGGCAAATATTTTTAGAATAATATCTAAAGTGACCAGCACTCAATTGGACCCGGATCCAAAATTAATAATATTAGGAACATTAGAACTAAATCAAACATTTACAACAACTCAAAAAAACTTTATTGATTATAGTATAATAACTGGGAAAAAATTAATTCTAAAATTTTGGAAAGGCCCTATAACCCCCACAATTAAAATGTGGATTATAGAAATGACGGAGACCTTTATAAGTTATTGGGGGCAAATCCTCCAAAAATCGAAGAACTCAGATAAGGACATGGATATTTTAAAAGGACAAATTTGCTGGCTGCAACGGAAAAAAAAAAAACCAATCCACAAACCTGTCTGGCCTGTGGAATTGGGCATCACACACTATGCGAATGATGTGGACAAGAAAGGCTGAGACGGAGATAACGAGATTCTCTTGGATACACAAAGGAAGGAACCAAGCCTCAGCAGACGGTGGTAAACAGGCCAGCAGTAACACAATCACCATCGGGGATGATAACGATCAGGCTGAGGGATCATGACATCAGCAAACCCCTTTATCATCGGAAGCCTATTGTTCATGCCAGATCGAAACTGGGAAACATCAAAAGAACCCCTTCTATCCAGAGGACCACCTGGGGGTTTCAAAGGAAGCTCAGGTATAAAACCCAAGTCCAGCCAGAACTCTTTCTCTCTTCCTGCTCTTCCTGCTCTGCTGGACAGCCCGTGAGCCTGCATCAACCTAAGCTGTGAGTATCCTGGTGATCTGGTGAACTTCCCGAAATAGCATTGTTAAGTTATAGGGGAAAGGGGGTACTTGCAAGTAAAATTGTGTTAAAGTAAGTTTCACGACGTGACCGATAGTTTTCCGTCCATAGTCTTAGCTTAAAGCATAAGTTTAGCCACGTATTGTGTAGTGTTGGTGAGATCCGATTTCTCATTGTTTAATAAAGCCTGTAAATTTTAGACTTGCTTTGAGTCCATCTTGGTTTCTGTTTTCTCTCACCGGCACACTCTGGTCAATTCAACCTTTTTATCATATCCCACCATAATTCCGAGGTCTAGAACCTAGGGGAACCCCTTTTGTATAATAAAGGGAAACACTAAACCCCTACAGAATGGCGACCATGGCAGGACCTCGGTGGTTTGGAATATGTGATTTGCCAGAGGGGGTGAGAGAACGTAGCAAGATGGAGAGAATCTCCTCTTATCTATTTAAAAAAATCAATCTCACCAAACAATGGGTGATAGCATTGTTGACCGCACAGCAGCCTGCAGCAGCTGCCGCTCGATGGACGGAAAGCAAAGCGTATAACAAAGGGCAAGAAAAGGCAGTTTGGCTAGCGTGCCTATCACAGCAGGTAGCAAAAATGCAGAGACAGGTAGATAGACTGGAAGAGCAACTGAGAGAAGCTAGGGCCAGCGCTGAAGAAAGCGCTAGAGAAGGGGAAAGGCTATCTGAGGAATGCAGTAAAGCCAGGCAGTGTATCTTGCAGGCGAGGGAGTCCCACAGAAATGCCCAGGAATTCCTCCAATGCCAGGTGGTAGAGGCAAAGGAGAGGGAACGGAACGCCCAGGAACTCCTGGCTCAGAGTACACAGAAGTGCAGGGAGCTGGAGGGAAAGTTCCAGGATATACAAGCAGCATACAGGGTGGCCCGTAGCGAGCTAGGCGACAGTAATCACGGGCCTTGCCAAGCGAGGATAGCGCAGCTGGAGGAGACTCTGTCCAAGACTAGGGGACGGGTTCACCTGGTAGGACCAAGGGGGTCCCCCGGGGGCAGAGGGCTTCCCTCAGCAGATGATTCTTTAAGGGCCAAGGGGAATAGACCGCCTCCTGAGGCGCCGGGGATAGGTCCGGGTCGGCAGGTGGGGTTCGGGTTGTCCGGGGAGGGACAGGCCCAAGGAGGGGCGGGAGAGCACCCTCAGTTAGCGGCTTCCGCGCCATGTGTAGCACACCACGAGGTGGTGGGGTTACCGATCATGGTGGAAGAGCAGGGGGTAAAGGGGCAACAGCCCCGAGTAGGGCAGGCGTGCCCGTTACGGCAAAGGAAATATGGTCCCCCGGTAGGGCAGGCAGATAGGGGGCCCATAGAGAGTGATATCATCATTCCCCATGGGGCACATGCGCTGAGGGGGATGGTGTCTCAGGTTCCCAAGTTAACCAGGGCGGGAGACCCGTCATTGCATTTTATGGAGGTGCAGCAGGCAGCCGACATAAACGATTGCGATGAGGTAGAACGGGTAAAGCTGCTACTGATGACCCTAGATTCACACCTATGCAAGGCGGTGACCTCCAGGGAAGGGGGAAGACCTGAAACATGGGTAGCGGCACAGACAGCGGTTCTGGAGGCCATGGGGTTGAATCAGGGTAGTCCTTTCACCAGGGTGGGGGAGACGGAGCAGCAGGTAGCTGAGTCCCCGGACATGTTCGCAGACAGGCTGTGGGCAGTGTATGAGGGAGCGTGTGGGATGCCTTTAGATAGGCAGAATTTAGATGGGAGAACAGCTCACTGGCTGAAGACTCTGGTGGCGAATTGCCTCCCGCGAGTTAGGGCAAAGGCCGAGCACTGGTTCGACCCAGCTGACCCAAACCTTAACGAGGCGGAGGTGATCAGGAAGCTCACCCTTGCATACCGCAATGGAGAGAGAAGTGAGGAGAAGCCCTTTAAGGGCAAGGTGCACGAAATAGCACCGGCACCCCCCAAAAGGAGGCAGTGGAAACAGGAAGGCAGCCAGACCTCTTCCGAGATGAGGCTGGTGTGCTACGGGTGTGGGAAGCCCGGGCATTACAAGAGGGAGTGCAGAAACCCAAGTAGAGCAGTGGGGGATAGGACCCCGGTAACAGCAGACCCAGCCCCGGAGGTAACAATAGATGTAAGAGATCTAATTACCTATTTGCAGTCAAAGGCGGGAGGGTCCGGACAGGTAGCCATGGCAACAGGCCAGGGCGCGCCCGTATCCGCACCCCCGGCCCTTTTATGACCGCCAGCGAAACAGCCCACATTCCTATGCCCATTAGAGTATGGCCCATGTGGTAGACCCTGGGTCAAGATGGAGGTCCAGGATGTGGTCGGGAGTTACCTGCTGGACACAGGCGCTTCCAGTACTATTGTCCACATGGACAATCCCCGTACATCCCCTCTATCTAGTGGGGTACCCTATAGTCTTGTCGGTTTTACGGGAAACGAGAAAACGGGGTTTTTCTCTGTTCCCTTGTCCATTCAATTAGGAGCACTCCAGGCGCAGTGGAAATGCGTCCTGATGAGTTGGGAGCAGGAGGGAAAGGGGATACTAGGCGCCGACTTTATAGTGGCCCACCAGGTCCTAGTGGACCTGAGGAACCACTGTTTGTGGGGCATAGCAGGAGAAGGGGCTGAGAGAGAGAAGGAGGTAATGGTCATCGAGAGGGCATCAAAGAGAGGGGCTCTGTGTGTCGTGAAGCCCAGAGAGGGGTACGATCTAGAGGTCCTAGTGAGGCAGACCCCGACAGAGTATCAAGGCCATGTTAAGCGAAATTTGGCCGCATTCGCTACTCACAAGCACGACTGTGGAAGGGTCACAGGAACAGAGGTCAGGATAGACGGGGATCCCATGTCCCGACCGCAGAAACAGTATAGTTTTCCCCGAGAAGCGGAGGCTGACTTAGAAGTCGCCCTGAGTTCACTGGTTAAGCAAGGCGTTTTGAGGCCCATAGCCACCCACGTGAACTCACCGCTCTGGCCTGTACGGAAGCCAGACAATTCCTGGAGGGCCACGGTAGATTATAGGGTCCTGAATAAGAATATTCCGGCTTGCGCACCAACTGTGGCAGCTGTAGCAGACCTATTAGCGGAAATTCCAGCGTCTGCATCTGTATTTACGGTGCTAGACATCTCGAACGGTTTCTGGTCTATCCCGGTCAGGAAGGAAGACCAGTACAAATTTGCTTTCACATTCAAGGGGCAGCAGTACACGTGGAACTGTCTTCCCCAAGGGTTCCACAATAGCCCCAGCATTTTCCACCAATGTATGGCGGAATGTTTAAAGGAATTTAGTGAGCCCCACAAGATCGTCCAGTATGTGGACGATATTTTGCTATTCACGGACACCAGTGAGGAACATGGGTCCCTAGTAAATGAACTGCTGGAGCTGCTCTGTAAGAGCGGTTTAAAAATAAATCCCAAGAAGGCACAGATAGGGTTACAAGAGGTAAAGTTCTTGGGACTGACCCTTAGGGCCGGAGAAAGGGGTATCGATACAGCAAGAAGGCAGGCAGTGCAGGAACTCCCAGTCCCAACGGACGTGGGGGCGGTAAGATCATTTCTGGGAGTCACGGGCTACTGCCGAGACTTTATAGAGGACTATGCCGCGACCGCAACACCTCTGCACCGGCTGCTACGCAAAGGGGTAGAGTGGGAGTGGGATGAGCAGTGCGAGTCGGCATTCGTCCATTTGAAGCGGGACCTGCAGAAGGCCCCAGCTCTGGGAGCCATTGACTACAGGGAGGAATTTTTCCTGGAGGTAGCCGCAAGCAGCGATGGCCTGAGCGCAGTGCTCCTCCAGGAACGGCACGGCAAGTTAAGGCCAGTGGTGTATTCCTCCAGAGTCCTCACAGAGGTAGAAAGGTCCTATTCAAACTGTGAGCGGCACCTGCTAGCCACATACTGGGCAGTGAAGAAGGTACAGGTCTTCATAAGAATGTCCCCCATAACCCTCCTGACCCACCATACCCCAACCCAGATGCTGCTGGACGGTCGGATTAAGGATGGGACCGTTAGCAGTGCGAGGATCACTCGCTGGACCCTTCTCCTTTCCCAAATGGCCTTACGGGTTGAGAGGCTATGTGAGCCCAAGCTCGCAGCCAATTTGGTGTACCCAGGGGAGCCACACCGTTGCTCGGTGGAAGGGGTATGGGAGGTGGACTTTGGGCTTAGAGCAGGGTTACATCCCACGGGTAGGGAAATATACGTGGACGGGTCCAGTTTCGTGTCCGAGGGCATACGGCTCACGGGCTGTGGGATCTGGGATCCCGAGGCAGAGATAGCCCTAGCTCTTAAACTCCCACATACGTTAAGCGCCCAGCAGGCCGAGCTGGCGGCGGTAATGTACGTGGTGACCCATCCTGAGCGTTTCCCCACTCCATACACCATATGTTCGGACAGCATGTTCACATGCAATTCCTGCACGGAATATCTGGCCATCTGGTCCCGCCGAGGGTACACCTCATCGGACGGGAAGCCCCTGACCACTAAACCCCTATTAGAGAGGATTGTAGCAGCCGTAGGGAAGAGCGGGGATAGATATATCCATAAGGTGAAGGCCCATTCCAAAACGGAGCCACGGGGCGAGGGAAATCAGAGAGCGGATTGCTTGGCCAGGGAGGAGCCAGGAGTGGGAAAGCATGGGACCCCTATGAGGAAGGACAGGTAGCTGCAGCCAGGGAGCAGCCTCGAGAAAAGGAGAGTGCGGGAGTGGTTTTGGCCCCGGACCTGACCATGGTCCAGGCACAAGACCCCATTTTAAAGGCTGCCTCAGCAGCCATTTGCAGGCAGGAGAAAATAGAGGGACCGTATGGGGGTAAAGACATGTCAGTAAAGGAAGGCATGTTATTCAAGGGAGATAAGTGGGTCGTGCCTTCCCTGTGCAGAAGGGAATTTTAAAAACTAGCCCATGAGGGTCCAGGGGCAGGTCACCCCGGGCCGGAGACCACATGGCAGCGAGTAGAGATGGCAGGATGGTGGCCAGGGCTCAGGGAAGACGTTCGCGACTTTTGTGCAAGCTGTCTGGTTTGCGCAGCAAACAACCCAGACCCCCAGAAAAGGAAGGTTTCCATGGGACACATCGGGAGGGTGGAGGGGCCATGGCAGTCGATTCAAATCGACTACATCGGACCCCTTCCAACCGCTCAAGGGGGTTACAAGTACTGCTTAGTCCTTGTGGATGTGTTCTCAAAATGGGTAGAGGCCTTCCCTTGCAGAGCAGCCACCGCTATGGGTACGGCAAAAATCCTGGTTAGGGAGGTGTTCACCAGGTGGGGACTCCCACAGTTCGTGGAGTCAGATCAGGGGAGCCATTTCACAGGACAGGTCATGCAGTCGACCCTTAGAATTCTGGGCATCAAGGCCAAGTGGCATGTGGCCTATCACCCCCAGTCCTCAGGTCCGGTAGAGCGGTTGAACCGGACAATAAAGGAAAGGATAAGGAAGGAAACAGGGGACTCACCCAACCGGTGGGTGGAGGTTTTACCCCTGGTCCTTATGGGGATTCGGGCCAGCCAGTCCAGGAGTACGGGGTACTCTCCCCATGAGCTTATGACGGGCCGGGTCATGAGAACGCCTATGCACGTTATGGTCCCAGCCCTAACAGAGGGACAGCTCAGGGAAGTGAACCGGGACAAGTTTGCCAAGAAACTATTTGAACAACTTAGGCAGGTTCACTGGCAGGCAGCCAGAAACATGGGGGCCCAGCACCAAAGAAACAAGCTACTGCTGGAGCCTCGCAGGCATTGCGAGTGGGCAGTGGGAGACCAGGTAATGGTCAGGAGATATGCTAGGGTAGGGGTGTTTGAACCCTTGTATGCGGGCCCATACAACATAGTGGACAAAGCCAGTCCCATGGTGTATGCCATTCAGCTTCCCCGTAGAGTCAAATGGTTCCACATCAACCAGTGTAAATTGTTTGACCCCACAAGGGCAGGGAAAAGTAAGAAAGGGGTACATGTCAGAGAACAGGATCAGGAACAGACCCGGGTTGATGTGGAAACCATAGGGGAGCCAGGCGAGTCCACAGGTAGTCAGCCTGAAGTAGCCGGCTGTGTTCCAGGGCGAGGACTGGAAGCAGCGGAGAAGGAGGCTGACTCCAGCCCTCCGCAGGCAGGTACCGTAGATTGCCTAAGAGAGGCTGAACTAACAGAAGCAGAGGAGATGGAGGTATCACCTCTGGTGTGGGAACCCCCGGTCAGACGTAGGAGTGACAGGGTCCCTAAACCCCCAGTAAGGTGGTCCCCATCCCTAATTAAACCTAGGGCTAGGGCCGGCCACAGGAGGGCCGGGAAGGAGAGTGGTCGAAACAGGGCACTACGGAGTGCGGCTGGAGGGAGCCCAGTCTCCACAGGGAATGTAGGGGTAACTCAAAACCTCGTAGTGCAAAGGGAGGTGAGGGGCAGTCAGGCCCCTCAACCGGAGGAGTTCTGGCCTGCACGGGTGGGCCCACCAGAGGGGTGGCCCCAGCGTGACGGGGACCAGTTATGAGTTGGCCACCCGGAGACGGGTGGCGTTGTATATAGCATTGGTTTGTGGGTAAGTAGATGTAGTTAGCGTAACTAGAGATAAGGTTTTGTATAGCTACAGGGGAGTACAGGGACAGACAGTACAGGATCGAAGGGAGGTGCTGTGGTAAAGTGGACCACAACAGACAAATCAAATCCCCAAATGCCATTATTAGGCAGATAGCTTTGTGGAGGCAAGGAGGTGTTTCGCTTTGTTTTCCAGATGGGTAGCCCCGCCGTATGGATGATGGCAATGATGTGCCTCCGGATGTGCGTGGCGCGTCGCGGGGACACGGAGGAGTCCATCGTATATGGGTGCTCAGGGGACAGAGCACCCCTCGTGTCTACTGGGCAAGGAAACCTGGTAGCGGATAGCCAGGCCGGATACTCTCATGAGGGGAGATGGCCTGGATGGCTGGGGTCGAACTCGACCAGGTTCTCCAGCCACAGGAGCTTCGCCTATGGGGAAGCATCCATACCCTGTGCCGAGATACAGATGGCTACCGACCAGGTTAGGGTGACTGAGGGCAGGCGGGTGTGTTTAACCTGTAAGGGGGACGTTCCTTTGGGGAGATGGTGGTGGCTCAGGAAGCTGAGCTCGGACATGAGGGATCGATCCTCGGACTGGGAAAGACTGGACAATGATACCTACCGGACCATCACGGGGTCACCGGGAGGGATCACTGTATGTTGGGACAAATGGTGGGCCTATGACCAGGGGCTTTATTTATGTCTATGGGGGTCTGCCAAGGTGTGTCCGGTAGGGGCATCAATCACTTTCGTCAAGTGGTGGCAGAACCCCGGGAACGGGATAGATTGGGACCGCAGTGGGCAGGCATGTGTGGCCCCCAGGGCTGGGATGACAGTAAAAGCCACCGAATTGCTGGTTCAGGTGAAGAAGCCCCTACCCACAGCCCAACCGATTGACCCTCACAACTGTCCAACCACCACCAAAGGGCCGGAGAATGGGTTAGCACTTGTCCCAACCAAAAGGGTGCTGTACCAGGGAGTGCATTACGCTGTGGCCTCAGTAGTATTAAATTTGACTGAAGTGCGGTTACCTGCATGGTGCCCCCGCGAGACGGAATTATTACATCAGGCCCTGCTAAAAGACATGTTCCAGAAATTCCACAACCTGGATTTTGGGGACATAGACATAGAAGAGATGTACCGCGGGGGAGGGGATTTCAGTTTGGGGTCCGGTAGGCAAAGACGAGGGGTGGTTAACGACGGGTTTACAGCATTTAACACGGGGACGTCTATTATTAATAGCATGGACAACGTAGAACTGGCCCTGCAGATCAATCAGTTGAAGGGCCAGTTACGAAAGGTTCTGGGGGAGGAAAATGCGGTGGTAGGATCGGGACTGCACGAAGAGGTGGCAATGACTCTACATCTAAAGGAAATCATAGCACAATTGGAGACACATGCAAAAACGATAAACGCTTTGATTAAAGAGGACCGGAATGCGTCCGATCAGGCTGCACAGAATGAGGTGTGTGGGCTGTATGGTGCGTGGTTGTTGGGGGAGGGGAGGAGCAACCTGGAAGACCTGAGGCAAGGTCGGGTCCCCTCCTGGATAAGCAACCAGCACCTAGCAGCGCTACACCCTTATAACAGCACTTTGAGTCCTTGTCAGCTTCGTGTGGCCTCCGAGGCCTACCCGGTACCGGTGGATTGCGGAAAATCCAATCACACCATAATGGGAGTGGTCGTAAGAATCCCGGTGATGGGAACCTCGGCACGACCAGCTCCTCTGTACCGAGTGGAGAACGTGGGAGTTGTTCGTGGGGGGGTGCATATTCGCTACGGGAAGGTCCCGCCCTATGTCATAGTGAGGGAGCAAGCTGTGACAGGCATTGACCTTTTGGGTTGTCGGAGCCAGGGAGCACAGGTAATCCTGTGTCCCCAGCACATGGGCGCTGAGGCTAGGCCTCAGTGTGGGTTCAGGACTGTTGGGGCACAGCCTATAAACTGCACCATGGAGGCGATGGCGGCAGACCATGTCCCTCCACAGGTGGCGTATATAGGCAGTGGGACGTACTGTGTCACCACAAGTGCCCAGCAGTATCAGCACGGATCACAGATGTGGTGCCCGATACCGCACAGCAGCTTCTGCTTTAAACCCAGGGCAGAAGTCCATGTAGCACAGCAGCGAATATTACCCATCCCGGAACCTTCTTCGGTTCACCTCTCGGTACGAGAAAATGTAACTGACTTATTTAACTATGTTGCCCATTTTGGGTATGATATTCCCCCAGTGAATGAAAAGTTAAAAGAGTTGCTGGTGGCGGTCGAGTTGTCGCACAAACACTTCTTCTCCCTGGAACAAAAGACTCTGGATATCGCCAGGGAGATCGAAGGGATCCAGTCTCCAAGTTGGTGGGACCTGGAGTCCTGGATCATAGTTCCAGCATGGGTCCGCATCGTGTCCCATGTTCTGATCATCTGCCAGATGATAATTGTGCTGTATTGGCTATGCATTAATTGCAAATTTAAAAGGAGGAGGAGGATGGCCAAATTACAACAGCTGGTAAATCAAGCCGCCCGACATCACCGTAATGACACCCCATCACTGTAAAAATGTCCGTACTCTAGTGCAATAGTTTTTGTACATATGTTGTAATCCCTGCATTTTCAGGGAATGGTCGTGAGGGTACTGTATGTTTTGTGGGATTGATGTAAAGTAAAAGGTGTATAGTGTATAGTGTAAGTTAATGTAAGTTAATGTGCTTCGAGGGCCTAGTTTAGCGATTAAGGGGGCTTTCGGGGTACATAATTTCACCTTTACAGCTCTTGAGGCTGGAGGATTGCCCACTAACTTTGTCAAACGACACGGTCCGTGCAAGCCTGGACGTATCGTAGGGGCATGTAAGTTATTGGGGGCAAATCCTCCAAAAATCGAAGAACTCGGATAAGGACATGGATATTTTAAAAGGACAAATTTGCTGGCTGCAACGGAAAAAAAAAAAACCAATCCACAAACCTGTCTGGCCTGTGGAATTGGGCATCACACACTATGCGAAGAAAGGCTGAGACGGAGATAACGAGATTCTCTTGGATACACAAAGGAAGGAACCAAGCCTCAGCAGACGGTGGTAAACAGGCCAGCAGTAACACAATCACCATCGGGGATGATAACGATCAGCCTGAGGGATCATGACATCAGCAAACCCCTTTATCATCGGAAGCCTATTGTTCATGCCAGATCGAAACTGGGAAACATCAAAAGAACCCCTTCTATCCAGAGGACCACCTGGGGGTTTCAAAGGAAGCTCAGGTATAAAACCCAAGTCCAGCCAGAACTCTTTCTCTCTTCCTGCTCTTCCTGCTCTGCTGGACAGCCCGTGAGCCTGCATCAACCTAAGCTGTGAGTATCCTGGTGATCTGGTGAACTTCCCGAAATAGCATTGTTAAGTTATAGGGGAAAGGGGGTACTTGCAAGTAAAATTGTGTTAAAGTAAGTTTCACGACGTGACCGATAGTTTTCCGTCCATAGTCTTAGCTTAAAGCATAAGTTTAGCCACGTATTGTGTCGTGTTGGTGAGATCCGATTTCTCATTGTTTAATAAAGCCTGTAAATTTTAGACTTGCTTTGAGTCCATCTTGGTTTCTGTTTTCTCTCACCGGCACACTCTGGTCAATTCAACCTTTTTATCATATCCCACCATAATTCCGAGGTCTAGAACCTAGGGGAACCCCTTTTGTATAATAAAGGGAAACACTAAACCCCTACACCTTACACTTGGAAAGAATTAGACTTGTCCTGTTGGACAAACAAGAACTATTTGCTGGAACATGGTCTCCCTTTATTGATTATCTAAAGGGTCAGAATGGTTCAGCACGAGAACCTGACTAGCACTCGAGCCAAGGAATAGATGAAATGTTATATTCTGAAATGTACGAATATATCTCGAATGAAGTTTTTTATCTTAGTAAGTTATTCCATTCTTTTTTATTATCTCTTTTTTTTTGTGTTTTCTTTGTTTCTTTTTTTTTTTTTTCTTTTCTCTCTTTTCTTTCTTTATTTCATCTATCTTTTTAGTTATATTTAGTTTTTTAATTTTTTTTTTTTTTAAGTATTGGAGACAATGCAATAATATTTGACAATATTATTAATTCAAAAATGTAAGACTGGTAACGACTTTAATATGATATGTATTTACATCCAATAAAAAATATTTTCAAAAAAAAATAAAAAAATTCTTCCGTGACTACCCAGCTGAAATTGCTAGAAAAAGGGACATCTTCACAAAGACAAGACAGATTTTGAAAGGAATTCCTAATGTAATATATGGCATTATGTATCCTGCTAAAATGAGGATCACTTATATGACTTTAAACTAGAACGGTTGGAGGGAGGGACTCAAATAGAGCAAGCTAGTAGAAAATGTGGGAGGCAGGAGGCAGAGAAGGGAAGCACTCGGACCCAAAATGTAGGGGAGAAAGAAGAAAAAGATAATAAACAGAGAATAAGTGGTGGTGGGTTTCTTAAATGTGTATATTTTAATGCTAGGAGCATTGTAAGAAAGGTGGATGAGCTTAGAGCCTGGATTGACACCTGGAAGTATGATATTGTGGCGATCAGTGAAACATGGTTGCAGGAGGGCTGTGATTGGAAACTATTCCAGGATTTCGTTGCTTCAGGGGTGATAGAATTGGAGGGGCAAGAGGTGGGGGTGTTGCATTGCTTGTCAATGAAGATATTACAGCAGTGCTTTGGCAGGATAGATTGGAGGGCTCGTCTAGGGAGGCTATTTGGGTGGAACTGAGAAATGGGAAAGGTGTAGCAACACTTATGGGGAGCGAGAATTGGAAGAGCAAATATGTAAGGAGATAGCAGATATTAGTAGTAAGCACAATGTAGTGATTGTGGGAGATTTCAATTTTCCACACATAGACTGGGAAACACATTCTGTAAAAGGGCTGGATGGTTTGGAGTTTGTAAAATGTGTGCAGGATAGTATTTTGCAGCAATACATAGAGGTACCTACTAGAGAAGGGGTAGTGCTGGACCTCCTGTTAGGAAATGAGACAGGGCAGGTGGCGGAGGTATGCGTTGGGGAGCACTTCGGGTCCAGTGATCACAATACCATTAGTTTCAATATAATTATGGAGAGGGTCAGAACTGGACCTAGGGTTGAGATTTTTGATTGGAGAAAGGCTAACTTTGAGGAGATGCGAAAGGATTTAAAAGGAGTGAATTGGGACATATTGTTTTATGGGAAGGATGTAGAAGAGAAATGGAGGACATTTAAAGGTGAAATTTTAAGAGTACAGAATCTTTATGCCCCTGTTCAGTTGAAGGGAAATAGTAAAAATTGGAAAGAGCCATAGTTTTCAAGGGAAATTGGACACGGTTCGGGAAAAGAGAGAGATCTACAATAAATATAGGCAGCATGGAGTAAATGAGGTGCTTGAGGAGTATAAAGAATGTAAAAAGAATATTAAGAAAGAAATTAGAAAAGCTAAAAGAAGATATGATGTTGCTTTGGCAAGTAAGGTGAAAGTAAATCCAAAGGGTTTCTACAGCTATATTAATAGCAAATGGATAACAAGGAATAAAATGGGTCCATTAGAGAGTCAGAGTGGACAGCTATCTGCAGAGCCAAAAGAGATGGGGGAGATATTGAACAATTTCTTTTCTTCGGTATTCACCAAGGAGAAGGATATGGAATCATGTGAGGTAAGGGAAACAAGCAGAGTAGCAATGGAAACTATGAGATTCAAAGAAGAGGAGGTGCGGACACTTTTGAAAAATATGAAAACGGATAAGTCTCCAGGTCCTGACAGGACATTCCCTAGGACATTGAGGGAAGTTAGTGTAGAAATAGCAGGGGCTATGACAGAAATATTTCAAATGTCATTAGAAACGGGAATAGTGCCGGAGGATTGGTGTACTGCGCATGTTGTTCCGTTGTTTAAAAAGGGTTCTAAGAGTAAACCTAGCAATTATAGACCTGTTAGTTTGACGTCAGTGGTGGGCAAATTAATGGAAAGGATACTTAGAGATAATATATATAAGCATCTGGATAAGCAGGGTCTGATTAGGAACAGTCAACATGGATTTGTGCCTGGAAGGTCATGTTTGACTAATCTTCTTGAATTTTTCAAAGAGGTTACTAGGGAAATTGATGAGGGTAAAGCAGTGGATGTTGTCTATATGGACTTCAGTAAGGCCTTTGACAAGGTTCCTCATGGAAGGTTGGTTAAGAAGATTCAATTGTTGGGTATTAATGGTGGAGTAGCAAGATGGATTCAACAGTGGCTGAATGGGAGATGCGAGAGTAATGGTGGATGGCTGTTTGTCAGGTTGGAGGCCGGTGACTAGTGGGTGCCTCAGGGGTCTGTGTTGGGTCCATTGTTGTTTGTCATGTACATCAATGATCTGGATGATGGTGTGGAAAATTTGATTAGTAAGTATGCAGATGATACTAAGATAGGTGGTGTTGTGGATAATGAAGTAGATTTTCAAAGTCTACAGAGAGATTTAGGCCATTTGGAACAGTGGGCTGAAAGATGGCAGATGGAGTTTAATGCTGATAAATGTGAGGTGCTACATCTCGGCAGGACAAATCAAAATAGGACGTACATGGTAAATGGTAGCGAATTGAGGAATGCAGTTGAACAGAGGGATCTAGGAATAACTGTGCATAGTTCCCTGAAGGTGGAATCTCATGTAGATAGGGTGGTAAAGAAAGCTTTTGGTGTGCTGGCCTTTATAAATCAGAGCATTGAATATAGAAGTTGGGATGTAATGTTAAAATTGTACAAGGCATTGGTGAGGCCAATTCTGGAGTATGGAGTACAATTTTGGTCGCCTAATTATAGGAAGGATGTCAACAAAATAGAGAGAGTACAGAGGAGATTTACTAGAATGTTGCCTGGGTTTCAGCAACTAAGTTACAGAGAAAGGTTGAACAAATTAGGTCTTTATTCTTTGGAGCGCAGAAGGTTAAGAGGGGACTTGATAGAGGTCTTTAAAATTATGAGAGGGTTAGACGGAGTGGACGTGGATAAGCTTTTCCCTTTGAGAGTAGGGAAGATTCAAACAAGGGGACATGACTTGAGAATGAAGGGACAGAAGTTTAGGGGTAACATTAGGGGGAACTTCTTTACTCAGAGAGTGGTAGCTGTGTGGAATGAGCTTCCAGTGGAAGTGGTGGAGGCAGGTTCGATTTTATCCTTTAAAAATAGATTGGATGGGTATATGGACGGGAAAGGAATGGAGGGTTATGGTCTGAGTGCAGGTAGCTGGGTCTAGGGGGAAGTAAAAAAATAAAAAAATAAAATAAAAATTTTAAAAAGTGTTCGGCACGGACTTCAAGGGCCGAGATGGCCTGTTTCCGAGCTTATATGGTTATATGATGAACGTGCTTTCATTGACCCAGAAGAGGCATATAAATATGCACAAGACGTTGTAAAGAGGACCGACTGATTAGGAGTTCGTCCCTTATAATATTACAGAGGAGAAGTGGCGAAGATAAGACTTTTTTAAATTAAAGAATGCGCTCTTTAAGATGGTGGAATCTTCCACGAGGCGATGGCTAGACATCTAATCTCCAAGGGAATGTGAATTCAAGGTTGAACTGTTTGTCTCACTCTGAATGAAGGACTTGAAAACAAAACGGAGCCGGGAAACATGGAAAACAAAGCTGAGCCCGGGAGCATGGAAAAATAAAGTTAATGGATTTGAATATAAAAACTTATGATTTAAGAAAACTTTTTTTATAATCAAATACTAACATAAAATAATTAACTAATTCAACAAACTCAATAACACTAATCTACTATTGGGTAATACTGACTAATGTAAAATGTAATAATGACTAATTTATTCCACGATATTAATCAATTACTAATTACTCTTGTTTAAGGATAATGAGCTAAATATATCGATATAAATCAACAATATACTAACAAACTAAAACGTATATAACAGATCTAGTCAAGCTGTGCGTAAATGAGGGGGGAGGAGACTCAGATACTTGGAAGTTATCCAAGAGTCTGAATCTGATTAACCCCTTGGAACCTGCTGTTGTCTAATATAAAGTCTGGGACTTAATTGGGGAGCGAAATGTAATAAATGTCGGTCTACAGGTATATACGGGTATACAACTAATATAGATACTGGTATATTTTAGTATATATTTAACGTTAGATTAGTTGAAGATGCATTTAGATATTTAGACTTGAATTGTTCTTTTCTTTATATATATCTCTGTTTTGAAGCGGCCTCTCGTCCTTTTTTTTAAACAATATTTGGATAAGGGGGCGGAGCTGAATGTAAACAACATCTACGTAAGTTCATAAGAACTTAGCTACCACCTTTAGGTGGGTTTCTTGTTATGGTATCCTCAGATACTATAATATCACTTTTTTTTCATTATTATTTCTTCATCACCTCACACTTTTTTGTCTTTTTCAAGGTTTACTTTAAAAGGGAGGTGCCAACAAAATTTAACAGTTGTGGATGACCATCCAACACCTAGAGGTCTGAGGTATTTGGTTGCACCATATGACTTAAGGGTATTAAAATGATTCATAATGCAAGACGATAAATAAAAGAAGATTGGAGGAATTACGTTTTGTAGTTGGAATATAAGGGGCGCTAATGAGCCAATTAAAAGGGGTAAGATTTTTGCCCAATTAAAATCACTCAATTCTGACATAATCTTTTTACAAGAAACACACTTGAAACATCAAACACAGATAAGATTGAAGGCAAATTGGATCGGGCAAACATATTATTCTTCATTTACTTCTAAATCTAGAGGCACGGCTATTATTATTCGTAAAGGTATTCCATTTAAATCAAAGAATATTATATCAGATAAAGAGGGGAGGTATCTTATAGTTACGGGAGAGATTCACTCTACCTCATTTACTATGATAAACATTTATGCTCCTAATTTCGATAACCCTCAATTCTTTAATAAAATTCTTGATATAATTTCAGAGTTTAATTATCAAAACGTGATAATAGGCGGAGATTTCAACTGCGTTCTAGATCCATATCTAGACAAATCTGCAAAACAAAAGAGGATTAACATAAAATCTAAAACTAGTGAACTCCTAAAAACATATATAAAAAACACAAACATAACAGATGTATGGAGGATTGCTAACCCAGTTGGAAGGGAATACTCGTTTTATTCAACGGTACAGAAAACGTATTCATGTATCGACTATTTTTTAGTGGATACGAAATTAATCCCGTACACAACTAGCCCTAAATATCATAATAGTATCATTTCTGATCACTCCCCGTTAACTTTCTTCTTAAAACTAGAAGGAATGACTGATAAAAAATCGTTCTGGAGGTTTAACCCCCAAATTTTAAACAACCCACAAGGTTGCACATATTTAAAACAGCAGATGAAATTTTTCTTTGAGACTAATGACACACCAGGTATCTCACCCTCCTTGTTATGGGAAGCTTTTAAGGCATTTATTAGAGGAGTTATAATTTCATATCAAGCTTTCCAAAATAAAAAGAACAATACTGAACAATTGCAGCTAGAACAACAAATTAGACAATTAGATCTAGATAATGCCAAAGACCCAACCATAGACCAACATAATAAGATAACAATATTGAAATTTAAATTAAATAAAATTTTATCGGCAAGAGTCATAAGACTATTTCAAATTACAAAGCAGGAAAACTTTGAATTTGGCGATAAACCACATAAACATTTAGCACCACAACTGAAAAAACGGGAAAAGGAAAATACAATTACCAAAATTAAATCAGATAAGGTGAATTATTAACAGTACCTAAAGACATTAACAAAAGATTTGCCCAATTTTATCAAAATTGATATACATCTAAAACCTCAGCAGATAATACTAAAATCATAAATTCCTTAGACAACCATAATCACCCAAAACTTAATCCGTTGGAACAAGAGGAATTAGGAGCTCAAATTACCATATAACCATAACAGCACGGAAACAGGCCATCTCGGCCCTTCAAGTCCGTGCCGAACTTAAAGAAATAGAAGAAACAATAAATTCGTTGAAGAATGGTAAAACGCCAGGACCAGATGGCGTAATGGATGAATTCATTAAAGTAATGAATTCTATAAACGATTTTACGAGATAATTTCCCCACGCTTACAAAAATTATACATACATGCTTTTAAAGAAAATATATTACCAGAAACACTAGCCGAATCAACTATTACACATACCTAAAAAAGATAAAGATCTAGAAGAACCAGGTTCATATAGAGCCATAGCACTCTTAAACACAGATCAGAAAATACTAGCAAAGACCCTAGCGAGAAGATTGAGTAAATACGTTAGTAAGCTAATAAACCCGGATCAAACGGGGTTTATACCCAAGAGATACTCATCCAACAATTTGAGACGTTTGTCTAATGTAATGTATTCACATAAAACTGAAGAAGAAGTTTTATCAATTATTTCATTGGACGCAGAAAAAGCATTTGATCAAGTAGAATGGAAATATCTGTTTAAAGTATTGCAAAAATTTAATCTGGGAGAGAACTTTATCACATGGGTAAAATTATTATATGACAAGCCGACTGCTAGAATACTGACCAATAACATGTTATCTTCGAAATTTCAATTAACAAGGGGCAATAGACAGGGGTGTGCATTATCGCCCCTGCTATTTGCTCTTGTGATAGAGCCATTAGCAGAAAGTACAAGAAGTCATCCGAATATCCATGGTTATAATACCAAACATTCAAATAATAAAATTTCATTATACGCAGATGATGTATAATGTATACATTACAAAATCGCAAATTAGTATACCAAATATATTAAATTTAATTGAGGAATTTGGTTCCTTTTCAGGATATAGAATAAATTGGAATAAAAGCGAAATCATGACGATAAAACCTCAAGAGCCGACACATTTGTTAAAATTCCCCTTTAGGATTGCAACAGAAAAATTTAAGTATTTAGGTATCCAAATTACTAGAAAATATAAATCATTATTTAATGCAAACTATATGCCTTTACTAACTAAGTTGAATGCGTTGATTAAATTCTGGAAAACACTGCCGATGTCTTTAATAGGCAGAATAAACACTATAAAAATGATCTTTCCACCACAAATTCTGTATCTATTTCAATCAATACCAACATATTTACCAAAAAAAATCTTTAAAAAATTAGACTCTGATATAACAAATTTCATATGGGACTATAGATCACATAGAATTCAAAGAAAATATCTGTGTAAACCTAAAGAATTTGGGGGACTGACACTCTCCAACTTTTTGGGGGACTGACACTCCCCAACAAGTAGACTGGATAAGAATGGAGAAAGACGATTGCTTTCCTTTTAATATAGGAGCGATCCTTCTCTCCCCGATAAAATTGAACAATATAATATGTAAGAAGAACCCAATTATTCACAACACAATACGAAATTGGAAACAGATAAAATTAACTTTAAAATTAAGAAATTTATCGCTTCTTTCCCCAATAGCTAACAATCCTTCATTCAAACCATCTATTATTGATAAAACGTTTACCCATTGGGAAAGAATAGGAATTAAAATGATTGGAGATATGTATGAAATGGGAAACATTCTATCATTTCAACAACTACAATTAAAATACAGCCTGAAAAGTAATCAATATTTCAAATACCTCCAAATCCGAGTTTATTTGAAAAAACATATACAAGGATATCAAACTCTGACTTCAGACTTATTAGACGAAGGAATGAACAGAAAGGCTAAGCAATTTAATATCATATTTATATAATATAATTTTAAATATAGAAATACCATCGACAGAATTAATTAGAATGGATTGGGAACGAGAATTATTGATAAAAATTCCGAAAGACAGATGGGAAAAATACTTGCTATATGTACACAAATGTTCGATTAATGTAAGACATAACTTAATTCAATTTTAAATTTTACATAGATTATATTACTCGAAAACTAGACTGAATAAAAAAATTTCAAATGTCTCCTCCATTTGTGACAAATGTTTATCTCAAAATGCCACTATAACACACTCTTTTGTCTCCTGCATAAATTCTGGAATGAAATTTTGGGAATTTTTACAAAACTATCTATCTATCTATATACTTTTAAAACTCTCTGGCTGTCGTCCGTCTGTACGTCTGTACGTCGCCTTTGATACCGCCCCTGGCGCACACAGCGCGCGGAAAGGCCCATATTTTTTACCATTTCCAAAGAGATGACATTTATCTTTACGAATAGCCACTCCTGATTAAATTCGGTCCTGTTTATGTACACGTTTGTTAATAAAATCCACCCCCCCCCCACCCCCATGTGATTTTCTCCGATTGTCTCCGATTTTCTCCGAAAACGACGCCATCTTTTTTTCGCCGATTTTCTCCGATTTTTTCCGAAAACGACGCCATCTTTTTTTCGCCGATTCGGGAACAACACCCCGGGGTGTCAAGCACTTTCGGGGACCAGACCCAACGGGTCTGCACTTGGTCTAGTTTAATATAAAATTGAACCCCAACACAGAAGTGATTATCTTCGGAACAATGGAAGACGGATGTAAGCTAACTGCGTTTCAAATATCTCTCTTTAATTATGGCTTAATAACAGCAAAAAAACGTATACTTAAATTTTGGAAAAATGCATTTACACCAACGCTTAAAATGTGGATTTCAAATATGTCGGAAATGTTACATCTTGAAGAAATTAGATGCCTCCTAGCAGGTAAAGCAGACCAATTCTTAATGATTTGGTCTCCCTTTATCGACTTTTTACAAGCATATGGTGCAACACACCGTAGAAATTAAATGTTTCAGAACCGGGTGAGGGGTGGGTAAAGTTATTAAATAGGTATATCTCTCTTAATCTCTCTCTTTTTATTTCCTTCCTTTTTTTTTCTACTTTTTTTTCTTTTTCTTTTTTTTTCTCTCTCTTTACCATTTTCTACCTTTTTGTTTACCTGTTTCTTTCTTCGGGCCTTCTTTACTATTTCACGAACTAACACTTTCACCACTTTTTACGATACTTTCTTTTCCTCTATTTTTCCTATCTTCATTTTCTGTTTTAGTGTTAAATTAAAAATAAGAAGTTGTACATGAACTGTAATATCTCAGTGTGTATTAGGTACTTATGTACTACAATATTGTACTTACTTCTAATAAAAATAAATTTAAAAAAAAAAAAAAAAAAAATTGTGCCAGAAGTGCACTGTTGGCATATTTGTGGCCAGGATCGGGACACCACTCTGTTGGGTCTCACCCTCTGATATCCAGGTTCATGAAGGGTATCTTCAACTCGAATCCTCCCAGGCCCAGATACTCGGAAATATGGGATGTTGGCACGGTACTAACACTGCTTCGCCAGTGGGCGCCGGCAACATCTCTGTCCCTGGTCCAGCTCACCTACAAGTTGTGATGCTCATGGCGCTGGTGTCAGCGCAACGGGTCCAGTCGTTGCATAAGCTGCGGCTGGATACGATGATTATGTCTGCTAATATTCGGTGGGCGGCGCGACTCTCGTCGGCAGCGGCCTCTGCAGCCCGTCTGTCTTTTTTATTATATTTGTCTCGTTTCTATGTAGTTTTTATTTTTTTTAAATTGTCGGGGTATGTGTGTGGTGCGGGGGGGGGGAACATTTAAAATCTTTCCCCTGCACGGGAGACCCGACCTTTTCTTTGTCGGGTCTCCGTTGTCGTTGGGGCTGGGCAACGTGGAGCGGCCTCCAGCAGGAACGACCTGGGGCTCCAGTTGAGGAGCTGCGGACTACTCACCGTCACGGGGCTGGCCGAGTCTTGAGCGGGTGGAGCTGTTGTGGAGCACTGCTGCGACCCGACCCCCGGAGATTCGGAGGCTACAACCGCGGGTCTGGCGGATGGCAACACCGGAAGGGTCTCCCACCGGAACCCTGGTGGGAGACTGCTTTTCGGGGCTTCCACAGCGGCGTCTTCTCCCGCCCGAGTTGCGGGGTTGAAGAGCACCTGGAGCGGGGCTTTACATCACCGCCCTGCGCGGCTTGGAATGGCCGCGGGACCTTGCGAGCGCGCGCCGGGGCTCTAACACCAAGACCCGGTGCGCGACCTTGCATCGCCCGGCGTGGCTTTAATGGCCGCGGGACAATCACCATCGCCCGCCGGGGGCTTTGACTTTCACTCTGACATCGGGGGGGGGGAGTGCAGTGGAGAGATGCGTTTTTTTTGCCTTCCATCACAGCGCTGTGATGGATGTATGTGTAAATTGTGTTGTGACTCGGGTCTTTTTCATTTTGTAATGTATGGCTGCAGAAACGACTTTTCGTTTGGACCTCAACGGGGTCCAAATGACAAATAAATTGTATTGTATTGTATTGTATTGTATTGTAATAGTATCACATTTTACGTGTATGATCTAGTCAAGCAGAGTAACATAGAAACATAGAAACATAGAAACATAGAAAGTAGGTGCGAGAGTAGACCACCAGGCCCATCGAGCCCGCACCGCCATTCGCTCATGGCTGAACACTAAACAGACACCCTTACCCACAAACAGAAGACACAAGACACAGAACACAAGACACTACCCTCCCCTTTATATCGCTATCACCCCTCTCCACCCCAAGAACCGCGTGATCTCCTGGGGGAGGCAAAAAAACGGATAAAAACCCAGGTCCAATTCGGGAAAAAAATCCGGGAAATTCCTCTCCGACCCCAATCCAGGCGATCGACACTTGTCCAGGAGATCACTCAGGTCTTACTATACTAACCATACCTAGGTCCATATCCCTGCCCTCTCCCCGTAGCCCCTTATCCCCTTGGCAGCTAAAAAAACATCTATTTTAGACTTAAATATATTTAATGTTTCTGCTTCCACTGCTCCCTGGGGCAGTGAATTCCATAAATTAACCACCCTCTGGGTGAAGAAGTTCTTCCTCATCTCAGTTTTAAAAGAGCCCCCTCTTATTCTACAACTATGTCCCCTAGTTCTAGTTTCCCCGATCATTGGGAACATCCTCGGTGCATCCACCCGATCAAGGCCCCTCACGATCTTATATGTTTCAATGAGATCGCCTCTCATTCTTCTAAACTCCAAAGAGTAGAGTTCCAGCCTACTTAACCTTTCCTCATATGTCAATCCCCTCATTGCAGGAATTAATCTTGTAAACCTTCGCTGCACTGCCTCCAGGGCCAGTACATCCTTTCTTAAGTATGGACCCCAGAACTGTACACAGTATTCCAAATGTGGTCTCACTAATACTGTGTACAGCTGCAGCAAGACCTCCGTGTTTTTATACTCAACCCCCCTAGCAATAAAGGCCAAAACTCCATTGGCATTCCTGATTGCTTGCTGCACCTGCATACTAACTTTTAGTGATTCATGTACTACTACCCCTAGATCCCTTTGCGTTGCATTACAACGCAGCTCCACCTCATTTAGAAAATAACTTGCCCTATCATTTTTTTTCCCAAAGTGAATGACTTCACATTTATTAGTATTAAATTTCATCTGCCAAGTTGTTGCCCACTCACCTAGCTTATCTATATCCTTTTGCAGACTCTTCCTATCCTCCTCATCCCCTACTTTTCCTTCCATTTTTGTATCGTCCGCAAATTTTGATATATTACACTTGGTTCCCTCCTCCAAATCATTTATATAAATTGTGAACAACTGGGGTCCCAGCACCGACCCTTGCGGAACCCCGCTAGTTACCGGTTGCCATCCCGAGTATGAACCATTTATCCCCACTCTCTGCTTCCTATTTGTTAGCCAATCCTCTACCCATGCTAATATATTACCCCCAATCCCATAATTTTTTATTTTTAGCAATAGTCTCTTATGTGGCACCTTGTCAAAAGCCTTTTGGAAGTCCAAGTATACCACATCCACCGGTTCCCCTTTATCCACCCGGGTTGTTACTTCCTCAAAGAATTCGAGCAGATTCGTTAAACAGGACTTCCCCTTCACAAAACCATGCTGGTTCTGTCCGATGAAGTCATGTTTATCCAAGTGCCCCGTTAGTGTTTCTTTAATAATTGTCTCTAACATTTTACCCACCACCGATGTTAGACTAACCGGTCTATAGTTACCCGCCTTCTGTTTACTTCCTTTTTTAAATATAGGTGTTACATTGGCCATTTTCCAATCCACTGGGACCGTTCCTGCCTCCAGGGAGTTTTGGAAAATTATCACCAATGCATCCACAATCCCCACCACTATCTCCCTCAAGACCCTTGGATGTAATCCATCAGGCCCAGGGGATTTATCCTCCTTCAGTCTCATTAATTTCCCTAATACCACCTCCTTGGTGATCTTAATAGTATTTAGCTCCTCCATTCCTACCGCCCCCTGTTTATCCAGCGTTGGAATATTTTTTGTGTCTTCTATGGTGAAGACTGATACAAAATACTCGTTTAATGCCTTTGCCATTTCCATGTTCCCCACCAACAACTCTCCAGTCTCACCCTCCAATGGACCAACGTTCACCTTAGCCACCCTTTTTCTTTTTATATAGCTATAAAAACTCTTACTATTAGTTTTTATGTTGTTCGCTAAATTCCTTTCATAGCCTATTTTCCCCGTCTTAATTAATCTCTTAGTTATTTTTTGCTGACCTTTAAATGCTTCCCAATCCTCTACCCTCCCACTATCTCTGGCTACCTTATATGCCCTTGCCTTCAGCCGAATACTATCCTTTATAGTTTTACTGAGCCATGGCTGACTGTTCTTTCCCTTACCCCTTTTTTTCTTCATAGGAATAAATTTTTCTTGAAGGTTATACAGTAGATCCTTAAACGTACACCACTGCTCATGTACCGTCTTATTCTTGAGTCTGCTATCCCAGTCAACTTTGATCAGCTCAGTCCTCATACCTTCATAATCCCCCTTATTTAGACTAAGTACCCTAGCCTGAGTTTCAACCTGCTCCCCTTCTATTTGAATATGGAATTCGACCATATTGTGGTCACTTGTTCCCAACGAGTCCCTAACTATGACATTTTTAATTAATCCTGCTTCATTACACAGGACCAGATCCAAGATTGCCTCCCCCCTTGTCGGTTCTGTGACATACTGTTCTAGGAACCCGTCTCTAATACATTCTATAAACTCTTCCTCTAGTCTACCCTGCCCAGTTTGGTTTGCCCAATTAATATGAAAATTGAAGTCCCCCATGATTACAGCAGTTCCCTTTTTACATGCGTCAACTATTTGCAGATTTATGTTCTGACTAACAGCGTCACAGCTATTTGGAGGTCTATAAATTACACCCACTAGTGTTTTTTTCCCCTTGTTATTCTCTATCTGTACCCAAGCTGTTTCACTATCCTGATCCTTCAACGCAATATCCTTCCTCTCTATTGCCGTTATTCCCTCCCTTATTAAAAGGGCCACCCTCCTCCCTTTCTTTCCTGTCTATCTTTTCTAATTGTCGAGTACCCCTCTATATTTAACTCCCAATCCTGATCCCCTTGCAGCCATGTCTCCGTAATGGCCACGATATCATAACTATATATACTTAATTGCACCGTTAATTCATTTATCTTATTTCGAATACTCCGTGCATTTAGATACAGCACTTTCAGATGATTTTTACTACCCTTCCTTTCTGTTTTTGCCCCTTTTACATCTAGAGCTTTATCTTCACACATTCTGGATCCTCCTGTCACATTTTGATTTTCCGTTTCCCCACTGATACCCTGCTCTATTTCCTCTACCCCTGCCGTTATTACCCCCCTTGATACCTCCCCCCCGCTACTTAGTTTAAAGACCTCTCTACTGCCCTAGTTATATGATTTGCCAGGACCCCAGTCCCAGCACCGTTCAGGTGAAGTCCGTCCTTACAGAACAGATCCCCCCTGTCCCAGTACTGGTGCCAGTGGCCCAAGAAACCAAACCCATTTTTCCCACACCAGTCTTTGAGCCACGCATTCAGCTTTTTAATTTTTCGTACCCTCGCCGATTTGGCCCGTGGCTCAGGTAGCAATCCGGAGATCAGTACCCTCGAGGTTCTGCTTTTTAATTTATTCCCTAACTGCTCAAACTCGTTCAGCAGATCCTCCTTCCTCGTCCTTCCTATGTCATTGGTCCCCACATGGACCACGACCACTGGATCCTCCCCCTCACTCTGCAAATTTCTCTCCAGCATCGCAGAGATATCCTTAACCCTAGCACCGGGTAGGCAACACAGCCTTCGGGACATGTTCTGCTGGCCGCAGAGAACCTTATCTACCCCCCGAATAATACTATCCCCTATCACAACGGCATTTCTTCTAACTCCCCCCTCTTGAATGGCCCCCTGATCCACGGTGCTGCAGCCAGGTTGCTCATCCCTCCCACAGCCCCTGATCCCGTCCTCACATTGAGTAAGAGCCTCGGTCATGCTCGTCAGGGACAAGGGCTGTGGCTCCTGCCGCATCTCCTCCTGGTTCCCCCTACCTGCCTCGCTTATGGCCACACCTTCCTTTCCCTGCTCACTAACTACTGAATTAGTTAAACTGGTCGGTGTGACCATCCCCTGGCACAAAACATCCAGGTAATACTCCCCCTCCCTGATGCACCGCAGCGTATGAAGTTGGGTCTCCAGCTCATCAATGCGGAGCTCGAGTTCCGCTAGCCTCAAACACTTACTGCAGCTGTAGGGATCATCTACATCAATGGTGTCGACAATTTCCCACATCTCACAGTATTGGCACATCTCCTGGCCGCCCATCTTATATAAGTAATTAACTGGTCCTATTAAGAATCCCCTACCCGGATTACTGTATTAAAACACCCCTTATTTATATAATCCTACCTCCTATAAATGGGAAAGTACTTACCCCAGCCGTAAATTACCTACTGGTTTGGCTGTCTAGTGGTAATTCCGTCCGCTCTTTCTGTCTGGTCCACTGCTCCCTTGCAGTGCGTGGCCTACCTCTTAGCCCCTGTTAGCCTCTCGAGCCGCGGCTCCGTCCTTCCTCCCTCGGCGACAGCCCGGGACGCACCTGTGGCACCTGTGGCACCGCGGTCGTGACGTCCCTTCCGTTCCAACTGCCACTGATTACTCGCTGCACTCTGATTACCTCGCTACACTCTGATTACCTCGCTGCACTCTGAGTAGAGCAGGTACTTCTGGCCTCAAACTACATTTTGTGACATACCCCTTGGACCTTCGGTTATGTGTGGTCACACACCTCCAACAACATATTAAGGTCACCAAGAGCCTCAGGGGCTCGGAACTAGCAGTGCTTGTTAGTTACAGGAAACCTCATAAAAAGGTTTCAGTACAGACCATTTCCAGGTGGTTAAAACGGGTTTTGGCTTATGCAGGAATAGATACTGACATTTTTAAATCTCACTCCACCAGGGCTGCGACTACGTCAGCAGCGAGGGTTATGGACGTCCCGCTGGACCATATCCTAGCGACTGCAGGATGGTCAAAAGAGCGCACTTTTCAGACGTTCTATAATAAACGTATCGCCAGACCGGGGATTTTGCCAACTCCAATTTAAGTTCTGTTTTATAGTTTCCCTTGGATGAGAGGGTTCACTATTGTTATAATTTGTCCATTAAAGCATCAGCATGTTTTAAAAATTTGTCATGTCTGAATGCATTATTCTCTCATCCTTGGTCAACCAATAGTGTGTGGCATGGACTTGTGTCCACGGCATGAAATCACAGAACTTTAAAATCTTCACGAAGTCACTCACGTGACTCCGAAGTAAAATAGTAAGATTAAATGAGAACTTACCAGTTTGAAGTTTGATCTTTATTTTATGAGGAGTTACGATGAGGGATTACGTGCCCTCCGCTCCAAAACCCTCTTAAATGTCAGCTGGTAGTTCTAATCTCTCGAATCTTACTATATTCAGTTCAACAACTGTTGTTCTGTGATTTCACGCCGCTGCTTTGAAGGTTGACGCGCATGCGGGCTGGCGGGCTTCTTCACGTAATCCCTCATTGTAACTCCTCATAAAATAAAGATCAAACTTCAAACTGGTAAGTTCTCATTTAATCTTACTATTTCCAAGCGAAGCCTAACGAAGGCTGAGCAAATTTTTATGATCCTCTTCCCGTCCCATGCTAGTATGATAGCGTCACGGGAACTAATTAAAATGGCCTCCGCTTTAGAGACACTTGCTAATGCCACTGCCGCCTCCTTGAGTGCAACCCAGGAGGAGATAGAAGGGGTAACAGCTGAGATGGTAGCTATGAGAACTGTCGTATTACAAAACAGAATGGCCTTGGATTTTATCCTAGCAGAAAAAGGAGGGACATGTGCAATAATAGGTCGAGAATGTTGTACTTTTATTCCCGATGCTTCCTCCAACATTACCAACTTGGCTGCCCATATCAGAATGGAAGTGGCTAAAATAAGGAAGGTAGGAGCTGAATTCCATGATTGTAGCTCCGGGGAGGTTGGTGGCCATTTAATATGTTTGAAAGGACTTGGGGAACTATTGTCCACTATGGATTGATTGTATTACTAGTTGTACTATTAATTTGTCTGTTGAGATGCTTATGGTCTTTCGTATGTACTCGGCAAGGACTGTAATTGTTATCAAAATTGATAAAAAGGATGGAATGATAAGGCTGAATGATGTTAAATATAAATATATATATTAAATGGATTCCTGGGCTAAGTTTACACTTACATTTAGTCTCAAAGCAGGCTTTTCTCCAGTAGATTTACAGAAAGACAAGCCCAGACTGCTGTGTATTAAGACAATGACTTGCACTCAAATGACTCTGTATTGAGCTAGCCCAGACACCCCCAGGTTGCTGTATATTGAGATAATGACCGATGACTTTGAAATGCGTCTAGCATTTGACAAGAGAGGAAGCCCAGATAAATCCCAGTAAGGGGTATTGAGACAATGTCTGATGCCTTTGAGGTATGCAGTGACTGATGACTATTATATGCAAGTATCTTGTACCAAATGTCCGATGCCTTTGATATGTAAAGTCCTTGTACCACATGACAAGATGCCTTTGATGCAACTGATGTGACAAGACAACTCAGACGCATCCTGTAGTAACGTGTATCCTCTGTACCTCTGACCATGACTAATGTTTTTGGAATGTGCTAAGGTGACAAAATAACAGTATATACCATGTAATTCTGTGTTCAGGGAAGTGGAGAGAGGACAGCCAAGGGTCTGTGTTGCACCCTTGGCTGGGGTTCCTTGCCACTTCCATCGGCCGATAATTAGTAAGGTTTTGAACTGGTCTACCAACCGTATTGTGAGTTGTCTGTTTATTAAGAAGCGAACCTGTTTGTTTTATTAGAACCAGGGGCCAGTCTTAGAATAATGGGGAGGTCAGTTAAGACTGAGGTGAGAAAAAACGTTTTCACCCAGAGAGTTGTGAATTTATGGAATTCCCTGCCACAGAGGGCAGTGGAGGCCAAGTCACTGGATAGATTTAAGAGAAAGTTAGATAGAGCTCTAGGAGCTAGTGGAGTCAAGGGATATGGGGAGAAGGCAGGCACAGGTTATTGATAGGGGATGATCAGCCATGATCACAATGAATGGCGGTGCTAGCTCGAAGGGCCGAATGGCCTCCTCCTGCACCTATTTTCTATGTTTCTGAGTTAAACTTTTTCACATAGAAGTAAAACCTTGAGTGGTGCAAAGCCGAATGGGCAAGTTAACAATATTGTACAACCTGGGTGATTGATGTAAACTCAGCAACGTGATTAACACATTGATCTAATTAACATTATCAAAAGCCATGTCTTTGTGTATATTACGAGCAGACCTGATGATTAACACATTGATCTACTTCACATCATCAAAAGTCATCACCTTAGTGTATAAATATCCTGCTACGCCGACTAACATTGAAAATATGATCACAACCTTTGACTGAGACACATCTCCCCTTGCGCAAGTAAAATAAACCAATAGCTGACAGTTAACGATTTGAGTCCTTGAGTCTTTTTACGGATCGAGACCGACAGGCAACGTAACTCGCATTCCAGTAGAAATTTCTGCTCACCATCTCCGTTGCGATGGCCACGCAGAGTGCCCTTGGAGGAGGATAAGGGATTGACAACACTGCTCGGGTGGTGGTGAAGGATCTCAGCGAGGGAAACCTTTCCTGACTCGTCCCGTCGAGGGAGCAGGAAGCTGCGTTGAGATCGTGGTCCTGTGTGGAATCTGGATGAGCAAGCACCAGGTGACGGTCAGGCTGAGGGTTTGTAGATCAAGGAGCCATCACCCACCCCCTCAGTGTTTGCCCTCGGAGGGACCCAAGCATAAACGGTGTAGGTGGGACAGCCCAGAGTGTGTCCCACCTGCAACACACCGGGCATGTGGTGGACAGCTCGGCTGAAGCTGAAGCTGAAACTCAGACGCACAAGGTCACAGGATGTAGAACAAGTTGCTCACCTGTCCCAGCCTTTCCCCTCCACCAGCCAGCCAGCCGCTTGCTGCCTCTCCTCCTCAACCGTAAACCTGGCTCGTGACAAATCCACAAAGGCGGCCTGCCTTGTCATGACATCTAGCGCCGCCCACCCAGGCACACTGGCGACGGTGCAAGCCCGCCCACCCTCCCCCCCGACCCATCCCAGCACACTGGCGACGGTGCAAGCCCGCCCACCCTCCAGAGCCAGTCATCCCACCGCCACAGACAGACAGACGCCTTGCCAATACACAGTCGACAGTGCAGTGTGCCGGCCGCCCTCCGTCCCCGCTCCCTAAAACTTGCGGCCAGTGCTTCTGTCAGGGGGACGGGTCCGCCACATTGACCAAGCCATGGCTCTCCCTGCAGCCACTCACTGGTGTGAAGGCGCTAAATTCACCCCTGCCCCCGTCAGAGAGTCAGTCAGTCCTACCTTAGCGGTGTGGTACTCGCTGTGGTTGACGTGCAGCTCACTCTTCTCTTCAGACCGACGTCACCCTGATTCTGGCGACTTGATTGGCAGAGCCAGCAATTGTGACTTTGAAGAATTTGCTGATGATTTGTTTATTATCAGTTTCTCATTCCTGGTTCAGTTGCATTTTGGATCAAAATGCTCTTTTCCCTTTAAAATATCCATTGCTGAAATCAATAAAAGAAAGCCTATTTTTTACTCCATCGCGCCAACCTATTTTTTACTCTATCGCGCCCATAGAAACACCCCTAATATTCGGCACTTATTGAATTAGTTGCAATGAGGTAGGTTGAGAGATTGGGATTGCACCCTTAACTTGGCAGAGTCCATTGTGTCGTCTGATAACAGCGTCAACTGTAAAAGTCAAAGAGTACAAACTCAGTGCACTATCTGAGGTCCGGAGCCTGCCTGTGTCTCACAAATACAGGCAAGCCAGCCTCAGCCATTGAACCATTGTAATGAACAGAGGTGTGAATGACTGCACCTCATCCTTCAACTACTAAAACTGGCAAGCACGCCATTGTTGCTTTCAGAGAACTTTGCCACTGGATTATTTTCACCCTTTCCAACAACTTCTATCAAAATTTTGAGTTTACAGTTTACAGCTTACAGCTAAATGCAGGCTAAACTTTGCATCAAACTACAATGAATTATGTGTTACCCCGAGGCTTCTCAGAGCAACTTGTAAACTGAATACGAGCCATCCTGTTAAAAGACATCTTTCACAAAACTTTGCTGACCTGGCCTTGTCTTTTCCCTCCATCAGCAGCTTCTGGCTCTCGTCCTCAGCTGTAAACTTGGCTTGTGAAACCCAACTCCTGGGAGAGGTGAAAGACAACAGGGAAATTATCATCAAACCAGCAGTTAAGGGGAAAGAACAGAGTGGTCATGGGCAAACAACAATATTTATTGGAGGCACATCGACCCTGATGTAAAACAGAACACTGCACTAAGATGACAAAGCCCATTTAGAAGGAAACTGAAGGAAATTGGAGACATGTCAGAATGCCGCAAAAAATCTTGCTGCATTATCAGAAACAATTAGAATACTCGAGGGGGAGATAGAATCACATGCCACAAGATTTTGCGATTAAGTATCCCCGCACACTAACACTATCCTACACACACGAGGGACAATTTACATTGATACCAAGCCAATTAACCTACAAACCTGTACGTCTTTGGAGTGTGTGAGGAAACCGGAACTTCCCAGAGTAAACCCACTCGGGTCACAGGGAGAACCTACAAACTCCACATCATCAGAAATAATTAGAATACCCGAGGGGGGATAGAAGCATGAGCGAGAAAATTCTACAATCTCCCCAAAATACACAAACACCTTGATAGGTGGACAGAACCTGGGGAAATACGTCCAGGAAGGCCCATTGTGTGTGACTGTGGTAGTGAATCCTATCGGGTAGCAGAATACATCGACTCCTTTCTTAATCCACTGGCACAGCAGCACCAGACCACGGCACACTCCCTGACCATGCCCCGATGTCGTACACTTACCATGGACATCGAAGCCCGTCCACAAACAGAACAGACAGGAACATACAACAGTGAAAAATATCTCAGAGAAAAATGCTGACCCTGACAGACTAGACGAGTCTTTGGTCTAGAAGTGGCCCAGGCGATCAATGTCTTTTCACCAAGAACTGGATGACATTTGGGAATGTGGACACTTTCAGAAACAGAGTCAGAGGAATTCATTCATATCTTTCACACACACCATCAAGGTTAAAACCACCACCAACAAACAAAACATTGACTTTCTGGACACCACAGGCCATTGTCCAAAACACACTTTCAGTGATATATAAAGTCACGTAGAAACTAGGAACTGTAGTCTATGCAATTAAACGTCAACGTAAACAGTGCCATACTTCATACTCAGGAGAAACAGGCAGCAGCAGAAGAATTCACAGACAGGACACCAGAGTAATATTCCTGGGGAAGATCAGTTCAGATCTGTCAGCAAACACATCCAGCAGCACCAGATCCAGTCTCTTGTGATCTTGGGATTGGAAACTAACACGGACAGGTCACCCCTTCAGAGGAAGTTAGGCAAGAGGAAGCAGACTGAGGCATTGTGAATGGAAGGGGCAGGATTAGTACATTACAATATGATTTAGACAAGAGGCATAAATATTTATCTCTACTTTCTCTGTAACAGGTGCCTGCTAGCATTACATTAACCAGGGAAAATTACACTGCACAACTTGACAGGACAATCTACAATCTCCAGTGAAAACCGCCTCCTTGGGCCGCAAGCCTACAGTTACAACCAGGTGTGTAGGAAGGAACTGAAGATGCTGGTTTAAGACGAAGATAAACATAAAAGGTCAGGCAGCATATTTGGAGAAAAGGAATAGGTGACGTTTCGGGTCGAGACCCGTCTTCAGACCAGGTGCTGATTTCATCAACTCTCCCATCCCCGACACACACAGCTCAAACATTGCCTTCCCGAGACAAACCCTGGCATCCGAGGACAGACCTACCCGCTCCCCAATCTCCAGCTCACTTCAGACCCCAGCCCCATATCCACAGTCTCCATCATTTCACTCACAGCTACTCACGACTCACTCCAACATCCCTGATAGACCTGTTACCTGAGGGCTCCAGCACTCTCCTGATACCATCCCATCTCCAGCCCCCCGCGGGCCTCCATCAGCCAACCCTCGCCTCTTCACTGCCCATCAACGGACCAGAGCCGTAGCCTCACCTGAATTCCAGGCTCAGCACCAGGCCCACAGCTTATATGCTGCAGACTCAAAAACACCAAATGGTCGACTCACTGGATCCTACTGCCCCTCCCCCCCCCTTTACAGGGCACCTCAGTAATGATTCCACTGGGTCTTCCCCAACCCCTTCTTTTCACCAGGTTACTCCAACCACCTCCCACACATACACTAGACGTCACGTTCCCACCCCCCCCTCTTCAGTGAACCCTCACCATCCCCCACAGCACCTCGCCTGTACACTCTGTACACTCCCTGCCCGCCTCTGACCCAAACCTATACCCTTATCGAGTCTTCACCGTCCTCCCTGACATCCACCTTTCCGATAAAGAACGGTCTGCTCTCAACAGTGGTGATGAGGGATTTCAGTATGCAGGTACACTGGGAAAATCAAGCTGGTACTGAATACCACGAGAAGGAATTGATCCACTGCCCACGAGATGGCTTCTTAGAGCAGCTCGCAGTCGAGCCCACGAGGGAAAAAGCAATTCTGGATTTTGTGTTGCGCAATGAACCAGATTTGATTACGGGGCTTAAGGTGAAGGAACCTCTAGAGGCAGTGATCATAATATTCAATAGAATTCAACCTGCACTTGAGAGAGAGAAGCTGAAATCGGATGTGTCAGTATTACTGTTGAGTAAAGATAACTACAGAGGCATGAGGGAGGAGCTGGCTAGAGGAGTTTGAAGCCTCTAAAAACCAACAGAAGGCAAAAAAAAAGCAATAAGGGGAGAAAAGATGAAATATGAAGTAGGCTAACCAATAATGTAAAAGGGGATACCAAACATTTTCTCAGACATATTCAGTAAGAGAATGAAGAGTGGACATTGGATCACTGGAAAATGATACTGCAGTAGTAATGGGAACAAAGAAATAGTGGGCAGATTGAATAAGATTTTTATGTCATTTTTTGAGGAAGTAATACGTAGAATAGACAAGGGAGACTCAGCGGATTTTGTTTACTTGGACTTTCTGTGGGCCTTTGATAATGTGCCGCAGGTGAGGCTGCAAAACAAGATAGGAGCCCATGGTATTAGAGGCAAAGTACGTGCATGGATAGAAAAGTGTCTGACTGGCAGAAGCCAAAGAATGGGAACAAAGGGGGCTCTTTCTGGTTGGCTGCCGGTGTTCTGGAGTGGTTGTTGATGGGTCCTCTACTTTTCATTTTATTTGTTAATGATCTGGATAATGGAATTGATGGTTTTATGTCGATGGAGAGGCAGGTTGTGTTGAGGAAGCAGGGAATTTGCAGAGGATTTGGACAGGTTAGGAGAGTGGGCATAGAAGTGGCAAATGGAAAACAGCGTGCAGTCTTGCACTTTGTTTAGTTTTAGTTTAGTTCAATATACAGTGTTGAAGCAGGCCCTTCTGCCCACCAATTTTATGCCAGCCAACAATCACCCATACACTAGTTCTATGTTATGACACTTTCACATCCTACACACAGGCTACAGAAGCTAAGTAACCAATGTCTTAACCGCACGTCTTTGGAATGTGGGAAGAAACCGGAGCATCCAGAGAAAACAGGGAGACCGTGCAAATTCCGTGCAGACAGCACCTGTAGTCAGGATCTCTGGCACTGTGAGGCAGCAACTCTACCACTGCACCACTGTGCCTCCCTTTGGTAGAAGGAATAAAGGCATAGACTATTTTCTTCATGGGGAAAGACAAAAATGACAGCCTGAAACATCAAGGACCCACACCACCTTGGCCATTCTCTCATTACTCCTGCCATGGGGAAGGTGGGATAGGAGTCTGGAAACTGTAAACTCACTATTCAGGAACAGCCTCTTCCCAACAACCATCATGCTCTTGAACACTACCACACGGCTGCCAACATTGGGTGAGAGTTGAGCGTGAGAAATTGCGAGGGAGTGTAGTGACCGAGGAGAGGAAGGTGTGGGAGGGGGGTGTGTCCCCTCCCACAGTAGGGAGCTTTTGCATTTTTCAGCTTTAAATTGTGCAATCTGGTGCATACTGTAGCAAGTCTTTTAACTAACACTTGAATGCAACATTTATGCTTCAAATTGGATTAGGTATGAATAAGGTTAGGCTAAATTACATTCCTAATTACATTCCACAGTAGAGCCAAGCTCTGCTCAACAGGTGCAGCACATGAATGACCTTAGTACATTCATGTATGGAAATCAGATTATAATTCATGCTGTTATGCATATATATATAATAGAGAAACAAAAACATAGAAACTAGGCAATAGGAGTCAGAATTCCACCACTGTTCTGCACAAATAAATCAATCAACCATAACCTTTGACTATAGAAACAAGACAAAAATAATGCCACATATTCAACCGTTCATGGTTCAATGAAATTAAGATATATGATATATATGGAAACAGGCCCTTCGGCCCACCAAGTCCACATCGACCAGCAATCTACCATACACAAGTTGTACAGGGCTCGAAATTAGCGGTTGCCCGGGCGCCACTGACCACTCAAAGCGCCGCCGGGCAACCTAAACACCGAGTCATTTTGCCCGACTTGGCAACCAGATACTGGTTTGTACCGAAGATAGACACAAAAAACTGGAGTAACTCCACGGGTCAGGAAGCATCTCTGGAGAAAAGGAACGTGATGTTTCGTGTCGGCGACGGCTGTAGTGCGGGGCAAATATACTAGGTGCGGGGTGACGAAGGGTCGGAGCGAATGACGGGCCCCGAACAGCGGCAGCAGCGGCCGCGATAGCGGCTCCATCTCCTCCTCCTCCGGCCCCCCGCCCGGCCTGATAAGGGCCTCTGCTTGTAAATCCGGTAACAGGCTTTCAAAACAAACCCTCCCGCACTCCAAGGCCGGGAGGATGGAGGGAGGGGTAGGCCTTGGCGTGCGGGAGGGTTTGTTTTGAAACAAGCAGCGGCCGCTATCAGGGAGGAAGAGGAGATGGAGCCACTATCGCAGCCGCTGCTGCCGCTGTGCGGGGCCAGTCATTCGCTCCGACCCTTCTGAAGCAGCTGCACCAAAGATCTTAAGCTATAGGATCTCTAAGCTGCACCGCTCGGCCCCGCACCTTGCTGTTGGCTGGCAGAGTAGGGAGGCGGTGGCGAGGTGTTCCCAACGGCCAAGGCAGCGTGGCGATGTTGTCCGAGAAGCGCTGACCTTCCTTCCTCCCCACCTCGCCCCCCTCTCCCTCTCTCTCTCTTGTACGCCCCCTCCACCCCCCCCCCCTTATCCTGGAAACCCTCCTCTCCATTTACCCTGCACCTTCCCCCCTTCCCCTCATTCATCCTGTAGTGATCCCCATTCATCCTGCACAGACCCTCCGATCCACACTGTACTGACCCCCCCCCCCATTCATCCTGCGCTGATCTCCCCCCCCCCATCCATCCTGTACTGATCCTCCCATTCAAGAAGAATGGGGGGAACAGTCTGAAGAAGGGTCTCGACCCAAAACGTTGCCTATTTCCTTCGCTCCATAGATGCTGCCTCACCCGCTGAGTTTCTCAAGCACTTTTGTCTACCCCCATCCATCCCGTACTGAACTCCCCCATTCAACACCACTGACATCCCCGGAGCTCTCCCCTCACAATTTTACCTACTCCAACCAACACGTACCAATTCACCTGCCTCAATCCATCCATTCTGCACCGACTGCCTTCTAACCCACCCCCGCCATCTATCCACCCCGCACTGATTCACACACACCCCCCCTCCCTGACCCTATTGTGCTGGAAATGTCTTCAGAGCGAACATTGACTATGTTTGATAAAGGAATGCAATCAAATGTGTTTTAATTCCCAATGTTATTATTTGTTTTAATCCATAAAGATGGATTAATTAAATTGTGAACACGTGAAACATTAAAACCGCAGTGTTTGATTGTCACTGCTGCCGTTGACACGTTATTACAGAATTCATTTTAACGGCAAATCAATGCTCTTAATATAGAGTATCAGTACTGTAGTTATTTAATGAGCAACATTCACAACTATACGTAAGCATATATGTTACCATGGTCCAGGATTTATTGACACAGGTTGATCATACGCTGAATAATCCAACCACATTTTTGTTTGGAAGTGGAAAGAACTAATAGAAATTGCATTAGTTCAATGTGTAAAAAGAGTTGAGATACTGTCTTATAATTTTGCTGCATGTCATTGTGGGATATATCATGTCTTGGTTGGTGAATATGTTTAGTTTGTGACTTTATTTGAAGCAGAAATAATATGTGAATGCTTCATTGAGTATAATTCCGAATGGTAACTACGCACTTCGTCCGAGCACATTATCGCACGCGTCATGCAAGCCGTCTTAAATGACCACCTAAACTGTCATTTGGCAACCTAAAAAGCTGCCAAGGTTGCCCAGCTGGCAACAGGGGAAAAAAGTTAAGTGAGAGCCCTGTTGTATCCTACACGCCAGGGACAATTTACAGAAGCCAATTAACCTGCAAACCTGCACTTCTTTCGGATGTGGGAGTAACCGGAATATCCAGAGAAAACCATGTGGTCACAAGGAGAATGTACAAATACTGTACAGACAGCACCCGTAGTCAGGATCAAATCTGGGTCTGTGGTGCTGCAAGCAGCAACTTTACCACTACGCCACCCCATTAAATTATTTTTTCTGTAATATATTTATTAATAAAGATGAACACATGATTCTGATTTCTGCACTTAGTTGGATAACACACATCTCCAGTCATTGTGTTTTATGGCTGGTTTTCAACCTCTTCAGTCTGAAGATCTCGCGTTGTTAAGCGAAACAGGTCCTATTCTCATTTTATTCACCTCAACTAAGTATTTACTTCACCTCCGTTGCTGCAGAGAATACAATCCCAGTTATCAAATCTTCCTTCAAAGTGAAAAAAAAATTCCAGCCTTCCCAATATGTTCATAAATCGCCCCTGGATCCTCTCCAGAGCAATTGCACCCTTTCTACAGTGTGTCATAGTCTTACAGCATGGAAACAGGCCCTTCATCCCAACTTGTCCATGCAGATCAAGATGTCCCATCTAAACTAGTCACATTTATCTGCATTTGGCTAATATCCCTTTAAACCTTGTGTGTGCCAGTGTGTGTGTAAGGGTGTGTGTTAGGTTGCGTGTGAGAGTGTGTGACAGTGAAACGGTGACACCACCCGGAGTGAGCGGAGACTTGGCGATGTCCGGGGACCATTTCCCCCTCTCTCCCCGGGAATGCAGGCCGGCCCAGGTGCTCTGGGTCCAGCTGGGGTCCAGGGGAGGTGACGGTCAGTGACCCGGGTGTCCGGGGGAGATGAGGGACAGTGACCCGTTGGTCGGGCATCGGAGCAGAGCTATAGCCTGAGATTCATCCCCACGGCTGCAGAGACGGCACCGACGCCGCCACTCACCAGGTCCGCTCCTGGCTCCGGGCCGAGGTTAAAACTCCATGCGGTGTCGACAGAGCGGCCGCCGGACACAGAGCCGCCGGAGGTGAGGGTGGGAGGTGTGATCTGTGCCTCGGGGGGGTTTGGTGCTGGGACCACCGCCGCGTCTCACCTCTCACACCATCTGCACGGGAATGTGAATGCGGGTGAAGCAGCATCTATAGAGCGGTACACAAAAATGCTGGAGAAATGCTTGAGTCTGAAGAAGGGTCAAACTCAGACATAGATGCTGCCTCACCTGCTGAGTTTCTCCCGCATTTTTGTCTACATTGCCATCTTAAATAGTGTGCGATGGGCTTAAGTCAATTAAATTGCTTGTTCTTTACGGGGAACCCACCGACAGAAAACTATTCTCATTGGTGAGTGTGGAGGAGTATGACTATATATATTTATTTATATATTTTTTAATGTTTTTTTGAGCGTGAGAACTTAAGTCATCAGCGTGAAAATTTCGTCAAATGCAGGAGTCTCACGCTCAATGCGTGAGAGTTGGCAGCCCTGGGTAAACATCTGTTACAGAGAATCAGCACCACACACAGCAGTCTGGCAAAACCCTACTTTCATTATTCAAAGTAAACTTTGCAGAATCACAATGGGGACAATTATAGCTGCTGAAACACCTCTGATTAATCAAACTACTTTGCTGGAACAGTGATTCAAAGGCAGGTCTCAAAGCTTCTGGGACAGAGAGCCCAGGCACCCAACATGACTGTTGTAAGGGCTGACTCACTGAGTACACAAATGGCCCAAACGTTGACAGGCAGACAAATATCCCCATGGCCATGTGTGTGGGAAGGAACTGCAGATGTTGGTTTATACCGATGATACCTTCAGGATTGACTGGATACGTCACCTATTCCTTTCCTCCAGCGATGCTGCCTGACCCGCTGAGTTACTAAATGGCCTGTCCCACGAGCATGCGACTGCATGCGGCTAGAGCGACCTAACGTGGTGACTTGAGGCGTAAGGCCTCGCGGGGCCGGTCCCACTTCCAACTGCGGCGCCGTCTGGAGTTGTGCGGGGCTGGTCCCGACATCAAACTCACCAATCAGCTGGGCAGGAGGCGGGCCGACTAAATTTGGACGTCGCACGGCGTCGGGCGGTTACGCCATCACGCAACGGCACGCCGGGCAGTGACGTCATCGCGCAACGCCACGCGCTAGGCGTACGCCGTCAAGACGCTGCGTACGGCGTCAAGACGCTGCGTTCGGCGTCAAGACGCTGCATACGGCGTTGAGGCGGCATCTTTGCTGCAAAGCCTCTTTGGTTAACCCTTACATTACATTCCAGCCCTGGGAGTTGTCCGTCTACAGAACCCATCTACCTACTCGTCACTGAGTGTACAAGTTAAAGCAGGAATAGTAGAAGGGTCAGTGCCTCTCCCTGACAGTTCCCGTCAGTCACCCCACAATATCCTATCTATGCATCTCATCATTTTATATACTTCTCTCAACTCTCCCCTCATCCTCTGACGTTTCAGAGAAGACAATCCAAGTCTATCCAACCTCTCCCTGTAGCTGAAGCCATCTAATCCAGACAGCATTCTGGTAAACCTCCTCTGCACCCTCTCCTACACAGCTTTCCTGTAATGGGGCGACCAGAACTGCACACAATACTCCAATTGTGGCCTCACCAAAAACATACATATCTGCATCATGACTTCCAGACTCTTATATTCAATGCCCCTGGTAATGAAGGCAAGCAGACCATCTACTTTCTTTACCACCCTCTCTATTTGTGCTGCCACCTTCAGTGAGTTATGAACTTGGACACCAAGATCCCTCTGCACATCTTTGCTATGAAGGGTCTTGCCATTAACTGTATTCTTTCCCCTTACGTTCAACATCCCAAAGTGCGATACCTCATACTTGCTCGGGTTTAACTCCATCTGCCTTTTCTCTGCCCATTTCTGCAGCTGATCTATATCCCACTGCATCTTCCGACAGCCTTCCTCACTGTCTGCAACTTCTCCAATTTTGGTGTCGTCCGCAAACTTACTCACCATCCCATCTAAATTTATGTCCAAGTCATTTATGTGAATCAAACAGCAGATGTCCCAGCACAGATCCCTGCGGAAGTCCACTGGACACAGACCTCCAGCCAGAATATCTTCTTCCCACCACAACCCTCTATCTTCTGTGAATAAACCAGTTCTGAATTCTGTTTAAGCACACAACCTGCATGGGTATCGGAATCAGGACCTGTTCTCTTGTAGCATTGCCCACCCCACTGTCAGTCTCCGTATCCCAAAGCAAACTTTTCCCAAAGGATTAGTACCCTGGATCCTTGGAGCACATCCATGGGCAGGTTGATGTGGTAGTTGTATGTAGATTTTGATTCTGAATAAAGTTTATTTTTGGAAAAAACTCTGAATGTTATAGTTGGAATATATCCTCATCATGTAAAAAGAAAAAGAGCAGAAGGAAGCGCTGAGGGACTTGCAGCTTGAGTGGTCCTGAATCACTGAGTGAGGTTGCCGAGTCCAGACGCTGTATGATGTGGACCGCGCTTCACCCTTCTTCTCTC